>CM053784.1:184833520-186033520 GCA_028749045.1 Cupressus sempervirens | reverse complement strand
TCATGGGGGTTTCATTTTTCATACTAGGTTTTGTTGTTCACTGAGTGGGTTTTCAGTTTTGCATAGCAGTGCTGCTGTTGGCATACATTTGCAGGGTTGCTGTTAGCGTACGTTAGCCAAGGTATGTAGATTAACTTCATTTGTAGGAATTTCTTCCCTATTGCCATCATCTACATTTCCCCTTTTAATCTCTTCGGCAACTAGTCTTTAATTAGAAATGTTATAAACCCTTCTTTTTTGCTTCTTATTTCTGGTCAAATGTCACTTTTTTGGTTCTTTTTTCCGAAAATTTGTGAATGTTTTAGTTTAGCTCACTAGAAACAGGCAGTGTTGGACGAAGACAATTGTAATATTCAAATATTGTGTTGGGCAAAGAAGATTGTAATATTGTTAATAAGATAATGTCCCTTGATGCCGATAGTGACACAGAGCCTTCCACCAAGACTTAGTTTGGAAGAATTATCGAAGCTGAAATTCTAAGTCCAAATATATGATGTCTATGGATACCCAAAATGGTTACATAATCTTCTGAGTAGAAAAATAGTTTGAATTACTTGAGAACTTACCTTAATCAAGCCCTCTACTATAGCTAATGGAAATATGGCAGACCAAAAGGAGGACAATAAGATTTACTGTCGGAGATGTTGATGCAGAGGACATAATGGAGCCTGCAATTAGTACCTGTGAATGCGATTATGCTGAGTACAGTAGCAATGAGGCCGTGGGAGAAGTATATCTATTATAGAAATCTGATGTAAATCCTTTTTCATACCACGTATTATGTATAGAATGTCCTTTCTGTATAGGTTTGATGGTAGTAATATTATATGGAGTGGGGTTTTGTTCTGATGGAGCATGTTGTTCTGTTTTGTCCTAAATATCTATTTGAAAAAGTGTGTAAACTTGGTTTGCTGTCAATTAATTGCAGAAATTAGTAAAACCAATGGAGATCACATGCCTCCACATGAAATCGTGTTCCATATTTTTTAAGATAGATTTTGAATCTATTTGTAATGTGGCATTCCCTTCTTCCATTCTGGTAGTATTAACAGATGAATATTCTTTATCCTCTTTTCTTGTTATTTGTTGTGAAATGGAGTGTGTTGGACCTGAGAATTCTGCCATTGCCATCATTAGGAGGTCTAAGAAAGAAGCTACCATAGAATCAGAATCAGACAGTCTATCAAATGTATAAATTCATCCTGTCATACCCTCCAGTAATTCATCCTGTCCTCAACAGGGCTCTCATGCTAAACAGAACAAAACCATAAAAAGAGCTTCAAAGCTGCAGTGGCCAGAGTAGGTCAGCACAGATATCACAAGCACTGATTACTATTTATCATATCTAGAATTGCAAGAGTCTGAAAATAATACACGGAAGAATTTAGAACTTGTACAACTTTATGGGTCCCCTGTTTTTTAACCTGCATTCATTGTCCCTCTAAAATATGACCAACAAAGCAATTTGGGTACTCTGTTTTCGACCTTGAGACAATTCAATTTCAGTTGCAACAAACCTCAAAAGAGGAAGACTATCGGCTAAATATTGACAAGATTGATTTATTCCGAAATGAAACTCAAAATGGTTGATCTTGAAATGAAGCTTGATGAGGAGATTTTATATCACTTTTTGAACTGTGCTCACAAACTTTTTACCCAAATTTCATGAACATCCCAAAAAATGTATAATTGAATATGACAAAAATACACATAGAAAGTTTGATTTAATTGATGCCAAACTGTAATCACAAACCTTTTATCCAGCCCAGCAAAACAATCCCATGTATCATTAAATATAACAATTAAAATAGGGGCAAACCTAATAAATAGCTTTTAGGCTATTACTTTCTCCTCTCTGAAACAAATGGCATAGGATCTTTCTAATTTTGTCATTTGAGTGGAACTGGTAAAGACGTGTGACACGGATAGCATTTGGCCTTTCAGATTTTGGTATCAATCGAGTGAAGACTTGTAGAGATATAAATGATGATGTGGTTAGGTGTTAAATTATTTCTTAAGAGGCAATTTAATTTAATTTAGTTGCAGTTCCAGTATAGAGGCTTCATCCTTGTAAATCAAGGAAATGGTCAATTTGGACAGCGGTTGAGAGGAAGATTCAAACTAATTTGAAGTGATATTTCAAAAGTAATGTCAACCGATGGTATTCGTTTACAGTATAGCATTATACAGTATTGGTTCAACTGTAAGGTGGTTAAATTGGTTGTTGTTTTCAGAAGTATATAGGTCAGAAGATCAAAGTCGGGATATGAAATGTTGTATCCTGTTCTCTTTATTTCTGAGATAAGGCATGAAACTGTAGTACTCGTTTTTACTGTTGCTTTAGTTTTGAAATTGTGT
This sequence comes from Cupressus sempervirens, assembly GCA_028749045.1. Taxonomy (NCBI): domain Eukaryota; kingdom Viridiplantae; phylum Streptophyta; class Pinopsida; order Cupressales; family Cupressaceae; genus Cupressus; species Cupressus sempervirens. The sequence continues at coordinate 186,031,162 of CM053784.1, read as the reverse complement.
TTTATACAGCTTTAGTTTTGAAATTGTGTTTTATACAGCTTTAGTTTTGAAATTGTGTTAATCATTGGTAATGTGTGGGGATAATAGAATGCAAGAAAATAAAGGAGTCGACAGAAACTTTCATCACAGTGAGTGACTTAGCAGCAAAACATGAATTGAAAAGAGATTGTGACAATTTCAGATATAATTGTGTTGGTTGTTGGGTTGGATTTATACGAAATGTGGTTATCTTCAAAAAGCTTTTATATTATGGAACCTGATGTGGTTATCTTCAAAAAGCTGGAACAATCTTAAAGGTATTGCTGGTGATATAATTAAATGGACATGCTTTTTGAGCTGTTGTTGACCAGCTTGAGCTTCCTAAGATTCTCATTGATAGGGCACATATAGGGCATGACTCCACACTCTTTATCAGATTTTTTAATGCATCAGACAGGCTACGAGTTCTAAGGGCTCGTAGAAAACTCTTTCCTCTGCCATCTAAAATCTATCTCGATGAAGATCTGACCGAATCACAGGTTACTGAGCTTAAACATGCCCGAACTTTAGTTGGTGCAGCCACCCTTGGGGGTAAATGGGCAATTATCTAGAATCTTAAGGCAGTTATCAGAGAGAGTCCTACACCGGGTTAGGAATCCAGGTCGGCTCCCCAGGCCAAATGACGCTTATTGGGTCAGGATGGGTTGGGGGGGTTCAATGACTCCTTGATTGTTCACTATTGGAATGGTAGTGACACTCTTTGGTCATTGCCTAGTCTTTTTATGGATGTCATTAGCACTGTGGATGTTATTCTTGTAACTGAGACATGTGAGAGTCTGACTGGTCCTCTTCCCAAGAACCCTGGGTATCAATGGCTCTCTGTTCATCAAGATGAGGTTAGGTTCTCTAGGGGAATAAGAGGTTTTGGTGGGGTTGCCTGCCTCATCCATAATTGCCTCGTCAGCTTAACGAGTATCATGCATTCTAACAACCTTGGTAGATTCATGTGGATCCATATCATGGATAGATTGGACAAAGATCTTTTCATTGCTATTTGTTATTTCCCATTAACTACTTCTCTGTATGCGGTTTACAGTTCCAAAGGTGACCCATATGGTGACCTTAGGAACTGGATTGACAAATTCTCTCCTTAGGGGAACTAGGTCACTGTAGAGGACTTCAACACCTGTACCAGTGATCTTCATGCTCCTTTCCAAGATTGATGAACTGATTCCTTATGTAATTCAGAGTCTATCAGTGATACAACTAGTTTACTGCGTTCCTCTGATGACAGTGCTGGCCCCCTAACACAATATAGTAAGCACCTTCTTCATCTGTATGACTCTTCTGCTCTCGTGGTTCTTAACAGGCTCCCTGCTTCCCCGACTCTGGATTAGTTACTTGCTGGCCCCATTGCAGTGATGCTAGTGCCATTGACTACATCCTTGTCTACACCTCCTTCATCCCCTCCATTAGTCGCTTCTTTGTTTCCTTCCTTTCGTTGGCTAACCATTCCCTCCTTAGTCTCACCTCCAACGCTCCTCTCCTGACCCAACCACCCCCGTCATTCCCCTCCCTTGCCCCTTTGCGTTGTCCTTGCTTACCCGCACCACCTTTTCCTTCGTTGACACCAATTGTGACCTCTGTATCATGCACCTCAGGCATTGTCTACTGATCGCTCCCTTCACAGACCTGTCTTGTGCTTCTAGCACATTCGACCTCATCTCCACAATGATTCAGGAATTTGTTGTCCTCTCTTTCCCATGTTTCTCTGCTCCTCTCGCTGCTCATCCCTCCCACCCCTATTCCTATCCCTAGAACCATTAGTTTGATGACGACTACAAGTCCTTTGACCGCCTTGTTCGCTCCACCTTCACCAATCAGGATCCCTCCTTTAATCAAATCAGGATCTCCTACTGTAGCTTCCTTCACTGGAAGAAGTGTCTCTTTTACCTTGAGCAGTGCAAGTCTCTTAGTTGTTTCCTTTGAGGCTCCCTGAAGCACTTTTAGCGCGCACTCTTCCCCCCCGCTCTCCTCATTGACTTGGATTTCAGCTCCCACATCGTCACCCTTTACAACATTCTTGGTCAGCCTTCCCTTTGTGTCCCCCCCCATTGCCACCTCTTTACCATATCCAACATTTCCGAGACCACGTTAGAGCCATGAGTTGTAGCAAGGCTACTAATTATGAAGGGTACCAGGCGGAGCTCTTCAAGCTGGAGATTTAAGTTACAGATCAATCCACAGCCAAAATGAATTCACCTTGGTCAAACAGTGAAGGAAGAGTCGTTGATAGCTCGAGGAAAATTGTTGGGAGTATTTCTGCACAAAGTGAGTCTTCTTCCATACAATATGCTCTGTCTTGTCAACTAGATGATGATTATTCTCTGTTTGATTCGAGTCATTTGAAGGATCAAACAAAAATACAGTATGGTACTAGTCCCTGTCCCCTACCTACAATCTCCCCAAAGCCGAATGAGAGTGGGAAGAATGGTGAGCAAGGAGATGTTCCCAGTTCTATGGTATAGATTTCTTAACTCTCGCAGTAATATCCAGTTTAAATCATGAAGCTCCAAATGATAAATCTGTGTACCTGTATTTTGTCTTCTTCAAAATGTTTACTAGTTCTAATCTGCTCATTTAATTACTTACAATTCCAACTTTGTATCATGTTGCACTAGGTTTGTAACGCATTGGTTTCAAGAGTATCCTTTTGGATTCCAAGAAAAAATAGCAACTAATTAATCGTGGAAGATAATGCCAAAACCCATCAGTTGGCATATAAGGATAGCTAAAAATTATCCCACTTTAGAAAATGTTAATACCAATCTTTTTAGTTATCTTGCCCGTGCTCCCACAATCTGAGAATATATTGAAAGTTGACAAAATATCTTTTGGCAGTCGTATCACCAAAAGAGAGTAATGGTCAAATTAGACTATGGAAATCGAAGTTTCAGAGTCCAATGCTAAGCAAAAAGGTAAAAAACCATGGTACTCTTCACGGACGCATATCATTTGTTTTTTTATGTCATTTTCAAGGAAAACTGTAAACACAGGTCCTACTAGGGCTGGGGAAGTTACAAAGGATGAGGAGTGAAAATATTAGTAGAGTATGCTGATCAATTGGAGAAAAATTCAACAATGTGACTGAATGTTTGGCCCTTTCCCAAGGCTTAAAATCTACTGTGAAACGGTACAGAGTCTTGATACCTATGCATGATTAGATGCTGGCCATTATGTCTACTGAGGCTGGAGAGTCTTATGTTAAACACAATTGTGCAAAAACATTAAAAGTTTATCCAGGGGCTTCCTTTTCATAAAATTTAAACATATAAGAAGGCATTACAATAAACTGGCTGATTCACTTGCTAATGAAAGTGAGTCATGGGTTACCGGGCATCAAAAGTAACTACTGTTCAACTTGCTCTTTGCCTATGTAGAATGTTGTTTTTTCCTTCCCTTGACTTCTGTTTATCGAGTTGTGGCTGGTTGTAATACTTGTTTTCTTTTAATAGGAGTAATGTTTTTGATTGAATTAGTAGGAGTAATGTTTTTCAATCTTGCAAAAGAAAAGGCTTGATTCCATAACATTCGCTGACAAAAATAAATATGTAATAAAAAAGAGGTTGAGAATTGAGCATCCAGTGACTATTTGAAGTGTTTTATTGGTTAATGTCAATTCCAGGAAAACCAAAAATACAAAGATCAATCCCAAAAAGGATTCCACAGCTCAAGAAAAAAAATGACTTATCTATTATAAAATTGCTGAACTGTATCAATAATAATGTAAAGCATCCGTTTGCCGTGTAGAATGATACAGATCCACAGAGGATTTTTTTTTAAACAGATAAATAAACAGTATCCCTATAATAACAAGTAAAATACAGGGAATCTGAATCCGAGTTACACTTTTCTCAACTTAGCCATTTTAGATGGAGGCCAGCTGCCCTTCTTCCTGAGCTTGCGCTTCAGACGAAGCCGTCTCTTCCTCTGCCGAAGATTTTTCGCCTTTCTCCTCAGCAAAGCTGCTTCTGAAACCAATTTTAACTTGTCTCCCTTGCCCACATCACCCCCTTCTTTCCCTCCTTCACCTTTGTTTCCATCCACTGAACTGCTATCTCCTCCTGCTGCTGCTGAACACACGGTCACATGGGTACAAGATTTGGGTAATTCCGAAGAAATGCACAACTCAAAACCACTGGGCTTGAGGCCCTTTGAGAAGACGGTAAACTTGGCCATGCCATTGTGATTGGTATTCAAGAACCCAGCTGAGAATTTCGAAGCAACAGCTAATTTGACATGACGGAATTGAAGTAGAGATGAGGTATGCGAACAAAAATTTGATGAAGAAAGACCATATACTGGTGTTGGTGTTGATGTGGCTGCCATGGTCACCGGCGTTTGCAGGCCTTACACAAAATGCTTAATGAGATAAGGTAAGGCAAATGGGCATTTTATGTCCCTCCGGGGCTTTGGAATTTGATAATCTGACGACCGTTTTACAATTGGAGCGTGCATTCTACAATTTTAAAATTTATTAGATTGTAAATAATGTTAGTTGTGTTTTTATATAATTGAACGGAAAACACATCAACTAATTTATAAGATTGTATAATTTGAATTGTTATAAATTCTCTATACAATATTTCAAATTATTATAATTATCATAATAAACAAATAATGTGGGATTCTTGTTGTCCTTTTTAAAATTTGTTTCATGTCTACTTTAAAAGTCACAAAATAATCTTTAAAAAGCACTAATACTATTTTGAAGTGGTCGAGTTCACATTGAAAAAAGAATATTCAACATTATGTATTTCTAATCTTATTTGAAAAAATTATTATTATCTATTTCTTATTCGATAAAATAATCATTACTAATTATTATTTTTATTAATCAATTTGAAAATTAAAATAAACAAGAATATTGTATAAAATAGTAGCAAATGAATAAAACTAATTGTATAAAACCTAAAATATATGTTTTTTTTTTTGGATAAAAAAGATATGTATTGAAAGTATAAATTAAATGATAGAATGAAAAAGTTTGTATAATTTTTTGGGTAAATGATAGTATAACAAGTCTATTTCTTTATAAATATTAAAAATGGCGAATAAAAGAGCAAAAAGAAGACCTGCAAAATCAACGAAATATCTACCTGTTAAAGAAGACTCCAGACATTATTGTGCATTTGGAAGACCTAGCAAATTAGGGTTTACAAAATTCAGTCCAGAAACTCAACCAGACAGAGGTGGAAAACAGGCTCAAGATCCTTGAGTCAATCATGTTCAAACTCTTCATGCCTCGACTGTCAATTTGTCTAATCCTTTCAATCCACTAGCCTGCAAGCAAGATCCGGAGGTAAACATCATATATGGAGAAACCCCCCAGATTCCTCATTAGATTCATTCCACCCTCAACCTAGACAAGCAGATCTACTTTTATAATCAAACAAAATATGTTGGCCTCAATCTTAATCCTCTATTCATCAAGTAGACTAATTTTGCATTTAAACCCCCTTTGAATCCATCGATTCAAGTGACTAATTCACCATATCCATATATCCCTCCTCATCAGAGGAACAGTCTTCCCATTCAGTCTGTATCATTTCCTCCCTTGCACGATGGGTTTTCTCCATCAGACAAAGGCGAGGATGTCTTGATCATCAATGACCAATTCAGCGAGGATTGTTGGCAAGAATGGCAAGAGGTGGATGTATTTGCCTTTTGGAATGGCCCTAAAATTGAGATGCATAATTTAATATGTTGGTTGGAAGATTTTTGTGGCTACCAGGTAGGTATATCTCACTCTACTGATATACTAGTGTTTATTCATTGCAGTGATGAGGATGTAAAGCAAGATTTTCTTTCCAACTCTATTTGTTATTACAAAGGACATGCAGTCAAATTCTTTGAGTGGTTACCCAATTGTGATGAAGATAACCTACATTTTTCTATTCCTGGTTTTCTCTAAACACTATCCCTCTGGAATTAAAACAAATAGATATTATTAAAAGGATAGGGCAAGCTGTGGGAGACCTAATAGGATTAGATGCTTCGTTTGAGTGTTGCAATAACATTAAATTACTAATTAACTATAAAACTAATAACACAAATCTAAAACCTCTCAAAGTTATTACCAATAGATCGATGTATAGTTTTAATTTTCAGAGGTATGAAGGCAAAATTACTGAAGTTATCAGATTACATGATGAGAAGAGTCGTTCATATCAAATACAACAAACTACATTAGACTTAAACACTCTCTTTCCTTTGATTAGAAGAGGGTACCAGGAATTAATGCGAGAGGAATATTTTCTTGTGGAGGATCCCTTAATGAAAAACAAAGATAAATTTGATGATAAGAGGACAGAAGAGCCAAAGAAGGATTCAGGTAAAAATCACAAAAGTCCAACATTCCAAATTAACAAACATTAGAAGGAAAGTGCCAGGAATTCTCCAGAATACAGTAGAGGAAAGCTTCTATTGGAAAACTCTACTAGGACATGCAAAAGCATGAATAAGCCAACCTCTTCAAAGGTATCAGAACAAAAACCAAGCATTCATAATTCAGAGAAGTCTCTCAAGCTAGATAAGCAGCCTATATCAAAAAGTACTACGAGTAACAACAAAGAGTCTAAAATAGAAGGAGTGAGAGATAAAAAGGTGGGAAAGCCTATGGAGGCAATCAATAATCAGGGGCGTTCATACAGAGTTAAAATTTTGAAGGAAGATCAGAATTTAGAGAACCAGATTAGAAATCTTGAAGACATGGAACAAGTAGCCTTATACGGAGAAGCTACAAACAATGTTAAATCCAATTACATTGAAGACAATCCAAAAGTACAAAAGCAGTAGGACAAAGAACTTCCAGTGGGGAATTCTACTTCTATCAATAAGTCTCCAAAAAGTTTTTCCAAATTTTGGCAGACACCTAATTCTAAGAATAAGAATCCTGAAGATAGTCCTATAATTTTTGGAAGGGAAATGTCTAAATCTATCCCAGTGGTTGACTTTTAGGATTTCTTAAACAAAGAGGTAGAGGATAGTGAAACAATTGAGGTAGGAGCTTCAAAATTGAAAGATAAAGATTTCATTGAAAGGCTTTCAGAAGATCTGATCCAAGTTTTCAATCCTAAAAATAATGAAAGTAGCAGCATTTCTCAAAAAGAAGAACTTTTGCAACAAGTACTACAGTTGGGAGGCGAGAATTATACCTTTAAAGACCTAAGAAGAGACCTTCTCTCCTTTGAAGATGAAAATAAATCAAACAAAAAGATGGACAACTTGGAAGATATAAAGTCAGATGAAATTGAGGATACAGTCAATTTGGGTCAGAAATATATTACAGAACAAATCCTAGATGAGCTGGCTCTTGAAAAAGAAAATAGGGAGAGCAACAAATCAAAAATAGCGATGGGAGCACAAAAAAATATAGATCAATTAGGCATAAGAATGACTCAAGAAGGTTTAAAGTGCCTAATTTTGGCAAAACAAAATCCAAAAGAGGAAGGAAATCTCACAAGGAACTCAAAGAAGTAGAAGGGCATGCAAGTGAGCAACCAAAAATCAGCCAGATTTTTAACATAGGGAAGGGGAAGTTCCTTCCCAAGGTTCAATGAAGATCACTACATGAAATGCTAGGGATCTAAACGCCCCAAGTAAAAAAAAAGATTACTTGAACAAAATATTAATTTATTTGATTTTGAAATTATTTTACTTCAAGAAACTAAATTAAATTATATAGAAGGTATTAAATTAGGTAAGAAGTTAGGCAATTGGAGCATAACTATGCAAGAATCTCTTGGGGCATCTGGAGGGTTAGGGTTCATTTGGAATCACAAGAAAGTTACCTTAGATGTCTTGAGTACAAATAATAACTGGATCAATGGTATAGTTAAAAGTTTGAAATCCAATCTTAACTTTATTCTGATAAACATTTATGGTCCTACAAATAATACAGAGAAAAAACTAGTTTGGGATTAAATCAGCTATTTTATGAAGTTCTATCAGAATGATCTAATTTTGTTAGGAGGAGATTTTAACACCATCTTAAACTTATAAGAGAAAAGAGGGGGTTCTCAATAGATCTCTCAATCTTCTAAAGATTTTTTAAAATGGTGTGACTACCATAATTTGCTAGACATTCCATTCAAAAATGGAAATTTCACATGGAATAATAAACGTAAGGATTTCGCATATATAGCAAAAAAATTAGACAGGTTTTTCATCAAAGAAAACTTAGATGAAAGCAACTTAAATATTCAAACCACCATTTTACCAATTGCAGGTTCATATCATTTTCCATAAACCTACCAGGAATTCAATTAATTGCGAAAAAATGTGATTTTTAGATCCCAATTTTTTAGAAAACATTAAGGTTTGGTGGTCACAAAGTAATTTTAAAGGATCAAAAATGTTTATTTTTGTATCTAAAATGAAAATGCTAAAAGAAAAAATCCTTAGGTGGAACAAAGAACATTTTAATAACATCTTCAAAGAAAAATTGGCTATAGAAAATAAATTAAAGGAGTTAAATTCAAAAGTCATCAAAAAAGGAATGAACAATGAAAGTTATCTTTTAGAAAAGGAACTGTTAACAAAACAAGAGGATGTACTTTCTAAAGAGGAAATATTTTGGAGACAAAAGTCTTGAGAAAGATGGCTAGAAGAGGGAGATTAGAATACTAAATTCTTCCACAACTCAACTCTCTATAATAGAGCTAACAGAAAAATAACAAGCATTAGAAATCAATTGGGGTTTTCAACGGATAAACCAAACAAGACCTCAGAAATCTTTGTAGACCATTTTTAGAAAACATTAAATAACTGGGAAGGATCAAATCAAGAGGCTCAAACCAATTTATTGGGAGCAATTCCCAAATTGATCACAGCAGAGGATAATAAAGCATTAAATAAACCAATCACTCTAGAAGAAGTTAGAATGGTCATTTTTAACATGAATCTAGACAAATCACCAAGTCCAGATGGCTTTCAGGCATTTTTTTATCAGAAATGTTGGGATATCATTGGCACAAATCTTTGGAATGCCATTGAAGCCTCAAGGAAAGGAGGATTCCTTCTATCAAAAATTAATTACTCATTTCTCATGTTGATTCCTAAAAAATCAGGGCTAGAGACTCCAGGAGACTTTAGGCCTATTGCGCTTTGTAATACCATCTACAAAATATTCTCTAAGATACTAGCCAATAGGCTCAAGTTAATTCTACCGAAGATTATTTCCAAGGAACAAACAAGTTTCATTCCAGGCATATCTATTTTGGATGGCATTCTTATTATTCAAGAAACTATCTACTTAGTTAAAAATAAATAAAGAGGCAAGTATGTTCATGAAGCTAGACATACAAAAAGCCTATGATATGGTGGATTGGTGATTCCTACGTAAAACACTCAAAGCATTTGGCTTTTCATATCAATGGATCAACCCAATTTACAAATGCATCTCCACCACCAAAATTTTAGTTCTTGTAAATGGGTCCCCTAAAGGCTTATTTGAGATTTCAAGGGGCATTAGACAAGGTGATCCCTTATCATGCTTTTTATACATTATTATGGCAGAAGCCTTTGGGAGATCGTTGACTAGAGCTTATAATGAATAGGATACCAAAGGTATTACCGTCACTAAGAATATCCCTAATATTACTCACCAGCAGTATGTTGATGACACAATTCTTCCAGGTGAAAGTTCAGAAAAAAGAAGCAAAGGTTCTAAAATCTATTATAGACAAATATATGAAGGCATCTGGTCAGAAAGTGAATGTTTCAAAATCAAAAATATTCTTCATTAATATAGATCCTAAGGTGGAAACATAGATCTACCACATCATGGGATACCAAAAAGGTTATTTCTTGTACAAGTACCTCGGTATTGAATTAGAGAAAGGGGCAAAGTCAAACAAGGTTTGGCATAACATAATAAAAAAATAAAAAGCGCGGATTGGCTGTAGTGGCTCATTAAAGCTAGTAAAAGCACCAAGATCAGATTAGTGTTATCAGCTATTCCTACATACCCTCTATACTGTCTTTCAATTCCCAAGGCTCATTTCCATAAGATAGAAGCTAATCTCAAAAATTTCTTATGGAAAGATTGCGTGGAATCCAAGAAATTGGCCCTTATAAAATGGGACAACATATGTAGACCTAAGGAGTGCAGTGGTTTGGGTATTAAAATTTTACAATGGAAAAATGAAGCTCTAGGAGCTAAATTAATATGGTGCCTCTATATGAAAAGAGAGCACAAATGGGCCAAGATCATGTATAACAAATACTTGAAGGCTGAAGATTCGATTTCAATTTTTAGGATGAAATCCCTTCCTAAAGGGTCGAAAAGCTAGAATTTCATGGTTAAATTTCATAGTCTGGTGGGAAAATACCTTACATGGGATGTTGGTAAAGGGGATGAAGCTCTTTTTTGGGAGAATTCCTAGGATGGACATTCCCCGATAGATAGTAGTCCAATCCCAAGAGGTCTTAAAGAAAAATTAATCAATTTGTGGGGAAGCAAAGTTTGTGATTATAAAATTAAGGTCTCTTTGAATGAATTTTCAGGATGGACTTGGAAACCATTAAAAGAAATTGATTTGGACCCAGCAGCTATAAAGGCTTATGAAGAAATTATTCAGAGAAGGAAAGTCAAGCAAATTGAAAGGAGAGATAAGCTCATTTGGGTAGCTTCAAATGATGGTAGAAATAATGTGAAAAATGGGTACAAAGCACTAATAAATTCAAAGCATTGGGAGGAAGTAGAGATCCCCCTTAAACTTTGTTAGGATCTTGCTTGTCTACCTAAGGCTGGATTCTTTTTGTGGTTCACTTCTCAAAATAGGATTATAATAGCAAGTAGAATCCATAAGTCAGGATTTGAAGGCCCACCAAGGTGTGTTCTATGTAAACATGACAGTGAAAATGTGGACCACCTTCTCTATAGATGCTCATTCTCTCAAGTTTGTTGGGATTGGTTGAGATGGAGTCTAGGTTGGTATTCACCTCTACTTAGATCCTTTTTTGACTTTCTTTAAGGATGGCCCACTAATCTTTGTAAGGGTATATATAGTCAACTATGGAATATTTATCCTTCCATTCTTATGTGCGAGATTTGGAAAGAAAGGAATAGAAGAATCTTTTGTGGTTCAAAGCTAAACTCAAAAGATTTAGTTAATAAAATAGAAGCAACTATAGTGGAAACAACTAACACTCATCTCAAGAAATCGAGAATGGTAGAAGGATCCTTCTCTTTCTGGGATAGCCAAGTTAAGAAGGTATGGCCTAATTTGGTCAATCCTCCTCATGTCTATCTAGAGAATAGCAAGGAGGCCAGAAAGCAATGTCATTGGATTCCTCTCCCGAAGGAAAGATTTAAGCTTAATTTTGATGGGGCAACTAGAGGAAACCCAGGGATTGCAGGAATCAAATGTATTATTAATGATCATACAGGTCATTGGATAGCTCAAAAAGCCAAATCCACCAGCCCTACTTCTAACAATTTGGCAGAGCTTGAAGTGCTTAAAGAAAGTCTGAAGCTTTGTCATTTCTTAGGAATATCTACACTTGTAGTTGAAGGTGATTCTTAGATTATTTTAAATGCAATAAGAAGCAGAGGTACTCCAAACTAGTTTCTTAATTCCAAACTAGAAGAAGTCATCAACGTTCTGGATGGATTCGAAGAATTAAGGACTTGTCATATTTTTAGAGAAGGCAATCAGAAGGCTAACCTTTTGGAAAACAAAGGAGCGAATGGAGTTAACCTCATGCTATTCAGAAATGATCTATGATTTCAATCATTCCAATAGTCTTATTAGGCAATGTTCATTTATTGGTCAGTAGTATTAAGTTTCCCTCCTAACAATCTTGGATAGTTAGGCACTCTCAAATAGGATGGACTTTTAGAAGGCAATTATTTTATATTATATTATTTTCTTGTTTTTGGTTCTTAGAGTAGTTGGTTGATTAGGGTTTGGTCTTTAATTTTTCATTATACTTCATGGAATCCTAATTATATCAAGGGTTCTTTTATCATGTTTTTAGCTCTAGAGTTACATCTCATCATGAGGTTGAGATGATGCTTAGGCTTGTCTCCTCTATCATAAGATGAGTCTTGTTTGGCAAGTTTGCTTAATGATTTTGTAGTGACATCAGGCATTGAAGTGTGCATGGGACTTTCGTGTTACTTTGAGAGACTTCTTTGCCTTTTTCCCTCCTTTTCTCAACTTTTGGCCTCTGTCTTTGGTCTTGCCTCCGCACTAATGGATACAAACATTTGTGTTTTCCATTTTGTTGAAGCTTGCACATGGTCTTTCGAGGTAAAATCAAACCCGAAAGGTGGAATCGCATTCTGAGGAAAGTAGATGGCATGACCAGAATTACGATTAGCAAAGCTATCAAAGAAGGTTATTTTGATTATAAATATACTTGGAGAACAAACTGTGATATAATTGACATCTTCATTGGATGCATGGCCAAAGCAGGGATTTCCAAATGGGCAATGGTAAGGCTCTGTTTAAACTTATTTGATTCCACCTAGAGTAAAGGCATCATTGAAATCATTTCAAGTTTGGACGAAAACCTATGTATGCCTCTGCTAGAAATGTACATGAACCATCCTCCTGGTAGTTTGATAATTGCTAATATTCCTAGGAGGTCAGCATTAGTCATTAGGGATTTTGTGGCTTTCAATCGGAATTGGCCTAAGATGGAATCCTATTTCCACTTCTTGCTTGGATGGAGGAAGATTATGACAGGTAAGGATATTTCATGGTTAAGCAATTATCTTGGTCTATTCAAAGCATATATTCACTCAGGAGTTGATTTTGAGAATCTTGATCAGGTTGATTTTTGTACTCCCAACATCAAGAAATCCAGTAGAGACAAATCCACATTTGAATTTCTGCCTCATTTTCATTTAGAAACATTAAATGACATCTCATAAGTTATTATGGTATACTAGAAAAAGTAAATCTGGCAAGGTTTTTGGCTAGGTTTTATGTTTGGCCCGACTCTCAATTAGTGGGATCATTTTGGATCATTGCCTATTTTGTAGGATGGGGTGATCTTCAATATGTTTATAGGTTATAGGCTTAAGTATTTCTTATCTTTCTATAAAAGAGATGTTTCAGATACCTCATAGAGGGGTTTTTGTTCAGCATATATGGATGTATAGACTAAGGGTGGTATAAATCTCAATAGTTATGCATACTTATGCTCTATTTGATATGGTTATAATTTGGCTCAAACTTTTATCTCTCTGACGGATTCAATTCCATTCGGTCCTCAAGATTTCATGTAATTAAGTATTGCACATATGATCTTATTATTATTAAGGTTGTATGAGTTAGATCATCTTGATATTGAAATGCTTTAAAATATGGACTCTTGTTTCACTTTTTATTATCATGGCTATTTATGCCTCAATCGCAGTTTTCAGTATCTTCTACAGGTCATCCATATTCAGTACGAATGTTAATTGCACTCAGTTGGATTCTTTGTATCGATTAACTTATAGATAATATTCAAGGGTTTAGTGGTCTCCATTCTGCTTCATTTTCATGAATGGCAGGCTAGGCAGTCGAGGCATTATCCAAACTATAACTAGTAATATGGTTTTGTCATATAGTCTGGTTGTCAGTGTAAATCTTCCTTATGTAGGTCTCAGAAATCAATTGTAATGGTTAGGAGGATCTAGACTGTATAAGGTTCTATGGAGGTAGTTGAATTCAACTCTGACTTAGATCAGTTATAAGGTATATTCCTAGCACTTCATACTTTACAACCTAGTTTTTTGATATAATTTAGGATTATGATATGATGACAATCACTTTTTATTAGGCTTAACCAATCTTTTTTGTTTTGATTAATGTACAAGTTGGTGGTGATAAGGCTATGAAAGTTTGGCTTATCATTCTTTGGTCTATAATTAAAGTCGGGTAGTAAGCTTTTGGTTAAACAAGATATTTAATCAAGTCCTATTAAGAATCAAATTCTAGTCCAAGTTAATTAATGTTATTATTTCCTCTTAATAGGGTTATATGGAGTATGACTTAAAATCTGTGTTAATATACTGTCTGATGCTTAAAATATGGTATTAGGATTTGACATGGTATTAGGATTTGACACTTAGCAATACTTAGCCATCAATTGCTATTTTTGATGTTCCTTTTGAAGATTGGTATAGGAGTTGGCAGTCTATTTGAGAGGTTAGTATGGTGTTGTTTTAGTATTAGATTCTAATAGGATCTTCATTAATCTTGAACAAGCTTCTGCTAACTGAAAAGGGATTGATATTAATTATTTGAAATATGCATTCTAAAGATATAACACATATTAATTAATGTAAGGTGATAATCATTTTTCCAAGGTATCCATTATATTTAATATGATTATGCAGTTTTATCACTAACAATTCTGATGGTTAATTTAAGAAGGCAGGGCTGAGTTCTTTGCGCAATTATGAAGAGATGCGAATTGCAGAAGCTAAAAAATAGCTATTCTACTAAAGTCACAAATGCATTCAAGAATTAATGTCAATTGTATTTATGTGATTTGTAATACCCTTTTGTAATAATAACTTTGTAAACTAGGGTATGCCCCTTTTATGTTGTAATAATAAAAGACGCCAGTCCTAGGCAAGACTAGAGGTTTTCTTCTTTATTCTTTCCTACCAGTGCCCATTTGAATGGAGAAAAGTTGTTGTAAATTATTAATTTGTATCAATAAATATAATCAATTCCTTGGCCATTTATCGATTTTTTTTTTTAAAAGTCTATTTCTTTTTTAATTTAATTGTTCTTTTAGTAATAAAACAAAAAAATATTTTTATCTAATTTTTAATTAATTAAAATAATCATTTCAAATTTTCTTTTTTATCAATTAAAAAATAATAATAATTTTGAGTGAATAAAATATGAAAATATAAATATAATGATAATATCTTCAAAGTATTAAAAGTATAAGTAAAATAATTATACATGCAACATCTAATTAAAACCAAATAAAATTAAGCAACAAAAATGGCAGGCTTAGCAAAAAAGGTAGGTAATTATTGAGAATATGCAAAAAACCCTAACATTTGCCCTAATAAGGTAAATATAGTGAATTCTGCAAATACTTCTATAATTTGGAACTACTAACGCTCAAAATGTCACCCTATAAATATCAACAAAAAATTTTCAATTTTATCTTCAATTCAAGAAGATAGTCATGGACAGAAAAATACATCATTTGAATCCTTAGTAAGACTACACTACGTTAGGGCTAAGAAAATGCATAAATCACAAAACAATCTGATTAAACTTCCTCCTAATTCTGAAAAAGAGAGGGAGGATTAGCAACAAGTGATAAAAAGAGAGAATAGGAGGACAATGGTTTAGAAGAAGTTGGGCTCTGATTTGCAAAATACAAAAGAAGATGAGCATCTTAAAGGGCAAAGGATTTTCTTCAACAAAACTAAATATGCAAGGAATCTAATATTGAAGAAGGATTTGACAGTGCCTAAGTAGAAGACTGAAGAGCTCAGCCTTGGAAGTAAGCCTCCATTGGAAATTATTTTAGTAGCTAATAGTATCCCCTTACGTATTAAAAGGCATTATAGTTCATTTGTACCATTACTTAGGTTTCCCAAAACCCTCAACAAAAACCTGCAATCTTATACCCCTCCCCATAAAAGACCTCTAAAAGACAAGGATAAAGAAAAGGAATTAGAGATATTTAGACAACCTCTAACCGTAAGAAACATAGAAAAATAAGAGTACTACCCAGATAAACAGATCATTAGCAACAAACATATAGAGGATAAGTGTCTGGAGTGTTCAGATCTAGGTACACAGGCATATTAGAGTAGACCGGGAAAACTAATATCAAATCTAGTAAGAAGATTAAAAAGGATCTGTCAATATATAGTAATTATCATAACGTATTCTAACTATTTATTATATTTACATTGTGTAAGCAAATATATTATGAATAAATTGATCTCAAATGCATACTACTTGCATAAAGGTTATTCAGTTAAATTCTTAGCTTGGGAACCAAATTGGAGTGAAAACAATATTAGGAAATATTTTTCTCCTTAATGGATTGAATGTAAAAAAATTCTACTTGAACTAAAATATACAAACCCTCATAAAAATAAGTAAATCTCTAGAAAATTTTATTGGCATTGAAGCGGATTTTCACAAATCTAGTAACATCAGGTTTTTAGTGGAAACAAAATTAGGTCAAAAGGTATCTAATGAAAAAAAGATCATAACAAATAGATCCATATATGAATTAGTTTTCACAAAAACTAAAGGAGTAATCAATGGATACATTAAACCCAATCTCAATCTAGAACATAAAATCACAAATATTAAGGAGTAACTAAGGAACATCAGTATCAAGAAAGAAAAATCAAAATATGGGATAGAAAAAAGAGAGAAAAACTAAAACATTCACACAAAAACTACATAAAGAAATTTAGAGATATCAAAGGAAGAAGAAATGATAGTAATAGGAAGAGAGATTTTAGAGCAACAAGAGGCAATTTAGATAGGAAAGAAGGAATCAGTAAAAATGGAAAATGATGACATTCAAAATAAAATTTCAACATTTAAACATTGTGAATTATGTCAAGGAGAAAGTGGATTTCTGGAAGAGCCTGTAGATAGTCTAAAGAATCATACTAAACTTTCCCAGGATATTCAAATCAAGAAGAATGATATTGAAGATCAAATAATATTAGGAGATCAACATTGTAGAGAACATGAGAAGATAGACTATCTTGAAAAGAAAGAATTTAGCAACTCGGGAAATAAAAGAGAAGATAAAAGATCTTCAAATAGTAGAAGGGAAGTATGAACAAATAAGCAACTAAGATAGGAAAATGAAAGTTTAGGAAATTCTGAAGTCTCAATTCAAATAGAAAAGTTAGGGACAAAAAATCAGTGCATAACAAGATAGAATTTGGAAGGTATATTTTAGGAGAGATAGATCCAAGAAAAGGAAGATAAAGAACTCACATTAAGGATAATGGAAGACAGGATCAAAGAACATGAGGAGACAAAAGCAAATAAGAAATGTAAAAAAGATAGAGTAGCAGATATACAATCTAAAGAACAGGGTAAGGAAGATAGTATACCTCCAACAGAATTAGAACATTGGAGTAATGTTACTATTCGAAAAAAGACCTAGAAAAGAACATACAAATTTTGGCAGACTCTTAACAATGTGAAAGACCTCTTTGAAAATAGTGACAAAGAGAAACAACAGGTATCTAAGAAAAGGAATGGATTGAAGGATATTTAATACCAATGGAAGTCAACACCTACATTAAGACATTAAATCTAGAAGATCAAAACAACTGCGAAGAAACAAGGAATGAAAAGGATAGACATTATAGAAACTGTCAAAAATGGGAAGAATTTGAGGTCCTAAACGAAATTGAACAAAACAGTAAAGAAAAAAAGATAGAGTAACAATTCAAAGAAAGAAAGGAGCAATAGATTGAGGCAATAGAATTAGAAAAACAAATATTTAAGGAAGTAGCAGAAGAGAAGGAAGAGGTGAAAGAAGATTTATGCTCGTATAGTATCAATAATGCACGACACTGTATGGAGAATCTAGGTATATCTGTCAACCAAGAAGGCTTCCAAACCCCAAAGTGTGGTAAATAGAAAACAAAGTGTGGAAGGAATCACTTAAGGAATGTGGATAGGCAAGCAAAGGAATAGAAAAAGATTAATGAAACTTTAAAAGCAGGGAAGGGGAAGAGCCTTCCCATATAACAATGAGGATTATAACTTGGAATGCTAGGGGACTCAATGCCCCTAGCAAGAAAATATTATTAAAATATAATATTGATTTATTTAAGTTAGATATTGTATTAGTCCAAGAAGCTAAGTTGAATAAAGAAGAAGTTGATGGATTAGAAAGGGAATTGGGTAATTGGAAAACAACATTTGTAGAATCTAATGGGGCATCGGGAGGTGTAGGTTTCATTTGGAATCCTAGGAAACTAGCAATCAATATAATGGTCATGAACAACAATTGGATGGGAAGAAAAATAAAAAGCTTCAGAAATAATCTTCAAATTACTCTTATTAATGTTTATCGGCCTACTCAAACATCAAACAAGAAAAGAGTATGGGATGATATTAACACTTTCATGGAAGCAAACCGAACAGACAACTTTATTATAGGAGGTGATTTTAATGCAATCCTAAATTTGGAGGCAAAGTATGGGGGTTCACAGGTTTTATTGCAAGAAGTTATAGATTTTAGAAATTGGGTGGAAAGAAATAGTTTATTGGATATACGAACTAGCAACGGTATCTACATTTGGAACAACAGAAGAAAAGGATTCAGTTACATAGCAAAAAAAATAGATAGGTTCATCTTCAAAGGAGATTTAAGTAATATAGATTTGGCACTTCAATTGTGGATTACACCACATGCAAGATCAAATCATTATCTAGTTAGAATAGAATTAGTTGAACCCATAAAATCGTCTACAAATCCATTCAAATGTGAAAAAATGTGGGTTTTAAACTGCAAATTCATGGATAGTATAAAACAATGGTGGCAGGAAGGAAACTTTAAAAGATCTAAAATGTATTGTTTTGTCTCCAAACTAAAAATGCTCAAAGAAAATATTTTAAGATGGAATAAAATGCACTTTAACAAAATATTTAAAGAAAAACTAAACAACAAAGAAGATCTTAAGAAATTAGTGAAGAAGTCATCAAAAAAAGTATGGAGAACGAAAAGTTTAATAAAGAAAAAAAATTACTAGCCAAGAAGGAAGATATATTAGTGAAAGAAGAGGTGTTCCTGGAGACAAAAGACAAGGGAGAAATGGTTAGCAGAAGGGGATTAAAACACACAGTTCTTTCATAACAACACTCTTAATAAGATATCAATAAATAAAATACTAAAAATTAAAAACAAGGAAGGGAATATAGAAAAAGACCCCTCCAAAATAACAAAAGTTTTAGTGGATTATTATAAAAATGTTTTTTTAATAATTTTGATTGTTCTAGCCCAACAACACAAGAAAAGATGTTGAAAGTAAAACCTAAATTGGTAATGCCACAAGATAATCCTTTTTATAATAAACCCTTCACTATAGATTAAATTAGAAATGCTCTTTTCAAACTTAACTCAAACAAATCGTCAGGATTGGATGGCTTCCAAACCTTTTTTTTCAAAAATGTTGGAAAATCATAGGAATGGACCTCTGGAAGGCAATTGAAGCTTCAAGAAATGCAGGATCGTTATTATCAAAGATAAATTATACATTTTTGACTTTAATACCTAAGAAAAAAAACTTTTAAGAACTTGGAGACTTTAGACCTATTGCGTTATTTACAAACTCATATCCAAAACACTAGCATATTATCTTAAAAAATTCTTCCTAACCTTGTTTTGGAAGAACAAATTGGTTTTGTCCCAGGTAGATCTATCTTAGATGGAATTTCAATCATTAATGAAACTATTCACTCAACAATCAGGAGCAAGGAAGCATGTATGCTCATGAAACTAGATATACAAATAGCTTATGACATGGAAGATTGGAGATTTTTACATAAAATATTAGAATCCTTTGGGTTCTCTCATCAATGGGTTAATATTATATTCAAATTTATATCAACTCCAAAAAAATTACTTTTAATAAATGGTACTCCATAAGCCTTTTTCAGTATTTCTAGAGGAATTTTCCAAGGCGATCCGGTCTCCCCTTTCTTATTCATCATCATGGCGAAAGCCTTCAGTAGAGCAATAAAGAAAGCCCAAGATGAAGGTAAGATTAAAGGTACCACAGCAATAGAAAACACTATAAATGTTACTCATCAACAATTTGTTGATGACACAATCTCACCAGGAGAGAGTGGAATAGAAGATGCCCTAAACTCTAAACAAGTTCTACAAAATTATATGGAAGCATCAAGGCAAAATGTGAATGCTAATAAATAAATAAATAAAAATCCTCAAGACACCACTAGAAATGGAAGATTGCATTTACAACTGCATAGGATACAGGAAGGATCCTTTCCATGTAAATACTTAGGAATATACTTGGAAAAATGGACTAGGAAAATTAAAACCTAGACCAACATTTTGGATAGAGTCGAAAAACAAATAGAAAGTTGGAAAGGAAAATGGTTAAGTAAGGCTGGAAGAGTGATAAAAATCAAAACTATCCTTTCAACTATTCCAACATATTAATTGTCATGTCTCCCATTACCCAGAAACATCAATAAAAAATTAGAAGGGAAACTCATAAATTTCTTTTGGAGTGGAACTAAGGATAAAAAGAAATATGCATAAATTAAATGGGAAAAGTTCTATAGACCAAAAGAATTAGGTGGTTTAGGAATTAACAATTTTAACTGGAAGAATGAAGCCTTAGGATAAAAACTAGTATGGCGAATGTATCAAAAGAGAGGTAGTAAATGAGCAAAAATATTATATAATAAATAATTGAATATTGGAGATCCATCCTCATTATTAAGAACCAGGAATCCACCCAAAGGACCAGAGGCATGAAACTTTATGATCAAGTGTAGAGCCTTGATTGGTAAATATGTAACTTGGGATATAGAAATGGGGAAGAAGCCCTATTTTGGGAAGACTCCTGGGATGGGTTTCCAGTTATAGATAGTTTCAACATTTCCCCTAACATCAAAAACACTTTAGTAAATTTATGGGTTAAATAGGAAACTAATTATAAATAGCTGATGAGTGTGAATGGGAAGGATATATGGTCGTGGAAATCTCTAGAAAGCACAAGCCTAACTTGTGAAGAAAAAGAGGCCTTGGATCAAATTCTTAAATAGAGAAAGGTCAATCATAAAGATAAAGAAGATAGACTCATATGGGGAGGTTCAAAAGATGGGTAGTATAGGGTTAAGAAAGGATATACCATTATAATCAACTCTCAAAGATTGGAAAAGATCAGTATGCCTATAAAACTATGATGGGATCAATCTATTTACCAAAGGAAAGTATCTTTTTATGGGCAGCTTCACAAAAAAGTATTCTAACAACTGATAGATTTCAAAAGATGGGTTTTGAAGGCCCTTCGAGATGCAACTTATGCAAAGAAAATGAGGAAACAACTAATCACCTTCTTTTTCAATCTCATATGTGAAATAATGTTGGTATTAGCTTCATCAAAAGCTAAGTTGGACCTCTCCTATAGCTAGGGACTTGGATAGTCATCTAAATGTATCACCATACCATAATAACTCCAATATTTATTAAAAATTATGGAACATACCTCCATCTATTCTGATGTGGGAGATTTGGAAAGAACTGAATAGGTAGATATTTAGTGACACTGAGCTTAGTATTGCCCCACTCTTTAATAAAGTAAAGCAAGCATAACAGAAGTCATGAATAATCATCTAAGAAGATCATCAAAAGAAGAAGGAACCTTTTATGAATGTGATGCCTTAATGAAAAAGAATTAGGTCAACATTATCAATCCCTCATTAGTCTATCATAAGAAAAAATAGAAAGAAAGAGAAGTACATAGATGGGAACCACCACCATTTGGGTGGATGAAATTGAACTTTGATAGAACATTTAGAGGTAACCTGGGTATGGAAGGCATAGGATGTATTATACATCCTAATTCTAGAAATTGGATCATTAAGAAAGCCAAATCATCAGGAATTGCAACCAATAATATGGCAAAACTATAAGCTTTACAAGAGGGATTGAAGTTGGCCTTTAATCTGGAATAAGGAGATTAATCTAGAACCTTGGAATTCACTGATTTTTTAAATTTTCTAAAAAATAAAAAAATAAAAATCCTAATTAGATTATGAACTAAAAGCTAAAGAATGTTCTTAGCATCATTGATAAATTTGAAGAAACTAGAATACAACACATTTATTGGGAAGGAAGCACATAAGCATATCTTCTAGCAAACAAAGGTGTAGAAGGAAAGGACTTCATCAGTCAAGCTTTGGATAATCATCTTTGACATTTCCTTGACTCTAGCTTTAATTATATTTAAAATGTTAGACAAGAGTCATCAATTTATAAAACTATTTGGGTTATATATACAATGTATCATATGGTTTAGTCATAGCCTATAAGATTAATGTGGTTTTGTTCTCCCTTTCATAAGTATAAGCATTTTTGGGATCATTTAAAACTCTAACAAAGCATAGTAATATAACATAAAAAATCACATTAATAAGTAAGATCATGATATAGATTTGAACTTGCAATAATGAACTAGACGTTTAGCAAAAGTCACAAATATTAACGATGATTAGTAGGTGACGCATGGTATTATGTTCTTCCAAATCTTTCTAGGATCTCTGAGATAAAGATGTTATATATAACTTTGGGTTTATTTATGTCATTTTTGTCAAATCTTATTAGGTGTTATGTAGTGCCTGCCCATAGGTCACATTTTTTTAGGGCTAGTTTTATGTTGATGGTTAGTAGCATTGTTTTGAGACTATCAGATATTGTGCTATGGATTCAGTTGATATGTGATGAGATTATTTAGACTCTACATTTCATGTATGCATGATGATTGTTACATTACTTTTAGTTATTGATGATGATTAGTTAGATAGTTTATTATCACATGTGTTTTCTTATGGATACTTACCCCATACTTGCATGTGTATGGTGTGCGTGTTTGTTTTCTTTCTGTATGACATTTCTGATGTGGTTAAGGAAGGGAGTCATAGTCACCTGCTAGTCGAGATATACACAATGCACCACTTCCTGTCATTGCCTATTTAACTTAGTATATATTGTGCTTGTACATGCATGAATTTTATGCAGGTTGCAGGTATCGGGTATTGACTTCCCTGAATTGCCAGGATGAGTGTACCATATTGCATTATCTCAATGGTAAGAGAGGGGAGATAAATTCTCAAGTCCAAATCCCAACCCTTTAATCCATTTGTCCTAATTGAAAATTAGGAAAAATATCTAAGTTGACTACCCTCCGAATGCGTTGGATGACGTAATTCATGATATTAACCCTTGGTTTGATTTTGTATGTATTTTGGCTATGATGGATTTTTGTATTTTACCTTGTGAGTCTCTAGTGTATTTTCTATTAATTAAGACTAATTAAAAGATTCAATTAATGGTTTAATTTAAGAGAAAATTAATGTGATATTTTTTTAATATTTATTTTATTTAATTAATTGGAAAATTAATTAAATAAAATAATTAAATTTGGAGATAAAAGTTATAATTTTTAAGTTGGAATGTGATAATATTTATTTAAGTTAATAAATATTTTATGAATTTAAAAGTGGAAAAGATATTATAATTATTAAAGATTCTAGTTTGCATGATGTGTACATGTGTGTGTTAGAAAATGAGACCTGCAAGAAGCATTGGTTAACAAACAAACACTAGTTTAAAATCTTGAAATTGCATCAAAGACTTATCAAAACGAAAAGAACAAAAATACCAACTAATGCTTGCTCGGGTTTTGCAACCCTAAGCAACCAACAAATCCAACCTTCCAGCCACCTCTACAACTCAACAAGGACACCCATGAGAGGTCTTGTTGGTGTGTTAAGATGGGGGGGTATTTGATGTGCTCTCCCAAACACAACAATAAATGAATCTCTTGAGTGAGTGAGTGCAAGTGTGTATGCAAGTAAGGTATGAACCTAGATTAAATGAGATGAAGAACATCTCAAGAAATGGCTATGGAGAGAGCCATTCTTGAAGGCATTCAAAGGTGAAGATGATATGTAATGCAAGAACTAACTAAATATGCAAACTATGATAAGAATGCAAGCTAAAATGAAGCTACAAATGCATCTAGAAACTAGATTAACAATGCATAATGTAAACTAAATCAACTACCAAATTGTTAGTATGAACCTACAAAATCACTATGAGACTCTATCAATGCAAGCTCAAACTACCATGAAAGCTCAAACTATGAATGTAAACTCAAATCTCAAACCAACATGGTAACAATGCAAATAATGAAAGATGCAAATGCTCGAGACAAACCCTCTATTTATAGGCTTGAGGGAGGGCTTGGTGAGGTGGCATCCAAGTAAGTGCCACATAAGGTGACATGCAAGCCATGCAAATGGTCAAAAATTCAAAGTTTGCTCACACATGTGTGAGCAAACTTGAGAAGAAGAGTGGGAGACAAGAGTGTGTAGGCATGTCATCTCACACATGTGTGAGCACACTCTTAGGCTAATGAGGGGGATTAGAAAGATAATTAGGAATGATTAAGTGGGATTAGGCTTAAGAGGATGAAAATGATGGGTGTAAACTAGGCTCTAGGTTAGATTTAAGACTAAATTAAATGATATTTAATTTAATCATGGGTTTAGAGGAATTAATAGGATATGAGGATTTAAATAAATAAAATTTATTTAAAAAGGGGGAAAGATGGAGGGTCATGTGTTAAATTAATTTAACACATTAAGGCTAGAAGTATTTAAATTAAATTTAAATACCTAAGAGAATGAACTTATTTAATTAATTAATATAATTAAATAAGTAGAAAAATGTGAATAATATAATTAATTAATTAATAATTAATTACAATGTCACGAAAAATATTAAAATTAATTAATATAATGTTTAGGGACGATTTTAAATGTCTACATTTTGCCCCTCTTTGATGTAATGTTGGAGCAACATCATATCAAAGAAAAAAATATATAGGTTGCCCCAGAGAAGGAAGGAGTCCTATGGTGATAACAGAGGAGGAGGGTGCCCCCTCGCAAAAATTGCGCAAAAAATAAAATTTTGGCAATTTTTGCGAAAAAGGTCTTAAGAAAGAAAGACAAGAAGGAAAAAAAATGAATAAATGACAACATTTGCATGACTTGCGAGTAAATAGGAGACAAATACGGCTCAGAGAAGAGCGGGGCTCAAACGGGGTCCACCGAGGGGCCTATATAAGCCTCCGAGGGGCCCAAAGAAGGTCATTGTCACACTACGAGTAGAGCACATAGAGCTGATATGGACCCCATTGATCGATTGCAGCTTGGTGAGCGCGTGCGAGAGTACCAGCGAGTAGCGAAGATGGGCCCACCGGTAAGTCATCTGATCCTCTTCGTGTTTTGGTAGGTTAGGCTAGACTAGGCGCATTTATGAAGCCATAAATGCGCTAAAAAAAGGCCTAGGCGAAGACGACAGTCTCTACCCTGTCGTCTACACAGACAACAAAGAAGGGATCTCGGCATCCGCAGAGATGACAAGATACATCCTGTCGTCTGCGCAGACGCCAAAAGAGGGAAAATCGCTCGCGAAGACAATAGGATTTAGCCTATCATCTGCACGAATGACAAAGGCATGAAGATGACGAAATATACATCGTTGTCTTCGAAGACGATAGAACATGGAACTGGCGTCTGGGCAGATCAACGTCTCTGTTGATCGGTGTCTACGTAGATGGGCGTCTGTGCCGAAAATGACCACGCCAATGAGGGCAAAATAGGGGGATGCAAGGGAAGATGCCCCACTGTACGGACATCACAAGCTAGCAAAACTAAATCTCTGCATGTCTATGCTGCAGGAGGAGACAATGGTGTTTAGGTCGAGGGAGCACTATCCTCCGACTATGATGATACAGGAGAGGCTGACGGATGCAGATTGGAGACACGTGCGGCTATGCGGGCTAGAGCACGTTCATGAGTGGCCAGATCTGAGGGCCCATTCAGCATAGCTATTGGCTCTCGTAGAGCGATGGCACACACCTACTAAGAGTTTCCATCTTCCGACAGGGGAGACCACAGTCAAACTCCTAGATGTGTGGCGGATCTTGCGAGTGTCAATCAGAGGTGCGTACTCAGAGTATGTACTGGAGGGGTCAGATCCATTTCTGAGGGAGTGTTTTGGCCGACGATGATAGAGATTGCCCATCCAGCGATCATGGTTATCATGGAGGGGCGCACTAGATCAGAGGCTACCGAGGCTGGCAATATACCTAGCCTCACTAATATAGTGGATGCTGCCAAATCACGTAGGACACAGGTGGTCGATTGGGTGGGCACGAGTGCTGAGCACCTACAGGAGGAGGGAGCAGTCTACTGCTGGGGACAGACTATCCTGGCTGAGTTGTATCATGATTTGCACATGTGTGCATATCGGACCCAGCGCACTATGGGACCAGGACTACCACTACTGATGGTCTGGTCATGGGAGCACATCGGAGTCACACAGTCGATCACTCAACGAGAGACGAGGCAGCCTAGGGAGCCATATGCTTGCAGATACCAGCCTCCTATCCAGTATACCTCGACGAAGTCTGTGGGGTTCTGGTGTCGATGTATAGATGAGATCATCATGTTCGAGTGGACTCCGTACGATGGGGTAGAGTGGTGGGGGCAGACACTGGTAGCAGGGGTGAGGATGACATGGAAGATCAGATGTACCTCCCGTACACACAAACAGACTGCTAGATCATTGGCTGATCCATGTGCGTGATCATGCACTATATGCCCTCTCGAGTGTGACAGCAGTTTGGCAGGGTATAGGATACAGTGGCAGACAGATTCTTATATCCTGTGGTGTCACGAGAGTATGGCCAACTGTGGAGACACGGGACCACCGTACGATTGGCCCGAGCTTCTTGGATGGGGATGGAAACAGTGCCATGGATGCGTGGCCAGGACAAGGGAGATGCAGGTATGACATCAGCGTACACACAGTGGTGGGTAGCCCACCAGTAGGTCAGGCTGACAGTGCCAGGGGCACCGTCGCTAGCAAAGTAGGCACAAGGAGAGGGGGATGGAGTAGGGGATGGTGGGCAGGTAGCCATGATGCCACCACCAGCTCAGGGGGCACAGGAGGGACTGCACGGGCACAAAGTCCAAGTGCGAAGAGGGCCAGGGCTAGTACTAGCACAGGGACCACCACAGATAGCACCCTAGGTATAGGTACAGGTACAGGTACAAGCGCGAGCACAGGCACAAGCACCACCGCAGGCACCACCATAGGCACCACCGTAGGCACCTCCATAGGGACAGGTACAGGGGGAGGACCCAGACATGGTCAGGGCCGAGAGGGACAGATTGCAGACAGAGGTAGCCCATCTATAGGGGTTAGCACAGGTGCAACAGGCACGAGCAGATAGCTTAGAGCAGGCCATGGGGGCCATACAAGCAGAGCTGCAGGTTAGAGGGTCAGGGGGGGCAATGCATAGGAGGCCTTAGCAGCCTTACAGGCACGGGTGGATGCTAGGGAGTTCGTAGGGATGGGCACCCAAACAGGGGTGGAGGATCAGGTAGAAGTAGAGAGGCTCCGAGCGAAGGTAGCCGCCTTACAGGCCAAGCAGGCCACCCATCAGGCACAGCTAGACGGATACCGCAGGCAGTGAGACATAGCCATGCAGATGGTATAGCCAGGGGCAGCTGTCATAGTGCTGCAGGAGGCCCTCACAGCTAGCCGAGCAGAGATGCAGGCCATACGAGAGGCAACCTATTATAGGTCGCTTTATAGGGAGGTCGTGCCTACTGACCAGCAGCAACCAGATTTTGAGAGGGGAGCCAGCTCATGGATCTCAGGTGGCAGAGCTAGATCAGAGCAGTCGGTAGGACAACAGAGACCTCCTCGAGGGGGGGATACAGGGGGGGCAGGGTCCTCACAGTCAGCTACTTGATTGTATAGGGTGATCAGTGTTTTTGACAGATATGTGCAGATGCAGCTATTTTGAGATACATTTGTACTACATGATTCTACATGATGTATATGGACTGTACAGACATTATTTTTTGAGATATATACATGGCATGATTTGATGATTCGATGTGTATGGATGTATGTGATGCATATGTATGAATTTATGATGTGAATACTAATGCTTGTGATGCAAGATGTGATGCTATGTGATATTGCCTATGATGTATGTATATGATGTCTAACATGTGTGTGATGCAGATTTATGAGATGTATGTAGGGATGTACTATATATATGTGAGATGATGTATATGCCCCTAGATGTGATGACTAAAGTGTATGCAATTAATGAACTAATGCAATGAACTAAAAAAAGTCTAATAAACACTAAATGAGATGAATCAAATGAACACTAATGTAATGGAAAATGAATGAATGCAATAATGGTAAGTTAATGCAACTTGATGGAAATGAACTAAATGAATATCCGTCATAACTGTCACTCATAGAAACCCAGTAGCCTAGCATAGGAGGGGGGGAAATAAATAGGACCTTGTCTCAAGCACGACTTGAATGAAACCCTAGACTATATGCATCCTAACTATATGATATCAAGAGATTTCGTTGTGTTTATATGGAGAGCACACCTTAAGTTGATTTTGCAACATGAGTTTATGCATTATATGCTATAGAAGCATAAATGTCATGACTCTTTTGCGTGGACTAGACATACAAAACCATAGAGACTTTAGGACAATAGGTGTAGTTTACATAGTCATGATAGATGAAATGTCATATACGCAATGGAGAGGTCTGGGCACACCCAAAGTCTTTTAGGGATCTTTGGTGGGACGTGTGCTAACCCATTGCCCCTATTATGCAATGCATTAACATAACCTAAAACTGACACACATGAAGTAAAGTCTCAAAAATAGATCATACCACAAAAACATGTGTAGTTAATGACAGCTATTTTGGTACGACCAAAATATGGAATTGTTGGCATTATGATACATTTTTGTCATTAGTTACAACACTTATTGGATTCTGAATGCTTATCGAGCTCTCACCGGAAGCCAAGCTTTACCTAGTTATCAGAGTTTACCGAGTGATCAAGGTGAACAAAGAAGTCAGTGTTTACCGAGTGATCAAGGTGAACAAAGCAGCCAGTGTTTACCAAGTGTTCGAGGTAAAGAAAGGAATCAATTTTACCGAGTGAAGATGTACTTAGTATTGACCGAGAACTTCGTGATAACCGAGCTCCTGAGGTTATCAAGGAAATTAATTTTACCGAGCTCAGATGGTTATCAAGGAAATTAATTTTACTGAGCTCAGACGGTTATCAAGGAAATTAATTTTACCGAGCTCAGACGGTTATCAAGGAAATTAATTTTACCGAGCTCAAACGGTTATCAAGGAAACCAACTATCACCGAGTCACAAGGTTCCATCGAGTGTTTCCTTTGATCACCGAGCTACAGTTCAGATAGAAGTATTCACCGAGTGACATCTCTTCTACCGAGTCTCCAGTGGTTACCGAGTTCAGAACTACTCAAAGTGTTTAGTATGAACCGTGCCTTCACTTCTACCGAGTGCATGACGATGCCGAGTAACGCAGTGGACGTCGAGTATCAGAAGGACACCGAGTCAGTTCAGTG
This sequence comes from Cupressus sempervirens, assembly GCA_028749045.1. NCBI lineage: Eukaryota > Viridiplantae > Streptophyta > Pinopsida > Cupressales > Cupressaceae > Cupressus > Cupressus sempervirens. Next base: position 186,001,896 of record CM053784.1, on the reverse strand, counting down.
AACCCGAGTTTTTTACCTTGGGCCGAATTTGTATAGAGATTTGCACTTGTTGTTTTGGCCGACCTTGCATGTATTGTTTATTTGGATGGTATATATATGTAATGTATTGTATCATTCAGATGTAAGGAAGTAAGTAAAAAAAAAGGAGAAAGCAAGTAAGAAGAAAAGTAGAGTAATGAAAATGCGAAAGTATGTGTGCTGAGTTGTGAAGGTATTCAGCAAAGTCGAGTTTTGGAGCAGAAAAGTTTTATCTATCACATCAAGGTGAATCAGAGCATGGCGGATCTTATCAGCAATCAGTTGTAATCAGATCCACTGTTTCATTCTAACAGGTGAATCAATTTTTTTTAAATCCTTTAACAAGGTAGACTTAACAGTCTTTTGTAAATCTTCTAACAGAGTGCATACTTTATTGTATGTTTGGAAATCCTCTAACAAGGTGGATCTAGCAATCCTTTGTGCTCCTAACAGGGCAGATCACCAGAAGTGGTCATTGTAAGCCTTAACCGGCCAACTTCATACTGCAGTAACGAAGCTTTGTGGGTTTCATCCCCACCCCAGTTTTACTTTCTATTTGGAAGGTTTCTGGGTCACCAAAATCTGTGTGTTCAAATGTTGCAAATGATTTTGTTTCATGCTTACAGTAGGTTACTTGGATGAATGATAAATATATCAGTATGCAGTTTTATTGTTTGAAATTTTAGAAGTTACTGATTCACCCCTCCCCTCTCAGTAACTTGTCATATCTTGAATATTTCCAACAATTGGTATCAGAGGCACTAGGCTTCTCAAGATAAAAGTTTCACAGCTTGAGCAAAGATCAAGGACAATGGAGATATTCAGACTTGACAAAACTATTGAGAATGAAAAGCTAGATCTGAAAATGGCCATGGCTCAACTCAATGAAGCAAAAGAGCATCTTTCACAATCCTTGAAAAGAAGAAAAGAACTTGCAAAGCAAATGAATGACCATCAGTATGTTGAAGAAAAGATTGAAGATCTCTCACCATCAAGTAGTTTAGATGAAGCTGACAAAGCAATCAAAGAACTTTTAGAAAAGAATGGATCTCTACAGGAAGAAGTAAGAAAGCTCAAAAGGGAACAAGGAATCCAGTCCATCAGGCTATGCGAAATCTTGGAGCAAAGGAACAAGGCAGCTGAAGACTTAGAGGTAAGGAATAATCAATCCTCTCAGCTTGAAAATCTTGTAACTCAATTATCTAATGCAAATGAAAAAATTATGAATCTGAGATCTGAGAATGAGAATTTGAGAAATGACTTAATTACTGAAAGGCAAATCAATGCAAGCTTACAAAGTGATCCAATCTCTGAAAAACAAGTCAATGAGAGAATGGTAAAATCTCAAAAGGACATGGATCAATTGAATCTGCAAAATGAAGAAAACTTTCATAAACAAAATGGTAAAGCAGGCCTTGGATACAAGGAAGAAGGTGAATCCTCCAAACAGGGTACTCAAAAGAATCAAAAACCTACTTGCAGCCACTGTGGTAAGTTAGGTCATACATCTAACAGATGTTGGAGCAATGGAAAAGGCAAATTTAATGGAAAGTGCTACAATTGCAATCAGCATGGACACAAAGCCAATGAATGCAAAAAGAAACCGAAATTTGAAGGTAAATGTCACAAATGCCAAAAGCAAGGTCATAAGGCATCACAATGCAAATCCAAATCATTTAATCCAGCTGAACAACTTGTCAAAGCAATATTTGGTTGGGACTACAACACTTGGTGCAGATGTCATTATTGTGGAGAATATGGTCATACTGGCATAAACTGTGCAAGGCATCACCTAAGAAAAAGGGATACCACTGTAAGATGTTATACATGTACAGAACTTGGTCATATATCTAAAAACTGCATGAACATAAAGAAAGTCGAGGATGAGAAGAAAATCAAAGTAGACAATATTCGGAAGCAAATGAAGCAGCAATGGATTCCAAAGTCTACCGAGCCAGATAATTCAAGTAATGGAATGGTCACTCAAGAAGTGAGTGACTCTACCATTTCCAATTAAGACTCATCAGGATAAGACCAGGACTGTATCTACAAAGCAATATCCTAAGCAGTCCTAGAATGAAAATATGATCAAATCAGTATTTCAGATACATCAGGATCATGGTCGGTACATGACCTTACCGAGCTCAGTCGGGTGCAATAAGGCTTCTTTCACCAAGTTGCACTTACCGAGCATGGTTGGTTCTTCTCTTACCGAGTTAAGGGTGGTTTAACCTATTTTCTTTTGGTCATCGAGTTGCGAAGTTTAAGCCAAACTAGTGGATGACAGTCTGTCGATCGCAGCTACCTCCGTACTGAACATTAATGGCAAATTTTTTATCAAAAGGGCAGATTTCGACCTCATTTTTCACCACGAATTCGAGATTTACACAAAAAAAAAGGGGCTTTCAAGCGAGTTCAAGCGATTTGAAAAGATTTTCCAGCAAAGTATTCTTACGAAACCTTTTCACTCACCGAGCAGCAATGACATCCGCAAGCACCAGCAGCAGCAAGGCGAAGAGAGGTTATGAAATGCTTGTGAAGGGAGTCGAATGGAAGGTGCCCAATTTCAAAATTGTTCCTGCCATCGCTGAATCACTCGACCCGCATGGAGCTCAATCGCAGATCCCTCCAAAGGTACTTCTAATCAATGATATTCGTACTCATTTCAAGTGTACTGTGCAAGAAATAGGGACACTAGATATGGATAGTACCCTAGCCGAGTTATGCGTGGATGGAACCCTAAAACCTGAGTTCAAATATTTAGAAACCAAAGGCTTAACCCATATCCCGCATCTGCCAAGGAGTTTCCAAGTGAAATGGGTGAGGTATATCTTAAGCCATGTGCATAATGGTCAATTGTGGTTGGAACAACCCGTTTTGATAACCAAAAAGATGATTCACAAAAATCACGGGTCTCCCGATGCTCAGCAAAGCCAAAACCACCAAAACCCTAGGACGGGATGAGTTACAGAGGAAAACCCAAGCTGAATGGGATGGCAGAGGTTTAAAGCTCAACAATGTTTCAGATATAGAACTGAAATTTGGTATTTGTGTTATTGCATACAGACTGTATAGTTCCAGCAGGCTGAATAGTGTACCCTGCGAGGCTGTAGATTTGGCATATAAAATTGTAAAGAAAAATATGGAGTTTGACCTAGCTGATGTGCTATTAAAACAATTCAATAAAAACACGGAAAGCATAAGGACTGCAAAGACAAACCCTTGTAAATTTGGTTCTTTGCTAGTTTGTTTATTTTTCTATGTACAGAAATTCTTTCCATCTAAGGGTGCAGTTGTATGGAGGAAAGATACTCCAATTTTGTATCAAATAAATGAATTCATAGTAGAAATGGGTATGAATTTTGACAAAGTAATGGATAATTATTTTGAAGATTTCAAGGAAAGGATGAACAACAGATTCAGAATACCTCCAAAACTTGTTGAAGAGTATAAGGATGATGTCTGTTTCATGGTTGACTGTGACAAGGTGTACATACAGGCAGTTAGACCCCGAGTTGCATGGGTGAAACCTCTTCCATATGAGGTAAATATTGATGAAACAAGGGATATCATTGAAGCACTGGTAAATGAGCCAGTAGACCCAAGGCAACGGATTTTTGGTACTTATGATGAAGCAAAGGCCAGAATTGAACTGGAAATCAAAATTCCACAGGCCATCAGCAAAGGTAAGAGGAAAGTGGCCAAAATGAAAACTGCAATAGGTCCTCTTATGCTCACCGAGGGACAAGGTGAAGATAAAGAAAGTGAAGGAGAAGAAGGAGAAAAAGAATCAGAAGAAGAGCAACCGGCAAAGAAGAAAGGCAAGGTAATCATTACCAAGCCCAAGAAGCAGCCTACTGCAGTATTTACTCGGAGGACAAGAAAAGGTATTCAGGAACCTGTATTGGTCAAGCCTACACCTACATTCGAGCAAAGGCTCAAATCATTGGAAGAAGGAACTGGCATCACAAATTTCAAGGCATTGAAATTTGAGACAAGGACTGATGCAGAGAAAATGCAGATTGAGGAACTGGTACTTAACAAAATGGGAAAATGGAAATACTCTCTGGATCAGATTGCTCCTCATATCTCTAAAGAATTACTGGAGAGAGTACAGTCAAGATGGGAGTTAGCCACCAAGACGATAAAAGATATATATGAGCAATCCCTGAAGAATCTTCGAGCTAGTCTCACTAGAGCAGAGGTAAAATCTGAATTGAAAACCCATGAAGATAAAATGATGATCAAATTTCACACTTGTTTGATTTTGATCAAAGATATAGAGCATGTTGTAAATGATGCTACAAACATGTGGAAAAACATCTATCATCTACATAAGCCCAGTGTAGACCCAGTAGAAATAAAGGATGATGACAACAGTAGCAGCAGTGATGAATCAGATAGTGCTCCATCCATCACAGTTACACCAGGAGAGTTGCATGCAATGATGGAAGAGAAAGAGGAAGAAGACAAAGAGGAAGAAGCTGAAGAGGAAGATAAGGAGGATGATACGGTAAAAATTGCAACAGTAGTTATTGCATCCCTTCCTCACTCCCCAGTTAAACCTGTGACATCATCAAGGTTGGAGTCAGCTTCAGCAGGTTCATCTACACCAGATTTACCATCTACACCTGCCATATCTCAGCTCCAGGTATCATCAGTGGAAGTGACTACCACTTCATCTACCGAGCTGCATCCCTCTTCGTTTACCAAGCTGCACCCCTCTTCATCTACCGAGTTGGCCTCCTCGACTCCATCATCATCAGTTGGTATTGCTGTAAGTTCTCCAATTTTGACTACTCAAATTTGTTCTACAATTTTGTCACCATCTACTTCAGGCACAGTGAGCTTAGATACTATATTACCGAGTGTCTCACCATTTTTTGCTAGCACTCAAATTTTTGACCCTGTACATACTCGTATTGGCACTCAAACCTCAAGAATCCCAATTTTTACTGCTAGTCCTTCTGTCTCTACTGTTGTGTCTATTCCAAAGGTCAAACTAGTCATCTCAGAAGTCAAACAAAAGCAACCATTAAGACTTATGATCACTGGAAAGGAAATTCCTGAAGACATTGACTTGGACACAGAGATAGTAATTCCAAAGATTGACTTTGATAATGCTACCATTGAAGAAATGAGGTATGCTAGTCAACTTATTGAGAAAAAGGCTACTCAGATGAAGTTAAGATCGGAAAGGGATAAGGAATACAGGATAATTGAGGATGCCCGGAACATAATTACTGAGGCTATAGGTGTTGATGTTAATACTTCTCAACACATTTTGATTCAATTGGAAGAGGAAGTTAATAAATTCAATGAAGATGCCTTCGGACAAGAAAAGCTGATTGAGCGTGCAGCAAAGAAATTTGATAATAAGGTGTTGGGGCACATTGCCCAGAACATTGCAATAAATCAGGTTGCATTAACCTCAGTTTTGGCAGATATGGAAAATTCTTTTAATAATGTAACATCTCTTTTTGCTAAGCTTTGTGATGTTACCGAGTACACTAAGGGAATAAGAGAGAAACTAAATAAAATTGATGAAGATCTGAAGGTGAGCGCACAGAACTTGAAACTTGACCCCAGTTCAAGCTCATCTCATCACCTCAGGATCAAATTTTTGTCAGAGAAGCAGGCAGAGCTGTTGAGAGAAGAGGCAAGGATCCGATCTACATTGATAGATATCCAAAACATGATCCTTCCCATCATGGATTCAATGCAGAAGCACATTGCACATTCAAAGACATTAATCCATGATAATAACTTCTCCATTGCAGACCATGTGATTGAACTTTCGGCTGAAGTTCAAGTAGCTCTTTCCACCTGCAAAATTTTGCAAGAGAATTGGGATAAGACTCTCCAGCTTATTCTCCAGGTACATTCAGAGTTCATCTCTCATTTTGGTGTTTCTATATAAGTATATATATTCTTTTATTCTTTGGCATTATTGTCAAAAAGGGGGAGATTATTGTTGGATATGTATACTATGGGTGAATAAGTGTTTTCAGAGAAATTGTACAAAGGAAGAGATATACAGCCCATGTAAACACTGTATGTACATTCTATGGGGGAGTTGTATATAACGAAGCTATGTATATTCAGAATCAGTCATCAGCATGTCAGATAAATTTTGTCTCATAAGTGTTTTTGTCACTAATGCCAAAGGGGGAGATTGTTGGCATTATGATACATTTTTGTCATTAGTTACAACACTTATTGGATTCTGAATGCTTACCGAGCTCTCACCGGAAGCCAAGCTTTACCTAGTTATCAGAGTTTACCGAGTGATCAAGGTGAACAAAGAAGTCAGTGTTTACCAAGTGATCAAGGTGAACAAAGCAGCCAGTGTTTACCGAGTGTTCGAGGTAAAGAAAGGAATCAATTTTATCGAGTGAAGATGTACTTAGTATTGATCGAGAACTTCGTGATAACCAAGCTCCTAAGGTTATCAAGGAAATTAATTTTACTGAGCTCAGACGGTTATCAAGGAAATTAATTTTACCGAGCTTAGACGGTTATCAAGGAAATTAATTTTACCGAGCTCAAACGGTTATCAAGGAAACCAACTATCACCGAGTCACAAGGTTCCATCGAGTGTTTCCTTTGATCACCGAGCTACAGTTCAGATAGAAGTATTCACCGAGTGACATCTCTTCTACCGAGTCTCCAGTGGTTACCGAGTTCAGAACTACTCAAAGTGTTTAGTATGAACCGTGCCTTCACTTCTACCGAGTGCATGACGATGCCGAGTAACGCAGTGGACGTCGAGTATCAGAAGGACACCGAGTCAGTTCAGTGAACCCGAGTTTTTTACCTTGGGCCGAATTTGTATAGAGATTTGCACTTGTTGTTTTGGCCGACCTTGCATGTATTGTTTATTTGGATGGTATATATATGTAATGTATTGTATCATTCAGATGTAAGGAAGTAAGTAAAAAAAAAGGAGAAAGCAAGTAAGAAGAAAAGTAGAGTAATGAAAATGCGAAAGTATGTGTGCTGAGTTGTGAAGGTATTCAGCAAAGTCGAGTTTTGGAGCAGAAAAGTTTTATCTATCACATCAAGGTGAATCAGAGCATGGCGGATCTTATCAGCAATCAGTTGTAATCAGATCCACTGTTTCATTCTAACAGGTGAATCAATTTTTTTTAAATCCTTTAACAAGGTAGACTTAACAGTCTTTTGTAAATCTTCTAACAGAGTGCATACTTTATTGTATGTTTGGAAATCCTCTAACAAGGTGGATCTAGCAATCCTTTGTGCTCCTAACAGGGCAGATCACCAGAAGTGGTCATTGTAAGCCTTAACCGGCCAACTTCATACTGCAGTAACGAAGCTTTGTGGGTTTCATCCCCACCCCAGTTTTACTTTCTATTTGGAAGGTTTCTGGGTCACCAAAATCTGTGTGTTCAAATGTTGCAAATGATTTTGTTTCATGCTTACAGTAGGTTACTTGGATGAATGATAAATATATCAGTATGCAGTTTTATTGTTTGAAATTTTAGAAGTTACTGATTCACCCCTCCCCTCTCAGTAACTTGTCATATCTTGAATATTTCCAACAGGAAGATCAAGGTGCACCATAAAAGGCTATCACTAACACACAAATAAAATCAACCAAAAAGAAACTTCATGACCAAGTAGTCATTCAATCCACAGTTCCTGCCAAGAACCTTAGGTCTAGAAGTGAATGTCACAATGTCACCTATAGGAAGGATTCATCCTATGAAAGTGTGTCAAGTTGAAATGTCAAAAGATCGTCAAATTGTTTGTTGTCGGCAAGGGCTGTGAAGCGAACAAGTTTCTTGAAGCATTAAGTCTTAAATGGTGATTTTGTGTAAGTCCAAGGGTGGTCACTGTTGTGAAAAAGCTCAGCGTAATGGGATGACAATCACTCGACAGAAAATGCCTCACAAACTAGAGGTCTTTCAAGAGATGGAAGTGAAATGGAGCCTCGCAAACAAGAAGTCTTTTATTGGATGCATGAAATGCAAAACGCTAGATAAGACTTTGCACAAGGGAAGTGGAATGGTGGAATGGAATGAAGCAAAACGAGCCTTATAGACAATGGATGAATCCATACTTTTTTCAGGAACATTTTTATGCTTTTTAGGGCTTTTTTCAGGAACATTTTGTGAATCTTTTTGGATTTTCTAATTTTCTAATTTTTTGGATTTTTGCGGGACTATAAACACTGTACAGGAATTACAAAGGCTCAAGCATAGAACCGCTTGAGATGTTGGATATTTACAGGCTCAGTGAGCGGATCTCCCTCTGGAGTAGCAATCTGATAGGCCCCAGAACCATATTTGGTTGTAATGATGAACAGACCTAGCCAATTTGCCTCAAATTTTCCTTTCTTTTCACGGTTCTGGAGGTTCTTCATGTTATGCTGCAAAACTAAGTCACCTTCAAATTCTCATGGCTTGACTTTCTTATGATACTGAAGCTAAAGGCTATTTTGATACACGCGGAGGTGGTTTAGGGCATTCAGTCATCTCTCATCAAGGAGTGTCAACTCTTGCAAGCGAGCAAATCGGTAATCCTCTTCGGATATCAAATTCTTGAGAGAGATTCTGAGGGAAGGGAGCTCAATTTCGATGGGCAAGACGGCTTTGAAACCATAAACAAGGGAAAATGGGGTGGCTCCTATGGGGGTACGGATGGAGGTACGGTAGGCCCAAAGGGCAGGAGCAATTTGGATGTGCCAATCATGACCAGCTGCATCAACGGTTTTCTTTAGGATTTTCAAGATGGTTTTATTGGTAGCTTCAGCTTGGCCATTGCCTTGGGGGTAGTATTTGGTGGAAAAATGCTGGGTGATGTCGAATTTCCTACATAATGTGGCAACCTCTTGATTTTTGAAAGGGGTTCCTTTATCAGTCATGATATCTTGAGGTATACCGAAATGACAAATAATGTAATTCAAGATGAACTTTGAAATCTATTTTCCAGTGATGTAGGTTAATGGAATAGCCTCGACCCACTTTGTGAAGTACTTAGTGGCGACAATAATGTACTTGTGGCCATTTGAGGAATTTGGGTATACTTGACCAACAAGATCGAATCTCCAATGGGAAAAGGGCCATGGAGTGATGGTGGGCTGAAGGTCTTGGGTGGGAGCGTGTATCAAATCACCATGCTGCTGACATGGAACACATCTTTTCACAAACTGATATGCATCTGCTTCCATAATGGGCCAATAGTAACCTGTCCTAAGAAGCTTTTTTGCTAATGTAAGGCCGCTAGAGTGGGCACCACAAAACCCTTGGTGAACCTCTTCTAACGTCGTTCAGGCTTCATCTAAACTGAGACATTGAAGGAGGGTTTCGTCAAAGTGTTTTCGAAAAAGTGTATCACCTAAGATGGTATAGCGGGCGGTGCGACAGACGAAGGTTTTGCTTTGGTTTGGGGTGAGGGCTATGGGAATGGTTTTGTGACGTAAATAGGTAAAGATATCAGTGTACCATGGAGACTCAAGACCAACAATCTCACACACCAACTCTGAATCAGTTTGCTCATAAGCAGGAGTAAAAAAATTCTTAACGAGAAACTCACATTTAGGACTATATTCTGGCATGGCAATCATAGAGGCAATAGTAGCCATGGCATCTGCTGCTTTATTATTAGCCCTTGGAATTTGCTGAAAAATAATCTCTGTAAAATGCTGCTTAAGATCCTCAACTATTCTACGGTAGGGCAACAATTTCTCATCCTTAGTGTGGTATTCATCTATGACTTGTTCAATGACCAATTGTGAGTCTCCAAAGACAAGAAGGTTTTTGATATTCCATCTGATAGCTTGACGTAGTCCTGTGACTAAACCTTCATACTTAGCTATATTGCTTGTGCAAGGGAATGATATTTTATAAGACTTTGGAATAAGATCCCCTTGCGGTGTCACAAACAAAATTCCTACCCCCGATCCCTTTTGTGTAAAGGATCCATCAAAAAACAATTTCCATGGTGTAGTAGGGGCTAGGGTCATAATTGTGTCATCTGGAAAATTTGCTACAATGGGATGGTTCCCTTGAAGAGGAGCTTCACCAAGCTGATCTGCAATTACTTGTCCTTTAATGGCCTTACAATCCTTATAAACAATGTCAAATTCACTCAAAATTAAGACCCATTTTGCTGCTCGGCCAGTGAGGGCAGCTTTTGATAACAAATGCTTGAGTGGATCTATCTTGGCAATGAGATAGGTAGTATGATTAAGCATATAATGACGTAGTTTTTGTGTACAAAAGACTACAGCCAAACATGCTCTCTCGATAGTAGTGTAGTTTAACTCATAGCCAACTAATGTTTGACTGAGATAATATATGGCTTGCTCATTCCCCTTATCATCTAACTATGCCAAAAGTGCTCCTAAGGCAACTGAAGTAGCTGAAATGTATAGAATCAATGGTCGTCCCGCAACTGGAGGTACTAAAACTGGAGGATTAGCCAAATATGTCTTAATTTGTTCAAATGCTTTTTGGCATAGGCAATCCCATTGAAACTTGTTTCCCTTGTGAAGCAAATGCTGAAGTGGATGGACTTTATCTGCTAGTTGTGACACAAATCTCCTAATAGATTGTAACTTTCCTTGAAAACTGTGGAGTTGTTTCAATGTGGTAGGTGGAGGCATATCCATGATGGCCTTCACTTTTGCTGGATCTACTTCAATACCTCTTCTGGACACGATGTAGCCTAACAGTTTGCCTGATTTGACCCCAAATACACATTTCTTAGGATTCAGGCATACTGTATATTTCTCCAACCTATCAAAAATAACGATAAGGACATCAATGTGAGATTCTCTTGTCTTGGACTTTCCTAGAATATCATCAACATATTCTTCCATTATGACATGTAGAAGATCATGGAATATGGTAGTCATTGCGCATTGATAAGTGGCGCTGACATTTTTCAAGCCAAAAGGCATGACTTGATAACAAAAGGTTCCCCATGGGGTTGTGAATGCCATTTTATGTTGATCCTCTTCTGCAATCCTGATTTGGTTATAACCGAAAAATCCATCCATCAAAGACAACATCTGATGTCCAGCAGTCAAATCCACTATGATGTCTATGTTAGGAAGTGGAAAATCATCCTTAGCAAATGCGAGATTTAAATCTCGAAAATCTAAACAAACACGGATGCCCCCAGATGCTTTTCCTACAGGAACAATGTTGGAGACCCACTTAGGATAGTCAATAGGACGGACGAACTTTGCCTCTAACATTTTCTGTAACTCTACTTTGACTAGGAGCGCTACCTTAAGGTGCATTTTGTGCAACTTTTGCTTTACTGGTTTCATCTTGGGATCAACTGTCAAATGATGCACAACCAAATCTGTATCTAAGCCAGGCATGTCTTTGTATGTCCATGCAAAATTGATTTTTCCCTTTTTTAAGAATTCGGTCATGGCTTTGTGTTCCTCAAGACTTAAGGTAGCAGCAATGTAGGTGATTTGTGGACTATCCTCTATTCCCAAATTGACTGGAATTGTGTCTTCATTCAAAATAGGTGATTTTTCTTGTGGCAAGGATCTAGATGAAAAGTCAAGCTCTCCCTCCTCTGGCGCCTCTAAGAGGTTTTCACCAGAAGATGCGTCCTTTATTTTATCTTTTTCTTCATCCAAAAGCGCCCCAGGGGGGTTTTCACTAGAGGATGTGTCTTTTGTTTTTCCATTTTTATTTTCTTTTTCACTTTTGCAACTAAGAGAGTTGACTTGGATACCAAAGTAGGCTTCCTCATTGTATCGGATCTCATGTTCTTATTCTCAAAGATTCTTAAGGCCAAAAAGTGCCATCACTGCTTCATCAGACTTACAGATATCAAGAGCTGGTGGTGTATCTTGAAGGTCCTAGTCTATCATGTCGGGATTGGTGAGAGGTAGGTTAATGGATGAAAGGTCATCTATAGTAATGGCATGGACATAATTATCTAAGTCATCTTCAATGTATTGGAAAGGTATTTTAAAGAATTCCTCCTCTTCAGTCTCAGAATCAGGTTCAACCGTAAAATAGTTGTCAGCAAAGGGTACCTTAGGTTTAATGGAGCCCAATCCTTGTCCCTTAGGATAGCTATTAGCTTCTAAGGGTTGTCTAATTCTGTCCTCTTTTGGTCCAAGCTGGTACTATGGTATCCCATGTTTTCAATAATGGGAGGTGCCTTAACATATTTATCCTTAGGAAACTCCACAAGTTCATCTTTTCCATCATAATATAACCAATCTAGGATATTATCTTCCATGTGCTCATCACTAAGTGAACCCCAATGCTCAAATGTTGTCTTGCTAACTTGCATGGTTTCCTTATTAGTAGAAGGTGACAATTGAGAAGGTTTTCCAAAGGAACGAGGGGAGAGTGGTAGTTGTCCCACACACAAGCCATTTTCAAACTTATACTCTCCCATTCCTAAATCAGCAAAAGTGACCTTCTTTCCTGTGGTGTTAATTTTAGTATCTTCAACCTTCTCTTTTCCCTTATGGGAACTTGAATCCTCATTAGCTAATTCTGGTGCTGTTGTGGAAGGTGGTTCTGTTATGGTGAGAGATTTAGGTACAATTTTGGAAAATTCACTTATTGGACAAAAATTCATTAGTGCACCTTCCAATCTTTTACAAAATTCAAAAGGAGTGGGATCCCCTGGGATTGTGATTTCTCTTCCTTGGTGGGGGAATTTCAAGCATTGATGATAGGTGGATGGGACCGCCTTTAGTGTATGTATCCATGGTCTACCAAGCAAGATGTTATATGGCAAATCCAAGTCTAAGACATGGCATTCAGTATTTATGATGGCTGGTCCAACCTTTAGAGGCAACATGATGACTCCTTTTGATTCTCTTTCTCTTTCATCATATGCTTTTACTGTGATCCTTTTATTAACATCTAGGAGATCCTCTAGTAGCCCCAAGAAACGAATCATTTTCAATGTACAAAGGTTCAAACTGGATCCATTGTCTATAAGGACTCTTTTAATCTTATGTTGTTGTATAAGGACTTCAATGTGGAGCGAAAAATTATGGTGGGGATCAGGACCCTGGAAATCTTTATCTGTAAAGACAAGGTGTTGTTGAGCGGCAAGGTTTCCAATCATAGCAATAAATTGGGAAGCATCAATATTTTTAGGAACACGAGACTCTAAAAGAGCCTTCTCCAAGATCTCTTTGTGGATGGGTGACGTGGTAAGAAGCTCAAGAATGGAGATTTGTGCAGGAGTCTTACCTAGCTGGGACAACACATCATAGCGAGAAGTGGGCCTTTGTGAGGTGGATGGTGCAGCAGGTGCATGTGGCATTATTGGATTAGTGTTATTGGGAGTGGCAGCTTGCAAAGTGAGTCTTCCTCGTCGAGTGGTAGCATCACAGTCAGTCGCTTGCAAAACAAGGGTATTCACATGGGCATCTACTTCTTCAATGTGACCACATAAGGAGTCAAACCCTGAGATGTGGTTAGTAGAATAATCATAAGGTAATGCATTTGATGTGGATGCTTGATTCACATTATTGGTATTGTTATTATCATTGTTGTGATCGAGGAATGGCTTTTGAAATATCTTCAATTTAGCATTTTTAGAAGTTGGACCTCCTTCTACTTCAATTTCTCCATCATCAACAAGATTTTGAATAAAAACTTTGAGCTTGATACATTTGTTGGTGTCATGTCCTTTGATACAGTGGTATTTACAATATTCATTTTCCCTATACCACTTTGATTTTGGTTGATTTTCATCAAAAGGACGTGTGTTAGGAAATACCATCAAGTTTTGATCCACTAATTTTTGAAAGATGGTCTCCAAAGGTTCGCGAAAGTTGGTGAACTTTATATTTTGATCATAGTCACGATTGTAGTTGTTGCGTGGAAAGAATTGTGTTTGATTTCTAGATTGTTGATTGCTTTGATTGTCATGATTTGAATTGTTGTTTTTTTATTGCAGTAGTTGTTGTTGTTCCCTCCTTGAAGGTTTTTGACATCAGTAACACCATCATGTGTAACACCCTTATTTTTGGACCAGAATTTGGGTTTGCTATTATTGTTTGACTCATTGTTGGAGGATGATGAATTATAATGTTTGATGGTAACTTTTTCCAAAAGTCCATTTTCAATATTCTTGCCTTTTTTGACTAAAGTGGAAAAGTCTTCGAGGCTAGCCATTTTCATGCGGAAGGACATTTCAAGTATCAAATTCTTGATAAATATATCTGCAAGATGGGAATCCTCAATTTTATATGGCATACGATTAGCAAGATGTCTCCACCTTTGTAGGAAGTTGGCAAAAGTTTCTCCATTTCGTTATTTTGTGTTGCACAAGTCACTCAATGATGCATGATGTTCAATGTTGTAAGAGTATTGTGCTATAAACTTGCTTGTCAAATCATTGAACGAAGTAAAGGAGCCCTTAGGTAAATTCATTAACCACTCAAGTGTGGGGCCTCCAAGACTTCGTGCAAAGAGTCTCTTAAGATAGTCATCACTGTAGGCTACCTCTTGGCACAAAATGGAAAATTCCTTGAGATGGGTGACGGGGCATGTCTCTCCCGTATATTTGTCAAATTTAGGTATTTCAAAACCAGTTGGAAATGGCACCATATTAATGGATTTATCAAATGGGAAAGGACAAATATCCTCAAAAGAGACATCCTTCACCCCTTTGTTGTTCATGTTAAGGACCAAATTTCGCAATTCTTGGAATTGTTGAGCCAAATCTTGATTAGGTTGCACTTGTGATTGTTGTGTGTTCACAAATCCACCTCCTAAATTATGGGGAGTCCCAAATGTATTTGGAGGTGGTGGAGGCACTCCACTTTGGCCAATGTATTGATATGCAGTTGTTGGAATTGGCACGAATGTCTTTACCATAGTGGTTGGCACTTGTAAATAAGAAGAGTGCATTGGTTGTGTCAAAATTGCCATTGGTTGAATATGTTCTGTACTCAATTGAAATGTAGGTTGTGTTGAAATGCTAGATGTAGGCATAGCACTAGTCATCGTCATGGTTTCTTTCCCTTTGCTAGAAGTTGGAGCTGCATTTGAAGTGGGCAACACAGGTGCACCACTTTTTGTAATTTGTCTAAACAAAGTGTTCTCATCAAAGCTTGGGGGAACATTAACACCATCCTTGACCAAGTTTAGGAATATCTCAGTTTTGTTTGCTCTAATGGATTTTCCCATCATTTCCACATTGTAGGGGTCTGCAAAGAATGTCCTGACATCACTAGGTACATCGTTAGGGTCAATAGGATCTTCATCTTGGTATATTTCTTCATCATTATCCCCCAAAGTTGTGTTATGGAAGGGATCTTCTGGTTCTCATGTGGATGTTGAGTTAGGTCTACCAAGGTTCGAACTAGAGGGAATTGTATTCCCTAATGAAGTCGTGAGTGGAGGAAAAGGATTCTCCATCTCTGGTTGCCTCAATGATTCCCACAAACGTGACATGGGATTAAATGTGAACTTTCCTGATCGTGTGTGTACCATACAAGAGTGATCAAGCCAATGGGTGGAAGATTATGGAAGAAAAGGAAAATGAGGATGAGCGTTATTAACCTTATGTGATTAAAGGGTCAACTACCCAAGTTTGAACAAAAGACCTTGGTTTAGCAAACAAAGATTGATTAGAGGATAGTAGTATCTTTCTCCTACCAAAGATAGCCAAGTGATCTTGTAGGCAAGATAGGACACCAAATTGATTGCTTACTATTTGGAGATAGACTTGTGATCCCAAATAAGTAAGCGTGATTATGATAAATGTTTGCTTATAGATGAAAGGTCTAGTGTTGTATTGTCAAAAGATGTTTTAAGGTTTAGGCTCTCTAGAAGAAAATTTGAAGGTGGAAGACTAGGAGTTTGGAAAGATGGAGGTAGATATGGCTGTGGTTACTAATGCGGCTATCTCAATCCTCGTTTACTGGAAGTAAAAACCTTGGGTTCACTCCAGGGAAAGTAGACCAATTTCGAAGTTTTCCATTGTATTCAATTCTATCATAATGGTCTTGTGTAGCTTCTTCTTTTTGAATGTCTTTGATAGCATATCAAAATTGTTTGTCACCGTATGTGAGGTTCTTCCTTTCCTTGTAGACAGGTGGTTTGGACAATTTCACTTTCTTATGTTTGACTTGGTTGACTTTATCGGTCATGACAAGAATAAAATAAGACCCAAATTTAGAGTGACTAGACTCAACCAAAATGCAAACTACCAACAATAACCGTGAGTCAAGAAGACCTCACTTAACCTATCTCACTCAATAAAAGGTTACCTCACAATTTCACTCATTTTAGAAATTGTTTGATGTTTTGGCTTTGGTTTTTTGAATGTTTGAGCAAGCACACTGAACATGCCAACAACCCTAATAAGACTATCTCTAGGATGAACAAGGCTTATCTAGAGGGAGTCATCGATATACACAAGGTACGTGAGGCCCAAATCTATAGATGAAAGAAAATACTGCCACACAACCGGGGGGAGATGGTAACCCAAATCTCCTCATTCACTTCCCAAAGGTATAAAGTTCTTTGGGGCTTAGCCAAGAGTGAAAATATTCCACTTCCAAGAGAGGTGTCTTTCGATTCACCTCCCGATTTTTATACTCCACCAGAACACTGGAGTTGAGGTCGTCCCAAGGGGTGATGAAATCCCCAAGCAAGCCTCCTAAAAATAAAAAAATAAAACCACTTATTTCTTGTGCACCCAAGATCGCCGAAAGGCGCGAGGGGAGAGAATACGTAAGTGGTCTTGGGGTTTAAAAAACACTTGTTCTTTCCCAATAAAGCTTTAAATTTTCTATCTACTTGAAGACACTCGTGATTAAACACATGCGAGGTTCTTTCCAACTTGAAATAGCGCCAATGTAAATGAAAACGCGAGTTCGTCAACAAGAAAGTAAAGCGAGTGCGTGAAAGTAAAATGCTGAAAAAAAAATGCAAGAAATAAAGTCAATTTACCTTAGGGCATTCAAGAGTGTATGACTTCATTTTAAGCACCAAACCCAAATGTGATCTAGCCTAGGCATACATGTCCATTTTAAGAACCAATTCCAAATATTGTCTAGCCTAGGCATACATGTCCATTATCCTTTAAAGCATTCAAGATGGTGTGAATTCTTTTTAAGCACCAAATCCAAAGGTGTCTTCTACCCTAAACATTCATGTCCTTTTTAAGCACCAAAGTCCAAATGTGGGCTAATCTAAACATTCATGTCCATTTTAAGCATCAAAGTCCAAGTGTGGGCTAATCTAAACATTCATGTCTATTTTAAGCACCAAAGTCCAAGTGTGAGCTAATCTAAACATTCATGTCTATTTTAAGCACCAAAGTCCAAATGTGGGCTAATCTAAACATTCATGTCCATCCAAATGAAAGTGTTTAATTCATACAAGTCAATTAGCCCTTAAGTTTTGAAGTGATAAAAATCACTGTACAAATCCCCTTTAGTGATTAAAATCACTATTGGTTTTGCTTTTAATATTTTTAAAGTTACTTCTCTGCATGAAAACCGTTAGTTAAAACCTGCAAGTCAATCAGTTAGCGAAAATTATTGTTAGAAATTGAACAATTCTGGTAAAATGCGGAGATGTCAAAATATAGGCGCAGATGCCAAAACACGCAGACGATAAAACACGCAAACATCAAACTACACAGACGACAAAACAGACTTGAAGACGACAGAACTAACTTCGGAGATGATAGAACCAGAAATGCAGATGACAGAACTAGAAACGCAGATGACATAACTAAAACCGCAGACGACAGAACTAAAATTGGAGACGACAAAACTAAAAGCAGACCAAAAGCGTAGACGACAGAGCTAAAAGCGTAGACGATAGAACTAAACTCGGAGATGACATAACTAAAAGCGCAGACGACAGAACTAAAATAAGAATATTGCATGGAACTATTGCGGAGACGCTAAATAGCGCAGACGCTAGTCTATGGAGACGCGGATCTGCGTAGACGCTTTTCTGTGGAGACGATGGTATGCGCAGATGACAAACAAAGACGACGCTATCGCCTGTGGAGACAACAATGCAATGTTTTATGACTGAACACAGGTCATTTACGAAATTTCAAAATGAAACCAAGGATGTGGGTCTCACAAGGCGTGCCAAAATGTGTGCTAGAAAATGAGACCTGCAAGAAGCATGGGTTAAAAAACAAACACTAGTTTAAAATCTTGAAATTGCATCAAAGACTTATCAAAATGAAAAGAACAAAAATATCAACTAATGCTTGCTTGAGTTTTGTAATCCTAAGCAACCAACAAATCCAACCTTCCAGCCACCTCTACAGCTCAACAAGGACACCCATGAGAGGTCTTGTTGGTGTGTTAAGATGGGGGAGGTGTTTGATGTGCTCTCCCAAACACAAAAATAAATGAATCTCTTGAGTGAGTGAGTGCAAGTGTGTATGCAAGTAAGGTATGAACCTAGATTAAATGAGATGAAGAACATCTCAAGAAATAGTTACGGAGAGAGCCATTCTTGAAGGCATTCAAAGGTGAAGATGATATGTAATGCAAGAACTAACTAAATATGCAAACTATGATAAGAATGCAAGTTAAAATGAAGCTACAAATGCATCTAGAAACTAGATTAACAATGCATAATGTAAACTAAATCAATTACCAAATTGTTAGTATGAACCTACAAAATCACTATGAGACTCTATCAATGCAAGCTCAAACTACCATGGAAGCTCAAACTATGAATGTAAACTCAAATCTCAAACCAACATGGTAACAATGCAAATAATGAAAGATGCAAATGTTCGAGACAAACCCTCTATTTATAGGCTTGAGGGAGGGCTTGGTGAGGTGGCATCCAAGTAAGTGCCACATAAGGTGACATGCAAGCCATGCAAATGGTCAAAATTTCAAAGTTTTCTCACACATGTGTGAGCAAACTTGAGAAGAATAGTGGGAGACAAGAGTGTGTAGGCATGCCATCTCACGCATGTGTGAGCACACTCTTAGGCTAATGAGGGGGATTAGAGAGATAATTAGGAATGATTAAGTGGAATTAGGCTTAAGAGGATGAAAATGATGAGTGTAGACTAGGCTCTAGGTTATGTTTAAGACTAAATTAAATGATATTTAATTTAATCATGAGTTTAGAGGAATTAATAGGATATGAGGATTTAAATAAATAAAATTTATTTAAAAAGGGGGAAAGATGGAGGGTCATGTGTTAAATTAATTTAACACATTAAGGTCAGAAGTATTTAAATTAAAATTTAAATACCTAAGAGAATGAACTTATTTAATTAATTAATATAATTAAATAAGTAGAAGAATGTGAACAATATAATTAATTAATCAATAATTAATTACAATGTCACGAAAAATATTAAAATTAATTAATATAATGTTTAGGGACGATTTTAAACGTCTTCAGCATGTGATTAAAATATAAATATATTAAGATTAAACAAGTGGATTTATTAAAGTTAGTGCATGAGATTTAAAATTAATAAATTAAATTAGAAAGAGTAAAGTGAATATTAAATTAATTAATTTACATTATTTTAATATTTAGGAGTTTGCAAATTCTTAGGAGTTGTCATGTAGACAACACAAGAGTTTGCACTCTAATTATGCACGTGTTGTCAACAACATAGAAGTTAGTGCACCAATTAAGCACATGGTGTCTACAACCTTATGACTCATCTAGAAGGTTGGAAAAGACTCGTGCTTAGTTGTCAACACCTTCTGGTTGTTTCTAGAGACATTCTAGGTGCTTCCTGCGAGTTCTTTATAATGAGACACTCTTAGAAGCTTAGGGGGAGCATTTGGAGCATGGTTGGAGGACCGAAAAATTAGGAGAAGGAAGGAGCACGCATATTACCCTTTTGCACGCTTTCTCTTCCTGTCTTCATTGTGTCTGCTAGATGACTGCATGAATAATTCTTGTGATGAATGTTTAATTCAAATTTGCATGTTGATTCTCTTCTTGTGTGAAGAAATCTATAGAGAACTCAATTAGAAAACCCTAGCTTCCATTCATGAAAATAAATTAGATCTAAATTGGGTTTGGGTTTGAATTGTAATAGAATCGAGGATTTGACTAGACTTCCTATCGCGATGCGATTCTGGATTTATAGTTCTGTATGCTATTTTCCTGTCGCCACTAGACTTCTTGTCGCAATGCAAATCTGGATTTATAATTCTGTATGCTATTTTTCTGTCACCACTAGACTTCCTGTCGCAATGCAAATCTGGATTTATAATTCTGTATGCTATTTTTCTGTTGCCACTAGACTTCCTGTCGCAATGCAAATCTGGATTTATAATTCTGTATGCTATTTTCCTATCGCCACTAGACTTCCTGTCGCAATGCAAATTTGGATTTTTAATTCTGTATGATATTTTCCTATCACCACTAGACTTCCTGTCGCAATGCAAATCTGGATTTATAATTCTATATGCTATTTTCCTGTCACCACTAGACTTCCTGTCGCAATGCAAATATGGATTTATAATTCTATATGCTATTTTTCTGTCGCCGCTAGACTTCCTGTTGCAATGCAAATCTAGATTTATAATTCTGTATGCTATTTTCCTGTCGCCACTAGCCTTCCTGTCGCTACAAAAGATTTGGGTTCGAATAAAAATGGAATCTTATCTTTATGCATTAGTTTTATATGATTTATTAACTAATCCAATTAAATTTAATTTAATTAAGATTAGTTAATAGTAGAAGAAGTGTAATTAATTATTAGTCAATTTAAGTAATGGATTTTTTAATGAGGGTTAATTAAAAGAAAAGAGATATTAATAAGTGTTTAGTGGAATTAAATAATTGAATTATTAATGAGATTGATTTTACTTAAAATCAATGAGGATCATTTTAAATAAATGATTGTCCTTGAAGTGTTTAAAGGAAATTGTAAACTAATTATTTGAAAGTTGATAAGTATTATTCTAAAGTTTTGAATAGCATGAGTGATTTTATCTAAAAGTCAATGTTTGCTAGTACAAGGATTTATACAAGTATATAATTATCTTATGATTGTTTTAAAACAATGGAGGGATAATTCTATGTTGACATGGAAATTAAACGTAGAATCTTATATACTTGAAGTATACTTGCAAATAGAAACTGAAACCTCCATACTCAATTCAACTATGTAATTTTAGCAAACTCAAACATGTGCTTGCATTGTGTTTTCTCTATGCTTCTTGTTTTGGGTTTTGGGTTGACTAGCTGTTGACCAATTATAGGATGTCTACCAGAGGCTCGGGGGTTATGAGATGTGATGGCATGTTGATGTTATTTGGTCTCGATCTTTCTAAACCCAACCATGGTTATGTGATGGTATGCTCTATGACATGTTTATATTTACTGATTGTTATTGCTCATCAGTCTTCTTGAGTGAAGCTGAGTTATATGTATCTGAGACACTTGACTTAACCATTTTTGAGTCATCGATCAGTTATCCTTGGATTACTTTCCAGTCGCCATGATGGGACTGAAATGTTGATTTATGATGTCATGTTGTGACATGTTTTGATTTGACCATTTTGGAGTCTTCGATTAGTATGATTTTGAGATATATTTTGGTTATTGAGAACCAATGATTATTATGATTATCAGTGATACCTTCAGTTGCCAATAGAGAACTGTTGTGGTCATGATTATCTATGAATGTTTTTCATGTGCTCATGGAGATTTGATGCTCTTTTTATGGATTATCTTTTGGTATTTTTCCAGTCGCTTGTATAGGACTGTGGTGATTTTGAGATTTATGATTCCATGAGCTTAGGGTAGGTTATCTACTTGTAGTGTCGGGAAGTGGCTTGCAATGAGGGCCGGGGCCCTAAGTGGCTGTCAGGGTAACTCATTGTAAGTTGTTGTAATAAGTGAAAACATTTACACTAAATGGGGATTAAATGAACCTAAAAAGATAATTGTTTTGTTCTTACCCATGCCTCAAGTGCTAGTATAGACTAGGATGGGAGTAGAGAGAACGCTTGGTTGCGACCTTGCATTCCATAGTATGCCTCATCAGTATGAGAGGATACTAGTAACCGCATAAGGATCAGTAGGGACCTATGGAGTCCTAAGCTAACTGCCAGGGTAACTTCTACATGATATATGCGATGACACTTACCCAATTACAGAGTAGGTTTCCTACATATCATTGTGTGCCTCTGGGATTAGATGTTCGTTTTGTGATTGGAACATTTGAGTTAGTATACTTTTAGGATTCCTGGACTTAGAGAGTATCTTTGCTATGTGATTTTTTGATAGCCTGTTTGGGACTTGAGATTGTCTCCTCAGCACGATGGGAGTGGACCCCTTAGGTTTCACATGGTCGGGTGGTAGTTTTTTTCCACTCTTACCATATGAGATCTGTCTAAGACACCGTGGCTGATGCATTCTTTGTTGGCTTCTATCTTCATGGATTTTGATGGTGGACATGTATCCTCACATTGATGATTTGCATATGTTAGATGACGTTATCTTATGTTTCTTTTCTGCATATGATGTAGTATAATACCAATGATCTCTTTGGTGATCTGGGATGTTACGCACAGAGGGATGGCTAGGATCCACGATCGTCTAATGATGCTATTTACGGTTGGGAGGAACTATGCACTTAGTTATTTATGTTTGTAATATATGGTTATCTTTTATGACGGATGTTTATATCTTTTGTGATGATGTATCATGTATGGTTTGTGGTTTCATTTATGTTATTGCATCATGCATTAGAGTTAGTATGATGATGTACTTTATTTATACGGATGTATATTCTTTTAAGCCTTTCATACCCTGAGACATGTATAGTGGATGATTGAGCAATCTGGAATGTAACGTATGAACATTGGACTTTTCATTGTTAATTTATGTGGATGTAGTATTAGATGGATTCATTAATATTAGTTGATTTAGATGTAATTCAACATTAAGGGATCCTTAAAGAATGTAACCTGTTATGTATGTCATTTTTACTTTCATTTGAATTGTTGCTATTGCTTCCGTTATTAAGTATAAGTTGTAAATGGTTTATCTTTCTTGTTTAAAAAAAAAAATGCTACCCAACTTAATGAAACTTTAGGTTAATTCTTTGGATCTCTTGGTGGGGCATTACATGTTATGTGCCTAAGGGGGAGAATGGATTATGCCATTTGTCTGTATCATGTAATAGAGGTTAGTGTTGGCCATTTTTGCCTCCCATTCAACCCATCACTGATATCTCATATGAGAGATCTTCAATGGGCTAGGATCTTTGTAGAGGGTTAACACACTAAAGTTTGTGGCTAACATTTCATGTTGGCTCAGTTTCTTCATTTATGGAGTTGGCTTAGTTTGTTCTTGGTTGGGTTGACTCATATTGTGGTTATCAACGACTCTTGTGTTTTTGTGAGCTATCTGCCCATCTTCCCAATTGTGTGAGATGCTACCATGCATTGCCATTCTGAATTTCTTCATCCGCTAGTGTCTCTACAAGACTCTAAAGTCTAGAATTACGTGAGATGATGCCACACATCTCTATTTTGGTGTCTCCTCATGTTGCATTAATTCTTCAATGCTTTGAAGCCTAGAATTGTGTCATGCTGCCACACGTCACATTTCTGGCATTTCCTCACACTACAGTGCTTTTGCAAGGCTCCAAGACCCAAAACTGTGTTGTGTGGTGGGGGTCCCCACCTTTCGTGTTATCTGCTTCCTTTATTTGGAGGAGTCTACTCACGACATCTTAGTCACTCACTGGAAATAAAGCTCATCTACATTAATGGTTGTGTTTTAATCCTTCATTAGGAGATTCTTGATGCATTTGGGTCATCTGTTTCAAGGGAAGAATCTTCATCGACAACCAACATTTCTTTTTGGGGAAATCAAATTCCCCCCATGGTCAACCATGCATGTAAGTAGACAAGCAATCGATAGGTAAATTTAGTGGGAGAAAAAAAAGTAATATTAAAACAGTCAAGAACTTGAAAGTATAATGATAACGAATCATAATATAAACTTTAAAAATTAAGTAGGCCTAAACATTTAGTCATTAATTTTAAAGTGGAAATTTAAGTATACTTTCTTCTTTAATTTAGTAGAAGGTCTTTATATTATAAGTGGTGAGGGATAATATTTGAGATCATATAATATAATTTAGTAAGAAGTATAGATCTAATGTAAGGATAAAATAATTAATTCAAGTCAATTAGACCCTTTGATTTTAGAAAATGTAGAAGATAGGTCAGAACTTAGTTTATATATATCAACATTTAAATAATGGAATCTTAAATTAACTTAACATGGGCTAGGCTCTTAAATATCAAGTTTAAAAGTAGTCCTACATTAGATCTAGATTTCAAAAAAAGAAATAGAAACATGTTATTTATTGACAGAAAGTACTAACATGTAAAAAAAAAATGTTGAGTGGTTTCTGGTTGCAGAGAATTAGTAAGAAATATCTCATCGATAGAGCATAGAGTATAATAGAGATTTAAGAGGTCGATCATGACCTTGATCAGACACACTCGCGGATTAAAATATAATAATTCCATAAAAGATGAAAAGGAAGAATGCTCTTCCAAAATATAATTGTATCAAAGAATTAGTTATTGAATCATAGAAAAAGGGATAATTTAGCATAGAAAGGTTGTAACACAATAATCAAACTCTAAAACTAGGGAGTGCCCCTTTTATTTATGTACTTTGTAAAGGACTAAGGTCCCAAGTAAGACTAGAGGTTTTCTTCTTCGTTCTTTCCTACAAGTATCTATTTAAACGGAGACATTTGTGATTTTATCTTTAATAATATAGTATACAAGGCTTCGGTTGATTACTAATTAAAAAAGAAGTAAAATGATAGTATAAAAAAAATGTGTAATTTTTTTTGTTGTAAATAACAGTATAACAACTTTATTTCTTTTTTGATTTGATTGTTCTTTATCAATAAAAATAAAAGTATATATTTTTAATCTATTTTTAATTAAGTTGAATATTGATCTTTGGAGGAAGTTGGTGGTTATTGGCAGATTTATTGGATCGAGGATTACCAAATTACACATTAGCGATTGGGTGACCAAGAACTAGAGTAGAGATACTATTCTGAAATTTATTCCCAAAGGATTCTTTATAATGTTTTTTAGAGAAGAATCAATCAAAAACCATGTTATAAATCAACAAAATTGGTTTTTAGAATCATCTCCTTTGTACCTACAACCATAGCAAACAAATTTTGATTTGGTCCCCATTTGTAGTTTATAAGGAATTGATTTGGATTAGATTATATAATCTTCCTATAGAATACTGTGGAGATGAGAGTGTAGAACACATTAGGAGATCGATGGGGACTCTTTTGGAAGTGGATGAGAAGATCATCAATAATGATTCTTATTTGTATGCAAGCATTAAGTTTGCAATGGTCAAGAGAATCTCAACCTGCATCAATCTTAAATTCAAGAATGGAATCTGGAAGCAACAAGTAGAAATTGAATTTCCTATTTCCAAAAGTAAGAATGATGTCAATAATCAACTTGTGGATATTTTCTCGGCTATGGACAAACCAAGGCATGGATTCCCAAAAGAACGGTTGCAAAACCATTTTTGAGGAACAAAAGATAATATATTTGCAACAGAATCCCGTAATGGAAGAGGGGGAGTACTTGGGCTCAATAGAAAATTAGGCAGCGAGGAAGAATTTACTTATAGAGAAGGCCCCCTCATAGGTCCATATGTAATTAGACACAGAAGTGGATTATGATCAGGAATCAAATGATAATTTCCTTGCTTCAGACGAATTGGACAATGTTGACCCAATGAATGCCAACCAATTAGTTAACATTCTTCTTGGTAAATCCAAAGGTGGCAGAGGCATGCGATCAAATAGGAAGAAAAGAGAAGATAGGACAAAGGGATCATTAATGTTTTTTATTATTTAAGGAAAGCCAAGGGAGTAGGGATCTCCCTTGGTGAGAAATGAATATCTCAACTTGGAATGTCAGGGGACTATTAGCCCCTGGCAAGAAATGCTTGGTAAAATGAGCATTAAATAGGATGGAATGCGACATGGTTTTCTTTCAAGAGATGAAACTCAATCTTGATAAAGCACTTAGTTTCCTACATCTTTGTAATAAGTGGGAAGGTTTCTTTCAAGAAGCGAGAGGGGATTCTGAAGATTTAGGTCTTTTGTGGAATCCTAATACTATTAAGGTGTCAGATTTAGAGAGATCTTCTCATTGGATCTTTGGTAGAGTGGTCAACCTGAAAATAACTTTGATTTCCCCTTCTTTAATGTCTATGGTCTGACTAAAATGAGTGACGAATTGAAGATTTGGATAGAGATCTCATTGAAGCTTGCTTTGATAGATTGTGATAAAGTGATTATAGTAGGGGATTTTAATGCCTTATTAGACCAAGAAGATAAATTAGGTGGCTTAAGGATGTCTTCCCAAATCATGGAGGATTTTAGAAATTTTGTGTACCAAAATCATTTATTTGATGTTGTCCCATCTAATGGTAAATACACTTGGACCAACTATAGGGAGAAATTTACTAGAATCTCAGAGAGATTGGATAGATTCCTAGTAGGTTCATACTGGATAGAATTATCTTTTAATTTGGATTCTAGCATTCTTCCTTTTTACTTGTCAAACCATTTTCTTATGCAACTTAATATCTAGGTATCCCCTCAAAAGTGCAAAGGAAGCTTCTGATTTCAAAGCATGTGGTGGAGAGATAAGGACTTTTTATCGAAATTGAAAATTTGGTGGCAGGAAAGTGATGCAAGTAATAGGTTATTATCAATAGGATATCCTAATATATCCTCCTAAGACCTACTCAAGACTATAGTAGTGGTGATTGGTCTCTTCCACACACCAATTTCACCTTTACAATCCTATCCCTATCTTCCAAGTAGCCTTGAGCCTTCAACAAGGCAAACAAACTTCCTCACACCTCACTCCCTTGCACCTTCCAAGATCTTAGGTTTCAAGAAACCTCAATACATCCTTCTCCACCATTTCACCAAGTTTCATGACCCTCTAATAGAGTTTGGGCATCTTCCTAAGCCAAATTTACAAGTTGCCCTAGGAGCCCTAATAGGGGCTCTTTCCTAGTAGCTTTATTCAACCAAAAACAACACTAAACACCAATAACTTCCAAAAAATCCCTCGAGTAAATTGAATAATCACTTATAACATAAAAATACATGACTAAATTCACAAGATGGATTCTGGGTCACTACTTGTAATCCCTTAACCCTTGAGCCCTAGTTTTTAGGCTTTTAAGGTTAAAATCATTGTTTGGGCTTCTAAGCTCCTAATCTTGCAACCCACCTCAAATTTTCTTCTTCCATCACCATTTTCATCCTCCCACCTTATTATCCACCAAAACTCAAACCTCAATGACTCATTCCTTGACCTTTGTAATGTAATCTCAAACTATCAACACGCCTAACAAACTAACTATTGAGGCTCAGATGTTGAAAGAATAGTATAGGTAGGTGGAAGTTGATCAAATAAAAACCAAGAATGTCTTCCCCATCCTAACACCCTTCTACACACTAGCCATCAAGACTTTTTACTGTGGGAATTAGGAGAGTTTAGCCATTTTGGTTCAAACCCTAACTGTGGGGTAGGGAAAACAATGAAGTAAACAAAATCCAAATCCAAAACAACTTTCTCCTATTCAACCAAAACTAGTTATTACATTCACCAATAAGAAAAAACTTAGCTTTCAAAAAGCATAACAAAAAGTTATTGTCACTCTGCAACTAGATTTAGAAAGGTGCACTCTAATTGTACATGGTTTTCTCTCCAAAATGATTTTTTATTTCATTCCAAATCCGTACAGCTCAATCCAACCCCTTCATAGGTTCAAGATATTCAATATATAGATCAAACTACTTTACCTTACAAATTCCTTCCTTCAAATTTGACCCAAACAATAAACTAACTTTTGAGCTTCCACTTTGCAAGAAAAAATGCAAAAAAGTTGCATGACAACTTTTTATTGCAATTTGCAATTTTTACAACTTTTACATATACTTCCAACAAAACACTCCACATACCTACTAAACTTTACCAAATCATGCAAGAAGAGCAGGAAACATGAAAATGGGGATTTTTGGTCAACTCACAATGTTGACCAACTATTGACCATCCTTTGACTTGACTATAATTCTTATTACAACATGTAAAAACTTGCCTAAATGCATTCTAGGGATGCTTGAGATTGCCTAAATGTCCTGTCCTCTTGGACACTTATTGACCTTTTATTCTATCCACCTTAGTGTTTGACCACCTTATTTAGGACCTAGGGGCCCTGTACCATACTCCCCTAGTTTGAAAAACTCAAGTCCCTTGAGTTGCCAAATGCTGAAAAGTGGTGCCATGTTTTATG
Source organism: Cupressus sempervirens (assembly GCA_028749045.1). Lineage (NCBI taxonomy): Eukaryota > Viridiplantae > Streptophyta > Pinopsida > Cupressales > Cupressaceae > Cupressus > Cupressus sempervirens. Next base: position 185,973,541 of record CM053784.1, on the reverse strand, counting down.
ATGTCTTCCTCTGTCATCCAAATTGCTTCCACCTCAGGTAGGCCTTATCATTTGACCAGATATTCCTTGTATGTGTTGTTCCTAGTCTTCTTTACTGTCTTGGTATCCAATATGCACTCTAATTGTAATGGTTTTTTAGGTCGTAGGTCTTTCATCCATTCCACTTTAGAATATGCCTTGCTGCTGCAACTAGAATTCATTTTGTCACTATCCCCTTTGTACAATGCGAGGTTTGCAACATTGAAAATGGATGATATGCCTATCCCTTGTGGTAGTTCCAATTTGTATGCATTGTCCCCATATTTATGTAAAATTTTGCAAGGTCCTATCTTTTTCATTTGTAGTTTGTTGCCTATTCCTTTTGGTAACCTATCCTTGTTTAGTGATGTCATCACTAGGTCACCAGCCTTAAAATGAATCTCCTTCTTCTTCTTATCTACCTTGTCTTTGTACTTAGTTAATGATTTCTCCAGATGATCCTTGACATGATCATGGATTGTCTTCATCAATTCTACAGGTGTCTCCCCTATGGCACTGTATATTTCATGTCTTGCGAATCCCTTAGTTCCATGGGTCCTCTTGGATGAAAACCATATACTGCTTCAAAAGGTGTTCTACCTGTTGACTTATTAATAGAGTCATTATATGCATATTCATCTTAATTGATTACATGATCCTAAACCAGACCATGTTGTTTTGTGAGACACCTATGTAGATTTCCCAAGGACCTATTCACCACCTCGCTTTGGCCATCATTTTGAGGGTGATAAGTTAATGAATAACTCAAATGTGTGTCAAGTTTCTTCCACAAGGTTCTCTGCAAATGCCTAATGAATTTAGTGTCTTTATCAAAAACTATTATCATAGGAAGTGCATGAATTCTTACTACTTCTTTGAAGAAAAGGTTTTCAATCTAAGATGCATCATGGTTGCTTCTATAGGGTATAAAATGAGTCATTTTTGTGAACCTATAAACTACTAAAAAGACCATGTCTACTCCTCTAGCAGTTTTAGGCAACCGAAGGACAAAGTCTATGCTTATGTTGCCCCAAGGTTTTGTAGGTATCGGTAAAGGTTGATATAAGCTTGCATTAGATGATGTGCCTTTGGCTCTTTGGAAAATTAGACAACTTTCCACATATTTTCTAACTTCATTCTACAATCCACGCCAGTAGTATAACCTTATAATTTGTTCTAGTGTTTTGTCTGCTTCAAAATGTCCTCCAAGAACCCCATTGTGCTTCTCCGATGATGTTTTCCCTCATTGATGTCTTAGGTATAAATAATCTTCTGCCCTTAAATAATAAATCATCCTTCAATACATAATCAGAAAATTCACCATCAAAATTGTTTCGTATACTCCAAACAAGTCTTATAGGCCTCTTTGAAATTGTAATATTCCTTATACAGATCCTTGATCTGCTCTGTTACCACTTATGATGCAAGTAATGGGTGACTACTAATAAGATATCCCAATATCCCTTCTTAGGACCTAATCAAGACTAGGATAGCAATGATTGGTCTCTTCCACACACCAATTTCACCTTCATAATCCTATCCCTATCTTCCAAGTAGCCTCAAGCCTTCAATGAGGCAAACAAACTTCCTCACATCTCACTCCCTTGTACCCTCCGGGATCTTAGGCTTCAAGACACCTCTATACATCCTTCTCCACCATTTCACCAAGTTTCATACCCTCAGATAGAGTTTGGGCTTCTTCCTAAGCCAAATTTACAAGTTACAGTAGGAGGCCTAATAGGGGCTTTTTCCTAGTAGCCATATTCAACCAAAAACAACACAAAATGCCAAGAAATTCCAAAAAATCCCCAAATAAATTGTAGAATCAGTTATAACATAAAAAATACATGACTAAATCCACAAGATAGGTTCTTGGTCACTACTTCTAACCCCTTAACCCTCAAGTCCTAGTTTTTAGGCTTTTAGGCTTAAAATCATTGTTTGGGCTTCTAAGCCCCTAATCCTGCAACCCACCTCAAATTTTCTTCTTCCATTGCCATTGTCATCCTCCCACCTTATTATCCACCAAAAATCAAACCTCCATGACCCGTTCCTTGACCTCTGCAATATAATCTTAAATTGTCAGCACACTTAGCATATTGACTATTGAGACTCAGATGCTGAAAGAATAGTATAGGCAAGTGGAAGTTGATCAAATACAAACCAAGTTTGTCTTCCCCATCCCAACATCCTTCTACACACCGAACATCAAGACTTTTCATTGTGCGAATTAGGAGAGGTTAGCCATTTTGTTTCAAACCCTAACTATAGGGTAGGGTAAACAACAAACTAAACAAATCCAAATCCAAGACAAATTTGTCCTATTCGACCAAAACTAGTTATTGCATTTACCAATAAGAAAAAAATCAATTTCTTAAAGCATATCAAAAACTTACAGTCACCTTGGACTTGATCTTCATAGGGAAACATCAAATTCATACCTAAATCTGATGATCTAGAGGACATTTGTAATTGGTGATCAATCACTTTGTTGAATGTTTCCTACAAAATCATAGGTAAAGCATTAGTGCTCAAAATTTATGACCTTCTACCCTTGATTGTTCGACCTGAGCTTAGAAAGGTACACTTTGACTGTACATAGTTTTTCCTCCAAAAAGATTTGTTATTTCATTCCAAATTTGTACAATTCAATCCAACCCCTTCATAGGTTCAAGATATTTAATATATAGGTCAAACCACTTGACCTTACAAATTCCTTCCTTCAAATTTGACCCAAATAGTAAACCAACTGTTGGCCTTCCATTTTGCAATTTTTACAATTTTTACATATACTTCCAACAAAATACCCCAAATGCCTGCTAGACTTTACCAAAACATACAAGAAGACCAAAAAATAAAATGAAGATTTTTGGTCAACTCACAGTGTGACCAACTATTGACCATCCTTTCACTTGTTTATAATTCTTATTACAACATGTAAAAACTTGCCTAAATGCATTCTAGGGATGCTTGAGATTGCCTAAATGTCTTATGTCCTCTTGGACACTTATTAACCTCCTATTCTATCCACCTTGGTGTTTGACCACCTTATTTAGGACCTAGGGCCCCTGCACAATAAAGTAGCATTTTCATCGAGACTTTTGAGTTTTTTTTTTTTTGAAAAGAATTAAAATGATTAAGGATAACATTAAAGTTTTGAACAAGGAGTCATTCAAAAACATATTTGTTGAAAAATTTAGAATAGAAGCGGAGTTGGATGTGCTTAATAATCAAGTCATCTTGGATGGTATGTCCAATGAAGAATTCCTGCTGGAAAAATGATTGAAAAGTGATCTAGTAGAAATCCTTCAAAGAGAAGAGGTGTTTTGGAGAGACAAATCTAGGGATAATTGGATCAAAGCATGAGATCTTAATACCAATTTTTTTCATGCTTTGGTTAAAATGAGGAAAGCCAACAACAGGATTAGCCGCATTCAAAATGACCAAGGAGATTGGTAAGAGGATGAAGGAGAAATAGAAAATATAGTGATAAACTATTTTAAATCTTTGTTGGGAGAATCTACTAACTCCATATTTATGGATTCTCATCATTTGCTTGATGTAATTCTGAAGGTGGTCTTGAAGGTAGACAATTTGGATTTGATGCGTACCTCTACCATTTAGGAAATTAAAAAAGCAACATTTGATAACCTTCCGGACAAGACGCTAGGCCCAGATGAGATAATGTCAAAGGTCTTTCAAAATTTCTAGAGATTTATGGGGGAAGACATCTTAAAGGTGGTGAAGGATTTCAGAAGGAAAGGTAGGTTTGTGAGGGAAATCAACAACACAATCATCATCATGATCCCTAAAACATAGGAGTGCACGTCAATGTTAGATTTCAGGCCAATCTCCCTCTATAATTCTATATACAAAATAATCTCTAAGATGATGGTTAACAGATTGAAGCCGAAGCTAGATAGATACATCTCGGTCAAGCAACATGGGTTCACCCCTGGTTGCAAAATTATAGATAGCATTTTGTTGGCCGGTGAAGCCATTCATTTTGTGCATGGAAACAAGAGACCATGTATGATTGTTAAATTAGATGTCAATAAAGCATATGATAGAGTTAGATGGTCTTTTCAATGTGAAGTTCTTATCCAATTCGAATTTGGTCAAGAATGGATTAGATGTATCATCCAATATTTATCCTCATTCCACTTCTCAGTTCTTGTTAACAATTCTATTTGTGGCTTCTTCCACGCTACTAACGGGTTGAGACAAGGCGATCCCATGTATTCGTTCATTTTTGTGTTGATGGTAGAAGTGCTCGGCAAAAATATCAAAAAGCAAACCAATTTGGGCCAATGGAGAGGGATTTACATTCACAACAATATATATCTGATTTTGCATTTGCAATTTGCAGACGATACAATTTTGTTTGGGGGAGGCTTTGGTAAGGGAAGCTCTCGTCATCAAAGAGTTGTTGGACAACTATGAGAGGGGTTCGAGGCAATGTATGAATAAAGGTAAGTCTAAGGTATATTTCTTCAATTCTAATAGGAATTTGTGATTTTTTTATTGATGTTTTGGGATTCGAAACAGGGGAATTCACCATTGTATACCTTGGGATTCCTTTGTAAACAAAAAGATTTGACCCCAAGTTATGGGAGGATATATCAAATAGATGTCAGCAAAAAGTTTCAGGGTGAAAAAACTAGTGGTTATCACAAGCAGGTAGAATTTAGATGATCAAATGTGTCTTATTGATCATTCTAATCTATTATATGTCGGTCTATCAAATGACCAACAAAGCAGCAACATCCATTGATGGCTTGTTGAAAAAAATTATGTAGGAAGGTTTGAAGGAAGTAAAAAAGATTCCTCTCATTAGTTGGGATGTGGCTTGTAATTCTAAAGTAAAGGGAGGTATTGGAATGAGAAAGATGGGCTTATAGAATCAAAATCTAGGAGCTAAACTGTCATGGAAGATGTATAAATTTTTGGAGAAGCCATGGTATAAAGTCATGTCAGCTAAGTATTTGGATTTTGCTGAGCTTGATAGAACTTTGATAGTGGCCAATTCATCCAAAGGATCCCACATGTGGCACTTCCTGTGGAACATTCGTAATCTCATTACTGACCATCTTACTTGGAAAGTAGAAAATGGGCATAGAGCAAAGTTTTGGCGAGATTCTTGGAATATAGATCCTCCACTTATAAACTTCTTCGAGGATAAAGAATGGGTAATCGAAATGGAAGTTGTGATGGGCAATAAGAAAAGAGAGATGTGCAAAGGATCTGCCATAACCTATCAAAATTATGTGGAATAAAGCCAACAACCATGTAATCTAACCATATACATCCCATCGATCTTAAAGAATATACAAAACATATTTAGACAATTATCCCATACTCCCAAAAAAACTTCTAATTTTTACTGATTTAATATAAAATTAAATAAATCATAAATCTAAAAAAAATACATTCTCATGAATTGTTGACATACTTTTAATCATTGTTTATAGTTTTATCCTCTACAATTGATAAATATTTTAAAAATATTGAAATAAAACACTTAAATGATGATCTTCATCCTCTCGACAAATATCTATATACGTTTTTATTTTTAAAACTTAAATTTGAGTTGTATGATTATCATCTACTTTTTATGTAAAGGTATTTGTTTCTTTTGGAAAAAGAAAAGCTTAAAAAGCGACCACTTTCACTTAATGTAGATAAATAATGGGCACGTTGATCCTCCAAAAAGGAAGAATTTGTTTTATTATTACATTCATTCAATCGCGTTGTCTGCAGCTTTGGATATGCGGTAATTTTTATACGCGTTAATTTCATTTTTCCTTTCCCGGCACCAGCAGTAAAAATTTAAATATTTTCACGGTTTTTACGCCTTTGCTACCAAGTTTTCATCGGGCTTGAACGGCAACGTCTATACAGCCACGAAAATGCACTTTCTTACGAAGGAGAGGACTTAGAATATTTTTTTAGAAAAAACAATGTAAAGGGAGTGCATTTTCGTGGCTGTTTAGCCACGGGCGGCTTGGCAACGTCTATAAAAAAACAATGTAAAGGGAGTGCATTTTCGTGGCTGTTTAGCCACGGGCGGCTTGAACGTCGGTAGTTTTCATCACTGCTTTTCATCACTATCAAAAGAAAGATTAAAATAACGGGAAAAAAAACGGTCTCAGCTTTTATCGCGCTTTTATGAAATGGAATTCCCAGCTTTGTTTATGAAATTGAGATTCTCAGGGAAGCGAGTGCCGTGAACATGTCTGTGTTTTAGATTTTTTCTTTTTCTTTTTTCCTCTTTTCTCGCTTGGGATTTTACAAACCATGTATCTATAGTTTTACAAATATTCTGACTTATTTTCTACTGCCTTGTCTTTCTGTCTCGCATTATAAGAATTTCTATTTTCTTTAGGGTTTTTGATCATTTTCGTATATAAAATTCTTTTGGTTTTACAGGGAAGCAAATTTTGTCACAAAATTGGAATGTAAATATGCATCATTCGATCCCCAGTAAACAATTTGTTGAGACTTTTGAAAGGTATGCTTCTCATCACGGATTTTAATGGCTTGTTACGGTTTCTTGTGTTTCATTTTGAAGGGTTGTTTGGAGGTTGCTTATGTGTATTTTAAGGTCTGTTTCTCTATTTTACATCTGAGGACGATATTTTAGATAGGATTTAATGGGGCCAAAGTTAAGTTGCGCAAATTTCTCGCGTGCCACACGTTTAAATTAATCTTCACCTTTTCCTGCATAGATTTTTTAAGTCAATTTAGTCAATTCGTCTTTACCAGGAGTAAACATCAATTTCGACTTGTGACCATGTCCGCGAGGGGAATCTTTTTTGTCATTTCTGTGATGCTTAAATTTTTCATGGGAAATATCACTCTTCGTAAATTATTCTGATCATTTTAGGACTTAGGTGATATGCCCAAACTTGTAGTTTCCGTAAAGTTCAAGTGACATGTGGGAAATATTTTCGGACAAACACCTCAAGATTTTGGCAAAATGTGGTGCAAATTTTCCTATGCGCTTCCTGAATCTTAGATAAAATGTGGTGCAGATTTCTCCACCCGCTTCTAAAGATACAGACTAAATATGGCACACATTTTCCCATATGCACTTTAAAGTTTTATGGAAAAATGGGGCACATATTTCTTGACACGCTGCCTAAAATTAACGGTAGAGTTGTCTTGAATGGGGTGGTATAGATTGCTTTCTCTGTGAACTGCGGTGTAAATTTCTATTGGATGGAATGGTATGGATATGTTTAAAGAAGATTGTTTTCTCATTATTTAAGTACTTAAATTTTTCAAATGGTTGCTACGTTTACTAAGTACATTCATTCCAAATTGTTCTCTTTGTTATTATCGTAGTCACTTTTTCATTGCCTTTTCAAATTTTCAGAATAAATAGCACTTTGTGTTTGATATAATTCTAAGTAGCCGAATCGGGTACGGGAACGGGTACAGGTACAGGTACAGGTACATGGGTACGAAATGCTGGTGCGGAATTTTTTTTAGGATATTGGGTACGGGTACTGGTATGTCCGCATATATATATATATATATATATATATATATATATATAATATATATATATATATTTTAAATATATATATATATATATATATATATATATATATATATATATATATATATATATATATATATGTATGCTGCTAAAAAATATACCAATATTAAAACAAATTAAATTTAGAATTCACATACCAATACATATGCTAGAAGTTAAATAAAACCATTCCAAATTTCAGATTTTGAAACATAACTAATTTACTTTGAAATTTAGTTTTCGATATCAAAAAGATCGAACTAGTGTCATGAAATATAGTCATTGTTTGAAAAAGAAATAATACTAGAAATTCAAATCACTGATCAGCTCACTAATTAGAACCATATGGGTCATCATCGTTATCAAGATTGTCACTAACATTGACATTAGATGATTGAATCCCACTGGTACTTGCTCTCAAAATGTGCTGGCTACTTAAATCCTCCATTGGTGAGTTTGGTGCACCAATGGGAAGATCCAAGTCAATAGACTCTGGTTCTACATCCCATAACTTTGCTGCCCCTTCCTTGTACTCATCATTTTTGTGAGTAAGAAGGTGCAAGTTTGAATGCACATAGACTAAATCCTCAGCTTTGCCTGATGCCAACCAATTGCGCTTCACTGAATGGATGAAGGAGTATAATTTCGTTCAGCTGAAGATGAACTAGCAACCTAATGAAGCAAAGGAAAATCTCATTGGAGTCTCTAAAATTTAAGTAAATCAAATGAGTTTGTTAATTTCAAAATGACAACCAAATTTAGAGTGTGTATACAAATTCATAAACTTACTTGTGATAAAACTTGGATTGCTAGAATTTGGAGGTTTGGCAATTTGTGGCCATTGAGGTACCACCAAGCGTGTGCATCCTTCCTATACTTGTCACAAACAGCAGCAAGACTTTGACCAGTGGATGATACAAAATCAGCAAATTCACTTGTAACTGCATCCTCCTTTTCAGTATTAGGGAAGAGTTTAGCAATAGCTTTCCTAAACCCTTCACCTACTTCTGCATCACGATATGGTGGCACCCTAGTTGGCAAAGCAAGAATCTCTTCACTATAATATTTGGGACTCAATGCAAAGGCAAGAAGATGGAGTGGGGTGGTCATTTTGTTCCATCGCTCAACACATATTGATTGCACCTCTTTGCAAAAGGTTTCTTTAGGGTCTTGCTCTCTTGCATTTATGACGGATCTCATATTCTCAATCATTGAGTCTATTCCATCATAAACCTCCCCCAAGCATGGCTTATCCATGTTAGTAAAACGTATCATACTTAGGATGGGCTCTGTGAAACTAAAAAGGTATTTTGCACGACTCCACCAAGTTTCATCCAAAATCCTTGTCTTGATATTTGTTGCCCTCTCATTACTGGACTGCCTCTATATGTTCCATTGTTGGCTGATCACCATATTAGAAAGTGCCTCTCGAACAGCCATAGGTCATCTCAAGACAATTGTATTTGATGCGAATCTAGTCTCAACAACCTATTTGAAAATTGGAAAACAAGTATTTAAAATAAAAAATATGTACATATATAATTTTGCTGAAATAAATAACTAAAGTAAAACATAAAAATGTAGTATTTGAATTTTGGATTACCTTCAATAGCTCCAGCCATGAGAATGATCTGAAAATAGCTTGCGAGCAGTGGTGGTTTGTTATGAACATTTGAATATCTTGAGCTTCATCATGAACTTGTTTAGTCCAAGCTATTTTATTATCCAACTTCTGTAGCATGAGGTTGAGCAAATGCACGGCACAAGGTGTCCAAAATATATGTGGGAATTGTCTTAACTAACAAACCAGCTGCTCTACAGTTCTTTGCATTATCTGTTATGACTTGGACAACATTTTGAGGGCCTATGTCATTAATGCACTCTATGAGAATGTTAGCAATAAATTGAGCATCCTTTACTTAGCCCTCACAATCAACAACTTTTAGAAACATTGCCCCTTTAGGGGACATTGCAATCACATTAATCAAGGGTCTATTTTTTGCATCCTTCCACCCATCAGAAATAATGGAAACCCCTGTTTCTTTCCACAAGGCCTTAATAGGAGCTAATGAAATTTCTGTATGTTTGACCTCCTTTGCCAATAAAGTGGTACGAACCTTCTCATAACTAGGGCCTGTATACCCCTTTGGAGCTTCATTTATTTTTCTTACCATTTCTTGCCAATAAGGTGATCTAACAACATTGAATGATAAACCGTTTGCATAGAGGCACCTAGCAATTGCTTCATTCGCAATATCTCTAGCATCATTATTAAATGCCATCTCCAATGGTCCTCTTGCTCTCTTCGGATTTATACCCTCATCTTCATTTGTCCTCATAAATGGATGGCTTTCTACCACAATGTCAGGAGCAGCACTAGGTGTATGACTGTGAGATGATGAAGCATGTGACTTCTGTGAGCCCCTTGCTTTAAGCAATGGATGTCCCGACCTACTTTGAACCCTTGCATCTGCTTCCTCTTGTTCCTTAATGTATGCTACTACTTTAGAAACTGGTATAGGCACATAATCTTTTCCTGGACAAGATTTGATTCCCTTTCCAAGAATTGCACACAAATGCCCTTTCACTTGGCTATAGGAACTTGTATACCGTATGCCACACCTAGGACATATCCAAATACATGTCCCTCCACCAGGAACATGCTCTAATATTTGCACATGCCTCCATAATGGTGAAGCTGGGTCAATAGTAAAGGGAGGAGTCGTGCCTTCCATGATGAATTGTTATAGTTGCTAACACCTGTAATTCATACAAATATAACTTTTAGTTTTAAAGATTAAAACAAATAAATTTTAATATCACTAGTAAAATAATAAATTGAAATAAAAAACAGCGAATAATTGTATTTAGTATTTTAGATTTACTAATAGTAATTACAATAGCGAAATAAATAAACTTTAAACTTTAAACTTTACATTGAAAAATTTAAAACATAAATAAAATCTAAATAATCTAAATATATAATAATATGACAAATAAAATTATAAATATGAAGTTTTAACATTCAAATATAAGTTTACATAACTATATTAACGTTTCATCATTTAACCTTAATATTACTTAGACTATATTAATATTTTATAATATAATCTTAATACTTAAATTTTATTTTTGTAATACAACCTTAATAAATAAAATCTAAATAAAATTAATAAATTTAAACTATAGTAATATTTTATTATAAATATTAAAACCTTATTAATAAAATCTAAATAAGGTGGACTATACTATAAACTATAGCTTGTTAAAAATAACCAAAATAAAATAATAAAAACATTCGCAATGAAAAAATGGTAAAAACTTGCAACTTCTGTCACTAGCCACAAATGCAGGTAGGAGAAGGAGGTTTGAAGGTCGCCGCAAACATTGGTTGAAGGAGGTTGTCTGCCGTCTGCTAGATAATAGAGGTCGTTGGCCGTCTGCTCGACGATGGAGGTCGTAATTCCAAATGCCGCAGATACAAATGCTGCCCAAAGTTGCAAACTCACACTGAAATGCCGCTGCAAATGCGCACAAACAAAAAAATGATAAAGGAAAATCGGTGGCCGCATAAAGTTAGGCAAAAAAATTAGGTTTACGTCGATGGTCAAAGTCAAATGGGTGACGTGGAATCCCCGCATCATCAACAAAACGAAGGCAAACAAAACGACGGTGAAATCTGTACCCTATGCATGCCCACAGTCGATTTGACTCAGTTTTAGATTCCGAATCAACTTGTACCTGGAATCGATGCACTAGACCAAGCGATTTGGCTACTTAGATATAATTGTTTTGTTTGTGGGTCCATTATTTCCTATTTTTTAAATTTCTTTCACATTTCTTGTCTCGCCCTTCCACTTGAAGGGAAAAACTCAGCCACTGATAATAAAAACTATTCAAGTACAAGGCATTAACTTGATGATTTTATAATATACCAAGCAATCACATAAAGAGATTGTGTTAGACTCTTCATCTTTCACACTAAGGTCTCTTCAAATTCCAAATAGAAGACCTTTCATATTTCCAGCTATTTGACACTTAATATTTCCATATGTATGCCTCTTCGCATTACGTATGACACATGTCTTTTTATATAATATCATCTTAAATATTATCACAAGTCGCTTTCAGCTAAAGATGACCAAACTGACCATAACAAACATATTTCTATTTCATGAATCAGAAATAAAGATCTCTATCGCAACTACAATCTTCAACACTTCCTCTTAGCAAGAGAGAGATCTTTAGTAAGGCAGGCCCACATAGCTGCAACCAAAGATGATACATCACATAACACATGCTATCTTAGCATAGCATAGTTCACCATTGTTATATCATAAGCACATAAAATTTAAGTCATGGAGTCACACACATGATTGCCACCATGCCTACTTGTAGAGAGTGGTTCACCATACCTACTTACAAAGGGTGGAACTATGGCTTTCACCTTAAACTTGTTCCAGAGAAGAATGCATTTCCACCATGCCTACTCGCAGAGGGGGGTCCACATGTCTACTCACAGAGGGTGGAACGAGGGTTTTCACCTCAAACTTCTCCCAGAGAAGAATCGATTTCCACTATGCCTACTTGCAAAGGATGGTCAACCATACCTACTCGTAGAGGGTAGAGCAAGGGATTTCACTGAGAACTCATTAACAAGGGGTTGCACCTCAAAGTTCTCCTACTCAGAGAGGAACTTATTAAGCACATAAGAATTATTTGAACATGGAGACTCCCTCTTAGTCAAAAACTCCCTCTCAACAGGGCATCATTCTCACTGCTTTGATTATCACAACAAATAGAGCTGAATCCAATGTTGCCCAATCAAAGAGCTTTAACAATCACATTTCTATACGAGCTTGATTTGCAAAGGATTTGGCATGCTCCCTCTACAACTTAAGCTCCCTCTGAAACTTTAAACACTAGTGTAGCCTAGCTGTTTGAGTTCGTACAACCAAGATATAGATCACAAAAGGAAAAGTTGTAGAAAAAATATGGACTTCCTACAACAAGTGGCCCAAACATTTAAACATGTCTCTACCAAAGAATAAACAAGTCTGAAACATAATGGGAATATTCCTGCTACCTCAACCCCAATAGTGAGTGAAAAAGAAATGTCACCACTTGAGCGAGCATGAATACAAAAAAAAGGAGGCTGATAACAACCGAAAGTGCTAGATGCCATTACTATCAGCAAGGAAGAATGCATGAAGGATGCCAAAGAAGGAGACCACAAAAAAAAATGAAGATCACATCCAATCTGCTAGTTTAACAAGTCAAAGGGTATTAATATTTTTTGTCAAGATTTTAGTCAGAGGAGAGTAATCACCATTGCGAAGGACACCATAAGGATTCTTTGTCAATTTGATCAAAATGAACAATGTAAATATTGCCATCTTGTTGTTACCCGTTTGTGTATACCCATCACGGCCTTCTCGTAGGGGATATTAGAAATGCATTGTTTTTGAACAGGTGTAGGCTGCTTCATGCCCAACTCTTTGCATATCTGTACATCCCATTTTGATAGCCATAAGTCTTCCAAGCTTGTTAAATCATTAAACTAAAAACTTTTGGTTTGAGAGGGGGATGATCGATGCTCTAGAGGAGTTGCCTTTTTCTTCCTTCGATTCAAGATGCCTTTTCACATAATAAAGCTCAAAAATAATAATGGACTCCAACTTGACATTTGAAGGGAAATAAATTGACGCTCACATAGGATGAGTCATCGTGGCTAATGAAATCGTCAACATATAAGAAATGGCCAAAAATGAATGAAGACAAAAAATCTATAAATTAGAGACTCCACCGTTAGCATTGCCATGTGAACAGATACCTAGAGTCCATGTTAGGAGGAAGATAGTATGAAGTAGGTAATAAGGAAACCAAAAAACATAAATATCTAAATGCAGAACTAAAGGCATCTCTCCTAAGGAAGCACAAATAATATTGATGAAAAGGCACAAGCGCATGAATTCAATAAGGAAAATTGGCAGATGATCAATTCATGTCTATCAACAACGTCTATTGCAGAATCTCAAGCCCATAAATGCTCGATACCTTTGCATTTAGAATGGAGGTCGAACATTGAAATGTTCACTGTCCACCATAAAGAAGAGTAACTGTCGACTCAAAGAAGTCGACATATCGATGACATTTGAGAAAAAAAATGTTCAACATAAAAACTCAGTATTCCAATTTTTCTTGTTCAACATTGACATAAATAAAGAATGGTTTAATAAAGATAGAACTTGAAATGTTTGCAAAGCTTGGTGTTGATATGTGTATTATTCAATCAATCTTGATGCCAAACAAGAAACAATTTTACGATAATCACTACACTCTACCATAGTGCATGCGTAAGTGGAGGTAAGATCTCTACAAACATTGAATGGTTATCAGCGCTATTGAATCTTGTGCAAGGAGTATTTGTAGTGCTCACTCCTTTGCAATTTGAAGGTGCTCGAGATAACTCCAAAAACAACTTTGCAGATTTCCTCTAAGAATGATCCTTTTCAATGTTTGGAACAACTTCGTAATCCTCAACAAACACCACGATAGTAATGGTGAGTCCAATGGTATACTCACTCTCAACTGGGGCTACGTCTAATCTTATTTTTCCTACAAGATCAATGTCCTTAGGGAAACAAAGTCGCAGAAGAAAAGTCCATCCCCAAAAGAAATTTTAAACATAAAACTTCATAGTTGCAACATGGTCACTTCTCCAATTTCTAATCCCCTGCCACCTAGAATAGTCAGTAAGGTTGCAACTTCCATAATTGAATGAGGAGCTAGGTTTATGACAATTCATATTGTTCCTGTCAACAAATGTTTGAGGTTCTTTCAGTAGCTACAATAGATGTATTTCCTTGATCTTATCATAAAGCTAACCATTAAACTGAGTTTACAGAGCGAACATTTGCATTGTAGTGAACTCCAAGTCTATGCAAACACACAGTGAGAATGGCCAATAGTGACTAAAGAAAGTCTGCCAGGTATGTTCGACATTTGAGTGAGGATGCATTTGAACATATACTACTCTAAATGGTCCCCATTTCAATAGAAAGAGATGCATTTGGCCCAAATCAACAGAATGAGACACCAAATTCATAATGCTGATAACTCATTAGACGATTTGAATATAGATAAGAACAAAGAGCTCACGATAATTTGCAATAGAACTTAAAATAGAGAAACTCTCTTATGTGCTGTTATATAGCCTGACTTTGATACCATGTTAATTTTTGGCCCAGAAATAGGATAAACAACAATACAAAAGAACAAAATAGGACAAAAGATGCAAGAGATTATCCTGAGAAAACCCTTCCACTTGAAGGGAAAAACCCAGCCACACCAAGAAATTATATTTTTTATTGATAACAAAAAATGTCCAAGTACAAGGCTTTCAGTTGATGATTTTACAATGTCCCCAACCATCACATAAATAGATTGTATTAGACTCTTCATCTTTCACACAAGGTCTCTTCAAATCCCAAATACAAGACCCTTCATATTTCTAGATATCCGACACTTCATATTTTCATATGCATGCCTCTTGGCATTGCATATGACACGTGTCTTTTTATATAAAATCATCTTAAATATTATCACAAATATCTCTTCTAGCTGAAGAGGACCATAACGACCATAACAAATATATTTCTATTTCATAAAATTAGAGATAAAGATCTCTATCGCAGCTACAATCTTCATTGCTTTTAGATCCTAAGTAGTGCCGTGGTAAAGAGAAATATCATTAATGTCAATCAATTGTTGAATATAGTGATCATAGTTGAAAGAACAACGATTTATCAGAAAAATTGCAATATATTGCGTAACACAATCCATATTAATTTAAATGCTTCATAATTCAGTGATGAAATTCTGCTAAAAACTGTGGTGATATTTGCCAAAAAATTGCCAGATTGTGTGATTAAGAGGGGAAAAATTGTTGAATAAGTTAATCCATTGGTTGGTTGTGCAAAAATGGAATAGGAGTAAGGTTAAGTTTTGTATTTTTAAAAATATTTCCCTTAAATTCTTTTGTTTTAATTTTTTGTTTTTTGGTTAATTTTTTCAATAATGGGAAAAAGGTTAATTTATTTTCATTTTTATTTTATTCATTGGATTGAAGTTGATGAGAAATATAATTAATTTCATTTTTTTAAACAAATAGATATAATAAAAAAATGTTAAAAAAAAGTTAAAAAAAAAAGAAAAAAAAAAAGAAAAAATTAAAAATCAGATTGGGAATAGGAATGGCCTATTCCAATAATTGATATTTTTTGGCATAGATATATGCTCATTTTAAGGGCAAAATTGGAATATGTCTTCCTATTCCCAATTCTGATTGAGCGTACCAAACAACGAATATAAAACATATTCTAATTTTCTCTTCCTATTCCAGTCCTATTCCAATAACCAAACGGGCCCTAACTTTTATAGGTTTATAACTGTACTAATTTGTTACTTATTATATGCATTTTGATTATAAATTGTTTTCTTTTGCTAGGTTCTCAAAGTCTACCTATTTCTTTACAAGATGGCTAATGGCAGAGTGAAGGACCATTTATGGAAACATGGGAGCATAGGACCGAACAAAGGAGAAGTCCATTGTATCCATTGCCTTAAGCATATGACTTCAGGCATATGTTAGATAACTGAGAGGGTGGGGGAGGGGGTGAATGAGTCATGTTTAGTTATCCTACAATCCCTTCAAACATGTAAGTACCAAATCAAACTTCATAAACATCAAAAGCATTTTCTCGGTGATCTCATTCCACTTCACAATTAACTCACTGTTTGTGTTATTACTGACTATCAGTAATATAACTCTACTGTTACCTAGTTGTTATTGAGTTGCAGCAAAAGTAAACATCATGAAAATCAACTTGCAACATAACAACATTCACACATTTGACACCAAGATTTTTAACATGGAAACCCTGTAAAGGGAAAAACCACTTGAGATCGGCAACTCAAAAATTTTCACTCTTTTGAAGTGAGCTCTACTAGGAGTCAACCTTGTTAGAGGTTTACATAGACATTGTTAATGTGACCTGGTTAGAGGATTTACATCAAAAGATCATCTAGAGCTTATCACTCCTTGATCCTCTCTAAATAGTGGCTTGCTTTAAAGGACTTATAAACACCACTAATCGATGTTACCATATAGGATTACACAGACTCGTTAGCTCCACTCGGTTAAGAGATTTTTCTACTACAATAGTAAGAAAGTAAGAGTACAAATGATTTGTTAGGTTTAACACTATCTTGCTTGTTTAAATCTCTCTTCAACTCGGTCTCTTTTTGATCTCTTTCCGTTGATATCTTATTGGCTGATTTACTCCTTTAGTCTTTCACTTTTTTCTTAACTCTGCTTTGATCTTCTCGTTTCTCTGCTCGGTTCACCTTGCTTCTTCCAACTTCAACAACTTTGCACTCTGATCAACAACATTAGCAACCAAAAACTTGTTCTAGCTTGTCCTTGAATAGTAGTCTCTTTGCTTCCAGATTCGTCTATGTTTTTCTGCCTATTCATAATCATCAGACTTAGATTTAATGTATTTAGCCACTTAGAAAATACAACTTTCATAGAAATTTGTGCTCATCCTTATCCTTCTTCAATCTTCATTATATTTTTCCAGCCGTAGATCTTGTAACAAACTTTGACTTGTGCCTTTGAACTTCTCAAACATTCTTTATTTTCACTAAAAGTTGGCCTCAAATTCCATCTTTATAAACTTGTTCTTCTTGTTGTTACTCAGTGAACATAACATTTCACTTGGGCAATACATCACTCGATCAATACTAAACTTACTTGTTTAACACTGAACTTTAACTTTGCTTTGCCAACTGCTCGGTGACAACTGTAGTCGCTTAGGGAGCACTGTCTTCCTTCTTTCACCTCGTCAATCGGTGTAGCTTGTATAGCTCATTACATTATAAGATTATATGATTGTAAAACAATCAAACCAATATTACATTATCACTATCCAACTCATTCAAGTGCCCATTGAATACCATACTTATCAATTATGTCATCTACATACTTTCTTCAAATCCTCTTCATCAAATGATATGGCACTCTACTGAATTAGCTTAATGTGTAGCGAACTAAGATATGAGATCAATGACAACATAACAACTGATGTAAGAGCATCCTAGGGAAGTCAACAATCCTATATGTAGGGGCTTTGAGCTTGGATTGTGGGGTTATGGTTCGCATAGTTGGGGGTGTGTTGGAGGCATATTGGGAAACCTTGTCCTAAGTGCGCATAAAGATTGGAGTTATCGTCTTGGAGTCAGAGCCGTTTTGGTGACTGCTTGTCTCGTGTTTCTAATTTGCTGGTAGACTTTGGAGATTGTATTCATGAGCTTCAATTTGAGGGAGTTGGTGTGTGCACTCTTGAATTTTGATCATTGGATGGCACGTGGACCTATGCCTAAGGGCGTGTACTCTTATGTTGTCATATTAGCTAGTTATCCATTGGAAATTTGGGGTTTGTCCTAAGTATTTAGTTATTTCAAGTATTTAATGTTTGTAGCCAAGTCGACTTGTGGCTTGAGGGTGTATATAATATGAGTATTTATTTAATGTCTATTTTGCTAGGCCGACTTGTGGTTTGATTTAGTATAAGTAGGGGGGTCGGGTCTTGTCTTGAGATAGGAGTGGACTCAGTTCAACGTGGAGTAGCTGAGAGGAACGCAATTGAGCAAAGCTAGTAGTTAAGTGTGGGCTTGGGAAACAAGAAAGTAGTTTGGTGGCTTGCAAGCTCAAGTTTAGATCCCTTCTTTGGGTTTTCTATCAGATTGTGGATATAAGCTAGCTAGAGTTTAGATCTTACGAGGTCTTGCAGAAATACTATTGTAACTGTATTGTATTTGGCCATAACTTGGAAGGCCTTGCAGCCGAGCATGTTGGTGTAAATCTTATGATTTTATTATAAGAATTGGTGTTGTTTTGGATCTAAATCTCTTTGTTATTTTTATATTCTACTGTGTGGTTATTTGCTGGGGGCTAGGATATCTCCTTTGGGGATTTTCTTGCCTTGTACTACATTAAGTGGTATCAAAGTAGGTTGTGATCTGACAGGTTGATCTTTTGGATTTGTTGCTTTGGGTTTGCGGAGATCTTAGAAGATGCCTTCGAGAAGATTGGACCCTAGGGCGATTGATGATCTCTGTGATTGTTGAAGATGAACCAAAACCTGTTGAGTAAAAGAGAAGAACATGTTAGGTTGCATTTAAAGGTTATTGTTTCAATTGTGGTGAAGGACATAAATCTTTTGAATGTCCCAATGTTGGCAGGTTGACTGGTGATAAAAAAGTTGCTCTGGTGTATGAGAATGTGGAGTTAGTAAATGAGCTTGAAGGGATAATTTGTTGATTTAAAGAGTGTTGCTTGGTAAAAAGGTGTTGGAACCTTGTCAAAGGAAGAATTTGTTCAGGACTCGATGTAAGTCTGGAGGTAGATGCTGGAATGTGATTGTGGATGGTGGTAGTATTGATTACAAAGTTGTTGAGAAGATGGTTTAGAAACTTGATTTGAAGAGAGTGAGACATCCTTGTACTTATAGGATTAGTTGGTTACAAGATGAACATGCTTTGGAAGTGAATGAGCAATGTCTTGTTAATTTTCAGATTGGATAGTATATTGATCAAGTGTTGTGTGATATTGTGGACATAAGTAGTTGTCACATATTACTTGGTAGACCTTGGCAATACGATTCTAGAGCTGTGCATGATTGTGTCAAGGATGTGTTTATTGTTGAGAAGGGTGGCAGGAAGCATTTCTTGATTCCTTTGCAGAATGCAAAATTTGGTAGGAGGAGCCTAAGTTTTGGTAGCCGAGTTGAGTTGAAGGATTCTCAAAGGGTTAGAGATCAGCTTGGAAAAAAGACCTGTGGTACATTGAGGAATGATCCGGACAAACAAAGTAAATAGTTGTCTGCTATAGGAAAGGAGTTGCAAAAGTGGAACAAGGGCAAGAGTGTACAAGTTGATGTGGTTGAGGACATGTATGTGAACAATTAGTTCGGGGTTTATGTTGAACCCTGAAAGATGTTCTTCCAGCTACTAAGAACATCTTTCTTCTTACTTGGGGTGTTTGATGCGGAGCATCTTAGGGAAGTCAACAATCTTGTATGCAGGGGCTTCGAGCTTGGATTCGTGGAGTTATGGTTCACGTAGTGAGGGGTGTGTTTGAGGCATATTGGGTAATCTTGTCCTAAGTGAGCATAAAGATTGGAGCTATCGTCTTGGAGTTGGAGTTGTTTTGGTGATTGTTGGTCACATGTTCCTGATTTGGAGATTGTATTTGTGAACTTCCATCTGAGGAAGTTGGCTTGTGTGCTCTAGGATTTGGATCGTTCGATGGCATGTGGACCTATACCTAAGGGAGGATACTCTTATGTTGTCATATGACTTAGTTATGTATTGTAAACTTGCTTGTCCTAAGTATTTAGTTATTTCAAGTATTTAATGTTTGTAGCCAAGCCGACTTGTGGCTTGAGGGTGTATTTAATGTAAGTGTTTATTTAATGTCTATTATGCTAGACCGACCTGTGGCTTGGTTTAGTATAAGTAGGGGAGTCTTGTCTTGTCTTGAGACAGGAGTGGACTTAGTTCAACGTGAACTAGTTGAGAGGAGCGAAGTTGAGCAGAGCTAGTAGCTAAGTATGGGCTTGGAAACAAGAAGTTGCTTGGTGGCTTGCGAGCACAAGTTTAGATTCTTCTTGGGGTTTTCTATCGAATTGTGGATCCAAACTAGCTAGGAGTTTGGATCTTGCGAAGTCTTGTAGAAGTACTGTTGTAATTGCATTGTATTTGGCCATAACTCATAAGCAATGCAAGTCCTTCATCAATCCTCTTATCTTCTTCTTGTTTGACTGTGCATTCTCAGCATAATCTCCATTTGTGCTTGCACTAGTTGTAAGTTTAGCTCTGTCTTTCTGTACACTAAAAGCTGTCTCTGTCTTAGTTACTCCTTGGTTCTGCTTCAACTTGTGTTTAAATGCTTGTAACTTCCCAAGTAATGTTTCTCTAGTAAAATTTTGTGTCACATAAATGATTTCTTCAATGATCTCAACTTTGTGTGCATATTCAGCTATCAAAGATTTCAATATCTTCTACACCACTTCATCTTCTGTCATGTTTCCTTCACAACTCTTGATTCTTGCAATGCTCTCAAATATTGTACTAAAATATGCTCTAGTAGATTTATCTTCCACCATCTTATTATTATCCAACATATTCTTCTAATTCTAAAGTCTAGATTACTTTGCAAATTTTTCACCTTCAAATAAATTTTGTAACTTAATCCAAATTTCATGTACAAGATATAGGCCTTTTACCTCAACATACTTTGATTTCGGAAGAGCTGATAACAATGTTTCTCTACCATACATATTTTACATGAATAAATCTTTGTAATCTTGAGTACATGATTCTAAATCCTTTTCATGCATCACTGTTTTGCTTTCCCTTGTAACCAATTAGTAATCTACTTCCATGCATAGTTGTGAGTCTTCATCCTATCCTTCGAGTTGTCATATTTAACTCCATCAAATTTTGGAATTTCCTTCTTGAATGTAGCCATGGAACTCTTTAAGCCGTTAAACTTTCTCTTCAAGGACCTAGTGCTCTGATAACAATTGTTAAAAAGTAAAGTCCACCAATATAACTTTGTGGGAGGGGGAGGGGGGTGAATCAATTACATGCTTTAAGTAACTTAAATCAACTTTATCAAATCTAAAGCCTATAACCAAAAGATATTACAGCCACAAGATGATAACCATGCAAAATAACACAAGATATGTTAACTAGGGAAACCCTTGATCAGAGGGAAAACCTCGGTGGAATGATGCCCACAAGATGATGTACTAATATAAAAGTTCCTTGTGAAAGGATGTGACCTTGTTAGGAGACAAATAAATACAATCAGTAAACGAGTCCCTGTTAGGAGACATTAAATCTCTGTAAGAAGATTTCAACCCTATTAGGAGTTGAGAAGAAAGTCAATGGAACCCACTATCCAAATTACTTCATTGTCCAAATTGCTTCAGAATTGTTCTCACTAAACAATTCAGGATAACATATCCAAGAAAATAGACTGACTAAAACAACTTATCTTGCCAATACAATCCGTTTGAAGTTCCAATACATCACAACCATCTACATCTTCTCCGAACTTAGCAAAATTTGCATCCATCTTCGCATATAATCACATCACATTACACATGACCGCATATGATGATTTACAACCAATGAAACATCGTTAATTTATACCAAGTCCTAATAACTAATTGAGTCAGCCTTGAGGTTTCCCCAATGTACAATGAATAATATAGAACCATCATAAGATATTACAGTTAAGTTCCACACGCTACTGTACAAATTACATCAATTACATAACATAGTTAGCCTTCATGGAATAACTCACACGTTATCTTTCACAAGTCTCCACTAACTGAAAATCAAATTCTGTCATCTCGAGCATAGCATCACAAACATGTCTCTAACTAAAACCCAAGGCTGTTGAACAAGCTTTAACTTGATAAAAAAGATACAACACAAACAATATCATACAATTTCCTATATATTGTCTTGTAACTTGTCCTCTGCAGAACTTCTGTAATTTCCACGAACATAGACATATCATCTATAAACATCCAAGAACATGCTGCTAACCTTGCTGAATGAAATTCGTCAACTACGAATTGTCTCGAATGCAATTGCCTTTGCTACTCTGCCTGAAGTGTTTGGAAAGTCGATATGTTGACATCAATGACAAACCAAGTCATGAATGCAACACATAAGCAATCAATCATCTCTTAAAGCATACTAGCAATCTCGCTAAGGCATTCATGCCAATACATAGATCACCCAACCTATCTCCCAAAATATGTAATGTCCCTTGCTAGGGTTGGACATAAAATTAGCGTTATAACATTCTCAATAATTCAAGTAGGAAGTAAAAATCATTCCAAATATATCCAAATATTATTACTATTTGATTTGTGGATTCAGGAGTATAGATGCTATGCAAGTTGTGTAGATACTATCTATGGACGACCTTAAAGTTTACAAGTCATATTCTGTTTCACGAAGATTTACATAATGCTGACCGCTATCTTCTATTGGGATACGATCTTGAGATTGGGTTTATACAAGCTTTTCCTTGATAACATCCTATACTTTTACCATAGACCAAATAATAGTAACATTACAAATAATCATATTAGTAGTTATGCATGATAATATTAGAAAGCTAAATCTAAAATAATTATACTTAATAATCATTTGTGATAATAATATGAACATTATTTCTATTTCCCGTATAAAAAATATCCAATCTATATACATCAAGAATATTATCATCAATAAATTCAGTGGTACCAAGTTGATTATAATTATATGTATGTGATTGTAATCACATCAATCTTTTGGTTACCGATATTATTTGATTATATACCAATTTAATATTAAAGGGGTTGGGCCATTATGTCTCACTTGCACTTGTTACGCTTGATGAGTATGTGTAGCTTTCCATGTGGACACTATCTTACATGGGTCTAATCAGCATTTACCTTTTTAAAAATGTTTTTATTTCATTTATTTTTTGGAGGTGGCAATATTAATTCAACTACTTGGGTGAGTATTAATCGGTGCCCATGAACTCATGTTTCCTCCTCCTTTGGCGATTGTATATTTCTTTGTTATATTTCCTTATCTCTTAGGCAATATTTCTACATTAGTAATGAATGGACGAATCAGATCCTTAACGTGTCACACACTTATATTGTTGTCACGTTTCTAACTTCCACGAGAGCAGTATTGTTAAGAGGTGGGATCATAGGATTTGTCCCCTTTGAAATATATTTTTCTATCCTTATTATGTAGTAATGCCTTCAAAAATTAATGGCTCTTAAACATAAGTATATTTATATAGCTTTAAATTGTCTTTTGTAGCATATAACAATGGGTTGAATTCAATAATCGCCCCTTTGAATTTATGATTTCCGTTTGCCATTTTTCGTTGATTACTAATCTCTTTGATTGGTGGGTATTTATACCCCACCCCAACTATAGGTCACACCCTATTGCCAACTGACGGATGCAGGTGATATCTCATGACTTGGTGTGCTTGGTAAAGTGCATTGTAATATATATTATTTATTTAGTGTATTTAGAGACTATGCTCCGGAATATGAGAAGTAGATTAATATTTAATTTTAACATTTATTTTATTTAGTATTGAATTGATGTTTGTATATTTTGATTTATTTATTAATATTAATTATTTTATTAAATTTAATATATCTAATATATACATTCATTTAACAATCAATTAGTTATTACATATGTATATTCTTTTGATCAGATACAATTAGGCATATCAAGTTGATTTAATATTATATTTCCTTATTGGAGGGGATCTAAGTTGCCGGTTCGGGTTCGGGACCAAGTTCGAAGTTCGAGAACCGGTTCGCAAGTTCAACAAAATTTTGGAAAGGGGTTTGGGTTCGTTTGGGTTCATTAATACAAAAAC
The DNA here is from genome assembly GCA_028749045.1 of Cupressus sempervirens. Classification (NCBI taxonomy): domain Eukaryota; kingdom Viridiplantae; phylum Streptophyta; class Pinopsida; order Cupressales; family Cupressaceae; genus Cupressus; species Cupressus sempervirens. The sequence goes on along the minus strand of CM053784.1, from coordinate 185,949,431 downwards.
ATGTATATATATATACATTTTAATGAAACATGAGTTAAAATTAGAATGTAGCATAGTAGCATAAACACATTTAAACAACAAAAATTTTAAAACACCATAAATAGTAACATATCATAGTGATCATACCATCATGTAGTAACATAGTTCAATCAACTTCTGTTAGCCGACTGGATAGTTCTGGCAGTATTTTCTAGTCTGTAGCCGACGGTCCGGTGGTAAATAATTTGTAGCGGATAGAATAATTGTGGCCGACGAACTCCTTCGGGAAGGTTCGGCGGTAGTATTTATAGCCCGTCTGGGATCATTGTAAAGAAAGAATTCATCTACTATTGCGAATATAATTCTGCTGTTCCTGTTCATTGTCTCTATGCGTTCATTTTCTTTACCAATACGGTAAACATTTGGCGCCGTTGCCTTATGAATCTGGAAGGTGGGAGGAATGAAGATTAATGCCAAATCAGCTTAACAAGGATTGGAATAAGGCGAAGGGAAAAGATGGAATCCGTATTGCGCAAGAGAATTTAATTCTGGCACAGCAAGCCGAACGCTGACGAAGATTTCAGAAGATTGCCGACAGAAACCGAAGTGCGGATGAATTATTGGAGGAGACTCGGCAGCGGGTGGAATTGGTGGAAGAAACACGGTAGGAGTTCTTGAATTTGTGTTCGCCGAGGGAAGAAAATTCAAACGGGAGAGCATCAACTCGCATGGCTCGCAGTGCCGACAGAGCACGAGCGTGGAGTGACCTCTTCGTCCAAGATAGACTTCTGCGGGAAACAATTTCAGAGGATCCTTCGTCTTCACCAAGGTTCGCAGCTGTCGACACCTCCAGTGTGGGAGTGCAGACCGCCGATGTGGGAGACTAGACTACCGGTGTGGGAGTACAGACTGTCGGTGTGGGAGTTCAGACTGCCGGTGTGGGAGTGCCGACCGCCGGTGTGGGAGTGCCGACCGGTGTAGGAGTGCAGACCTCCAGAGTTATGGCGGGACCCAAAGAAAAGCAGCCGAAATTTGAAGGCGATGGTACAGCCGACCCCCTCCGACATTGCAAGACATGTGAGATGATCTGGCGGGCAAATGGAATCACAGATGCCGACGAATAGGCCAAGCAATTTTCGGCAACCCTACGGGGTGTCACGATTGATTGGTTTTCAGATATGGATCCGCAGAAGCTAGATACCTGGGATAAGATTAAAAAGGAGTTCTTGGCGGAGTTTTAACTCTTGCGGGATGATAATGAAATCGTAGCAGAAATTTTCAATACCAAGCAGGGGAAGCACGAAACTGTCCGCGTCTATGCCAGGAGATTAAAAGACTTAATAAACAAAATGGAAAGCAAGCCAGCAGACGGATTGCAGAAAAGATGGTTTGTGGATGGCCTACGCTCGAAGTTGCGGAGGAAAATGAAAATTGTGCCACCGTCATCATATGCCGATGCTTATAAGACCTTGAAAGTGCGCAGAAGACAAAGAAGAAGAAAACCAGCTCCTCTGACTCTGATGATGACGAATCTGCTGGAGATGATAGCAGCGACGACGAAGGTAGTAACAAAAAGATTCGTGCCTTACAGAAGGATATGGTTCGAATGATGGAGTTTAAAAATATGCAGAAAGAGCCAAAAGGTAGTGAATTGTGGTGCATGGAATGTAAGACCGACGGTCATACTAAAGGATCGTGTCCGAAGAACCAATTCTGTGGCATCTGTCAGATCATGGGACATTCGACAAAAGACTGCCCCTTTAACATGAAAACAAGAGGATCTCCGCAGGTGCTTCTCACACAGGAGGCCTCCCCGTTAGGTGGTAACGAAAACACAAATGCCGCCGGCGCTACATGTGGAGGATACAAGAATAATCGGCGTGGACAAAATAACAACAATAACAATACCAATACGAGCAGAAGTCGGATTCAGTATGATGCAAACGGACGACTGATTATTTAGTGCCGAGCATGTAACTTGTGGGGGCATTTTGCGCGGGAATGTCCAACAGCAAATACACCTCAACTATTGTGCCGATGGTGCGGACCCGACGATCACGACGACTCAAAATGTCCAAAATCCGGAGTGAACTTGATCATTGTTGGAGCCAATGAGGAAGAAGTTCTGGCAATTACGCGGCAACAAGCGAAAGAATACCCGGACCCCGCCGAAGAAAAGAAGAAATTTGCGGCAGCATGGGCGGAGGTTGGAAAAGTATCTCAAGCAGTAACTCCTCCGGACACCGTCGCCACTTCAGCAAGAAATTCTGCAGAACAAAACATAGTACGACAAATTTTGCAAACGGAGGTGCAAGTAAAGGTAAGTGATTTGCTTCTGACGATGCCCCAACTTCGTTCTGCTCTTTCAAATATGGCAGGGGAATCAAGCCTCGAGAAGGAAAAGTCACCGGGAGAACCGAGTCGACGAAAAGAAAAGGAAATTGTTACGGGAGGAGAAGATCAGATGTTGTTGGCGCTGACATCCGAACGACACCCTGCAGTTGTCGAGATGGGGATACTTGGACATGTTCTCACAGACACCATAGTGGACGGAGGGTCCGGCGTAAATGTATTGCCAGAAGAAACTTGGAGGAAACTTGGACAGCCGACATTGTGGCCTCTAAGGTTTTAGCTACTGACCGCCGATCAACATGGAATTAAACCACTAGGTATTCTCATGGCACAGCCGGTAACCATTGGCACCCAGCCGTTCCTCATGGATTTCGTGGTGATTCCATTGAAAAGGAAAGGCTATGATGCCATCCTGGGCCGCGGGTGGCTTATCGAAGCAAGAGCTCGACACGACTGGAAGAACACTTTATCCCTGGAAAGTAAAGGCTGCCGATTCGTCATTGATCTGCATACCCAAATGGTAGGGGAAGAGGCTTTGTCGTCAGATTTTGAGGGAGAGGAGGACGAAGGTAGACGACGGATGGAACCAGATCAGGAGGGCGTCCTCCGATTGGACGGGGGAACAACGGATGACGACTTGGATTCCGTCAACGGTCTCTACCACAGGCAAATGGGGGACTATGAATTATTTCACAGCTGTAATGTTCTGTCAATTGAGAACGAATATCCAAAGGAGTTTACTGAAGTAAAGGAGGGGGAGGCCCTGTTGGATGTTACACCCGCCCATGCATTCAGTAAAGGACGAACAATCAAGTACAACGAAGCTCCGCTGCAAACAATGAATTTGGGGGATGAGGCAGAGCCGAAGAACATACTAGTCGGAGATAATTGGGATCCAGTACTCAAGGCTACGGCATTCAAGATATTTATGGACTACAAGGATGTGTTTGCATGGACATAAAAGGACCTCAAAGGAGTATCGCCGGAATTGTGTGTGCACCGCATCCCGCTGGTGGACGGAGCTGTACCTGTACGGAAGCGACCCTACAGGATGAATAAGAACTATGCCGCACGGGTTACAGAGGAAATCAATCGGATGCTGGAAGCCAGCATTATCTTCAAGGTACAGATCAGCGAATGGGTGTCACCAATAGTCATTTCCTTGAAGAAGGATACCATTCAGATCCGGATATGCGTTGATTTTAGATGCTTGAATGCAGTAACAATCAAAGATCCTTCTCCGATTCCATTCACAGATAGCATTTTGGAGGAGGTTGCGAGACATGAAATCTACTCTTTTATGGACGGGTTCTCTGGATATAATCAGATTTCTATAGCGGAGGAGGATAAGTTGAAGACAACGTTTGTTGTTGAAGATGGGGTCTACGCGTACAACCGGATGCCTTTTGGGTTGTGTAATGCACCGGCCACATTCCAGCGGATTATACTGCATATCTTCGACAAGATGTCTGTGGGAAATTTCAAGGCCTTCTTTGATAATTGGTCAATATTTAGCACGGAGGACGGACACTTGGCAGCACTTGGTGAGTGTATAGAGATGTCGCAGGGCCCGGCTAGCATTGAATCCCAAAAAATGCAAATTTATGGTTCGGCACGACAGATTGCTTGGACACATTGTCTGTAAGGAAGGATTAAAGACGAACCTCGACAAGGTGAGAGTCATTCTTGAAATGCAGCCATCTACTAATGTGACGGAGGTAAAATCTTTTCTCGGGCATATAGGTTATTATCGGAGATTTATTAAAAATTTTGCCAAGGTGTCCCAACCGTTAGATAAGCTAACATGCAAAAAAGAATCATTTAGATGGGAGAAAGAGCAGGATGAGGCATTTGAAGGGCTGAAGGTACGACTGGCTACGGCACCCATCCTGGCATATCCGTAGTGGAATAAAGAATTTCATGTTCATGTGGATGCCTCCAATTATGCGATCGGCGCAACCCTGGCACAGACTGGTAATCACGGACTGGATCATCCAATATACTTTGCTAGCCGATTGCTATCAAAGGCCGAGTAGAACTACAACACGACTGAAAGAGAAGCCTTGGGAATGGTTTATGTTGTGCAAAAATTTCGTCATTATTTGCTTGCTACACCGTCTGTGTTTTATGTTGATCACCAGGCCCTATTGTACATGATTAACAAACCCGTCATCCAAGGGAGGATCAGCCGATGGTTGCTACTGTTGCAGGAATTTACTTTCAAAATCATTGTCCGGCCAGGAAAGAAACACGTCAGTGCTGACCACCTGTCGCGGATCAAAACAGGGGAACCAACGGATGGTGTGAATGACGACTTCCCTGACGCACAGCTGTTTCAGATTGGGGTACTGCCGGAATGGTACAGGAGTATTGGCGAATACCTCTCAACAGGACAGTTTCCCACGGGGATGTCACCAAATGATAGGCGCAAGTTGATAATCAGGAGTCGTACATTTCAATTAATCAATGGGTTGCTCTACAAAATGGGGCTGGATCATATTCTTCGGCGGTGTGTGTTGGAAGAAGAGAAACCGCAAGTGTTAAAAGAAGCACATGAGGGTCCCGCGGGAGGACATGTGGGGCCTGACACCACTGCACGGAAGATATTACTCGTAGGACTCTGGTGGCCGATGGTGTACAATGATGCACGGGAATGGGTCGTCGGATGTGACACTTGCCAACGGGCTGGGAAGCCGCTGAAGAGAGATTTCATGCCACTTCAACCCTCTCATGCACAGGAACTTTTTGAGCGATGGGGACTAGATTTCATTGGACCACTGAGGGTGAGCAAGACTTGAAGGTGTCGCTACATCATTGTTGCAACGGAGTACTTGACCAAGTGGGTAGAGGCCCGTGCGCTACCAGATAACTCGGCCGTTAGTACCGCGAAATTTATTTATGAACTGATCATCACAAGGTATGGAATCCCGTTACAATTAACAAGTGATAGGGGAGGTCATTTTGTTAATCATGTTATTCGACTGCTCACCACTCAGTTCAAAATTTATCATTCACTGTCAAGTCCGTACTATCCAAGAGCAAACGGGCAGGCAGAGGCCACCAATAAAATTCTGGTATCCATCATCTACAAAACCTGCACGGTGGAAGGTGCCGATTGGGAAGAGAACTTACCCGCTGCCCTTTGGGCGTACCGCACGGCATACAAAGTGACGACCGGGCACACACCATTCCAGTTAATGTTTGGACAGGAAGCAGTGGTCCCAGCAGAATTCATGATTTCGAGTCTCCGAATAGCGTTGGAAAACAAACTCGATGATGACCGAAGTTTACAAGAGCGATTGAATAATTTGAATAAATTGGAGGAGAAACGGTTGTTGGCACAGTGGACAACAGAAGTGGCACAGAGCAGACGCAAACTCTGGCATGATAAGCATCTGAAACGTAGCAGATTCCAGCCGGGACAGTTAGTACTGAAGTATGACGGCCGTAATGAAATCAGGCTGGGCAAATTCAAAGTGCGATGGGTTGGACCATATAAGATTCGAGAAATTGGCGAGAATGGGGTAATCAAACTGGTGACCTTGGACGGACAGGAGATGACTCAGTCAGTTAACGGATCCAAGTTGAAACCATATCGTGCAAGGCAGTTCTCGCTGTCATTAAATCCGCCATCGTCATCAGTACAAAACATCCTGGCGGCGACGTCATCCGGAGGTACCGCTCTTATTTGATGTATTCGAATTTCTTGGGAAAAAAAAAAAAAAACAAAGGGCCGCGGATAGAAAGGCCTGCGGGCAGCTGCTGTTCGCGGGCAAAGAAAGCCGCGCGGGCAGAGAAAGCCCTGCGGGCAGGGAACTGGAGGTCCCCACGGACAGACTGTTCGCGGGTTATTAAAAGCCCCGCGGGCAGGGAACCGGAGGTCCCCGCAGATAGACTGTTCGCGGGTTATTAAAAGCCCCGCGGGCATATGTTTGTGGGCTTAACATTTTATAACTCCTCGCCCAGTTAGCCGCCGGCGAAAGAATGGGCCGCAGGTAGAAAAAGGAAGACCACGGGTGAGGACAGAAAGGCCGTAGGGAGAACAGGAAGGCCGCGGGTGAGGACAGAAAGGCCGTGGATAGGACGCGGGCGCCAGTCAGAGTTTCTCCTCTGCCGATAATAACCTATATCAACTGTTCGAAATGTAAATCCTCGAGTCGTGCCTAGTGTAATCTGAAATCGAGTCTTCCAGTCCAACACCTTCTCCACATCTTGCGGCATAGAGAAGAGGAAAGAGTTTAAAGAGCCATTGGGCATGTATGCATACACCAGTAACCTTTGTGAACGTTCTACGCAGAATCCCCACAGTTGGACCAAATTCACATGTTGTATTCTGCCAGTGGTAACAATTTCTGCACGGAATTGCTTCTCTGCTTGCGTGGAACCCTCCAATCTCTTAACTGCAATAGGCGTGTTATCGGCCAGTTTTCCTTCGAACACAGAAGCTGAAACAACACAAAAGGCCGCTGCGGCAGGAAGTACAATCGTAAGCCCAGGGACTTTCACCCTTAGGTCTGATGTCGAATGTTGCAGCTCAGAAGCCGCCAGCCTAATGAAAATGATGCACGGTTCGGAATGCAAATGATGCGGTTGCAAGAATTCAAATACTAGAAAAAGAAGGGACAATCACACACAGCTGTTGGCAAGTATTGGTTTAATTGGCAGCACTGTTGATTAAGATTTGTCTTCTCTTCTGCGGGCTGAGATTTTTTTTATAACGGATGGAGGAAACAAAATAAGAAGAAATAAGTCATTGTTGCATGGAGTCAGCAGGCAAGCGGAAGCCGTGGAAGAGTCAGTTGGCGGAAAATATGGAGAAGAATTCAAGAGTTTTGGCATCAGGGATTCGAGTTGCAGGCCCTTCCGGTTCCAGTAGCAAGAAACAGAAAACCAAGGAGGAACTCACCTATCTCACTGTCCAGTTTGAGAGTCTTAGTGGAAGCGAATGCCGGAAGTGGTGGCAGGAGACCCCCGAGGCAGACCAAATTAAATAGATTTTGCGGCGGGCACAGGTACATTGGGCTATCCAGCTTCCCACTTTTTCCATCCGGTTGTTTGAATCAGTATTGCGCACTATGATAAAGACATATAGCGCCTGGAGCAAAACAAGTACATTCCTGTACAAAGAACATCAGATGTCAGTATCTTTTAAACCGAGGGATTTCAGTAGAGTTTTCGGCATCCTTGGCCCCGATGGGAGGAAAGTAGAAATCAGGAATCATAAATTGTCACCGGAACGGAAGGAGCATTGGATAGCTCTAGTATGCAGGGATCTTACACCCGTGGAGAGGGAGACAGTAGTTCAGGGGACAAAGTGCAGAGGGCTTCGCAGAGACTTTATTCGGGACGGTCATTGGCGTTGTATCATGGACGTTATCAAGAGCAGGTTGACAGGCGCCACCCGGGCCTCAGATATTGCATTGCCGCAAATTGTGTTTATGAATGGTATCATGCAGGGAGTGGTATATGATTGGGCCTCGGTACTTGCCGACAGGATGGAGGAATTCATGACGCTTCAGCACCGAACATTTTTCATGCCGCACCATGCCATCGGGTTGTTTCTAGAGGCTGCGGCTAGCCAGATTCCAATGGATGGCTTTGAGGCTCCTCCAAGGGGCAAGTTGGTAGACGGGGAGCCTCCCATATTCTACTGGCGACACTTAGATACAGGGGGGTCAGCAACAGGTCACAAGAAAGTACTCCGTGAATTGGCCCCTTCCGGGGAGACAGATAGCGGACGGGAGGGCATCTCGATGAGTGATGGGGCTGAATCCGTGGAAGAAGAGGAGAGCACATCGGCTGAAGTTGACGGTGAGATAGCGGGTGGTGGGCCCACATTCTTTACCCCGCCTCAGCTGTCAACTTCAGCGCACTTGACTACCTCTTTGACAGCCATTCCGGCGTTGGGTCAGCGCCATGCCCCGGTTCTTATGACTCCTCCAGCGAAGGCAGCTGTCCCACGGACAGTGACGGAGGTGGTTCCACAGACAGTGACGGATGCCGTCCCAAGGATAGTTGCCGAGTCATTGCCGACGGCTGTAGCGGAGGTGATTCCAGTTGCACCAACAGATGTCACCGTCGCAGTCACACCGAGAGCATAGTCGCCACCGCCACAATCTGAGCCGTAGGTTCGGTTGGAGGTCATTGATTGTGATGCAGTGGTCACCGTTTCATCATCCTTTTTAGCAGAGGCCGAGTCAGCCCAGCCAGTACCGGAGATGAACATGGAGCTTGCGCAGGTCGACCAACCAGAGGTGATGGATAGAGCTAGTGAGTTTCTGAGGCAGCAGTTCCGACTCACTCTTGCCAAGCAGGGTCCTTTCATTCAGTCTCCTAGGCGTTCCGGAACATGGCCAGCGGTACCAGCGCCTCAGCTTCAGGAGGAGGGAATGCCACATGCCGTGGTTGTGCCAACAGCAGAGATGGCGGCACCAGATGTGGGCATGGCTCCCACTGATGAGGAGGAAAACAGTGACGCGGAATGGTCATTGGAGGCCTTCGCCAAGGAGTACTATGGGTCAAATGAGGACAAGTGTCGGGATTACCTCAGGACTATGAAATCTGCATTAAAGAAGGGCCACGATGTGGCAATTCAAGCCCTGACTCGGCGGAGGGAGTGGCACTTGATCATAGCATATATCCGTGGGATTTGTCCTCGGCGATTTCAGACTTGCTTTATAGACAGGGGCTGGCCGGCAACGGAGATAGCTGAGATGTTGGCAGATTGGGCCACTGAGTCGGAGTTGGGACCCAGTGACACCCCTATGATGAAGTTGGCACATGAGATTTTGGGACTGTACAAAGATGTTTATTACGGTCGTCAGCATGCGGAGGCGAATAGGGTTGCAGCAGAGAGATCATTGGTAGCAGAGACTGAGGCTAGACAGAAGCTAGCCGTCGACTTGGCCGACCAGTAGGCAGCATGGGCCACAGAGCGGGCAGCACTACTGGTAGATTTGGCAGCAGCCGTGCAGGAGAGGGACGTGGCTAAGCAAGGTACGGAGGCAGCTGTTCGAGATAAGTATGCGGTTGAGCACGAGATGCAGTTAGCCAGGACGCAGGCCATGGACGCGACACTTCTAAAGGAGGCTGTCGAAGTCAATTCTCAGATTCAGACAGATCTCCGCATCAGGACAGAGTAGGTGTATGAGTTACGTCGCCAGCAGCACACTTCTAGGACGCCCCCTTCTCTCTAGTTTCTTTTGTGGTCTGTAAGTTGTCTCCTAATTTTGTTAGTCGTCAAGAGACGACTGTTTTTTTTTGGGGGGGGATGGTGTTAGCCGACTGGATAGTTCCGGCAGTATTTTCTAGTCTGTAGCCGATGGTCCGGCGGTAAATAATTTGTAGCGGATAGAATAATTGTGGCCAACGGACTCTTTCGGGAAGGTTCGGCGGTAGTATTTATAGCCCGTCTGGGATCATTGTAAAGAAAGAATTCATCTACTATTGCGAATATAATTCTGCTGTTCCTGTTCATTGTCTCTATGCGTTCATTTTCTTTACCAGTATGGTAAACAACTTCAACATCAAAGATTTAAAACATTTAAAATATCAAGTTCAAGTATCATTGTTTCACATTCATGGTTTAACTAATGGAATGAAAATCTATTAAAATTCAGAATTTTTAGTTCTAAGTTCTTCAATCTTTATCTTCTTCATATTCATCTTCTTCTTCATCTCTTTCTTCTCTGCCTCCGGTACTACTTGCACCAAGGCCAATGGGATCAGCAACAGAATCAACAATGATGTTGACGTCAAAGTCATCAAAATCATCAATTGTAAGCCCAGTAGTGGAAGCATCCAAGTTCGAAATCTCTGTACCTACATCCCACTTCTTTGTCTCCCCTTCTTTGTATTCTTGACTCTTGTGCGAAAAAAGGAGCAAGTTGTTATGCACAAATACCAGGTTTTCTGCTTTTTTTGATTGCAACCTATTGCACTTCACCAAATGGATGAAAAAATAGGAGCTCCAATTTCTTTCTGATGCAAAAGAACTAGCAACCTATAAAGACAACATAGGGTAAGCAAATAAAAAAGAATTAATTTAATCTTATAAAAATTTAAAATCACTATCTAGTCATGATTTTTTTGAAGATAAAGTGAGCTAATTTAAAAAAAATAAAACTTACTTGTGATATAACTTTGATTGCAAGGGGTTGCAATGTTTGAAATTTTTGGCCATGGAGGTACCACCAACCATGAGCATCCTTCTTGAATCGATGACGAAGAGCATCATTACTTAGATCTCTAGCATTGACAAACTCTATGAACTCATCCATGATTACATCTCTCATATCATCATTAGGAAATATTCTTCCAAATGCTGCCTGGTACCCCTTAGACACTTCCATATCTCTATATGGTGGTAACCTTCTTGGCAGATCACAATATTGTGAGCTATAGTATTTGGGGGTCAAGGCATAGGCAAGCAAATGTAATGGAGTGATCATTTTGTTCTATTTTTCATTAATAATTTTTTGCACTTGTTTGAAAAAAGTCTTTTGTGGATCTTGCTCCTCCTCATTAATAACTTGCTTGATCTTCTCAATCATTGAGTCTATGCCATCATAGATCTGTCCAAGGCAAGGCCTATCCATGTCAGTGTATCTAAGCATGCTCATAATGGGCTTGGTGATCTTAAGGAGATATTCCACATGTTCCCACCATGACTCAGCCAATAGCCTATCTTTTATTTTGTTTGCCCTTTCAGTGTTCTTTTGCTTCCATACACCCCAATTGTGGCTGATTACCATACCTTGAGGTGCATCTTTCACTTGCACAAGTCATCTTAAGACGATTATATGTGATGCAAAACGGGTCTCAGCAATCTGTGAGTCATGACATAAATTAGAGCAAAAAACTACTATTAGATACATATTTTAGAAAACTAAGAAAAGTATACACATTCGCAATTGCACAAGTAAAATATGGAAAATTAGAAATTGTCAAATATTAAAAATTAAATTACTAACTTGAGTTCAAGTTCATTTACCTTCAATAGCTCCAATTTTGAGTAGTTCCTAAAAAGAGATTGAGTCATGTGGTGGTTTGTGACAAACATTTGTATTTCCTTAACCTCTTCATACACGGTTTTGATCCACTCAAGTTGGTTCCCAATCTTTTGTAGCATAAGATTGAGTGAATGGACTGCACAAGGTGTCCAAAAGATATATTGATATCGTGATTCAACCAACAAACTTGCTGCTCTACAATTCTTTGCGTTGTTTGTTATGACTTGGACAATGTTTCTTGCACCCACTTGTTCAATGGCCTCAATTAGGATACAAGCAATAAATTGCCCATCTTTTACTTTGCCCTCACAATCCACTGCTTTTAGAAACATTGCCCCTTTAGGGGACACTGCAAGGACATTGATTAAGGGACGGTTCTTGGAATCCTTCCAGCCATCTGAAACAATTGTCACCCCTATCTCAAACCTGTTGTCGGTAGATATTGTGTAATTGACGGGTTGATGTCGTCGGTAAATATTGTATAGCCGACGGGTAGATTAGCATGTAGTCGTTAATTTATATGTAGCCGATGGACCCCTTCGGGAAAGTTCTGCAGGAAGTATATGTACACCATTCAAGATCATTGTAATCATCATTGGAAGCATTATGTAATCTCTTTGGCATATATGCGAATAATAAAAGGAGTACTGCTGTTATATGTTCTTGTTATTGTCTGCATGCATTAAGCTATTTACCCCATACGGTGGAATGAAAACTAATGCCACACAGCACAAGAGAATTTAATTTTGGCACAACAAGCCGAGTGCAGATGAAGGTTTCAATAGATTGTTGACGGACACTGAAGCACCGAGGGATTGTTGGAAGAGACTCAACAGCGGTTGGATTTGGTGAAAGAAGAAAGGGAGGAATTTCTGAACTTGTATATGCCAAGCGAGCACGAGCGTGGAGTGAACTCTCTATCCGCAATACACTTCCGGAACGAACAACTTCGCTTAACAAAGATCTTTCTTCAGCAAAGAATGTAGCTGTTGGAAATAAGATGACTGTTCGAAATAGCGCCGGTGTTAGAGTGCAGAGCACCAGTGTGGGAGTGCAAAGCACCGGTGTGGGAGTGCAAAGCGCCAGTGTTGGAGTGCAGAACAACGTCGTTGTGGGAGTGCAAAGCGTTGGTGTGGGAGTGCCGAACAGTGCCAGTGTCACAGTACTGAACAACACCCCAAAATCTATTAATAATGGCAGGACCAAAAGAGAAATTGCCAAAGTTTGATGGTAATGGAACGATTGATCCAATCAGACATTGTAAGACATGCGAAACAATTTGGACGGCCAATGGCATAAACAACACAGATGAATGGGTTCGACAATTTCTAGCAACCCTAAGAGGTGTAGCAATGGATTGGTTTGTTGATGCCAATCCCCAAAAATTAACCACATGAGTAGGAGTTAAAAAGGAGTTTATCACTGAGTTTCAATTGCTGCGAGATGACAATGAGATTGTAGCAGAAATATACACCACAAAGCAAGGGAAAAATGAAACCGTCAGTGTGTATGTCAGAAAGCTAAAAGAATTAATAAATAAAATGGAAAGTAAGTTGGTAGATGGGCTGAAGAAGTGATGGTTCATTGAAGGACTACACCTGGAGTTAAGGAAGAAAATGAAGATTGTGCTGCCATCATCATACACTGAAGCATACAATCGAGCGATGGACTTAGAGAGTGAACAGAAAACGAAAAAGAAGAAGAAAAATAGCTCATCCGACTCGAATGATGCGTCCTTAGAAGAAGATAGCAGTGATGACGAAAAGGATAGCAAAAAGGTCCGAGCTCTCCAGAAGGATATGATTAGAATGATGAAGGAATTCAAGAATATATAGAAAGAGACGAAGGGAAATGAGTTATGGTGCATAGAATGTAAGACAAAAGGTCACACGAAGGGATCCTATTTGAAAAACTAGTTTTGCGAGATCTGTCAAATTATGGGACATTCCACAAAAGAATGCCTCTTCAATATGAAAACAAGAGGACATCAACAAGTGCTTCTGACACTGGAGGCTTCTGCGTCAAGAGGGAGTGGAAACACCAATAGTGATGGTGCCACTTCAGGTGGGTACAAAAAATAATAGAAGAGGGCAAAACAACAATACCAACAATAATAATGGTGGCCACAGTTGAATCCAGTACGATGCAAACAGCCGTCTGATGGTTTAATGTCGAGCATGCAATTTGTGGGGCCACTTTGCACAGAACTGTACATTAGCGAACGCACCGAAGTTGTTATGCAGATGGTGCGGTCCTGAAGATCATGAAGATGTTAAGTGCCCGAAATCGGGAGTGAATTTGATCAGCATCGGTGCGAACGAAGAAGTCTTGGCAATCACTCGTAAAGAAGCAAAACTGTACCCTGACCCGACGGAAGAAAAGAAGAGATTGGAAGAAGCGCGAGCGGAAATTGAGAAAGCAACGCAGGCGGAGAAATCACAATTGAAGGACACTACTGGTACCTCAACAAGGAATTGTGTGGAACAAAACATCATACGATAGATATTACAAACAGAAGTACCAATCAAAATAAACGATCTACTGCTCACAATGCCTCAACTTCAATCGGCACTCACAAACATCGCTCCAACCACTAAATTACTAGGAGAACAAGGGAGAAAGAAACTGGAGCAAGTGCAGAGGACCCAATGCTGCTAGCTCTCGCATCTAGACGACATCCGGCGGTCGTCGAGATGGGAATTCTAGGAACTGTTCTGATAGACACAATTGTGGACGGAGGGTCAGGCGTGAATGTGTTACCAGAAGATACCTGAAAGAAGTTGGGACAACTAACGTTGTGGCCACCTACCTTCCAATTATTGACGGCGGATCAACACGGCATCAAACCTCTCGGCATCCTGATGGCACAACTAGTAACTATTAGAACACAACCATTCTTATTCGATTTTGTCATCATCTCACTGAAGAGGAGAGGATATGACACCATTCTGGGCCATGGATGGCTCGTGCAAGCAAAGGTTAAGCATGACTGGAAGATGAATACACTATCACTAGAAAGCAAAGGGCTAAAATTCATTATTGATTTACACACAAATGGTGGGCGAGGAAGCTCTCGTATGATTTCAAAGAAGAGGATGAAGGAAAGCAATGAATGGAATTAGATTGGAAAGGAGTCATACGGTTAGAAGGTGGATTGACGAACGATGATTTGGATTTGGTAAACGGATTATTTCACTAGCAGATGGAGGATTATGAGCTATTCCAGAGCTGTAACATACTAACGATAGAGGAAGGCCAGAACAGAGACAGATTTCAAAAAGAATTCACGAAAATAAAAGAAGGGGATGCACCACTGGATGAAACACCTACACATGTATTCGGTGAGGGAAAGCAGATAATATATGACGAAGCCACAGTGCAAACCATGAATTTGGGAGATGAGGCCGAACCAAAAAACATACTGGTGGGGGATAACTGGAATCTAGTACTAAAAGCAATAGCATTTAAAATATTCTTGGAATACAAAGATGTATTCACCTGGACATATAAGGATTTGAGAGGAGTTCCGTCGGAGTTGTGTGTTCACCGCATCCCGCTGGTTGAAGGTGCAGTGCCCGTACGGAAGCGACTTTAAAGGATGAATAAAAATTACGTTGTGCGGGTTACAGAAGAAATTAACCAAATGCTTAAGGCCGGTATTATCTTTAAGGTCCAAACAAGTGAATGGGTGTCACCCATAGTCATATCCCTGAAAAAGAATACCACCCAAATCAAGATGTGTCGACTGCAGATGTCTCAATACAGTAACGATCAAGGACCCCTTCCTGATACCATTCACAGACAACATATTGGAGGAGGTAGCTGGACATGAGATTTATTCATTTATGGACGGTTTCTCGGGATATAATCAAATTTGGATAGTAGAAGAGGACAAGCTGAAAATGACATTTGTGGTAGAAGACGAGGTGTACGCATACAACAAAATGCCATTCGGCTTGTGCAATGCGTCGACGACATTCCAAAGAATCATACTGCACATATTCGACAAAATGTCTGTCGAAAATTTCAAAGCATTCCTGAATGATTGGTCTGTATTCAGCATCGAACACAAACATCTGACGGCGTTGGGCGAATGCATGTAAAGAGGTTGAAGGGCGTACCTCGCTTTGAATCCAAAGAAATGCAGATTCATGGTCCCGCAGGGAAAATTACTCAGACATATAGTTTGCAAGGAGGGATTGAAAACAGATCCAGACAAAGTCAGAGTGATAATGGAAATGTAGCCATCCACAAATGTTAGGGAGGTAAAGTCATTCTTGGGACACATAGGATATTATAGAAGATTCATCAAAAACTTTGCCAAAGTATCATATCCACTAGATAGGTTAACATCCAAAGGGGAATTGTTCAAATGGGAGAAAGGACAGAATGAGTCATTTGAAGGGTTGAAGGTATGATTGGCCACAGTACTTATCTTGGTGTACTCGGATTGGAACAAGGAATTTCATGTTCACGTAGATGCATCCAACTATGCAATAGGAGCAACTCTGGTGTAGATAGGTAACCACGGGTTAGATCACTCGTTATATTTTGCCAACCAACTACTGTGAAAAGTAGAACAAAACTACAGTACAACAGAATGGGAAGCCTTAGGAATGGTTTATGTAGTGCAGAAGTTTCGACATTACTTGGCAACATCGTTCGTGTTTTATGTAGATCATCAGGCCTTGTTGTACTTGGTAAATAAACCTGTTATCCAAGGAAGAATCGGCCGGTGGCTACTTTTGTTGTAGGAATTCACCTTCAAGATCAGTGTCCGGCTCGGGAAGCATCATGTCAGCACAAACCATCTGTCACGAATTAAAATAGGTGAACTAGCGGACGATGACATGAATGATGATTTTCCTGATGCACAGTTATTTCAAATTGCAGTATTGCCAAAATGGTACATGAGTATTGGGGAGTACCTTGCCACGAGATAAACACCGAGGGAGATGCCATAGAATGAAAGAAGGAAATTGGTATTAAGGAGTTGTACATTTCAATTGATTAATGGATTACTGTACAAGATGGGGCTGGATCACATCCTGCGACGGTGTGTGTTGGAGGAAATACCAAAAGTATTGAAGGAAGCACACGAGGGCCCAATAGGAGGACATATGGGACCTGATACCACGACAAGAAAGATATTACTGGCAGAACTGTGGTGGCCAACATTGTACAACGACACGCGGGAATGAGTTGTCAGTTGTGATACTTGTCAAAGGGCTAGAAAGTCGCTAAAGAGAGACTTCATGCCGCAACACCCCTCACATGCGCAGGAATTATTTGAACGATGAGGATTGGATTTCGTGGGACCCTTGAAAGTAAGCCGAACGCACCGATACCAATATATAGTTTTAGCTACAGAATACTTGACAAAGTGGGTGGAAGCACGGGTTGTATCGGATAACTCAGCGGTCAGTACAACAAAATTCATCCATGAACAAATAATCACTCGATATGGGCTTCCACTTCAAATAACGAGTGATTGTGAAGGGCATTTTGTCAATCACATCATCAAACTGTTAATGACGGAATTCAAGATATATCATTCTCTATCAAGTCTGTACTACCCATGAGCAAAAGGACATGCTACGGCTACAAACAAGAACCTGGTAGCAATCATCTACAAGTCGTGTGATCGAAGGTGAATACTAGGAGGAGAAACTACCCTCTGCCCTCTGGGCATACCGCACGACATAC
Source organism: Cupressus sempervirens (assembly GCA_028749045.1). Taxonomy (NCBI): domain Eukaryota; kingdom Viridiplantae; phylum Streptophyta; class Pinopsida; order Cupressales; family Cupressaceae; genus Cupressus; species Cupressus sempervirens. The sequence goes on along the minus strand of CM053784.1, from coordinate 185,932,383 downwards.
AAAGTGATGACAGGACACACCGTTTCAGTTGATGTTTGGCAATGGTACCAGCAAAATTCATGATATTGAGTTTGAGGATCGCGTTGGAGAATAAGTTAGGCGACATGTTAAGCTTGAGGGAAAGGTTGCATAATCTGAACAAACTCGAGAAGCGGCTATTGGCACAATGGGCCACAAAGGTGACATAGAACAGGCGCAAAGCGTGGCATGATAAACACCTGAAGTTGAACAAGTTCCAATTGGGACAGCTGGTGTTGAAGTATGACAGACGGAACGAAATCAAACCAGGCAAGTTTAAAGTCAAATGGGTTGGGCCATACCAAATTTGGGAAGTAGCTGACAACGGAGCAATAAAATTATGGATGCTGGACGAGCAGGAAATTCCCGAGGCCATCAATGGATCGAAGCTAAAAATTTACCAGGAGCGACAACGAGGTAAAGTAAGTAATAATTGCCCTATCAGGCAGAGTTAAAAAAAAAGGTGAGGAAGAAAAAAAAGAGGAAAAAAAAAGTGTAAGTGTGCCCTGCGGACACTTGTCCCATGGACGGGTTGTTTCGTGGACACCTTCTGCGGACATTGAGTGTCCCGCAGACACAAAGTGTCCCATCGACGCGTGTCTGCAGACACTTGTGCCTCGCTGTGGTATTTCCGCAAATGGTGTTAGACTTCGACGGAGGTGTTTATGATTTGCACGGACGGTGTTTTAATCTCTGTTGCATGAGTTTTCAATTCCCGCTACTAATGTTTACATTTTAACCTTTTGCGGATACATTTTAAACTCTTGCAAGCAACAGGTGAATGTGGCGCAGACGACCCACTTTCAAGTGAAGGGGATAGTCCACTACGGAAGAGTTGCCAGCAAACCTCAAAAGCCTCAAAATTGGTGACATGATTGTTCCTCAACAATTCGCACACGTTGGCATCTGGTATTAGGATAAATTTGGAGGCAGTGAGGGAAGTTACATTCGAAAGATTGCAAACCTCACATTTGCGGAGTACAACGTTGAAGGAGAGAGTGTTAACAACAGATTGTAGACTGTTTATTTCCAACGATAGACTTTGCACGAAGCATTGCGGGGGGGGGGGCGGAGGTTACGCCATTAATCTGGCAGGTGAAGCGAGCTCTTTAACAGTGAGCAGAGAAGAAAACATTGCTGCATATCAGGCCGTCGTAATCAAGGTTGGTGTCGGACAAGAAGTGAGAAGAAGAATAAGTGGGAGGAAAAGAAAGAAGCAACTAGAAAATATATCGAGGCATATTATCCATGGGAAGACAGAAGAGGAAAAGACGACAAACCCTAACCGTTTTTTGGCACATAAAAGAGGTAACATAAGAAACTGTTATTATGGAATTCGCAGGGAAGAAGAAGTAGTGGAAAAACCAATTGAAGACAAATATGGAGAAGAATACCAGAGTCTTGGCTTTCGGAATTCGAATTGCAGGGCCAATGACATCTAGCAGTAAGAAGCAAAAAGGGCTGACCTCTCACACCTTACAGTTTAGTTTGAAGGACTGAATGACAACGAGTGTCGAAAATGGTGGCAAGAAACTCCAAACACAGAGGTAATCAAACAAATTCTGGTACGAGCACAAGTGCATTGGGCCATACAGCTTCTAGTATTTTCCATCTGATTGTTTGAATCGGTTTTGCAAACCATGATAGAATCATACAATAGGAGCAGTAGAACTAGTATATTTTGTACAAGAAGTAGCGCATGACAATTTCTTTCAAACCGAAGGATTTCACTAGGTTTTTTGGCATCCCTGGCCAAGGAGGTCGGAAAGTGGAGATCAAGAACTGCAAGCTATCACAGGAGCGAAAAAAATAGTGGGTGAAATTAGTAGGCCGCGATCTTGCGCCAGAGGAAATGGACTCAGTGGTTAAGGGTGCCAAGCGCAGAGGGCTTCAGAGAGATTTTATTCGGGAGGGCCACTGGAGATATATCATGGATGTCATCAAAAGCAGGTTGACAGGGGCAAGTCAAGCGTCGGATATAACTTTGCCGTAGATTGCATTCATGAATGGCATATTGTACAATTGGGCCATGGTTCTCATCGATAGGATGGAGGAGTTTATGACACTCTAACACCTGACGTTCTTCATGTCACACCATGCCATTGGGTTGTTCTTGGAGGTAGCAGTTAATCAAGTACCACTTGATGATTTTGAGGTTCCACCAAGGGAAAAGTTGGCGTCAAGAAAGCCTCCAATATTCTATTGGAGACATTTGGACACGGGTGGAATAGCAGCCGGGCAGAAGAAGGTATTCCAAGGATTGGAGGCATACAGAGACAGATAGCAGACGGAAGGACACTTCAGAAAGCAGTGGGGCCAATTTAGAGGAAGAGAGTACTTTTGCGGAAGTTGGTAGCGACGCAGCAGGCAACAAGTCCACATTCTTCACCCCTCCTCAGTTGCCAACCTTGGCACACTTGACCTCCACCACTTCCATCATTCCTCCGTTTGGCCAGCGACATGTGCTGGTCGTTATGACTCTACCGGTGGTGGCAGATGTTGTTCCATGGGCGGCGGCAGATGTTTCCCCAACGACCACGACAGATGTTCCACCGTTGGCCACGACTAAGGCTTGCCTTCCCAGAGTTGTTCGCCAGGCCTCGTTGCACTAGCAGAGCCAGCCTCAGAGATGGCAGAGTTACTAGTGCTAGGTTCGATTAGATGTGATTGGCTCTAATGCTGTGGTCACTATTTCTTTGTCCTTTTTGGCGGACGCACAACTAGCATAGTTAGTTTAGCCAACACAGCAAGATGAGAGCATTAAGCCGACACAGACAGCACAGACGGCACAGCTAGAGAGGATGGAGGTGATGGATAGAGCGAGTGCATTCCTGCGGCAACAGTTCCAACTCAAACCTGCAGAGGTCGGTATGTCCATTCAGTCCCCGAGGCATGGAGGGGTCTCTCCAAGACTAGTTGTCGTATCAGAGCCACAAGAGGTGGCAGTTCCATAGTCCGCGGATTCGCCTAGGGAGGAGGAGGTAGCACTAGATGTGGATGTGGCCGCAGGTGAGGTGTAGAGATGGATAGTGATGGGGAATGGACGATGGACGATGTGGCAAAGGAGGATTATGGGTTAGATGAGGATAGATGTAGGGACTACCTTAGAGCCATGTGAGTTGTGTTAAAGAAAGGACACACTATTGCATTGCAGGCCTTGACTTGCTGGAGAGAGTTGCATTTGGTCCGGGTGTATATTCGGGGAGTTTTTCCTAAGCGGTTTTGCTCCTGCTTTGAGGACAAGGGTTGGCCAGCAGTTGAGACACCAGAGATGTTGGCTGATTAGGTCACTGAGCCTGAGTTGGGACCGTGCAACAGTCCAATGGAGAAGCTGGCGCACGAGATAGTGGGGTTGTATAAAAAAGTCTATTATGCTCACAGGCGTGCAGAGGCGGATAGGGCATCAGAAAAGATCACAGCTGAGAGCTCTTTGATAGTAGAGAGGGAGGCTAGAGAAAAGTTAATTGTGGACTTGACTAGCCAGTAGGCAGCGTGGGTAGTTGAGCGTACAACACTGTTGCGGGACAAGGAAAAGGCCGAGCAGGAATTGCAAATAGCTAAGGCTCAAGCTATGGACGTAGTACTTCTTCTGAAGGAAGCCATAGAGGTTAATACGCGGACTCAGAAGGACTTGCACATCTGAACGGATCAAGTGCACGAATTGCACAGGCAACAAAAACTCTTTCGGGACATAACCTCCTCTCTAGTATATATTATTTCTATATTGTATGTTGTTGTCTCCTATTTTGTTAGTTCTGAAGTCGCCAGGAGACGTCTTTTCTATTTGGGGGGATGATGTTGTCGGTAGATATTGTGTAGCCGATGGGTTGATTTCGTCGGTAAACATTGTATAGCCAACAGATAGATTAGCATGTAGTCGTTAATTGTTATGTAGCCGACGGACCCCTCTGGGAAGGTTTTGCGGGAAGTGTATGTACACCATCCGAGATCATTGTAATCATTGGAAGCATTATGTAATCTCTTTGGCATATATGCGAATAATAAAAGGAGTACTGTTGTTATAAGTTCTTGTTATTGTCTGTATGCATTAAGCTATTTACCCCGCACGGTAAACAAATCCATGAGTCCCTTATGGGCTTCAATTGATTTTCAATCCGTCGAACCTCATCATCAAACAAGGTTGTGTGCACTTTCTCATACCTCAGGCCACAATACCCTTTTGGAGCTTCATTGGCACCCCTCAACATGTCCTTCCAAAATGGAGAGTGGGCAACATTAAAAGACAACCCATTTGCATACAGGCATCTTCCCACCTTAATGTCAACAATTTCCTAGCGCTTATTTTGAAAAGAAGTTTCTAGTGGCCCCTTTCTTTTGTGTACAATGGGCATAGTTTCAATGTCAGTGTCTGTTGCAGTACTGAAGAAGGGGTGGTCTTGTACTATAACATTTGGGGGGGCTGCATTCGCTTTGCTCTTTTACTTTTATTGCTACTGAGTTTTGTTGCCCTACATCCTCTCTCTTCTGCTGCCTCATGCTCTTCAATATATTTTAACACAGTTTGATTTGGTATAGGGGCACTTTTTTTGCTAGGGCATTTCTTGACTCCTCTTCCTGTATAACCACATAAATGACCTACCACACGATAATAAGAACCATTTCTTTCTACACCACATCCCCGACATCTCCAATGGAATGCACCACCTCCTGGAAGGGGTTTTATAATGTCAACATACTTCCATAGAGGAGAATTAGAGTTGGGTTCCATTCTTTGTTTGGTGTTGCCTATTGATGAAGAGTTAGATGACATTCCTTTCCCTATGGCAAGAAATTAGATACATGTTCATAATTTATATGCAAGAAAATGACAAATTTTGGAATAATGGAAAAGATTCAAGAACATATGAAGATTGAAAGAGAAATGAAAAAATGAAAAAATTAGAACAAAAACAATAGCAAATGGAATAAGATCTTACCTTTTCCAGCCATTGCAAATTTGCAAATGTTAATGAATGATGCACAAACACTTGAAGAACACCAACAAATCAATCTTCAAAGTCCTCCTTGCACAATTAGATGCTTGCTCAAAAACTTATGTGCTCTCCTTTAAGACAAAATAACCTATTTAGAAACATAAAATGACAATGAGAGGGCACAAAACCAATTAATAACAGCTTTTTAGGTTACATGGACGCCAAAAAATTATACAAAATTGCAAATAAAATCCTTAAAATGTCGTCCGTAGCAGCGGGTTCGAACTGGGTTCGATTTTTTGGAGGTGGTTCGCTTGGGTTCGAATCCCAGTTTAAAGTAGGTTTGAGAAAAGAGGACCCTTGTTGAACCAAGTTCGAACCGGACTCGAACTTGGAACCGGTTTGAACTTATCTTGGTCCGGAGTGGGGGGGGGCGGAGGTACCTATGCAACCTAGGAGGGGATATTACAGTCCACCCCTCCTAAATCTGCTTGTCCTTAAGCAATTTAGGTTCCTAGAATCTTACGAAGTGAGGTCCACTGCTGTTAGGTGTTCCCCATCATCATCTTCATACTTAGCCTTCTTGTTGAGCCTTTCGTCTTCTTTTGTTGCTTCAATTTGGTGAATTTCACCCTTACATTTCTGACCTGGTTGGTATCTTTCCTTGCATCTATGGCATGATCTTTTAAGCTCTAAATCCTCCTTACGGCATTTGTGTCCTTTCTGCCATGGTTTCTTACACCAGTAATATGGATTCTCTTTGTTCTTTAACTCGAGCTCTTCATGAGATTTAGGGTAAGTTTCTCTCCTATGTGTGTGCCTTATATGCTCATCTACCTCTTTTTCTGTTCGGGCTGATGATTCTACATTCAATGTTGTTTCAATTGCATCATCCAAGGTAGCTGGCTTGAAGGCTGATACTAATCCTTTATTTGAATCTTTTAACCCTTCTACAAATAGGTAGGTTAGTTTTTCCTCATCTAACCTATCTACTCGTGTAGATAGATTTTGAAAATTTTCAATGTATTCATTGATTAATCCTGTTTGTCTTTGTTGAGTTAATTCTCTGAAATCACTTTGGGGATGTTTATGATCAAATCATTTAATCAATTTCTGTGAGAATTCATCATAGGAAGTGATATTTTCATATCCTTGAGTACAACACCACCAACCATGTGCTACTTTCTCAAGGTGTAAGATGGCAAATTGGATTGCGTCCTCTTCTTTCATGGGATTGAGATTTAAGAATGTGTTTAATTTCTCCAACCATTTATGTGCTGTGATTTTGCCAGAACCATCAACATTTGGAATAGTGACTTTGTTATCTTTGTGCTTGAGGGTTTTATTAGGTTGTTCTTTCTCTCAACTAGGAGCTTCTAGTCTTTCGGCTTCATAGGACTCTCTAAAAGATACATTCCTCCTTGTTTCAGGACTTAGTTTTGAATAAACTTCTACTAGCTCTTCGGTGCTGCGAGGAAGATGATTTGGTTCTGCTTCTACTATAATGTTTTGACGAGGCAGGAAGGAAGGTTTCTTAATTTGTGGAGTATTTGATTGACTGTTATTTTCTGAATGATTTGTACTTGCTTCCTTTTCCCCCGAAATTTTGAAGGACATTTACTTAGTTAATTCACATGTTTCAATTCCCTCATGTGCTCTAAGACTCTAACTTCCATGAGAGATATATTGCTAAGAGGTGGGATCATAGGATTCATCCCCTTTCAAATATATTTTTCTATGTATGGATTCTACTGAGCATACAACTAGGTCCCGATGATTCACAAAATTCTGTTATCAATTTTTATTGGATTAGCAATTCTATAATTGTAACTTTTATGACATTTGGCTTTAAGCAATGATTAAATAATATCTATCTATCTATCTATATATTGCAATTTTGGCGTTTGATATTAATCAAAGATTAAGTAATACGCAAAAAAAAAAAAAAAAGCTCGAGAAAAATTTCTGTTGGCATACCCATATCTCTTACTCTTTCTTATAGGCATACTGACAACTTAGCTTTCAAGGAATGATTCAATATAATGCCCTCATGCCATAGGAGAGAAGTGATGCAAAGGGATCCTGTCTGACCCTGCCCTATTTTTATTGCAAGTTAAATAATGAATGGTATGTATTTTGTTGTGCACTGTGTTTCTCAGTTGAAACTAAGGCCTTGTTTCACATAAGACCAGTTTTAAATACTAAACGCCAAAGTTGGGGATTTTCATTTTGGTTGCAGAGTTTGGAAGAAAAACTGTTCTAATGATTGATGAAAAATATGGTCCAAGTCTGCGTTGTAGCCTTTGTGTTTGATTTAACATATTTCCTTGAATCTGCTATTTTTGATTTTGTATTCTCTAAACAAGAACTAGTAACTTGTATTTCATGTCTTTTCGTTTTCCCTATAGCATCGTATCTTCATTACCCATTGACTTACTGAGAATGAACTCTACGGATTTTTACGTGCTTGCAAGATCAAGTGCAAATCATTTTTTTAATATTAGAAGCTAGTGAGTTTTATGGTCCTTCACACAATAGTCAACCAATAACTTATACAAGATTATTGATTTGTTTGCTTTCCATTTTGTTTTCATGGTTTCCTTCCCAATGAATATATGACATAACAAGCTTGTTTTTTCTTTTCTAACTACTTAATTCATTTCTCAGACTGTGAAAGAAGCTGCACTCTGTATGGACATAATGACACAGTTACAGAATATTTTCGCCATAATTGTAATTGACAATGATTCACAAGATAGAGAGAAAGATGAAAAATTACCATATTTGATTCCACAAAGGGTAAATCAATCTTTTCGTTACACTCGTACAATTTTGCAAAGCACGTTGCAGTTGATGGGTTGCAAACCACGACATGCTTTCAAGGTAATTTATACTTTCATAGTTTTGTGCTAATATTAGTTGCCATGAAGAATTGAAGATGTTTCTACTTAAAATTTTTTTTTTTCAGGTCTAGAGTGGATGCTGTAGATCCAGTTTTTTTCATATTTACACAGGATGCTTGACTTTTTAAATGAAAAATATGTTTTAAAGTGATGAGGATGAAATGAAATAGCCCTGAATTATGTAAGCCTTTACAGAACCTCATTATATTTGATGGTGGGTTGTAGATCTATGATTTAGAGAACTAGCTAATATCACTGTCATTGAAGGAAAGAGAAGTTGATTAAATTATTCATATGCAAACTAAAAAAGAATTAGATTGCTTTCATTTTGTGTTAATATATAATGTTGTACTGGTTTTGAGTGGGCTATAGGAGGGCAACTTAAATTGAAATTTGTTTGAGCAAAAGAACTTTTCTTTTGGAATCTTTGTGTGATAACCCCAATAGGTTATAACTTCTTCAAACACCAAAAATCTTTATACTTCAGTTGTTTGACATTTCGTCAAACACTTTGCAAGCAAGCTCTGATACCACTGTAATAATCCTGCTCAATTCTGACCTTAAAATGCTGATTGAAGGCTCGAAGAATTTTGTCAAACACTTTGCATACAAGGGGTCATATGACTGTTATAACTTTTTAGATTGCTGTAATGACTCTTGTTTCGATTTGCATCAAAGAGAATGCTTACAAAAAAAGCTTCAGATTGTCTAAACAATGACCTAACATGAATGTGCAACTAATTTTGACAATATTCAATACAAATATGTGACTTAACTACTTGCAATATGCAGCTATAGCAACTAGTAATTATGACAAATACTTTGGATGCAACCTAAGATGGCATTAATGCACTTACAACCAAGTGTCATTAATATAAACACTTAGTATGCAAAATTATAACATTATTTATGCCAAAAAGAGAACTTACAGCGAATTGATATTTTGTCAAACAATTTGAATGCAAACTAATAAGCTGATCATCAACTCTAGGTTTGCAATATAGATAGTCTAAAAATTACAACGCTCTTTCAATTGCAAAATCCTAGCTTTCCGTTGATACCAATAATGCCAAATGGCAAACAAAGACACGTACAATGTGAAATAGTGAAGTGCTGAAGCTATATTTGGTACTCAGTTGAAAACTTACATTTTTCAGTAAATATGCCAAATGAGAAGTGAAGAACCTGATTGTAGATGGCTGTAATAATTTTCTTCAATGCTGCCCCTTCTGTTTTGCTTTTTTCTGATCGTCTTTTTCCACTTGCTTTTTCTGAATTTGCTTTTTTCATTTTGCTTTTTCGAACTGCTTTTTTTAGATTTACTTTTTTTCGAACTGCTTTTTCGGATTGTTTTTTGGGCCTGCTTTTTTTTTCGGTTCTGCTTTAAAATGGCTTCCTATAATTTTGGACCTGTTAGAAATGACTTCCAATAATTTCGGACCTGCTAGAAATGACCTCCAATAATTTCGGCCTTGCTAAAAATGCGTGCTGAAATGCTGAAAATGGCCTTAGGCCCAATGATGCCCTAGCTGAAGTGACTGAAGTATCACCTCCAAATGTGCAACCTTTCAGAAGATATTTCACTTCCTCAGTTATGCTAATCCAAAGGAGTTTTCGTTCCCAAAGATCAACTGACTATCGGAAACCACTTGGCTCCACAATAGACTATGTGACTGAATCACAATTTAATGTCAAGAGAGAAATAAACAACTGGATGATTAGAATGAAGCCCGAGGTGCCTATTTATTCTTTTTCTCCACTTTCTCCAGAAACTTCTAGAACATTATTTTATTTTATCTATTAAGTGACTTTATAAAAAATATTTAATAATTCAAGTCACTTTATTAAATTAATTAAATATAAAGTTACCTTTTAACATTTATTTATTTGATAACTTTATAAATAATTAACTTAATATCACTTATTTATTTAATTAAAATAATTAATTAGTCATCCTCATAAAATATTCATTATTTTGGACAACCTAATCAATTAAATTTATTAAATCAAATTGCTTACAAAATGGGGACATGACAGTCCGCCCTTCCTAAAATTGCTTGTCCCCAAGCAATGGCTGAACAATAAACCAATCAATCCGCCTGGATCCCAAATGTAATCATGAACTATACTACTGTCAATTAACATAGGCTCTTGCAATATCCTCTGCAATATAACCAAGAGGAATCCATAATCAAACTGACAATTACAGCTCAACCAAACTCCAAAATCACAACTGCCACAGTCAGAAACCCATGAGACAAACTCCTAGAACATTAGAACCCAAGTAAAGTGGACAAATCAAACTGCCAACACAGTAAATACCATCAACGCATCCCACTGGCCTATACGGAATGTACAATCCAACTGTGCAACAACGGTGAACATTCCCAAATGAAACTGTACCAAGTATGGAGAATCCACACACTGTATAACTCCTGCAGTCAACACAACTCTCCAGATCAACGACCACTGTTTCATAACCATAACTCCCATGCACTGCTGATGGCGAAAAGACATCACAAGATAAACAGCAAGAAATGGAACCCAAACCAAATCTGCCTGCCATGAACTTCTCAACACAAGGATCAAAGGCTAACTGATGCACATACCCTGTAGTATAATGCTGATAAAAAGAACCAACCTCAGTCAATAGCTCACCATAAACAAGTGATACAACCCACTGTGACTGATCACCAGCTAAGTCAAGAGATGTCATAGCCAAAGGAGTAGAATCAATAACAACAACCGCTAAAGCATCACTCCCAAACTCCTGCTCTAAGTCATGTATTATCAAGCTGTTAACTGCAGAACCTATCGCCATGTCATGCCCATCACAACTCTCATCTCGAGGCGTCAAACCGTCCCATACTGATGACAAGCACTAGGAACCAAAGTACATCTCCGTATCATCATCTCATCAACATGGTCATCAAAGGTAAATTGATGAGCATACCTCACAGTGTAATGCCGATAGAATGCGCCAATCTCAGTTAGTGGCTCAGACTGCAATCCAGATGAAACTAACTGCAATCGATCACTAACCAAGCTGGAACTGACTACTACCTTCGAAGACATCGCCAAGGGAGTAGTATTACTAGCAGGAACCATGCCAACTGCCGGCTTACCAACATCACACATGATCTTTGATACAACATCTCTAGTCTCCGTGCCATCAGTACTAGACGCCACCACCATGTTAGGCATACCACAACAATCTGCTGCAGCACCCAGCTCAACTGAACTTGACTCTAGTGGGAACGAACCCGATATGCCAATGTTAGTATCAAGGATGGATGCATCCCCATCTCCACTGTCTCTAATAATCTCGACCATGGACATCCTCGGATCACCAGACACCACAGCTTGTGACTGTACAGAATCTGGTAAAGACTATAGTCGCTGTAACTCCATGGTCACCTTAGCCAAATGAAATTGTGACTCTTCGAAAGCCAACTGTGTACGCTCAAGAATCTCATAAGTCACCTCGAGTTGCTGAGTAAGCTCACTCACTTCATCTTCCTTGGCCAATAATGCATCGTATGCTGTACTCCCCCACTCCGTAAGATAATCTCTGTCGGCTACCAATTGCATATAATTTTGTCTCAGAATCCGCATAGCCTCTCATAAAGAGTGGAACTCTGTCAGGGAAAGATAACTGCCTCCTTGCTCATCACTAGTAGGAGAACCCCATCCATAAACTGCTAACAACTGACGAGCAACATCGAAATGCTGGCAAGCTATAGCAATGTCTCGCTTACTAACTCTCAACTGACTAGACACATGATGGCACTGGCTAGATTGTCTCCTACCAACCTTGTCTGACGCACTGTCTAAAGGAGTATCCTCAGGGTTACTGGTCTCTAGAGTATTACCATCCATATCTTGCGAATCAACTCCAAAGCTCATATCAACATACAGAGTATCAAAAACTGTAGCGCCGCTATCCAACTCCTCTGTACCAAAAGAAACTGCCAAGGAAACTAAGTCTTCAAAACTGCCCACCGCATCCTTCTGGATGTCATCAATGCCAATATGATCCTGGGACTCATCTGTACACACTGCCAAATATGAATGATCATCAACACAATCCAGCAAGAATGGTCGACTGGATATATGAACAAAGCCCAACACCGGTGTATAAAAACTAATACCAACATCGGACAAGCTACTGGCACAAGAAAAAACAACACCGTGCAATCTGCTAATCAAATCCATGATAGCACCCAAACAATCATTGTTACCAAAAAGTGTTAAAGATCTCCAGTCAACTGAATCCCAAACGCCAATGAAACAATCTCGAGTCCATATCCGTAAACTAGAATCAGCTGGTAACTCAAGCAAACTCCTCAACTGAGTAATATGACCAATACCAACTAACTCCACATACCTGTTTGACATTGTCCCTTTATCCTGGATGTGAATGCAAAATGAACTCACAACATTATCAACGACCACATATGATTTACGTGCCGTAGAAAGCTGAGTATCAGGAGTGCAAGATGAAACTAAACTCAACTCCATTGCATGCTTATCCCCATGTCTCTCTCAGTCCTGTAATGCCAATGGAGTATTCACCAAAGAAGCTTGGGTGTCCTCAAGCTCGCGAGAAAGCTTGTCAACTTCTTCCTCCCTCCTCAAGGCATCTGAATAGTCTTCGACAAGGCTAAGAAGATGGTCACGATCTGATAGAAGATGTAAATAACTCAACTTCATCGTTCCCATTCCTTCCCTAATCGCCTGTAAGTCAACACAAGAAGAACCTTTTGTGACTCCTTTCTGTCTCTCCTGCAATTGAATCATCCAAATGTGATTCTCAATCAATCTATGCATCCTGTCATGATGAGATAAAGCTGCGACAATATCCTTGTCCCTTGTCTTCAGCTAGCTTGCCAAACCAAGTGAAGAGCTACTAGCCTTAAACACGACAGTATCCCCAACTGCTGTAACTTCATCCAGCCCAATTGTAATGTAATCACTATCTGTGTCAATCACGCAATCCGGTGTGCTTGTGATATCACTTTCTGATGCAATTGGCTCAACCTGCACAACATCTCTAACCCCTTCTGTCTGTGAAGATGATGCAGATAAACCATTACCTGAAGATGTGCTAATGTTTCCTTGTATCGAATCCGCATGTCTGTTAAACTCCTCATACAAGTTTCTGCTTGTCATAGGGAAGGTACGATCCTTAGGCCTATCAATCAGGCTCTTTAACCATGTATTTGCCATAGGTGACAAATTCCTCTCTTTTGTCCAAACATACCATAAGTCTTTTGCCAAAAGTTTAGAAATTTCATCCTCCTCAAACAGGATTGTGAACATGATGGAGTGCATTGATGCCAATACCCTGCTAGGATGAAACTCGTCCATAATATTCCAAAATGTATTAAACATCCTGCGAATGTCACCAATACAACCTATTGCCAGCATAATATTTTCAAATCTACACCTCGCAAATACTTCAAGTAATCTTACCCTCTATGTGAAATAAGGGTCCTGGATGTTGTCCAACTTTTCGAAGCTTTTTACCATGGCATGAAGTATCTCTCATAATTTGATCGTCATAAGAATCAAGGCCAGCTATTATCCTCATGATTTTACTAATGCAAGAGAGAGCTGTAAGTCTTATTACCTCATCATGATGTCTCAATAATCGGGGCTTAACCAACGAACCAAATGCTGGAAATAAAGCTGTTTGCATAGCATCAGGTCTTGACTGATCAAACTTGCCTAAATAAGTTTCCAACTCCTCCAAAGTTCTTAGAAGGTCCTCTGTTTGTTGAAATGGACAATCTAATTTCTTCTTTACATTGTGCATTCTTTCTTCCAAATCCTTGTCTCCTATTAAAGCCATACTGATAATTGAATTCAATCTAAAATAACCCAATCAGGCTGGCAGGAAACCGCTCTGATACCATTGTAATAACTCCAATAGGTTATAACTTATTCAAACACCAAAAATCTTTATACTTCAGTTTTTTGACATTTCGTCAAACACTTTGCAAGCAAGCTCTGATACCACTGTAATAATCCTGCTCAATTCCGACCTTAAAATGCTGATTGAAGGCTCGGAGAATTTTGTCAAACACTTTGCATACAAGGGGTCATATAACTGATATAACTTTTCAGATTGCTGCAATAACTCTTGTTTCGATTTGCATCAAAGAGAAGGCTTACAAAAAAGACTCCAGATTGTCTAAACAATGACCTAACATGAATGTGCAACTAATTTTGACAATATTCAATACAAATATGTGACTTAACTACTTGCAATATGCAGCTACAGCAACTAGTAATTATGACAAATACTTTGGATGCAACCTAAGATGGCATTAATGCACTTGCAACCAAGTGTCATTAATATAAACACTTAGTATACAAAATCATAACATTATTTATGCCAAAAAGAGAATTTACAGCCAATTGATATTTTGTCATACAATTGGAATGCAAACTAATAAACTGATCATCAACTCTAGGTTTGCAATATAGATAGTCTAAAAATTACAACGCTCTTTCAATTGCAAAATCCTAGCCTTCCTTTGATACCAATAATGCCAAATGGCAAACAAAGACAAGTACAATGTGAAATAGTGAAGTGCTGAAGCTATATTTGGTACTCAGTTGAAAACCTACATTTCTCAGTAAATATGCCAAATGAGAAGTGAAGAACCTGATTGTAGATGGCTGTAATAATTTTCTTCAATGCTGCCCCTTCTGCTTTGCTTTTTTCCGATCTTCTTTTTCTGCTTGCTTTTTCCGGATTTGCTTTTTCGAACTGCTTTTTTCAGATCCGTTTTTTTTTTTCGAACTACTTTTTCGGATTGCTGTTTTCAGAGTTGCTTTTTTGGACTGCTTTTTTTCGGTTCTGCTTTTTCGGCCTGCTTTTTTCGGACTACTTTAAAATGGCTTCTTATAATTTCAGACCTGCTAGAAATGACCTCCAATAATTTCGGCCCTGCTAAAAACGCCACCTAAAATGCTGAAATGCTGAAAATGGCCTTAGGCTCAATGATGCCCTAGCTGAAGTGACTGAAGTATCACCTCCAAATGTGCAACCCTTCAGAAGATATTTCACTTCCTCAGTTATGCTAATCCAAGGGAGTTTTCGTTCCCAAAGATCAACTGACTATCTTAAACAACTTGGCTCCACAATAGACTTATCTGAAACCACTTGGCTCCACAATAGACTATGTGACTAAATCACAATTTGATGTCAAGAGAGAAATAAACAACTGGATGATTAGAATGAAGCCTGGGGTGCCTATTTATTTTTTTTCTCCACTTTCTCCAGAAACTTCTAGAACATTATTTTATTTTATCTATTAAGTGACTTTATAAAAAATATTTTATAATTCAAGTCACTTTATTAAATTAATTAAATATAAAGTTACCTTTTAATATTTATTTATTTGATAACTTTATAAATAATTAACTTAATATCACTTATTTATTTAATTAAAATAATTAATTAGTCATCCTCACAAAATATTCATTATTTTGGACAACCTAATTAATTAAATTAATTAAATCAAATTGCCTCCAAAATGGGGACATGACACTTTGTGGCACATTCATTGTTGATTCTTTTGTATCATTCAAGATTTTTTTTGAGTAAAATGCAATGAAAAAAAATGTTCCTGCTAACTATGATTGTGTAAAAAGCAAAACCTTAAATGAGCATTTGTCATTAAAAGGGGAAAAAATTCTCAAGGATACAAGTGTTTTGTTTTCTGATATACATCTAAAAAAAATCTTTGTATGACCATATCTTGTGGGTGCATTAAGAACTTGAGGTACCCATTTCTTAAGAGAAGTAACATACATAGGTGCTAAAGGAAACACCAAAATAGTATTTGCGAATTGTAATTGCAGATAGTATGTTAATGTTATCTATTAATTGACAAGTTCTATACAAGTCTGAGAGGTTGTATGTACTAGATTGATATTAGAGGTCTATCCTCTTTGAACATCTATATTACTTATTTAAACAAATATGTGCAAGGTGAGGCTAGATGTTTACATGATTTTGTGATTGTTTGCCTTTAGGAATTTGATCTCTCAAGCATTGTCGTTTACTTTAGTCATGTGTTGTGTGACTTAGTCCTTATTGGTATTGGTGCAATGGGATAAAACATGCTTCTGGAAACAATATCAGGGCAGCTAGTCGAGCAATAGGGACTTTATAGTCTTCTTGACCTAAAACAAGGAAAAGGCCTGAAATTGTCGTCGGTAAATATTGTGTAGCCGATAGGTTGATGTTGTCGATAAATATTGAGTAGCTGACGGGTTGATGTTGTCGGTAATTGTTATGTTGCCAACCTTCCCCTTTGGGAAGGTTCTTCGGGATGGTGTATGTACAACTTTGGACCATGGTTGTAATCATCATTGGAAGCACTATGTAATCTCTTCGGCATATATGCAAATAATAAAAGGAGTATTGCTGCGTTACATATTCTTGTCTATTGTCTATATGCGTTAAACTCTTTACCCCATACAGTAAACATTTGGCGCCGTTGCCGAATGGACCTAGAACAAAGGCAGAGGAATGAAGACTAATGCCAAATCAGCTCAACAAGGATAGAAATAAGATAAAGGGAAAAGATGGAATACACACCGCACAAGAAAATTTAATTTTGGTACAACAGGCTGAGCACAGATGGAGTTTTCAGTAGATTGCTGACGAACACGGAAGCACCGAGGATTTGTTAGAAGAGACTCGACAACGGTTGGATTTGGTGGAAGAAGTAAGGGAGGAATTTCTGAACCTGTATATGCCAAGGTGAGGCCAGATGTTTACATGATTTTGTGATTGTTTGCCTTTAGGAATTTGATCTCTCAAGCATTGTCGTTTACTTTAGTCATGTGTTGTGTTACTTAGTCCTTACTGGTACTAGTGCAATGGGATAAAACATGCTTCTGGAAACAATATCAGGGTAGCTAGTCGAGCAATAGGGACTTTACAGTCTTCTTGACCTAAAACAAGGAAAAGGCCTTCAATTGTCATCGGTAAATATTGTGTAGCCGATAGGTTGATGTTGTCGGTAAATATTGAGTAGTTGACGGGTTGATGTCGTCGGTAATTGTTATGTACCCAACAGGCCCGTTTGGGAAGGTTCTTCGGGATGGTGTATGTACAACTTTGGACCATAGTTGTAATCATCATTGGAAGCACTATGTAATCTCTTTGGCATATATGCGAATAATAAAAGGAGTACTCCTGCGTTACATATTCTTGTCTATTGTCTATATGCGTTAAACTCTTACCCCATACGGTAAACATTTGGTGCCGTTGCCCAATGGAAATAGAACAAAGACAGAGGAAGGAAGACTAATGCCAAATCAGCTTAACAAGGATAGAAATAAGATAAAGGGAAAAGATGGAATACACACCACACAAGAAAACTTAATTTTGGCACAACAGGCTAAGCGCAGACGAAGTTTTCAGCAAATTGCTGACGAACATCGAAGCACTGAGGATTTGTTAGAAGAGACTCGACAACGGTTGGATTTGGTGGAAGAAGTAAGGGAGGAATTTTTGAACCTGTATATGCCAAGGTGAGGCCAGATGTTTACATGATTTTGTGATTGTTTGCCTTTAGGAATTTGATCTCTCAAGCATTGTCGTTTACTTTAGTCATGTGTTGTGTGACTTGGTCCTTACTGGTACTGGTGCAATGGGATAAAACATGCTTCTGGAAACAATATCAAGGTAGCTAGTCGAGCAATAGGGACTTTACAGTCTTCTTGACCTAAAACAAGGAAAAGGCCTGAAATTGTTGTCGGTAAATATTGTGTAGCCGATAGGTTGATGTTGTCGGTAAATATTGAGTAGCTGACGGGTTGATGTTGTCGGTAATTGTTATGTAGCCAACGGGCCCCTTCGGGAAGGTTCTTTGGGATGGTGTATGTACAACTTTGGACCATGGTTGTAATCATCATTGGAAACACTATGTAATCTCTTCGGCATATATGCGAATAATAAAAGGAGTACTGTTGCGTTACATATTCTTGTCTATTGTCTATATGCGTTAAACTCTTTACCCCATATGGTAAACATTTGGTGCCGTTGCCCAATGGACCTAGAACAAAGGCAGAGGAATGAAGACTAATGCCAAATCAGCTTAACAAGGATATAAATAAGATAAAGGGAAAAGATGGAATACACACCGCACAAGAAAATTTAATTTTGGCACAACAGGTTGAGCACAGATGGAGTTTTCAGCAGATTGCTGACGAACACGGAAGCACCAAGGATTTGTTAGGAGAGACTCGACAACGGTTGGATTTGGTGGAAGAAGTAAGGGAGGAATTTCTGAACCTGTATATGCCAAGGTGAGGCCAGATGTTTACATGATTTTGTGATTGTTTGCCTTTAGGAATTTGATCTCTCAAGCATTGTCGTTTACTTTAGTCATGTGTTGTGTGACTTGGTCCTTACTGGTATTGGTGCAATGGGATAAAACATGCTTCTGGAAACAATATCAGGGCAGCTAGTCGAGCAATAGGGACTTTACAGTATTCTTGACCTAAAACAAGGAAAAGGCCTTCAATTGTCATCGGTAAATATTGTGTAGCCGATAGGTTGATGTTGTCGGTAAATATTGAGTTGCTGACGGGTTGATGTCGTCGGTAATTGTTATGTAGCCAACGGGCCCCTTTGGGAAGGTTCTTCGGGATGGTGTATGTACAACTTTGGACCATAGTTGTAATCATCATTGGAAGCACTATGTAATTTCTTTGGCATATATGCGAATAATAAAAAGAGTAACTGCTGCGTTACATATTCTTGTCTATTGTCTATATGCGTTAAACTCTTACCCCATACGGTAAACATTTGGCGCCGTTGCCCAATGGACCTAGAACAAAGGCAGAGGAATGAAGACTAATGCCAAATCAGCTTAACAAGGATAGAAATAAGATAAAGGGAAAAGATGGAATACACACCACACAAGAAAATTTAATTTTGGCACAACAGGCTGAGCACAGACGGAGTTTTCAGCAAATTGTTGACGAACATCGAAGCACCGAGGATTTGTTAGAAGAGACTCGACAACGGTTGGATTTGGTGGAAGAAGTAAGGGAGTAATTTTTCAACTTGTATATGCCAAGGGAAGAGAATCCAGACGGAAGGGAATTAACTCGCACGACTCAGAGTACTGAGGGAGCACGGGAGTGGAGTGAACTCTTCGTCTGTGATATACTTTTAGAACGGACAATTTTGCCTTACGAAGACCTTTCTTCACCAAAGAATGCAGCTGTTGGAAATAAGACTGCTTGAAACAACGCCTGTGTCAGAATACAAAGTGCCACTGTTGGAATACAGAGTGCCGGTGTCGGAGTGCAGAACAACACTAGTGTTGCAGTACCTAATGACGTTGGTGGAGCAGTGCTGAACGACACTGGTGGAGCAGTACTAAATAGCACCCCTACACGAAATCAAGTAATAATGGCAGGATCAAAGGAGAAGTTGCCAAAGTTTGATGGTGATGGAACGGCCGATCCAATCAGACAGTGTAAGACATGCGAAACAATTTGGATTGCGAATGGCGTAACTGACACAAATGAATGGGTCTGACAATTTCTAGCAACCCTAAGTGGTGTAGCAATTGATTGGGTTGCCAATGCGGATCCCCAGAAATTAACTACATGGGCGAACGTTAAAAAGGAGTTTATCATCGAGTTCTAATTGTTGCGTGACGACAATGAAATCGTAGTTGAAATCTACACCACAAAGCAAGGGAAAAATGAAACCGTCCGTGTATATGCCAGAAAGCTCAAAGAATTAAGAAATAAAATGGAAAGTAAGTCGGTAGATGGGCTAAAAAAGTGATGGTTCATTAAGGGACTACGTCCGCAGTTAAGGAAGAAAATGAAGATTGTGCCACCATCATCATACACTGAAGCATACAATCGGGCGATGGACTTAGAGAGTGAACAAAAAAGAAGAAAAAAATAGCTCATTTGACTCAGATTACGCGTCTTCGGAAGAGGATAGTAGTGATGACGAAAAGGGCAGCAAGAAGGTCCGAGCTCTCTAGAAGGATATGATGAGAATGATGAATGAATTTAAGGATGTGTAGAAAGAGACGAAGGGAAACGAGCTATGGTGTATCGAATGCAAGACAGAAGGTCACACGAAGGGATCCTGTCTGAAGAACCAGTTCTGTGAAATTTGCCAAATTATGGGACATTCCATAAAAGAATGCCCATTCGATATGAAAATGAGAGGACCTCAACAAGTGCTCCTGACTTAGGAGGCTTCTGCGTTAGGAGGGAGCGGAAACACCAGCAGTGATGGTGCCACTTCGGGTGGGTATAGAAACAATAGAAGAGGGCCAAACAACAATACCAACAATAATAATGGGGGCTGTAGCCGAATTCAGTACAATGTGAATGGCCGCTCGATGGTTCAATGCCGAGCATGCAATTTGTGGGGCCACTTTGCATGGAACTGTACATCGACAAACACACCAAAATGGTTATGCAGATGGTGCGATCCGGGAGATCATGAAGATGCCAAGTGCTTGAAATCAGGAGTAAATTTGATCATTATCGGGATGGATGAAGAGGAGGTTCTAGAAATCACACGGAGACAAGCAAAATTGTACCCCGACCCAATGGAAGAAAAGAAGAGATTGGGAGAAGCGCGGGTGGAAATTGAGAAAGCAATGCAGGCGGAGAAAACACACTTGAAGCACACTATTGGCACCTTTGCAAGGAATTGCGTGGAACAGAACATCATATGACAGATATTACAAACTGAAGTACTAGTCAAAATAAACGATCTACTGCTCACAATGCCTCAACTTCGATTGGCACTCACAAACATCGCTCCAATTGCTAAATTACCAGGGGAACAAGGAAGGGAGAAGGAAAGTGGAGCAAGAGCAGAGGACCCAATGTTGCTAGCCCTTACATCCGGACGGCATTCGGTGGTCATCGAAATGGGAATTTTATGAACTGTTTTGACAGACACAATTGTGGACGGAGGGTCAGGCGTGAATGTGTTATTGGAAGATACCTGGAAGAAGTTAGGACAACCTATGTTGTGGTCGCCAACATTCCAGTTGCTCACGGCAGACTAGCACGGGATCAAACCGTTGGGAACCTTGATGACGCAACCGGTAACTATTGGAACGCAGCTATTTTTATTGGATTTCATGGTCATTCCACTGAAAAGAAGAGGGTATGGCGCTATTCTTGGACGGAGTTGGTTGGTACAAGCAAAACATGATTGGAAAAAGAAATACCCTACCAATGGAGCCTGGAGGTAAAAGATTCATAATCGACCTGCACACAAATGGTAGGCGAGGAGGTGGTGTCATTGGATTTCGAAGGTGAAGGTGGAAGGGATGACAAGGGGAAGAAGAGAATGGAACCTGATGAAGAGGGAGTATTGAGATTGGAAGGAGGGTCAAATGAGGATGACCTAGATTCGGTGAACGGACTATTTCACTGGTAGATGGAGGATTATGAACTCTTCCCGAGTTGCAACATGTTGGGCGTTGAAGAAGAAAAAGGAAGAAACGAGTTCCTGGAGGAATATAGTGAACTAAAGGAAGGAGAAGCGCAGGTCGATGAAACACCAGCGCATACGTTCAGTGAAGATAAGCTGATAAAATAGGAAGAGGCCACAGTACAAACCATGAACCTCGAAGATGATATTGAACCAAAAAACATATTGGTGGGAGAAGAGAGAGCTTTAACTTACGCGAAAAAGAGAAGAATACACCGTACGACTGGGAATTCGCAGGAAGAGACCTAGAGGTGTACCATAGGGCAAGGGAAAAATACCATTTAGACTGGAGGCTCCGTACGGACAAGGAGCTACCACCGTACGACCTTTTAGAAGCAGGCAAGGAAGTACTGTACGACCTAGACAAAGCAACCGTACGGATTCAAGAAAGGACCGTACGAATTAGCTAGGATATCATATGAACAAGGAGCCACCACCGTACGACCATATAAATGCCTATTGTATAGACATGAAAAGTACTGTACAACCAAAGAGGGTACCGTACGACAAGCAAATGAAGGGGGAGCCATATCTAAGCATTACACCGTACGACAGTCATACGAGTGCGACTTAAGGAAAGCAAAAAGGAGGGTACACTGTACGACCATCCAGTGCATGGTATGTCATACGGACTTGGAGTATAGGGGAATAAATCAGGACACACCATGCAACCATGGCTAGGAAAGTTGCAGAAAAGGTAAGAGCACGATATGGCCATACAACCAGATTGCTTGGAGATTGGGTGACCGTACAGCAAAGGAGAAAGATCGTACGACTTACTCAGACAGACATTGGTAGCAGGAGAACCATACCATACGGTAGCAACATTCGGAGTGGGGAGGCCATACGGTAGCAGGAAGACTAGGGCTATGGCAGAAGCAATCCATTGTGTAGTTGTACATTGGCAGCGAGGTTGTAACATAATAGAGAGAGACCACCATATAGACACAAAAGAAGGGTGACAAGAGGTTTTCTAAAAAAAAGGAAAAAAAGTCGACAGATTGAAATAGTTCAGAATGAGTAACCCATGATGCCAAAGGGAAGGGAAAGACAGAAACAGGTAGTAAAACATAAGTAGTTGCCAGAAAAAGTGTGGAATCGGAAGAAAATGACAAAAATGGTGTGTTCCACGGATTTTTTTGTGGGTTTGAGAGGGCTAATTTGGTCTTGGCGGTGGGGACGCTACCCCTCGACCCCACTAGGGGCAATGCCCCCTAGACCCTCAGTCGGTGCAGTTATCAGTTGTGGGAAGTGCGATCAATTGATGAGACCTGGAGCTGCTGCAAGCATAGAGTGTCTGTGTACCAGAGGTAGAGAGAGCACTAGAGCAAGCCTTTCAAGAGGGGTGATACGCTTTGAGGCACTTAGACTAGGTGTTGGACGTAAAGCTATCTTGGTGGATACATAGAGAGCTCAAGAGGAGCTGATCATCGAGTTGAAGGCAGTTCAGCGACACTTGGCTCAGTGTACCGAGGAGTTGGAAGCAGAGAAAGCGGCACGGGTGGATATTTTGTAATTGTCGTCCGGAGATGATTTTTCTTTTTGGGGGGGATGATGTTGTCAGTAAAATTATAAAATAGCCGACGGGTAGATTAGCATGTAGTCGGTAATTGTTATGTAGCCGACGGACCCCTTCGGGAAGGTTCTTGCTATGTAGCCAACGGGCCCCTTTGAGAAGGTTCTTCGGATCAGTTGTGGGAAGTGTGACCAGTTGATGAGACCTGGAGCTGCAGCAGGCATAGTGTGCCAGAGGTGGAAAGATCAATGGAGCAAGCCCTTCGAGAGGGGTGTTACGCTTTGAGGCACTTGGAGTAGGGGTTGGACGTGAAGTTGTCTGGGTGGATGCATAGAGAGCTCGAGAGGAGCTGATCATCCAGTTGAAGACAGTATAGTGACACTTGGCTCACGGTACCCAGGAGTTGGAAGCAGAGAAAGTAGCACGGGTGGCTATCAAGGTCAGCTTGATTAAGGAGACAGTGTTGTGTTAGTAGAGGCTACAGATGCAACGTGGTTTGGAGACCAGTTTGGTGCAGGCACAGAACGAATGTGAAAGTGGTGTGATAGAAACAAATCTATCTTGTTGTAGTGAGTCAGTTAATGTATTCTGTTTTGTTAATCTATCTCGGATATTTTGTAATTGTCGTCTGGAGACGACTTTTTCTTTTGGGGGGGATGATGTCGTTGGTAAATATTGTGTAGCCAACAGGTTGATGTCGTCGGTAAATATTGAGTAGCCAATGGGGTGATTTCGTCGGTAATTGTTATGTAGCCGATGGGCCCCTTCGGGAAGGTTCTTCGGGATGGTATATGTACAACTTCAGATCATGATTGTAATCATCATTGGAAGCACTATGTAATCTCTTTGGCATATATGTGAATAATAAAAAGAGTACTGCGTTACATATTTTTGTCTATTGTCTGTATGCGTTAAACACTTTACCCCATACGGTAAACATCAACAGAGCAGTGGGAAGCCTTCAACAAAGCAGTGGGAAACAGTATATGGAATCTCACATCACATGTCAACAGGCCTTCAAATTAGCCTAAAAAATACTATGACCTCTTATGTTCTCTAATCTTTAGGTCCTTAGTTAAAGATATTGTTTTTTTATGGTCACTTCTTGCTGTGTTTGTCATCCCTATATGTTTGTATTTATAAAAATACCAATGTCAAGGTTACAGCAAGCCTAAACAAATAGGCTCTGTCCAAAATATGTTGCCATCAGTCAATCATGTTTATGGCTTAAAATTTTTTTTCAGGGCCTGAAGTAGATCATTGTTCCAGATTTCCTCTGAGCTGCTAGCATGTTAAGGCTTGCAAGAATTCAAGGTCTAATATTTGTGGCCAAGTGTGTATCAGATAGTTACATTAGTTAAAGGAAGGAGAGTTTTGTGCCAATGAGATTGCCATCTGTATTTTAAGGATAATTTAATAGGTGCCCTTGTAGTCTGATTTTTAATTTACTTAATATTGTTTAAATAAGTGCTATTGACAGAGAAATGCATTCAATAGTGCACACAACTAGAAACTAATTCCTGAAAAGATATAACAATCAGTTTTCAACGACTTAGACAGTAAGCTTATTCAACTCAACTTGAAAGTACTTGCACATTACATAGAAATATGATGATCGAAATGTAACAACACTTCTAGAGGGCTGATAATCCAAATTTCATATTCATTCATTTGCAGCCCCAACTTCTGATACAGATTATAAACTGAGTTATTGAAGCACAGTGAAAACCATAAATTGCTGCTACAATAGTATTATCTTCCAAAATCTTTATCGTTGCATTGAAAGAGACTACTTTCATGTATAACACTATACAACACTCTTCCCCTAACAGGTAAGGCTCCTTCTAGATGAGTTTCACATTAGTATGACACTATTCGAGGCTTGTATGGCACACCTCAGACAAGTTTTAGACTGGTACACCCCTTTCTCATTCGGTTTCAAACATGTATGACTTGGTCCAGACTCGTATGACCCTCAATGCATCACCAAACCGAACCCCCAGACTGTTTCTTTCAACAACATAGAGATTGTTTCGCATGAGTGGTTTTGTTCTCCCAAATTCTAGAAAATGAACTCTACAAACAATTCATAAAATTCCAATTCAATCCAGTATGTCTAAAATGAGTTTTCAATAGTCTTTTTCTTTTATCCATAGGAGAGCCTACATGCTTTGCTAGCAATAAATAGAAATACTTTTTAATTTTTTTAATCTCCAAGTATCTCTAATAAGGGTTAACTTTTAGTATTTTTACAAATTTCCCATTAAACTTAAGTCCCTATAACATTAAACTTAAATATTTTAAATTAATTTTACAACTTAACTTTATTGAGAAATAAATTGGTAACCTCAAATGATTATTAAAGGACTAGTCGATATTTAACAATCACTATTGACAACATAATGTTCATGCATCATTAAAGAGAGTGACTTGGTTTGCAAATATCAAAACTATCTAGGTTAGTGTGCCCTAGACCCCTTAATTGTCCTAGTTATTTGATAGAACCATGGATAAACAGGTTAACAACATCATATCACTTGCTAGAAATGTTAAATTAAAGTTTGCCCTTCCCAATATTGCCCTCCCTCAAGTACTTTTATATATGGATGGTGCAAGATCTGTTCATTTCCCATGTGACATCCTCTACTGGCAGATTCCTCCATTTCAACAAGTACTCCTTGGTGAATTGTTAACAATAACAAATCACACAACACAATTGAGAGTGGGTGGGGGGGTGAACCAATTGTGTGCCATATTTATAAACTTTATTCTTTTCAACCAAAAGTAGTGCAAAACAAGATGAACAAGATATAAACCAACACTATAAGAGAATTTTTTTTCTCTCGAGGAAAACCCTGTTAAGGGAAGAATCTGGGTGGGGATGACACCTACAAGATCAAGCATTACTGTAATAAATTAATAATATCCTTGTTAGGAGACTTGACCTTGTTAGGAGTCGATACAATACATCTAATACATTGAATCAAAAAGAGGGGTTCCTCATTTGTAATGGGCAATGGTGTGAAAGCCTTACAATAGAGCCACCAGTTAAGATAGCGTTGACCGAGGGTGAGATCTCTTCTACCATCGACTCATGGTTACAATTGCTAGGAATTTCACTAGAGGTCCCACAATCACTAGTGGAGTCTTTTGGGCTCCTTCCAAAAGCCACGAAGATGACAAGGGATGGTGTGGGAAATTGGGAAGTACATCCAGAGATTGTAGAGGAACATCTCTTCTAGACTGTAGAGCCCACTTTGACACCAGCTTCCTAGTTGACTAGGTGATTGTCAGGGGATCGGGAGAGGATATTGTGCTAGGGCTAGACAAGCCATATCACCATAACCCCATTGGTATAGTCTAGTGGTATGCTTGCGAGTTGGAGGGGATGACGTTTATAGGATGAGTAGGGAAAGTCACTGTCTTAGAGAGTACAATGGCCAAATTATGAAGAGAAGACTGGTTGTTACATAGGTTACAATTATTTTTATGCAACTGTATGGCTGTATAATGTAAGGAAGTTTTCCAACATTGTCATGTTGTCTACACTACAATTTGGCTAATATCTTGCTGTCATTTTACTATAACTGTACTTTTTTCTTTTCTTTTCTGGTATTGTTTATGGTAATATTTTGATACATTGTTTACTCTGCATAATAGAGTTAGCCCCTTTGGGAATATAAACAATTTTTGACTCAAGAATTCATTTCATATTTGATTCAAAATCTTCTTGGTTAGCTAGAGATAATTTGGTCCATGTGCGAAGATTGCAACATGGTTGTTTGTTGACTACATCTAATTAGGGTTATTGTAGCATTAAGGTTGGGTTACCTAAGAGAAAAGCTTAATAACCTAAGTTGCCATGGTTCGTCCATGCACCCCCAGACCAGTAGAAGTTTGAACTGGTTTGAAGTTCGGGTCCGGTTCGATGTTTGGTTTGGGTAGCGTGCGATATTTTCCTTGTTGGTTAAAATTGGCTCGAAACAAGTTCAAACCTGGGTGGTCCATGTCGTTAATCGTCAAACCAAGTTCGAACCACGTCATGTTTGGGCCCCATGAACCACAATAAAGTGTTTTGTTTGCAAAATTTAATGAGTTTTTGGCATCGACAACCCTAGAAGGTTGTTTATGAAATGCTCTTGCTGGCCACTCATTGTCATTTTTTGCTTCAAAATCTTCTTGATTAGGTATAGATAATTTGGTCCTTGTGCAGAGATTGCAACATGGTTGTTTCTTGACTACATCTAATTAGGGTTATTGTGGTATTAAGGTTGGGTTACCGACGTGAAAAGCTTAAAACCTAAGTTACCATTGTTTGCCCTTGCACCCCCTGGACCAATAGAAGTTCAAATTGGTTTGAAGTTTAGGTCTGGTTCGATGTCTGGTTTAGGTAGGTTGCGATATTTTCCCTTCTGGTTCAAACTAGTTCGAAACAAGTTTGAACCCGGGTGGTCAATGCTCGAACCTCATTCAAACCAAGTAATTTTTTGGGCCTCAAAGGTAAGAATAAAATGTTTTGTTTGCAAAATTTATTGAGTTTTTGGCGTCCACTATCCTAAAAGATTGTTTATGAAATGCTTTTGGTGGCCTCTAATTGTCATTTTTTGTTTCAAAATCTTCTTGATTAGCTATAGATAATTTGGTTGTTGTGTAGAGATTGCAACATGGTTTTTTGTTGACTACATCTAATTAGGGTTATTGTGGCATTAAGGCTGGGTTACCTAAGTGAAAAGCTTAAAACCTAAGTTGCCATTGTTCCTCCTTGCACCCCCAGACCAATAGAAGTTTCAATTGGTTTGAAGTTCGGGTTTGGTTCGACATCTGGTTTAGGCAGATTGCGATATTTTCCCTGCTGGTTCGAAACAAGTTTGAACCTGGGCGGAGCATGCCGTCAATCGTTGAATCTTGTTCAAACCAAATCATTTTTGGGCCCTGTGAACAACAATAATGTGTTTTGTTTGCAAAATTTAATGAGTTTTTGGCATCTACAACCCTAAAAGGTTGTTATGAAATGCTTTTGGTGGCCCTCTCATCATCATTTGTTGTTTCCTAACAGGGTATTTTGTTTTAAGAAAGAGAAAATAGGTGGTTCAACAAGAGTTTGGTTGTGCAAGGAGTTTGAAAATTGAGTTGTGGGTGTTCTTCAAGTGTTTACGCCTCATTCATACACGTTTGGAAGCTTACAATGGTTGGAAAAGGTAAGTTCTTGTTCCATTTGCTTTTTCTTTTTGTTCGAGTTTTTTTATTTTTCCATTTCTCTTTCATTCTTCATAAGATCTTTCCATTTTTTCAGATTTTTTCATTTGCTTGCATATAAATTATCAAAAGAACATTTATACATTTTCTTGCCATAGGAAAAGAAACTCTAGTGGCATCTACCTCTTCATTGGTGTGCAATACTGAACAAAGAATAGAACCCCACTTTGATTCTCCTCTATCGAAGTATGGAGATATTATAAAACCCCTTCTAGGAGGAGATGCATTCTGTTCAAGATGTTGAGGTTGTGGTGTACAAAGAAATAGTTCTTATTATCGTGTGTTAGTCATTTGTGTGGATACACAGGAAGAGGAGTCAAGAAATGCCCTGGTAAAAAGGTGCCCCTATACCAAATGAAACCATGTTCAAATGTATTGAAGAGCATGAGGCAGCAAAAAAGAGAGAAGGATGTTGGGCAACCGAATTCAGTAGCAATAAACATAAGAGAAGAGCAAAGGGAATGCAAACCTCCCCCCAGATGTTATGGTACAAGACGACCCCTTTTTAGTACCGTAGCAGACACTAAGACTGAAACTATACCCCTTACAAAAAAAAGAAAGGGACCACTATAAACTACTTTTTAAAATAAGAGTTGGGAAGTTGCCGACATTAAGGTGAGAAGATGCCTGTATGCAAAAAAGCTGTCCTTTAATGTTGTCCACTCTCCATTTTGGAAGGACGTGTTGAGGGCTGCCATTGAAGCTCCAAGAGGGTATTGTGGCCCTGGGTTTGAGAAAGTATGTACCAGTTGATTGAAGATCAATTGAAGCTCATAAAAGACTCATGGGTTGAGACAGGGGTGATAATTGTTTCAGATGGGTGAAAGGATTATAGGAACCGTCCCTTGATCAATGTCCTTGTGGTGTCCCCTAAAGGAGCAATGTTTCTAAAAGCAGTGGTTTGTGAGGGCTAAGTAAGAGATGGAATATTTATTGCTAATATCCTAATTGAGGCCATTGAGCAAGTGGGTCCTAGAAATGTTGTCCAGATCATAAAAGACAACACAAAGAATTGTAGAGCTGCTGGCTTGTTGGTTGAAGAGCGACATCATCATATCTTTTGGATACCTTGTGCGGTCCATTCACTCAATCTTATGCTACAAAAGATTGGGAACCAAATTGAGTGGATCAAAACAGTTTATGAAGAGGCTGAGAACATCTAATGTTTGTCACAAACCACCACATGACTCAATTCCTTTTTAGAACCTAATCAAAATTGGAGCTACTAAAAGTATATGAACTTGAACCCAAGTTAGTAATTGAATGTTTAATATTTTACAATTTCTGATTTTTTATATTTTGCTTGTGCAATATATATGGTTTTCTAAATATGTATCTAATAATTGTTTTTTAGCTCTAATTTATGTCATAGGTTGCTGAGACCCATTTTGCATCAAATATAATCATCTTCAAATGACTTGAGAAGGTGAAAGAGGCACTACAAGGTATGGTATTTAGCCACAATTGGGGTGTATGGAAGCAAAGGAACATCGATAGGGCAAACAAAATAAAGAAAAGGGTATTGGATGACTCATGGTCGGAACGTGTGAAGTATCTCCTTAAGTTCACCAAGCCCATTATGAGCATGCTTAGGTACACTGCCATGGATAGGCCTTGCCTTGGAGAGATCTATGATGGCATAGACTCAATGCTTGAGAAGATCAAGTAAATTATAAATGATAAGGAGCAAGATCCGTAAGAGACCTTCAAACAATTGCAAGCAATTATTGTTGAAAGATAGAACAAAATGACCACTCCACTACATTTGCTTTCCTTTGCCTTGACGCCCAAATACTATAGCTCTCAATATTGTGATCTATCAGGAAGATTGCCACCCTATAGAGATATAGAAGTGTCTGACACGTACCAGGCAACATTTAGAGGACTCTTTCTTGATGATGATATGAGAGATGTAATCGCGAATGAGTTCATAGAGTTTGTGAATGCTAGAGGTCTAAGTAACGATGCTCTTCGTCATCGGTTTAGGAAGGATGCTAATAATTGGTGGTACCTCCATGGCCAAAGATTCCAAACATTGCAGCCCCTTGCAACCAAAGTTATATCACAAGTAAGTTTTATTCAAAAAAAATAGCTCACTTTATCTTCAAAAGAATCATGACTAGAAAGTAATTTTATGTAATGTTCCAGCTAGCAAAGGAGTGATTTGTAGGCTTCTTATTTCCAAAATGGATATGAATACACTCTTGCCGGAGATCCGTACGGATGAGGGAATGCAGTCTGGAGGTGTCGCATGGGGGAAAAATGAGATGCAGAGGCTGTACGGTAGCAAAAATGAGGAACTCAGAATGGGCCGTACGATGGAAGTCCGTACCACAGATGTTCAGCAGGAGTCCGTACGGACAAGTAGGTGGAAGCTGTACAGTAGTTGGTAGAAGGGTGTATGTGTCTTGATCAAGCTGTATGGTGATTTTTCAGTTTGTACGGTGTGATAAGGAGGACTGGCCAAGCCATACAGTGGTTCTAGAAACCTTGTATGGATTTAGTGCAAACTGTATGGTGGATGTTGGGACCTGTATGGTGAATGAAAATGCCCATACGGTTGATGTGCAGGGTATATGAAATGAAGGATCACGAATACAAAACTCACAAGTCCTTTGCTCGTAAAGTGTTATTGTTTCTGAAGAGTGGAGAATTGAGGGAAATGAGAGAAATCAACAATACAAACCCTTTGATATCACAAATTTGCAGACGTAGAGCCAAGAGATTCACCAACAGGTACTGAGATACAATTAAGCCTTCAATTTTTGCTAGATACAAACCGAGTTGAACACCAACGGAATAGGGTGAGGGTTGAGTCCCATCGAAACCGCACGAGCCAAATAGGGAAGGTCTTTTACGTCCGAAATGGCGAATAACAGAGAACCCTAAATAGGAGTTCGCAGTACAAAGAAATATAATCCAAAGCATACCTACAGACTTCCTACAAGCCGTGCTTAAGTACCCGTTGGGGAAACCTTTCCGAGGGTGTACAAAGATAGCCGATGGTGACACAAACTTCGAAAACAAAAATAAAAATGGGTCCAAGATAAAATAAATCAATCGGCCCGTTACAAAGATTAAATTATTATTTATTTTGTAACGGGAACATTACATTTTAATTTTTTTATAAGATTGAATTAATTCTTTTTTAATTGTTTACTATGTGTTGTCTTCATAGGTTGCTAGTTCTTCTACATTAGAAAGAAATTGGAGTACCTATTCTTGCATTTTTCTGGGTGAAGTGCAATAGGTTGCAATGAAAAATGCAGAGAACTTGGTATTTGTGCAATACAATTTGCACCTTCATTCGCCCAAGAGTAAAGAATACAAAGAAGGGGAGACAAAGAAGTGGCATATAGGTGCAGAGATTGCGGACTTGAATGCTTCCATTACTCGACTTACACTAGATGACTTTTAAGCATTCGATGCCAATACCATTGTTGCTGTTGCTGTTGATTCCATTGGCCTTAGCTCTATTGCTGAGTCAACTAATGCCGAAGAAGAAGAAGATGAATTTGAAGAAGATAAAGATTGAAGAACATGGAATATTAATAGATTTTTATTCAATTAGTTGAACAATGAACATGAAATAATGATTCTTGAACTTGATGCTATGATTTTTTTTTAATGTTTTGAATTTGTGATGTTGAACTTGTTACCTGAACTATATGTTGGTATGATCACTATGATTATGACTTTATGGTGTTATTGTTGTTTAAATGTGTTGATGCTACTATGCTACATTCTAATTTTAACTCATGCTTCACCAATATGTATATATATAATTTTTACATATTTTTGTAAAATGAACCCAAACGAACCCAAAGCCCTCTCCAAAATTTTGACAAACTTGCGAACCGGTTCTTGAACTTCGAACTTGGAACCGAGTCTCAAATTGGTAACTTAGCTGAAAACCATGGTAATTAGGGATGTGGCAGAACATCTTGTTAATTGTTTTGTTGGTATTGAATTAGAGAGCTAGTTTCACTGAGATTTTTTTCTCTTGTTGCTAAACTGAGTTCTACTAGGATGTTATTAATTGTTGTTGCATTTGATTTGGAAATTGAGTAGATGGATGTTAACTTTAAAGACAAAATTCTTGCATGGAGATTTAGAGGAGGAAATGTTAATGGAACAATTTGTGATGTCTTCTTTTTAGAATATTTTGAAACAATTGACTTGTGTGTATTTTGAAACAAAATAAAACCGTACCACGTAATAATAAAATTGAAAGAAATGGTGATCTCAATTTCTAAGATGAAACTTCTTATTGAACCCCCAAATACCAGGCAATATATGGTATCAACCTCAAAAATGGTATGCACCTCCTTATAATGATGGCTTCTAAATCTTAACAATATATTAGCAACAAGTAATGATGGAAATCAGCAATTAAATTGTCAATAGATTCTGAAACTCAGCAATGAAACGTCTTGGTCCACGAAGACAACAATATGCTTGCAAATCTAATTTCTCCAAATTTTGAAAACTGAAATAGTCAGCTAAGGGGCTTTTTATGGCTCGTGCTTGGAAATTAGGCACTGCTCATGAAAATTTTGATATGTTGTTCATTGATGATGATCTGGCTACTTTGGAGGGGGAGGCAGCAGAATGTGAAGCAAAAATGACAAAATTTGAGGGGGTAGAAGGTGAAGTTGTTAAGCAGTAGAGGGAGTTTCATCACATGCATGCCACTGTAACATCCTGTTTTTCCAGTCTTAACTAACAACGATCATATCATTGATAGTTACTTTATTGTATTCATGAGCATGAGAAGGCAGTTATAACATCTATTTTACATGTTCATATGAAAGAGATCAGCAGTTATAACCAATTAATTGAATTATCTTAACTATCACTTGAAAGAGCATGTAACCAAAAAAAGAAATATATATCGCTGCCATCATAACTAACCATTACTTAATGGAAAAAGAGATCATTTTACTGCTAACAAAGATACATTACTTTTCATAATCACATGAAGGCAGTTTTTCAATTACTTTGCCTATTTCAGATGGAAGAGAATCAATGGCTATCATAGAGTAACTGGAAAGAAATAATTGATTAAACGATATTAACCATCGAACATATCTTCAACTTGAAATTTGCAAATTCACAAAAGTAAAACACATGTTACTAGAAGATATTTGAATGCAAACCATATCTCTGTTTTGTGCAAGCCTTGGTATCTGGAAGAGAGGAGAAGCGCTTTCAATGGCTTAACCTCCCAACCGTGGACCCTTAAATATCCCCACGCAATCTCTATAGAGAAAGACCCTCCCTACCCTAGGATTAGGCTTGGGTCACCACTATCTAGCCACTAAGCATCCTGGTGTTAGAGTGTCAACCCGCCGCTCGGCTTGACAACAAGACTTATACAATGGACTACCATGAGCTGACTCAGTGTTAAGATACTTTTATTGTTGCTTATTTGTTACTGATTTTCTCTCTTATCATGTAAGGATATCCTATAGTTCAATGGTTATCAATTCACACCCTTCATCTCGACCATGCTGGTCTTCCTTGATGAATTTCTGGGGTGATTGTATAAGCATTATATAATCACAGCTATTGCATTCTGCCTGACCTGGGCCTATGGCATTACAAAAGACTTATATTCTTGCAATTTATTCTTGACTTCACAAAGGTGTTGTCTCTTATCTCAAAGAGTATATAGCAGATACCTTTGAATAAGTTTGCACTTTCGGATATTACTACAGCTAAATATAATTCTGAAAAGAAAATATACTTATCGAGAGTGCCACAATTTTGCTCGATTTGGAGCATATTTACAATTCTTATTCAAATGAAAGAAACATTAGATCAGTTTAGCTGAAGGCTCTATCAATGTTATCGTTGTCTTCTAATTCCAGCTAAAAACTACGAGCCTCATTATATCATATTCAAAGAGCATAATTTAGCAGAAATATTATCATGACCTGATTGTAATGTTGCCTCTTGAAATGCTCAGTTGGTCTTTGACAATGGTAGTGACATGGGACCAAGGCTACTAATCATCTTGCAAAGGTATGACAAATAATTTTTGATACCTAGTGCAAGAAGTTCGACTCAATATAGCAAATATGAAAGAGAGAATTTGTTGCGGTATGATTAACCACTGTGATGCCTGATTTAGTTTTTAAGACAGAATAACTGTCCACGACAATATGGTAATAGCAGCTAGTATGTGCCTGCAACAAAATGCATAGGATTCACAGAGAATATGTGAAGCAATGTGCAAAAGAAATAATGCAGGCCGTGTGAGATGGTAATCACTTTGTTGATGATGTGAATGTTGCTCAATATGAACCATCGCACAAAATAGATCTTTGCTTGCTCGGTTGCATGCCTGGTTACTAGCAAGAAGGTATGGGGGTGGCAAGGAGTTACAATCAAAAGCCATCGGCATATATGTGGCAATATTATTAAAATGGTCACTGAATGATATAAGGCCTGATGATTAATATGGAAATATGGCTGTCCATGATAAAATAATAAAACTATTGCCAAGGAATAATAATAATAATAGCTTTATAAGACTTTGACATAAGGATGAAAATAATAATTTTACTCTTTATTTTTTATTATAATGATACCCCTACTATATTTAGATATATTACAATTGTTCTTAGCTCATTTCATGCTCAAGTGAATATTTTTATTATTTTATCAAAGGTGACCCAGTTAGCTCATGGTCATCCAAATTATACTTTTGCTTGCCCAGCCGCTTACCCTTAGCCATGGTGGTTTAGAACTCATATCTATTTGCTCTAGGTGGTGTCCCCATGCCCAATTCTTTCTCTAGCAATGCTTTCCCCCCTTCATTGCGTTCCTGCAAGTGAAAATTTATCATGGTAACAACATATTGCTCATCATTTTATGATGTCAAAATTATAATAGCATATGATCATATTAGCCATCCATTTCCAATGTATATCTCATCATAACAATTGACCAATATTCCATTTTCCCATGAAATCATAACAAATAGTCAACACTTCATTTTCACATGAAACCATAACGAATAACTAATTTAACCAATCACTCAACTTTGCATGAAGCTTCAATGGCTATAAAGGAGTATTTAAAATTGAGCCAAAAATTGGGATGCAACAACATATACAATCCTATGGGTAAGGATCTTGTTATTGTTGATACAGCTGTAACTTCCAGTTTGAGGGCATCCACACAAATATTATTTCGTAATTTTTTTTAATATTGAAATTCGAAATTGATGTATGTTGAACTCATTTTCTGGTCTATGATGTGTACAAACCTTCTATATTGATCTATACATGAGAAGGAAATTAATAATACATTCCTTAAATTAGTAGTATGTTTTTCTGATGAATAATTTTATAAATATATGTGTTTTCTGATTTATTGTTGAGTTCTTGAGTCATTGATAAATCCAACTTTTGAATTATTTTTGGATCGTGGAGTTATTACTGAACCCTTGTTTTTCAACTATGATTTTTATGGACTTATGTTTTGCTTCACCAATGTCTTTTTGATTCTTTTCTATCAGTCATTTGATCTTTACCTCCTAATCCATGTACCAGATGTATATAGATGGATACAAATACAAGAACCACCTTATCACCTTTTTTTTCCAAAAGCATCCTCATCACCTTTTTCTTTAGTTTTATGTGCACAATTTGACTTAATTTTTCTGAGTCAGTACATGCTTTTCTGAAATGTAATTTCACTTGAAGTATAAATACTGGTCACAGAGAAGCAAATCTGAAGTAGGAAATGGGTGGCAAAAGAACCAGCTGAGGTCAAAATGCAACAATGTTACCGTTTGCATAATCTGGCATAGAACACAGTTTGTATTGTTTGAGGATATATATAACTATATGCTCATTGTAAAATACTAACATATGCTAACTCTGAGGGCATAAACAATCAAGTTGCAGAGACCTAAACTACATACGACCAAACTGGAGGGATTGTATTTTCAATATAGTTTCTTTACATGGAAGCCAGATTGGTTAGGCTTCACAAAGTTTTTTGATCAAGGGCCCTTGATAAGAGAAACATCTTGCATTGACTAACTATTACAGCATTAAATGAATTTTTAACTTGTAATTTGAAGAAATGAAGCTAAGAAATATGGCCTTTGGCTCTTTTTTGCATTACAGTTTGTCCTCTTGAATTTTGAATGATGAATATTATCACAGCTTTTATAATAAATTTCTGCTTGTAAGTTACAGAAAAAAAAATTAAAGTATGGGTTGAAAGATTAATGAGAAATTGGAATGCTATTTTTGTAAGAATTCTTGTTTCACTGACAGATTACAATTATTTATGCCTAAACTTATCCAAACTTTTGCCATAAAGTGGCACAGAATAATTTTCTTATTTATGTTTGGAATGCGGCAGAGATCTTGTTTATGAATTATCTTGCTTTTTTAGGCACTATACTGACGGTTTTAGATATGTTTAAGTGGTTATGTACTTATTGTTACCTTTTTAATGTGATAGATTAGTAGAAAGGTCTTTGAGGTCATGGGGAACGCAGGCATTGTCATTGATGAGAATGAAAGCTCATTAATGAGTTCTCATGGTTGTTTATTTGAGGCTGGAGAAGATAATGTAAACTGCATTGAACAAGAAAGCCATAAGAAAAGAGGAACCCTGGAAAAGGATGTGTTGAATGATATAGACGGGAAACAAGCCTTATACAAGAAGCGGATTTCAGTTGTAGCAACGAGGGAGAAATTTGTAGACATTGTCTGTGATTCTCTTGCTGAATATCGTTACATGGGCCCAAATCAAAGAACCGACTTCATTGTGGCATGCAGGTACTTTGCGAATCATTTTTTTTGAATGATTCAATTGTTGATGCTTCCTAAAACCTTTAATTATAACTATAAAATAATTATTTTAAAAGTTATCATTCAATGAAGAAGTGACAAAAGTATTTAACCCTTTTTGTCTACTTTTATCATACAATATTTCAAGGAAAACTAATGAGATATTTATTTTAATGTACTGATACTTTGCAT
This sequence comes from Cupressus sempervirens, assembly GCA_028749045.1. Taxonomy (NCBI): domain Eukaryota; kingdom Viridiplantae; phylum Streptophyta; class Pinopsida; order Cupressales; family Cupressaceae; genus Cupressus; species Cupressus sempervirens. Next base: position 185,895,226 of record CM053784.1, on the reverse strand, counting down.
TTGCAATATATTTTATGTGAAGATGGATAACATTGCTTTGAAAGCATGGAATAATAAAATGTAAGTAAGAATCAAGATATGTAGAAATGAAGAATGCTGAAGACCCATAAGGTATATGCCAAACTTTTGTCCAGGTATGGGTGGAGTTGTAAGGTTTACTCAATTCCAAAATTAGGTTGTGAGGTTGAATTCCAGGCTACAGAACAAGAAAGAAATAGAAAGAAATTCCCTTTTGGGCTTCAAAGTATGCCAAATTGTTATTAGGCCTGTCTATGACCTAAGCAACAATCTGTATCTTTATCTTTATCTTTTGTTAATACTATTTCCAATAGTATGTAGGTTGACTGCTCATAACCCTTCATTTCAAAGATCACATGATTTGTTGAGGATCATCTCATTGTGTGAATTGTTAGATTGTTCCATCTTGTAATTACTAATATTTTTTGAAAATATATTGATATTTTTTTTTAACACATATAGTTGTTTCATCAGACAAAAGCATGGGCAACTGTATCTCTCTTTGTTTGTAAGATGGAACATGGCACATCAACTACATGATAAGGATAAAAGATGACCAATTATCTCGAAAAAAGAGTGAATTGTTCATACTCCAAGAACGCTTTGCCTACAGTCATGTTGATAGTTTTAGATCAGGTCATAATTTAATTTTATAAACGTCAATTGAGTTCTTCTCTAGTCAACTTGCAGCCATGTTTACTCATGGTCTAATTTGACAGCTAACAACTCTTGTAGATTGTTTGAGGTTGCACAATGCAAAATGAAGGGCAATGAAGTTGTTGACCATAATGGAAGACAAAACAGTGAGAAGAAAATACAAATTTTTGGGCCTAATCTTTGTTTTGTTTTTTGGAAGATTTCTATGCTAATCTTTTCATGGACTTCATTGAAGTGAGACATTGATATAACCAAGGGAATTACAAGGAGAAGATACATTCAACCAAGGATGTCACATTTTTTTTGGCAATAGTCCAAATCATTGATTTAAGTGGCAATGGTGCAGAAAACTTCTGGCGAAGAGCAAGGTAATGAAGTTGGTATCATTTGAAAATGATGAAGCTAGAAGGAAACCACAATAGTGTGATAGGTAAAATAGAGAGCAGCATGAGGTCTTGTGAATTTGTAATTAGAAACAAAGGAAAGCAGTTAAATTTTTTTAGAATGCTAGCTGAAAAGCATGATTTGAGTAGAAACTCATCATCAAATGTCATGGCACTTAGTTGCGTGTTAAATCACCAAACTATATTTCTTTCTAAAAGTCAAATGCTACCTCTTCTTGATCTCTGAATTCCAAATGTGGATGGGTGACAGCGTATAAAGAATAGAATGAGAACAATGCAATCAAATAACAAGGTATTGGCAGTGAGTCCACTAAATGAATCAAAGAATTAATTCAGTCAATCAAGTCAAATTGGTTTAAAGTGAAATGCAAAATCCTATTATGCGATATTGATTGAATGCAGTTGTCTTAATGTCAAAATGGTAGATTTGTTTACTTATTTTCAAGGTCACCGGGAGACAGGGAGACTTGGAGGTCTCCGGTACTAGTACTGGTAACAGTAGAACAATTTTTCAAAAATAGGAGATGGGGGTACTTGAAGACGACAATTTAAAAAAAAAAAATAGTTTAAAGACTCTAATACTAAATACAAAATTTGAAAATAGTAATACTGTATAACTAAAAGACTAACGTAAATAATAATAGTAATGTCACATTAATATAGAGTCAAATGTTTCAAAACTCACATAATCGCAATATTGTATCTCATAGACATACTTTTTTTTGTTGAATATTGCATATGGTCATCATCATATCAGATTGATAATTGCTGAGATTATGATTACATATTCAAATTTTAAATTCAAAAAGTATAGTTTGATTCTGAATTGCCGATATGCAAACGAAAATGAACAAACTTAGTACAATAAACAAAAAACAGAAATCTATCTAGTACTAGTATGTTGATGGTACTAGCATCTACTCCACAAGGTTATGATCATCCATCTCAAGGTCTTCAGTTGTCATGCTCTCCAAAAAATCATCTCTCCAACTCAGGTTCCTCTGATGGTAGTACAACTGGGGGCAATTCATTAAGGCCATTTGGTTCAACTACTTCTTCCACCATGGCTGCAACATCTCCATCATGTGCAATTTGATCCCATTTTGCTGAGGGACCTTCCATATATGTAGGATCAACATGAGAGAGAAGGCGGAGTGTTCTATGAATGTACACCAAGTTCTTTGCTTTCTTTGACTCCAACTGGTTCGTCTTCAATGAATGAATAAAACCATAAGTGCTCCAGTTCCTCTAACAAGTTGAAGAACTAGCCACTTGTGACAACAGTAAATGATTGCAACTTAGGAGTATCACCTCCATGGTTCCACCACCATTCTATAGGGTCTTTCTTTAGTCGCATATCGTACAAAGCTTCCGCTGAAGCAAAATCACCTTGTTCACATGAAAACTTATTCCATTGACTCCTTATAACCGAAGTTTCATCACCTAAACCATAAATCTTTTTTTTGCAGCCGAAAACCCCTTCATTACCTCTTTATCCTCATGTGGGGCCCTCTTCTTGGTCTCATCTGTATTATGCCATTTAGGATTTAAGGCATATGCAACACAATGAAGGGGTGTGTTCAACTTATTCCATCTTCCATGGAGTTTATCTTCTATCAAAGGATATAAAAAGGGATCTCTAACATCTGTTATTGTCTTGATTCTTTCATACATGGATTCCATTTCCTCATAAATCTCCCCCAAACATGGCCTATCTGAGTCTGCAAATTTGATTACCTCATAAATGGGCCTAATAAATGCCACAACAAATCTAACATCAGGCCAAAAGTGATCATCAAGAACCAAACTTCTCACCTCAACTGCAGTGCCTGATGTGGATTGTCTCCAAGAAGCCCATGCATCACTAATCGTGGTGGAACACAAAGCTCCTTCAACGTCACAAAGGTGGTCGAGAAGAATAAAATAATATGCAAACCTTGTATCAGCTGGTTTCAAAAGTTCCACTCTGGCAAATTTCTAAAGTTTTTAAAGTTACTAATTTATTCAATAAAATATTTATTATTAAAATATTTTAAATGATTTTAATCATTTAAAGTGTCATTGGTCTTAATTTTTGAATTAAAAACATTAAAATGAGGGCTAAAATATATAAAATTATTTAATATTATATTTTGCATTTATATTTTATCAAGAGACTTCACCTTTTGGATTAGGAGATTGGGAGACTTCAGGAGACTTCGCCATGAAGTCTCCAACATTTTCTGAGGTCTCCGGAGATGCGTCTTGGTCTCTAAGACGCGGCTTTTAGGGGGGAGTCCCCCCATAACCATGCTTATTTTCATTAGACACCTAGCCTGGGGGAAAATGTGGGAAATAAAGAAAGTGTCCAATGAATGAATTGATCAGAATCTCTATGTTCTTGAAATTAAAACAATTGGCAGTAAGCCCTGTAGTTTGAAGAGCAAGAGAACAAAATGAAATGATTTAGGTGGAAGGCAATCTAGAAATTCACAATGAGTTCTACCTATATGACCAAAATACAAAATACAATTGCCAATAAGAGAGTGCTGATATAAAATATTCATTTTTAAGTGTTGATAATGAAACTTGGAATCTTTATGTAACATCTTTTACCTCATTAGAGGTGGTTTGTTGATGAAGATCTAGGTTGTGACAAGTTAAAACACAAAAACAGTTTTATTGCCCTTAATCGTCGAGCAAGTGTTTGGGGCTTTCTTGAATGGATACATTTGAGGAAACAATAGATGCACTAATTGGACTATGATCTCATTCACAATCTTTAGCCTTGGCATTTATGTATTTGTAAGAATGCCACCAACTTGTGAATCATATATGTTTGGTATCCATATATATTTACAAGTCATCTTATTTCAACATAATGACATTCTAGATATGACAGTAAGTATTTCTTCAATTCACAATTGTTAAATTCTGATATCCTTAGAAATTAAACACAATAATAACAACATTAATAAATCATCAATATCTTATAGTCAAAATGGTTGACCCACTTGATGTGCTTGAACTGCATGGAAGTTTATTGCTAACTAGTCGAACATTCTTCTCTAAAATTTCGGGTCTTGTTGATATATTTGATTATTATTATCAGACGTACTTATACCTCTTCATCATGTATGACATCCTCTAAATGTGCATGACATTCTCCAAAAACAATGACTCATTCTTTAAAGGATTATGTGCGACTTAAGAGACCCAAAAATGATTGTGTTGATTCTTGATTTTGTCTTATATGACTAGCTTTTGCTAGATTTGCATAAATGCTGAGTTCAATAAGGTGTTGTTGGGTGCCTCTCCCAATTGTGCCATGATTTCAAGAAGCAAAACTAGATTTAGACAAGAAGTTAATTTCCTTAACCTACTTTTGAAAATGGGATTCAAATTGTTGAAGGTGTTTTAGAGATTGATGAGAGCCCTACTTCTAGGTGTTGTGCCTTTGTGTCCATTGATTGAAACTAGGTCTTTTAGGAAAGTATGATGGATCTCTATACGGATTGGATATTGAGTCATCTTCATAGTTTGTTGGTCAAGTTTTGACTCAAATCTCCATGATTGTTGGTTTGGCTGTTCCTTTTCTATTCCTTCATTTTTAGTGAGGCTTCTTGGTTTCAAGGCTTTTTCCTTTGAAGGTTCTAGTTGTTGTTTTGTCGCTTTTATGCAAAGTTAGTAAATTGCTTAGAAATGAGGGCAATTTTAGGTATGAAATGTCATAGAATAGGAACTTGTGTAGAATAGGCACAGATCCAACTCGGTTTATTAGAAATTCTTGACCCTAGTTTTTTAATCTTTAGACCTAAATGATATTCAATACTACCAAAAATTAAATGCCCTAAATTTAATTTTTAAGAACCTCATTTCTTCTAGACAGACATTGAGAGATGCTAGCTCAAGTAGAAGGGGAGAAACGACCCAGGCATGAAAGCATATCCTCAAGCTGCTCCCTCTGACATGGAAGCATACTCTTCTTATATAGTCCCAATCATGGAATATATCTTGGTTCAACTATGCAATCAGGTTTGAATTGTCTCAAATTTTAATGACTCAAATGACAAGCGAATCAACCTATTCCACTATTGCTGTAGAATGTTTAGGACTTTCCTTCTTGACCTTATTCCAGATCACTTTATTCAATTCATCCTACAAATTTTTAATTAAACTATTGAATTGAGGTCTAGTCCACTATGTTTCAAATTATATCCAGAATTGAGTCCCCTCTCTCAATTCCTTCTGCAACAACTCTTTAGCTTGGATGAACAATTCTAATTCAAGATGCTTTAGAGATGAATCTACTATAATAGGTCTCCTTATCACATGTACATGATTATTAAAAAACATAATAATTTACTCCTGTGACCAACATGGAGCTTTTAAAGTCACATTGCTTCACAAGCTTGTCGATCCTCCACAAAGGACTAAATCTAAAGTTCTTAAATCATGTTATGATTTCTCGAAATTTAACTACCTATCTGTAGGAGTTGATAAAATCCAACTCCACGGTGTGCCAAGATCACCTGCATGCAAATAGCTTGTTGAAGAGAAACCAAAGGAGCAAGAGCTTGAAGCAAACAATGCAAGAGAAAATATTTCACAATAGGAAAAAGGAAATTGCTATGTGAATGGATGAATTTACAATGAGAGAGAGAGACCGCTTATAAAGGCCTCAAGGAAGCTTGTAGAACAAGTTGGAAGGTGGTAGAAGATAACGTTGACAACTAAGCACTCTTCCACAAAAAGGTGGAATATGTTAAAAGGGAACAAACTCCCATGTTGTCAACAACTCATCACTACAACTATTAACTACATGCATTTACCTAAGTAAGCTTAAGTAATAAAATAAATAAATAATTATTTACTCTAACATCCCCCCTTAAGTGCAACTTAGGGGAATGCCTTAAGCTCGCAAAACTAAGATGAAATGCAGAATGGGTCCCGACAACAAGGCCATGTTAGGTACCCATGTACAATGCAAAGAAATGCAACCTCTGAAAACGGGGAAAGAGGGAAAACCTCATGGGAAAAACCCTCCCCCAAAAAGAGGTAGGAACAAATATGCTAAAAAAATGGAGGAAGGAAGGCCTCAACAAGACCCCCCAAGGACAACTTCCACCGGAAATGTTTCAAGAGACTCTCGAAACCATAAGTACAACCAGCCCCCCCATTAGATATAAAAAAGATACCAAAGCCCCCCCCAGAATAATGAAGCCTCCGGAGAAAGAATCGAACCAATGAAACTCTAATGCGGAGTAAACAAGGGAACAAAACAAGGGAACGCCTGAATGAGAGGGAAAACTGGAATGGCTAGCTGATGCCCAAAGGAACAAGTATGAGGATCTTAAAATGGAATCCCCAAGGTAGGTGTGATGACATTGTCATGAATGTCCGCTGTAGTGTCCGCAACAAGTGCACCTGGAGGCTCAATGAATGAAGCTGGAGGATCAGGTAAAGCGGAGGAAGAATCCTACAGAGGAGAAAAGCCCTCAGCTGGATGTGGTGTGGCCGTCAAAATAGGGATCTCAGGTACAATACAAAGGTTCAAGTATCCAGACCGCACCACATGATGCTCTTGCAAAAGAGAAGAGCCGTGCTCCGAAAATGGAGATGGAGGGCAAAAGTGTGAGATGGTATAGAGACGTGTGGAAGAATCAATTGTCCCTGTAGCAATAAGGCCTCCTGTGGCACAATCCTGAATGAAGATTGAATTAGTAGTGAACTCAACTGTCTTCCCTGATCCGCTGGGTGTAATCTGAGAAATCGAGAGAAAGTTGGCAGACAAAGATGAAACATACAATACATCATTGAATATACCATCCTCGATGCAAACTAAACCTTTCCCACAGACTAGTGGGGCAGTGTTATTCACCATGAGAATATGAGGAATAGGAGAAGCCTCAAGAGTAGAGTAGACACCTTGAGAAGATGTCATATGGTGAGAAGCACCTGAATCCAATATCCAAGGAACCTGTGAAGGAGATGCAATGGAACCCTGTAATGCATGACCCTTTCCAAGATCCGATGTAGGTGGCGAAGATGTGGAAGAAGACTGAAAGGTAGACCCTTGCGAGGTAGAAAAAGATGGAGAAGAAATAGTGTTCTTCTGAAGAAGAGGTTGCAAATTTGCAATTTGTTTCTCATAGCCATCAAATCTCTTCTGAAAACAATGTGCCTCATCATGAGATCCTTTCTGACAATAGGAACAGGTAGGAGTCTCAGTCTTCTTTTTCTCCTTCTAAGAAGATGATGAACTAGTAGAAGAGGGATTTGATAACTACTTTGATTTCTGCTCTTGTGTATCCTTGACAAGCAATGCCTGCGACTGTAAACTTGAAAGTGAATCTATTTGATTGATCTTGGATTGTTCATGAGTTAACCGATTACAAAATATCTCAAATGAAGGCATCCTGTGTCTATCGCCCGAGGCATCCATAGTGGAGTACAAAGTGGAAGAGAAGATCTGATATTGGCCTCTCAACTTTGAGAGTATAAAAAAGATACACTCATCATCTGTCTTATTTTTCCCACATCCCTGCAAAAGTGTACGTAGAGATTTGAACTTCATCAAGAAATCCTCAATGGTGGGGAAGTCTGTAGGTGTCAAAGGTGTCAATTCTGCATCAAGCTAAAGTGCCCGGAACTCATTCACTATGCCAAAAAAAGTCTGAAATTTGAGCCAATAAGCTCGTGGAGTGGTCAAACCATCCAAGTGAAACAATAGACTGTCTGAAATGTTCAATGCAGTCAATCCCATGGCCTCATCCATTTTATTCCTGTGCTGAAGAACCTCAAAAGAGCGTGTAAGAATAGGTTGATTCTCATTGAGACATGAGCATAAACCCCTTGACATGAGAAGCCTAGTCATTTGTGCCTTCAAGGTGTGATAGTTGTGTGGCATAAGACGGGTCACAGATGGATCTGCCATTGAGAGAAGAAGATGGAAGTAGAAGGGTGTTATTTTGAATTAAATTACAAGAAAGAAAATGCCCCCCGCCCCCCCCCCCACAACAGATAATGATATCTCTCAAATACCACAAAAGAACAACTATGGCAAGCAAGAAAAACTTAAAAAAGAACTTGGATTTCGGATGCAGAGAGGGAGGAAACTGAAGCCTCTACTTCAACACCACAAATAGGAGCTCAATATTACTCCAAACTAATTCCAAATTTGGAAAGTAGACAATAAATCATGCACTTTAAAAAAAAATAGCATTGAAATATGTGTCCACATGAGCCCGAATGAAGCCTTTGAAGGTGCAAAAAATGGCATTTTCGAGTTGCAGAAAAATTGAGGAACAGAGATGTCAAACTTCCTACACCAATGTGTAGATCACGAAATTCTACCCCAAAAGAAAAAAAATTGCTCGAAAAATTGAGTCCGTATGAGGGAGACATCGCTGTTTGAAAATCATTTCTGCAGTTATTTTTTTTGAATTGCTGCTGTCGCACATCCAAAAAATAAAGAAGAAAATCCAAAAAATGTCAGATCTGTTATGTCAAACCCTCCTCTTTCTCCAAATACTGAAAAAATGCTCTCCCTCCCGATCGAAGAAAAAATACAAACAAACTAGGGTTTGTGTCTTCGAATCGCAGTTTAAAATATCTTCCAGCCAAGAAGCAGCAGGGAGGCTTTGATACCATGTAGGAGTTGATAAAGTCCAACTCCACAGTGTGCCAAGATCACCTGCATGCAAATAGCTTGCTGAAAAAAAACCAAAGGAGCAAGAGCTTGAAGCAAACAATGCAAGAGAAAATATTTGACAATAGGAAAAATGAAATTGCTATGCGAATGGATGAATTTACAATGAGGAAGAGACCGCTTATAAAGGCCTCAAGGAAGCTTGTAGAACAAGCTGGAAGGTGGTAGAAGATAAGGTTGACAACTAAGCACTCTTTCACAAAAAGGTGGAACATGCTAGAAAGCAACAAACTCCCGTATTGTTAACAACTCATCACTACAACTATTAACTACATTTACCTAAGTAAGCTTAAGTAATAGAATAAATAATTAATTATTTACTCTAACACTATCAATGTAATCTCCTGATCATTTTTATGCTTCTAGACCCATCTCGAAAGCATTTTAGAGAGGTTAATAATAGACAATCAATGTCTCAATTTATGGTAGAAGCATACATGATTCACTATTCTCTATGTTATTGTACAAATTAACTATACAAAATTCGTGATGAATATTCATAGGTATAAGCATAAAATGCTCATCTCTTGTAGTCAAAGCATAATGCCCTCCTTATGATACTTGAATCTCTTGAGCAAAAAATCCATTAATTGAAATTGGGTCCACCCTCTTGAGGGTTAGAGAGCAGAGAATCTTCCTTGACAACTTTGGCTTTGATCGAGAAATTTATCTCCCCCAATGGGAGCTCTATCTCTGTCTCTCACCCTTTGCATTAGAGCACACACAACGGTGCCACATGTACTTGTTTGAAACACTTTTATAATAATGAAACACACACATACACAGAGAGGCATATATGAGCTAATAACACAATAATAAAATGTAATGTCCCCATTTTAGGAGTTGACCAAGTGTGTGTGCGTTAGCCTTGTTCTACATGGTCGCGAGGGCTAACGAAGGGTTTAATGGGATCCTGGAGTGTTTTGGCCTAGTCATTTCCAGTTTGGGCCAAAACGAAGTTGATTTACTCAGTTTCAGGCATACTTACTATTTTTAGTAAGCCGACGGAACACAGTGCAGGTCAATTTTGGTGATTGGATTTGATACTTCTCGGTGAGAGCTTTCCGATGAGCTATCACTCGCATTATTCGGAGTCTGATTGCTAATACATTTTAATGCCTGAAGTTTTATTAAAGTAACGTCTAATTTAATTGTAAAATATTAAAGTGTTACTTTAATATTTATTTTATGGGGATGTGTACCCAAGGGAGACATAAGGGGTATTTTAATATATGTTTTATGTATTACACATCTTTTATCCCACATTGCCCATATGAGTTGAGCGGACCCTTGGAAATAGAATAAAAGGAAGCATTTGTGGCTTCATTAGACAGGTTGAATATGAGAAGAAATTGGTGTGTGAGTTGCAGCTCCGTTCTTGGCATTTGAGAACATTTATCCTCTCTTGTAACATTCTAGATGTCATTCCCTTGGGGTTTGGCCTTTGGAATTCTTTGTTATCGGCTTCATTATCAAGCAGTTTAGTTGCATTTCCAGCTACAGGCAGATTTGGTATTTTGCTCATATCTTCTTCACTGCTTGTCTGACACTTATGCCGCTTTGAGGGAATTATATTACGAAGGTAGTGGATTGATTGAAGGACAAAGTACTGTAGCAGCATTGTTCATGCGGCACTATTCACGCAACACTATTGACGCGGCACTATTCACGCGACACTATTCACGTGGCACTATTCACGTGGCACTGTAGCAGCAAGTTCGAAAGCATGGGCTGGACTATTATGTCAATAATGCTGAAGTAAGTAGTGAGTTGATAAATCTGCCATGTATTTGGTTTTATGAATTTTGAAAATAACATTTTATTGGCAGCAGTTCATTTCCACTTTGCATATTATTGTAGTTTCTTTCTTGTTTATGTTGTATGATACCAATTCCATGCACAAAACACAACAAACAAATAAACGTTTGATTTCCGGAGTTATAAGGGGTTTAAAACATTAAATGGAGAAATAAGAGGTTGAATGCAAACTGTTTGACATAATTCCTTTCAGCAATTTGGTTTAGTTTTTTGGGACATTCAGGGGTGCCCATTACATAAAACTCCCATTGCTATATATATAAGCTAATTACACAATAATAGAACTCCAATCGTTATATCGTTGAACAATTCTATATAAACTATCTCTGATCTCTTGAATATCAAATAACCTCACAAAGATCATCGAAAATGATAATTTCCTATCATTTGGTTTAGTTTTTTGGGACATTCAGGGGTGCCCATTACATAAAACTCCCATTGTTATATATATAAGCTAATTACACAATAATAAAACTCCAATCGTTATATCGTTGAACAATTCTATATAAACTATCTCTGATCTCTTGAATATCAAATAACCTCACAAAGATCATCGAAAATGATAATTTCCTATCACTAGTAACTCTGTTAAAAAATAGCTTCAGATATCACATGATAGATTATAACATTTCACAATACCATTTGGTGTTGCATTTATCGTTAATGATAGATACACACTTTTTGTATTCCTTATGTGATCAACATTTAACTGAGCTGTTATTTGACTCAATGTAATGCCTTATTGTCCTCGTCTTGTACTTAGTATTTAAGTTCTCTGGTTAGTGTATGCTTTAGGAATTAATAATTGATTGTTAGTATAGTGCTTCTAATCACCCATTTCTGTGGACTCTAAAGTTTGTGATACATGTTGTTGACCATGAACTTCAAGAATTGTTGTTAGATGGGGAACTTGGTGTGTCAGATTGTATTTGCCAATATGCTTTACTTAATGCATATAAGGATAAGATGCAATAACAAAGCATCGTGATGGACTTTTTGGATAATGCCATAGCTAAAGTACAACAATTGGGCATCTTCATTCTGAATGCAAATCTTTTCAAAATCGACCACATCAATATACAATTTGACTTCAAGCTTAAAGCAATGCTATTTTCTTATGATGATTTGATTTTGTGGCTCGTTGATTGGAGGTGTCGAAGTGCATAATCAATACCTCTACCATGATTGAGTCAACCATACAAACAAGTAGCTTATATTGATAGTCGGCATATAGAATCTTAGTATACATGTATAATCCGCAAAATTTAAAGAATTTCTATTATTATTTTATTGGATCCAATAATATTAGTGCCCGACTATGAAAACAAAATGTAATGGTCGGATAATGCCAACCATCAATATTAGATTGTTGTCTAGGGTGTGGAATGAATATTTGATTGATTTCCTAGAAATGACTAGTAACTCAAGCAGTAGTACCTCTAGCGCCTTGGCCATGTCTATTGTGATTTCTTTAACTGTTGTGATATAGTGTCGATCTCCATGATATCTAATATGCAACTAATTGTCTTGTCTTTTAATAAGTTCTTGGTCTTGTGTATCATTGTTAAGAGCACTCAGACTTGCCATTGCTAAAGGAGGTATATATTGGTAGGTGTGTGCCATGCGATCATACAAGTGTTGCCATTGAGATCTCCCTGGTATGGGTGCTATCCATGAAGACATGTCTTGCATAGTCAGTTATGTGAAAAATGTCAAAGTCTTGAAAGGCTACACAATGTACAGTTATACAATTCTAATTGGTGATGATAAAGGAAATGATTTAATGACCATAATTTCAGGGATACGATGTATATAGTCTACTATCATGATCGCCAATTTTGGTATAGGATGTAGCATTAGTTGTGATATCGTGAAGTAGCACAAGTCTAGGAAGGCTGCGATAGAAAAGCAATTTTGGAAATCAGAACAGTTGGCTTAGTAAATTGAATTAGTTTACAGATTCAATTACTTAGAGGGATGATATCCAAGGTCTTAACTCTTGTATAGCATATCTTTATTTTGTCATTTGGTATGAAAATGGACACATTTGGTTAAAGTCTTGATGAAACTGACGAAAATAATGAATTGCATTGGTATAAAGGAATGCATGTTGGGAAGCGATTATATGTATATTTTTCATGTAATGTTGTGATGTGCAAGCATTGACATTGGGTATTAGAGCAGAGAAGATGTCATCTTTAATTGGAACTAATTAGGCATTGTGATGCCAAGGATAGTTCATTGTGTACAACCCAAAACTTTTATGTAAAGCTTCATGTAATTTAGATAGAGAGTCCTTGAAGGTGGCTTTAACCTTCTTTGTATTTGAGCGGTGAGCTTCCTTTTGTTCTCATAAAATCCTAACACAGCTGAAGACCTTTAACAAGGTCTTGTCCTTTAATAGGGACATATGTCTTGGATGTTTTGTATTGACTCCTAACAGGGACATTTTTATACTAGTGCATTATCTTGTGGGTTCAGTTCTCACTAGGGTTTAACCTTAGCTAGGGTTTTCTCAATAACACATGATAGTGTTATAGGTTCCTTTGTGGCGTATGGTATAGTGATATGCTTTATCATTCGATTATTCTATGGTATTGTCATCGAAAGAATAATTTGTTTAAAAGTTCTTCAACACTAATACACCCCCTCTCTAAGGGTTTCGACCCTAATAGTATAGTCTTCAAGTGATGCAAGCTACATACTATGTATGATTCCAAAGTTTTGGTCTTTCTAATTGATCCAATTCCCTTAAAGAGAAGAGTAGGGATCAAATTAGACACGTGGATACTTGATTTGTGAGATGGGGACTTGAGAGCTGTGTAGGCAATTTGATTTCCCTCGATTCCTTTAGAAAAGAAAGCCTCAAGGATCTACGTTTTGTTTCAATTGTAGTGCTTTTACAACCATGCAATTGGGGTTTCCGCCATATGTAGACAAGGCCCTGTTAGAAATTGGCTGAATATTATGAACCTTATGTATGTAGGTTATGTCAGTCTTGTAATTTAAATTATGAGATTGGAATGACGTTATTGACTTCACAAAGATCAAGCATCCTCCGGCTTGCCCAAGCACAAACATTGCCCAACATAACTCGTCGATCCTAGATATATTTCCAACTTGCAATCGAAGTCCATTCCTGCTTTGATACCATGTTTTTGGTGCTTGTTTAACAGAGGCAAGGACTCAGATCATCATTGCCATCTAAACAATAAACGATAAATTGTTATCATTTCCCTTCAGCATTTCTTTTCTATATTGTGGAGATTAATGATGTATCGTAGATGTGTGTATATTTAAATTGTAAATGCTATGTGAGGTAGATCCATTCTTCCTTTATAGCTACTAGTAGTGCCCCTTCACCAGGGAAGCCACTCTTATCGTTGACCTCAATTATTATTATCAATATAACTTTATGTAATGTGCCCTTTTCATGTTCATAGTAGGTTAGCGCAATTGTCCTATAAAAGTCAAGTGGGAGGGCTAATTTTTCCAAAGCTGTATGAAGTTGGGGTTTGATGATGTGTATGGTGAGAAAATTATGGATTCTACGGGTATGTTGGTTGAACGCTTGTGTGGGTGTACGGTGAAGAAGTGGAGGTGTAGGGATAGCAATGTACGAGGGAGAGAATGGGGAAGTCTTATAGTGATCGTGTAGAGGCTTATCGTGAGAGGTAGGGACGAAGTGTTGTACAAAGAGAAAGTGGAGCTTGTATGGTATATGGAGGAGGGGAGTAAATGACGTACACAAGCCATATGGATGAATGAAGGTATGTTGGCATTAAAGAGTAAACTCACAGTGTGCGATTGTAATGGGCACCCTAGAAATGCTCAAAAAATAAATCAACTGCTGATAGGAATTTAGTCAAATAATTTGCATCCAACTCTTTATTTCTCCGTAAAATGTTTAAGCCCCTTTTTGGCTCTGGAAGTAAAATGTTTGTTTGTTTTAATGTCTTTGCATAGATTTGAAATCACATAACATGAACAAGAAGGAATTTATAATAATATGTAAACTGAAGATTGAACTACTGCTGAAATAGTATTATTTTTATCTAATAAATCAAATACATAGCAGACTTTTCTATTCACTAATTACTCCGGCATTATAACATAATGTTCCAGTAATGACTTCCCAACTTGCTGCTACAGTAACATGAATAGTGCCATGCTACAGTAAAATCTGTCTTCAATCAGTCCAAGGTCCTCATAAACTCATCCCTTCAGAATGGCATATGCATCAGACAAGAAGCGGGAATGATATGAGCAAACACCCAATCCGCTTGTAGCTGGAAATACACCCAATCTGCTTGTTAATGAAGCTGATAACAATGAATTCCAAAGGCCAAACCCCAAGGGAATGACGTCTAGAGTGTCACAAGAGAGGATAGATGTCCTCTAATGCCAAGCACGGAATTGCAACTCACACATCAATTTTCTTCTCATATTCAACTTGCTGAATGAAGCCACTAAGCTCCCTTTTATTCTTTCTCCAAGGGTCCATTCCACTCACATGAGCAATGTGGTATAAAAGATGTGCGATATAAAACATATTAAAATAATCACTTATGTCTCCCTTAGGCGCCCCTTTTGATTTGCACACATTCGCATAAAATTTAATATTAAAGTAACACTTTAATATTTTACAACTAAATTAATTGTTACTTTAATAATACTTCAAGCATAAAAATATATTAGCGATCGGACTCTGAATAGCACGAGTGATAGCTCGTTGGAAAGCTCTCGCTGCGGAGTATCAAATTCAATCACTAAAACTAGCCTCCCCTGTGTCGTATTGAATTACTAAAAATAGTAAGTATGCCTAAGACTGAGTCAATGAACTCCGTTTTGGCCCAAACTGGAGATGACTAGGCCAAAACACTTGAAGATCCCTTTAAACATTTCGTTAGCCCTTAGGACTATGTAGAACTAGGCTAACACATATACACACATGGTCAACTGCTAAAGTGGGGATATTACAGTCCGCCTCCCTTGAAATTGCTTGTCTTCAAGCAATCTCAGTCCAGCCTGCTGAATAACCTGCTCACTCTCTCATGTAGCATCCTCCTTTGGCAGGTCTTTCCATCTGACCAAATACTCCTTCACTATATTAGTTCTGAGTTTCCTCTCTCGGGTGTCTAGAATAGTCCCAAGTACTGACACAAGCTTCCCCTCCTTATTGAAAGGGGGTAAATCTGTAGAAGGAACTATACTCTGACCAATGGCTTTCTGAAGCCTCGACACATGACATACATTGTGCACCCGACTGGCCTTTGGAAGCTCAAGCTCATAGGCGACTTCTCCCACTCTGCGAATCACCCTGTAGGGACCATAAAATCTAGGCTTTAGCTTCTTTGCTCCGCTCCTCTTGAGCGATGACTACCTATATGGCTGTAGCCTCAAATACACCATATCCCCTACATCGAAACTACGCTCTACCCTATGCTGATCAACATACAACTTTTGCTGATTTTGAGCCTGTTGTATGTTTTCCTTGAGTGCTCTCAGGATATCCTTACTATCCTGCAACAGGTCTTTGGCTTAGGGCACTCGGCTGTACCTCAGAACTAAATCCATGAAGCTGGGTGATTCATACCCATACAATGCCATAAATGGAGTCATCCTGATGGTCATGTGATATGTGGTATTGTAACAATACTCCCCCATGTATATCCACTTGACCTAGCTCTCTGCTGCACAGTCACATAGTTCCACAAATAGTCTTCTACCCATTTATTTACTATTTCCGTTTGCCCATCTGTGTGAGGGTGGTAACTCGTACTAGGTGTAAGATCTGTACCACACAACTTAAACAACTCCTGCCAAAAGGCGCTCATGAACTTGCTATCTCTGTCACTAACAATAAGTCTTGGTATCCCATGCAACCTAAAGACCTCTCTAAAGAATAAATATGCACCCTATGTTGCTGTATAAGTAGAAGGAATAGCAAAAAAGTGAGCGAACTTTGTTAATCTATCTACCACCACATAAATACAATATGTTTCTGACACTCGTGGTAAACTAGTGATGAAGTCCATAGAAATACTTTCCCATTTCCTGTCCAGAATGGGCAAGGATTGTAGTAAACTTGCTGGAAATGTGTGCTCTCCCTTATTCTGCTAACAAACTGCACACTCCCTAACATACTTCTGAACATCATCCTTGAGCTCTCTCTATGAGAACCACTCTCGGATTTGCCTATAGGTCTTGAAGGCCCCTGGATGCCCAGTTGTGGGTGCATCATGAAATGCTCTTAGAATCTCCTCTCTAAACTGTGATGTAGGGATCAAATAAACCTGTTTTGAAAGCTGATCAACCTATCCAACACCGCATACTTGCCTTCCTGAATGGTGCCTGCAACTATCCTAGAAGCCCAATGATCTCTTGCATACTCTGCTGCAATTCGATCTCTCCAATCTCCTGAATCCTCTGCTTGAGCAGATAAGAGAGGTCTCCAAGATAAAGCATCAGCCACTACATTTTTCTTACCTTTGACAAACTCTATATCAAATTCATAAGCCTGCAATTTAGAAATCCATTTCTGTTGCCAATCATTAAGATTACGCTGCCTCATGAAGTATTTAATACTATTGTGATCAGGTTTGATCACAAAATGCCCACCTACCAAATACGATCGTAATTTGGCCAATGCATGCATTATGGCCAATATTTCCCCGTTGTAGATAGAATAACTCCTCTCAACTCCTCGGAGCTTCCTACTCTTGAATGGAATGGGGTGTCTCCTGTATCAATACTGCTCTTATCTCGTCTCCTGAAGCGTCACATTGAATTTCAGTGGCTTTGTGAAATCAGGTAGAGCTAGAACTAGACAAGATGGCATTACCAGTTTGAAGTGGTCAAAACATCTTTGCGTTGCCTCTGTCCATATGAAGGCTCCTTTCTTGGTAAGATTTGTCAGAGGTGCGGCAATCTGTGAGAATCCCCTAACGAACTTCCTATAAAAACCACATAAACCAAAGAACCCCTTAAGCTATGTGAGGTTTGTGGGAGTAGGCCAATCTATAATAGCTCTAATCTTTTTAGGATCAACCCGAACAACATAGACACTAATGATATGCCTAAGGTAAAGGAGCTCGATCATGCCAAACTCGCATTTTGATTCCTTGGCGTACAATGACTCTAACCAAAATCGATAACACCTCCAAATGCTGCAAGTGCTCCTCCCAGGTCTTACTGAAGACCAAGATGTCATCAAAGAAGACCAAGACGAATCTCCTCAATTGCCCCCTGTACACCTAGTTCATACAACTTTGAAATGTGACAGGTGCATTGGTTAGCCCAAATGGCATAACCATAAACTCGAAGTTGCCATAGTGACATCGGAAGGCTATCTTCTTGATGTCCTCTACTCTCATCTTGATTTGGTGGTATCCGGATCGTAAATCGATTTTGGTGAAGAAGCGTGCACGATGCAACTCATCAATTAGCTCATCAATCTTAGGAATGGGATACCTGTTTTTAATTGTTTCCTTATTTAGTGCCCTATAATCGATGCACATGTGCATCGTCCCATCCTTCTTCACTAGAACTACTGCTGAAGCAAAAGGACTTTTTCTAGACCTAATGTGCCCCATTTCCAATGGCTGCTTGCCTTTTCTATCTCATCCTTGTGTTTCTTAGGATGACGATAGGGGTAATCATGATTGATTTGGCTCTCTCGAGCTCAATAACATGCTCTATTCCCCCTGTTAGGAGGAACCTCGTGGGGAATATCACCATATACTTTGGCATGCCTGTCAAGTATCTCTTGCATATCCGGTGGATGACTCTTTAGCTGTGGCTCTTGTGGTGCTGGCATAATAAAACACTCTACTGCCCACTCTTTG
Organism: Cupressus sempervirens; assembly: GCA_028749045.1. Lineage (NCBI taxonomy): Eukaryota > Viridiplantae > Streptophyta > Pinopsida > Cupressales > Cupressaceae > Cupressus > Cupressus sempervirens. The sequence continues at coordinate 185,876,792 of CM053784.1, read as the reverse complement.
TCATTATGCCAAAAAAGTCTCTGCATTTTCCTTAGGGAGACTACTCTGCAACTCCCATCCAAAACTCCTCTGAGTACAGTAGTTCTTCCCTTATGCTGGAATCTAATCTCTAGTTTTGATAGGTTGAGTGTGAACTCAACTAGAAGGTCGTCCATGTCATGCTGAGGGTGACATCATAGTCTCCCATGTCTAAAACATAGAATTCATCCTCCAACTCATAGCCATCTCCAAACTTGATGTGAAGATTAGATATCTTTCGAGTTCATAATAATTTGTCACCATTAGCTACCATGACTCTAAACCCAACATGCTCCTCAGTTTGTAAACCTCTCATGGCTACTAACCGTGCATCTATGAAGTTATGTGTAGCCCCAGTGTCAGTGAGAGAGAGATCACTTTCTGCCCCTAGATAGTACCCTTGACGCTAAATGTGATCGCCTTTTGAGCCCCTGTCAATCATGCCAACAACCTATCATCTTTAGGAATGATATTCTCCTTTGGACTCCTTTGCTGAAAAATACTCCATTTGATTTTGTAATAACCCCAACCGGTTATAACTTCGTGAAATACCAAATCCTTTTCAAATTCAATTGCTTGACATTTTGTCAAATAATTTACAAGCAAGCTTTGATACCATTGTAATATCCCTTGTCAATTCAAACCTCAACTTGTTGATTTGTAGGTCAAGGAAAATTGTTAAACACTTCCAATATGATCTTTATGCTTTTTGTTTCTGAGTTTTAGATGATTATGCTTGCTTGAAATGATATCAAAGGGAATCTAAAAGCCTGTAATTGATTAGTACTATATCTAAGAAAAGAACTAAATGCATATGCAATTCTCTTTTGGCTTTTCAAATGCATATAGATGAATGTAATGTTCTCATTATAAAATAAATTATTTATCAAAATATTGTAACGAGCCGAATGATTTTATGTATCTTGGACCCATTCTTATTTTGTTTCCGTAGTTTGTGTTGCTGTCGGCTATCTTTTTACACCCTCGAAAAGTTTTCCCCAACGGGTATTTAAGCACAACTTAGAGGTAGTCTTTAGGTATGCTTTTGTATTATTTTCTGTGTTGCAAATTCTTGTTGGAGTTCTTTGTTGTTCCCCATTTCGGAAGTGAAAGACCTTCCCTATTTGGCTTGTCTCAGTTCCGGTGGGAATCAAGCCTCACCCTATTTTGTCGCCTATAATATTTTGCTCGGATTTGGCAAATCAGAGCACTATAATTTTTGCGAATTGGAGAAGTCACTGTGTTTAATTTGATCAATTATCTGTTGTGTAATGTGGTAATTCAATTCTGTGCTATCTACATTTTAACTCTCTTTATTTTCCCACTCTCACCCATACTCCATTACCTTCAATCTGTCCAATATAGTACGACCTAGACATTCCCCTTCTGGTACATTACGTACGACCTTCATTAGTGTACGGCCAAGCCGTCGTACGGCTTTGCAATCTAGGCAATCGCCCTCACACCATCCCCTTATCCGTCATTCGCACAATTGTTCCCCGTACAGCCCTTTCTGGCCTCCAAAGCTGCCCACCATCAGATTGTATGGCCTTGTGCCCCATCTGTCGTGTGACTTTGTCTCCCATCCATCGTACGACCTACCATTTCCCATCGTACGGCCTTGAATTCCTTCTACCGTATGGCCATCGTATGGTTGTGACTCCAACCCATCGTACGACCTGCAGATTTCTCACCATATGACCATTAACTAGTTTTCCTAGCCACCACCATATGGCATCCAGACTTCCGTACGGGCATCTCTTGCTCTCCTATACGTTGCATACCATACATCTCTCTTAATTTGGCAGTCGTACAACTCCTTCCCAAGTCCGTGCCACCTTTTCAGTGTGTCTGTACGGTCCCAATTAGTAATGCAATCACAGGAATATAGACACGAGAACATTACAGTGGTCTCAAAGTGCTTCAATCCTGCCAGCCTGTGAACAGTGAATGAGAGTTTATAGCCGGAAGAGGACACATTCCGTTAATTGAATGGCTGCTGAATTGGTATTGACAGCTGCCGAGTAGCACTATTGAGGGAACTTGCCAGGAATTAGGCACAGATTACTGATACTCTGCAACTCATGGAAGAAACTCTCAAGAAGTTGGTGGACAATAAAATATCCGAAGAACAAAATGGTCATAGTGTGGACTCGGTGTTGGGGAAATCAAAACCTCATCCAACACACTCTCGACCTTCCTTGCCGACTTTTCTTCCACGGAAGGAGGCACAACACAGAGGGAAACAACCAACCATTGGAGAGATGGAAGAACAACTGAGAAAAGACTGGAAGAATGCAAATCTTGAGGAAGATATATTCTACAAAGATTATGCGGATCTGAGAATGAGATGTTCGAGAGGCGGAAACAAAGGATATTTTAACGATGATCTCAGAAGAAAGTTGAGTAAAGTAAGTCTGTCTCCATTTGACGAATCCAGTTCCATATTTGCGCAAGCGTGGGTAATGAAGACCAATACTTCTCGCTGAATCCTATGCCAGAAGAAGCAATCAAATTTGCGGCGCTGCAGTTGGAGGGAATTTCACATGAATGGTTGCATCACGACACCATCACATTAGGGCATGGTCAAATAAATACTTATGCGAAATTCACAGAGAGATTGATAGAGCGATTTGATGGTAAAGCTCTGGAACTCAATTTCAAAGATTTGGCACAACTGAGACAAATCGGATGGGTTGATCAGTTCATTGCAGAATTTCAAAAACTTTCTATTTTGGTCACGGACATTTCTGAAAGATGACAGGTAGTGCTCTTCATGGATAGACTGACAGAACCTCTGAAAGGTTGGGTAAAGGGGTTTAATCTTGCCACCTTGTCGGATGCAATCAATAAAGCACAGAGTATGGTATTATATTGGCATTATCCTCTCGAAGTTACTCACATTCCAAATTGCTGACATTTTCGAGGGACAAACCTTTGCGAAGGAAGCCGTCATTGGATGAAACTACCAGACAGGAACTCCAAAGGAAGAAACTGTGTTTCAATTGCAAGGGACCTTGGGAGCCTGGCCACTGATGCTTCGGAAAGGGGAAGATCCATTATATTGAGGTTGTGTCTGATGATGAGGATGAACAGGAAGAAATGTCGACCGAAGACAACCAACCTCACAATAACACCAACATGGTCAGTTTAAACCTATGGAGAGAATTGCAGCTTTGGTACGACGCGAAGGAACTATTGCCTTAGCCGGTAGCCCGAGGTACACAATTAAGAATAGATATCCCGTTCTAAGGATAGATGAGTTGTTGGATGAATTGCATGGCACGGTCTATTATTAAGAAATAGATCTTTGTTCCAGATACCATTAGATCCACATAAGAGAGGAAGATGTAGAAAAGGCGGCTTTCCGTTGTCACTACGGACATTATGAGTTTTTGGTCATGCCATTCGGATTGACAAATGCACCTGCTACATTCCAATCATGCAGGAATCACATTTTCAACAAACAATTGCATAAGTGCTTATTGATATTTTTTGATCTTATTTATAGCAGGACATGGGAGGAGCACTTGAAGCATCTGGATGAAGTCCTAAGGATCATGGAGGAGTAGTCTTTGTTAGCCAAGCAATCCAAGTGTGAATTCGGTATGATAGAAATATTGTACCTGGGGAATGTTGTCAGTAGATACGGAGTTCAAGTTCATTAGGAGAAGATTCAGGCTATCCTTGATTGGCCTCCCCCAAAATCACTCACGGATTTACGAGGGTTTTTCTGACTGTGCAGTTATTACCTGAGGTTCGTTGAAGGATTCTCTAAGCTTAGCGCACCCTTAACGAATCTGACAAGGAAGGGATCTTTCTAGTGGAATGAAAAGACAACTCACTTTTGATAAGCTGAAAGAGGCAATGAGCACTTGGCCCATAGTAGTGTTACTTGATTTCACTCGATCGTTCATTTTGGAGTGCGACACGTCCAAAGAAGGCATTGGAGCGGTATTGATGTAGGATAAACACCCCATAGCTTTAGAGAGCAGGAAGCTTACGTAGATAGAATGGCTATATTCCATCTACGAAAAAGAGATGTTGGCTATCGTACATGCACTAACCAAGTTCTGGCAGTATCTAGGAGGTGCCAAGTTTGTTGTCCATACGGATCACAACAGTTTGAAATATTTTCTGGAGCAATGGGACTTGAATGAGAGGCAACAAAAATGGGTAAGCAAGGTTCAAGCTTTTGATTTTGACATTGAATATGTGAAAGGGAAGAACAATGTGGTTGCAGATTCCTCGTCCTAGAAACCCACCATTTGCTCACTAAACTAGATTCTAGTTGACTGGATGGCACATTTTTTAGTTGAATACTCTAAAAACACATTTGCCTGTGAGCTAATGGACGGCAACACCTAGGATGATTGGTACAGAGTGGTGGATGACATTATCTACTATAAAATAAGGATATTTTTGGTGCTAGAATCCAAATTGAAGCAGAAAATCTTGAAGGAAGTACACAACTCACCCCTGACAGGACACCCGGGTTTCCTCAAAACTTACAAAATTCTTCAGGAGAGGCTTTCATGGAAAGGACTTAAAGGGGACGTGTTGCAGTATGTAAGAGAGTGTACGGTCTGCCAGCAGAACAAGTTCGAACATACTGTACCTGCCGGGTTACTACAACCTCTGCCAATTCTAGAACATAAGTGGTAAAGTATATTGATGGATTTCATAACAGGGCTTCCTAAGGTGAACGGAAAGGATTTTATTTTCGTGGTAGTTGACAGATTGACAAAGTACGCACATTTCTTTGCCATCTCCTCCAACCTTTAGGTCGCACAAGTCATTGATTTGTTTTTTACAGAAGTCTTTCGTTTGCATGGGTTACCTCGAAACATCGTCAGTGATCGGGATGGGCGATTCATCAGTATCTTCTGGACAAAACTGTTTCAGATGGTAGGGACAAAATTATCTCCAAGTACTAGTTACCACCCGTAGATAGATGGACAAACGAAGATTGTGAACTAATGGCTTAAAGGTTACCTTCGGAACTACGTCTGGACACAACGAGCATGGGTCAAATGGTAACATCTAGGGGAATATTACTACAATACCATGTACCACATGTCCATTGGAATGACACTATTCAAAGCTCTATATGGGTACGAACCCCTCTCCTTCATCGACACAGTTCTGGGAGACAGTTGTGCACCAAGGGTGAGGGACTGGCTTCATGAGGGACAAGACATATTGAGATGCTTGAAGGAAAACTTACAATGGGCACCAAATTAATAGAAGATGTATGCCGACAAATATAGAATGGAGAGGAGTTTCGAAGTAGGGGATTTGGTCTATCTCCGGATCCAGCCATATCGACAATCTTCATTGAGGGAAAATGATGCAGAGCCACACCTTGGAAAGCTCAGGAGGAATACTCACTCAACTGAGTTACTTCAAGGGGCACGACATCAATCAGCCGGGATCGAACTCGAACCAAACTCTAGATTGGATTAATCAGAATATATAAATCTCCATAGTTTATCTTCACCCGCACACCAAGATCTTTAACCCGGAATGTCCTCAAAGAAAATATATTTGCACTTTGACAAGAGAGACCAAGATCGAATTGCTGCCAAACTCCATAGTCGATTATCTATATCCTTTCTAAGGAAAAAATGAAACTTTTCTCTATCTTACTCAAATTCGAATGCCTCTCTTACATAGTCAACCGGCTTATTTAAAACTGACTCTCCTTTTTCTAATAAAAGGATGAGAAACGTTTTTTTCTTGTATCCAAGAAAAGGATAAGAATCAGAAACTGCCTAATACCTATTATTGGAATCTGACAATCATTATCTACGAATTAAAACTATTCTAATTTAAAAAACCTATACCTGGTCCTAGGTGGCTATATCTGGAGAGCTCATCGAACTGCTACTCTAGGTATGCCACCACATGTAGGACGTTTATTTAAAACATTAAATTTAAATATTGAAAACATAAAACATTTCTTATTTTATTTCCCGCTCTGCTACTACAGCAGAAAAGGGAAAAGAAAAATTGGAGCCACAATTTTATGGTCCCTATTGTGTATTTCGTTGCGTTGGTGAAGTTGCGTACGAACTGAAACTTCTGGAGGGAAGCTGTATTCATAATGATTTCCATGTTTCATGCCTGAAGAAGGCTGTAGGCAGAACGTCATGGTAGCCATAGACCTTCCACCGCTCAATAAAAAAAGAAAGCTCATATTGGAACTAGCCGAGATCATCGAAGTACATGAGAAGACTCTGCAGAACCACACAGTGAAGGAATATCTGGTGTATTGGAAACACTTGCCATCGGATGATGCGACGTGAGAAGGTGAGCACATTCTCCGACACTCGGCATTACATTTGCTTGAGGACAAGCAAAATTTGGGATGGGAGGACTGTAATGTTCCCATTATAAAATAAATTATTTATCAAAATATTGTAACGGGCCGATTGATTTTATGTATCTCGGACCCATTCTTATTTTGCTTCCGTAGTTTGTGTCGCTGTCGGCTATCTTTGTACACCCTCATAAAGTTTTCTCCGACGAGTATTTAAGCACGACTTAGAGGTAGTCTTTGGGTATGCTTTTGGATTATTCTCTATGTACTCCGAATTTCTGTTGGAGTTCTTTGTTGTTTGCTATTTCGGAAGTGAAAGACCTTCCCTATTTGGCTTGTCTCGGTTTCGGTGGGAATCTACCCTCACCCTATTCTGTTGCCTGTAATACTTCGCTCGGATCTAGCAAATCGGAGCACAATCATTTTTGCGAATTGGAGAAGTCGCTGTGTTTAATTTGATCAATTATCTGTTGTGTAATGTGGTAATTCAATCTTTGTGCTATCTGCATTTTAACTCTATTTTTCCACCCTCACCCATACTCCATTACCTTCATTCTGTCCATCACACTATGGCCTAGACATTCCCCTTCAGGCACATTATGTACGACCTTCATTAGTGTACGACCAAGCCACCGTACAACTTTTCTATCTAGGCAATTGCCCTTACACCATCCCCTTATCCGTCATCCACATAACTGTTCTTCGTATGGCCCTTTTTGGCCTCCAAAGCCGCCCACCATCATACCGTATGGCCTTGTGCTCCATCTACTGTGTGACTTTGTTTCACATCCACCATACGGCTTACCATTTCCCATCGTATGACCTTGACTTCCTTCTACTGTACGGCCATCGTATGGTTGTGACTCCAACCCACCGTATGACTTGCAGATTTTTGATCATACAGACATCAACTAGTTTGCACAGCCACCATCGTACGGCATCCAAACTTTTGTACGAGCATCTCCTACTCCCTCGTACATTGTATACCATACATCACTCTTAATTCGGCAACCATACACCTTCCGAAGTCCGTACCACCTTCTCAGTGTGTCCGTACGGTCCCAATCAGTGACACAATCATAGGGACATAGACACAGGAACATTACAATGAATTCTAAATGAAAAATGTGCACTTACAGCCAATTGGTATTTTTTCAAACACTTGGCATGCATACTATTATGTCAATCATGGAAGATATAAATATGCACATTACATCAAACATATAGACTTGCAACTTATCACGACTTTAGTGAGATATTTTTTAATTCAATGCTTAACATAATATTCCAAGGCTCTTGGCTTTGCAACCTCAAAAAAATTGAATAGAAATGACATTATAAATCTGATATAAAATGTGCATCTACAACTACTTATGACAGCCACCTTTACAATGCCAAATAACCCATTTAAATGATGCAAATTGATTGTATAACTTGATATACAAATTGTGCAATGAAGGAGATGAAATTGCAATCATAATCAAGCCAAGTATTGTAGCGCGGGTACTATTCACGACACTGTTCACGACATTGTTCACAGCATTGTATTAGCCAGCAATAAATGTATTCTCAAATTTAAGCACAAATAGAAATCCAGAATGCCAAATTCAGTGGATATTTCACTCCCTCAAATGGTTGTGATGTTGAAGAATTGACGCTCTCCAATGGCTAATTGAAATAAAAAACCCTTAGTTTCTTCTCCCAAGTTTATATCAAATTTCACAACACTCTGGCAGCCAACAATAAATGTATTCTCTAGTTTAAGCACAAATAGAACTCCAGAATGAAACTCTCCTGAATGGCAAATTCAGTGTATATTTCACCACCTCAAATGGTTGCAATGCTGAAGAATTGACGCTCTCCAATGGCTAATTGAAATAAAAAACCCTTAGTTTCTTCTCCCAAGCTTATATCAAATGCAATTGACAATAATCAGATGCCTGACAATGAAGCTCTTGCCACTTTATTCTTTTCGTTCACTCTTCTAGAAGAAAATAAAATATTATTTAATTGCACTCTCTAGAAGCTTCCCCCTTTCCAATACAATAATTAGTTGTGCTTCTAGAAAATGCACTTTCTAGAAGCTCCCCCTTTCGAATACAATAATTAGTTGCGCTTCTAGAAAATTAAATTAATTAAATATAAAGTCACCTTTAGATTTATTTATTTATTGACTTTAATTTAATTTATTTCTCCTTATTTCTCCACTTGGCCTTCGGAGAACGAAACGGTAAGAACTCCATTGAGGGTCTAAAAGATGGGGAACATTACAATTCGCCCTGCTTGAAATTGCTTGTGCTCAAGGAATCCAACAACACAATGAACTCCAACCTCCACCTGGACCCCAAATGAAGTAGTATGTGAAATCCCTGTCAACATTGAACCAACTGCATACCACTAATATCATTAGGACCAACAACATAACCTACAATATAGAACTGAAATCCTGTGCTAATGATGTAGGAGTTAGAATATCACTGGAAGAAAACCCCACAAGAAATATTTTCATCCTGGTCCCCACCCATATAATATATACTGGACTGGAATCTTGATCAACAATCCCTTGAAGAGGCATAGCTACAGGAGAACCATATTCACTCATGCCAACTGTATCAACAATAGGTGTAGCAACTGTATCAACAATAGGAGATATAGGGTATTGTGAAATGGTTGGATGTGCTAGAGAATGAGATGAAACGAACTCACAAACAAATGACCCAACTAATTTTGAATCCGTGATTTGAGCAGAGCATGATATCACTTTTTCAAAGAGCAAAATGTGATGATATAGTTGAGACTTCAGATTTGCAGGACATTTCTTATAAAACATTGCATGAGTTGGGCACAATTGAGGTGGAATATGATGAGAATTCATGTTAGGTTAAGCTAGATGATACAATTGTTGGCATGAGTTCCCTGGATCAAGTGTTTGCTGGCGATGCAACGATAGTTGGAGTAGGAGCATGTGAGGACATTGTCATATCAACAGAAACTTTTGTATTGGTTGAACCATCCAACAAGGAGTTTAGTAGTATGCATACGGTTGTAGATGTGTGCTCTGATGATAGTACACTTGTTATTTGTGTATGAGGTGAGTGATCTAGTGACAGAGTCATGTTATACTATCGATCAACAAACTGTTGATGTTCATTTCATGGACAGTCCTATGTTCGACATGGATGCAACATTCTTTTATGACAATTTGTTGTTTGAGGTTGATGTTGATCATTCACCTGAGTGGAGTTGGGCTTAGTTTTCACCATCTATAAAGATTCAATTTTGTGTTGCGACAGTTGGTAATGCTCCTGTGTCCGCAAATTTTGATGTGGCTACACCTATCTGTAATAACCCCAACCGGTTATAACTTCTTTAAACACCAAATTACTTTATACTTCAGTTGTTTGACATTTCGTCAAACACTTTGCAAGCTAGCTCTGACACTACTATATCTCAGATTCTTCATCCATTGGTTTAGAAGTACGCCCTCTGTGGGTATAATGAATACCAAACCTTCTATCACCATTCATAATGTTGAAAACCATGTCTTTTACCTGTGGGTCAAAAGAAAAGTGATGAGCACTCCTCACAGTGTGATGTTGATAAAAACTCCCAATCTCTCTGAAAGGCTCTTCATCATCAAAATGGGAATTAGAAGATGGCTCCAATCTCTAACTCTGAACTATTTGGTCGGGCAGGATCTTGGGCAACCCTCTCAGCAAATCCAACCACAAATTCCCTATTGGGAAGTATTCTAGCCAAGGTCTCTTCAGTCTTCCTCACCAATCGTTGTATAGCACGAGAGCCCCGAATGAGAGTACCCATAGATATTCTGTATGAATTCTCCTATACATCTGAACACTCCAATAGATACTCCATGAATAACTCTTTGCAATAGAAATTATATGTAGAAGCATCAACCTGCTCCCCCGCAATCCACAACTGATCCCTTTGAAAATATGACAATGCCAATTGTCTGATGGTACCAATTGTATGAAAAGAAGAAATAGATTCACTTTCAGTAGAAGGAATTAAATCACCATGGCAGCTCATCTCCACTGATGCTCTTACTTTTTCTATACATACTATACTCATATTTTGGACGAATGTGTTCGCTACATCATCATGTCCCTCATCCTCAACCGTAGAAGTAAACTGATCACCAACCACAATATATAACTGAGTAGGGTCTAGGGCTGGTGTCGATTGTACCTGTTCTAACTCGATGGTGACCTTATCCAATTATGATTGTGACTCCTGAAGAGTCAACTGAGTATACTGGAGAGATTCCATAGTCACCTCAAGCTCATGGGTGAGCTCATCTACCTCCTCCCCTTTCCCTAACATCTCATAGCAGGTACTATCCCACTCTAGAAGGTAATCCCTATCAACAACTAATTGAGAGTAATTATGCTTCAAGATCCCAACAGCCTCTCGAAGAACATGAACCTTTGCTAGGGAAAGGCTACTATCACTGTGCTAATCTGACATATGTTGTTGGTAAAGTTATAAAATAGCCGACAGGTAGATTAGCATATAGTTGGTAATTATTATGTAGCTGATGAGTAGAATTAATTATTTCCGAATGGGCGCGACGGTTGAGTCACCCCTTCAGAATGGTATATGTACACCGTCCGAAATGGACTTTGGATCATCATTGGAAGCACTATGTAATCTCTTGGGCATATATGTGAATAATAAAAGGAGTACTGCTGTGTTACATATTCTTGTCTATTGTTTGTATGCATTGAACTATTTATCCCATACGGTAAACATTTGGCGCCGTTGCCCCATGGACCTAGAATGAAGGTAGAGGAATGAAGACTAATGCCGAATCAACTTAAGAAAAATAAGAATATACTAAATGAAAAAGATGAAATACGCACCGCACAAGAGAATTTAATTTTGGCAGAACAGGCCGAATGCAGATGGAGGTTTCAACAGATTGTCGACGAACACCGAAGCACTGAGGGATTGTTGGAAGAGACTAGATAGTGGTTGGATTTGGTGGAAGAAACAAGGGCAATATTTCTTAACCTATATACATCGAGGGAAGAAAATCTAGACAGAAGGGAATTAACTCGCACGGCTCGGAGTGCCGATGGAGCACGAGCATGGAGTGAATTCTTCGTTTGCGATACATTTCCGGAATGGACAACTTCGCTTAACGAAGACCTTTTTTCACTAAGTAACGCGACTGTTGGAAATAAGACGACTGTCAGAAACAGCGCGGCTGTGCAGAACAATGCGGGTGAGCAGAACAATGCGGGTGTGCAAAAGAGCGCGGGTGTGCATAACAGCGTGGGTGTGCAAAACAACGCGGGCACACAACAAGTACCTCCAACTCGAATAGTAATAGCTGGCCCAAAGAAAAAATTGCCAAAGTTTGATGGTGATGGAACTGTCGATCCAATTAGACACTGTAAGATATGCGAAACAATTTGGACGGCGAATGGTGTAATCGACACAAATGAATGGGTCTGACAATTTCCAGCAACCCTAAGGGGTGTAGCAATTGACTGGTTTATCGATGCGGATCCCCAAAAATTAACTTCCTGGGCAACAGTTAAAAAGAGTTTATCACCGAGTTTGAATTGCTGCGAGACGACATGAGATTGTAGCAAAAATCTACACCACAAAGCAAGCGAAAAATGAAACAGTCCATGTATATGTCAGAAAACTAAAATAATTAATAAATAAAATGGAAAGTAAGCCGATAGATGGGCTGAAAAAGAGATGGTTCATTGAAGGACTGTGCTTGGAGTTAAAGAGGAAAATGAAGATTGTGCCGCCATCGTCATACACCAAAGCATATAATCGGGCGATGGACTTAGAGAGTGAACAAAAAACGAAAAAGAAGAAGAAAAGTAGCTCATCCGACTCAGATGACTCATCTTCGGAAGAAGATATCAGCGGTGACGAAAAAGATAGTAGGAAGGTTTGAACTCTCCAGAAGGATATGATCAGAATGATGAAGGAATTTAAGAATATATAGAAAGAGACGAAGGGAAATGAGCTATGGTGCATAGAATGCAAGACTTAAGGTTACTCGAAGAGATCTTGCTTGAAAAATCAGTTTTGTGATATTTGCCAAATTGTGGGAGATTCCACAAAGGAATGCCCCTTCAATATGAAAACAAGAGGGCATCAACAAGTGCTACTGACACAGGAGGCTTCCGTGTCAGGAGGGAGCAGAAACACAAGCAATGATGGTGCCACTTTGGGTGGGTGTAAAAATAATAGAAGAGGGCAAAACAATGATACCAACTAGAATACCAACAATAATAATGGGGGCCGCAGCCCAATTCAGTATGATGCGAACGGTCGATCGATAGTTCAATGTCAAGCATGCAATTTGTGGGGACAATTTGCACAGAACTGTACATCAACGAATGCACCAAAGTTGTTATGCAGATGGTGCGGTCCTGGAGATCATGAAGATACCAAAGTGCCTGAAATCAGGAGTGAATTTGATCAGGATCGGAGCAAACGAAGAGGTCTTGGCAATCATTCGGAAACAAGCAAAACTATACCCCGACCTGACGGAAGAAAAGAAGAGATTGGGAGAAGCGTGGGCGAAAATTGAAAAAGCAACGCAGGCAGAGAAATCACAATTGAAGGACACTAGCAGTAACTCAATGAGGAACTACGTAGAACAAAATATTATAAGGCAGATATTAAAAACTGAAATACTAGTCAAGTTAAATGATCTGATCCTCACAATGCTTCAACTATGGACAACACTCACGAACATAGACCCAACTGCTGAACTACTAGGAGAACATGGAAGGGAAAAAGAAAGCGGAGCAAGTGCAGCGGACCCAATGTTGCTAGCCCTCACATTTGGACGACATCCGACGGTTGTAGAGATGGGTATATTAGGAACGGTCCTTTCAGACACAAGTGTGGATGGAGGTTTAGGGGTAAACGTCCTACCAGAAGATACTTGGAAGAAGTTGGGACAGTCGACGTTGTGGCCACTTACGTTTCAATTACTAATGGCGGACCAACACGACATTAAACCTCTCGGGATTCTGATGGCACAACCAGTGACTATTGGAACACAACCGTTCCTACTTGACTTCGTCGTCATCCCATTGAAGAGGAGAGGATATGACACCATTTTGGGCCAAGGATGGCTTGTATAAGCAAGGGTTAAGCATGACTGGAAGAAGAATACACTATCAATGGAAATCAGGGGACAACGATTCATTATAGATTTACATACACAAGTAGTGGGCGAAGAAGCCGTATCATCTGATTCCGAAGAAGAGGATGAAGGAAAGTAGTGATTGGAACCCAATGAGAAAGGAGTCCTACGGTTGGAAGGTGGATTGATGGACGATGATTTGGATTTGGTGAACGGCCTTTTCCACTGACAGATGGAGGATTACGAGCTCTTACCAAGCTGTAATATGTTAAGGGTTGACGAAGGTGAGAAGGAAGAGGGAAATGAATGTCCCAAGGAATACAGAGAAGTGGAAAAAGGAAGGGTTGTTATGACAAAAGTTGAAAGGAAGAACATACAGTACGAACTCGGAAAAAAGGAAGATTCCATTGTATGGTACACAATAAATGGACCGTGTAGAAAGAAAATGTTATGTCGAAGCACGGATATAGTACAAAGGTGCTGACAGCAAGGAAAACACATCATACGGTCTGCACAGGAAATAAAGAGGAAGGGTTTAATAAAAGCTTCAGTAGTACGGAGTGAAGATTCTAAAATCAAGAATACAATTATTGACGGCAAGGAGTGGCAGCTGACAGAATTCATGGTAGCGAGTTTCAAGAACAAATTGGGCCATATGGAAAACTTGAGGGAGAGATCGTGTAACTCAAATAAACTTGATGAGCGAGATTGTAGGCACAATAGGCCACGGAGGTGACACAGAACAGGCTCAAAGCGTAGCATGATAAACATCTAAAGCTAAAGAAGTTTCAATCGGGACAGTTGGTTTTGAAGTATAGTGGATGGAACGAAATCAAACTGGGGAAGTTTATAGTCAAATGGGTCAGACCATATCAAATCGTGGAAGTGGGCAATAATAGAGCAATAAAGCTTTGGGCATTGGACGGGAAAGAAAATCCAAAAGCAGTGAACGATTCCAAGTTAAAAATATATCATGCGAGAACCGTTCCCCCGTCGACGAATAGTGAGGAGCAACAGTATTAAAAAAAATGATGACAAATCAAAACAGCTCAGAATGAGTAACGTATGATACCAAAGGGAACGGAAAGATATAAAAAGGTAGTAAAACATAATCCGTTGGCAGAAAGAGTATGGGATCAGAAGAAAATGACAAAAATAGTGTGTTCCATGGACTTTTGTATGGATTTGAGAGTGCTGCTCGACCCCATTGTGGGCGTTGCCCCCTAGACCCCCAATCGCTTTAGTTATTAATCGTGTGAAGTATGACCGGTTGATGAGACTTGGAGTTATTGTAAGCATGGAGTGTTTGTGTACCAAAAGTAGAGGGAGCACTAGAGCAAGCCTTTCGAGGGGTGATACGTATTAAGACACTTGGAGTAGGTGTTGGACGTGAAGCTGTCTTGGTGTGATGAAGGTACGCTCTGATACCACTTGATGACGAGCCACACCACCCTTACCAACTCACAACCAAGAATGCAACAATATGAAGACAACGAGATAAAATGCTTCCCAAGTAACCTCCTTGTTTCTAAACCGCAACCACTAGCTCTTCTCCAACCTTATCCAAGATCCAAGTGTAAATTGCCTCACATTTGGTGCTCTATCTACACACTCACAACTCTATTACAATCCCGCTGTAAATTGCCTCACATTCGACGCTCTGTGCACAGACTCAAGAAAACTCACTCTTCACTTCCTCCTTCTTTTTCACACCTTGAAGCCTTCACTCCTTGAAGCTTTTCCTTCCAAATCTTTACCTTCCACAGCTTCTACTTCTCGAGCTTCTCCTTCTCGAGCTTCTACTTCTCAAGCTTCCACTTCTCGAGCTTCCACTTCTCGAGCTTGATTAGAAATGCTCATATGCCTTGCTTAAATAGGCACTTACCACCCAATGCATGACTTATCCACAACCTTCTAGAATTCCTCCACAACCTTCTACAACTTCCATAACCTTTTACAACATCCACAATTTTCTACAATATCCATAACTTTCTAGAATTCCACCAACACACCTCGATAAATGGAATGACAACCATTTTTTAATTTTATTTTTAACTTTTCTATTATGCCACCTATGCACCTCGAAAATAGAAATCCCCCTTTCCTTTCTTTTCTCCTTTTTTCCCCTTTTTATTTATTTTATTATTTCTCCTCTAATTTTCGTCACTTTCTCTCTCCTCCAGATTTTTTTTTTTTTTTTTTTTCAATAATTTTTCTATGCAAGATGCTCCTGCATCATGGTGAATGCATAGAGAGCTCGGAAGGAGCTGATCATCCAATTGAAGGCAGTACAATGACACTTGGCTTAGTGTGCCCAGGAGTTGGAAGCAGAGAAAGTGGCATGGGTCGATATTTTGTAATTGTCATCCGGAGATGACTTTTCTTTTTGGGGGGGATGATGTTGTCAGTAAGGTTATAAAATAGCCGACGGGTAGATTAGCATGTAGTCGGTAATTATTATGTAGCCGACGAGTAGAATTAATTATTTCTGAATGGGCACGACGGTTGAGTCACCCCTTCGGAATGGTATATGTACACTGTCTGAAATGGACTTTGGATCATCATTGTAATCATCATTGGAAGCACTATGTAATCTCTTGGGCATATATGCGAATAATAAAAGGAGTACTGTTGTGTTACATATTCTTGTCTATTGTTTGTATGCATTAAACTATTTACCCCATACGGTAAACAACATAGGAGCACCCCAACTAGATGTAGCTAACATTTGTCGTATAACATCATAATGCTCAAGAGTTAAAGAAATGTTAATATCACTCGCCTTCAGCTGACAAGTCACATGATGCCTCTGTAATCCCTGACTCCTATGCAAGCTCTTAGTCTCACTAACTACATTGAGATAGGGAACTGAATCAGAATTCTCCACCACAAGATCACTCATAAGGGTGCTATCTTCCTTGCACAATTTTGCATTTGACATACAACTGCCATGTACCTCAACCAACTCCTCATCTGAAGAAATGGAAGCCCTTGTCGTATCAATCTCCTTGCATGTCTCAGCTTCCACCTCAATAGTAAGATCCTCTAAGCATTGATCCTGGGACTCATCCAAAACTTCCTTGGAGTTGTCACCAATATCTGACAAGGGGTATTATATCGGGTACATCTCATAGCATCATCAAATGGATCATCAGATGTGTCCATACTACCTGCATCGACATCTCCTGACAAAGCCTCAACTACGAACTTCTAACCCTGCACACATGACTCAGCGCCAGGCTGTGAATCAGTAATACTAGAGCATAAACCCACGTCTAATGATTCTGCTGAAACACCCACATCACTAACATCATAGTTGGGTGACTATATGTGTTTCAGTCCCACCTAAGGAAGCAATTGCCTTCTGAACTGTAGCAACACCATGAGATCTCACATACAAATCTCCAATAATAATCCTATCCTCGAGAGAGCCGAAAGTATCAGTGGTAACAAGTGCATCAACTATCTCTGCACTAACTGTAGCAACAGCTCTGGGAGCTTCAACCTGCTGAAGCTTGGTGCTGCTATCCTGTTTTGCCACTAACACAACCATATGTTCTTGTGAAATAAGTCCATCGTCAACACAATAGATAGGAATAGTAGGTGACGTACTAAATATAGGTACATTTGCATCAGGGACTCCTGTCAGGGAAAACTCAAGCTTACCTGCAACCTCAATCTCGACCTTCTAAAGGTGGAAACTATATACCTCAATGCCCTTTCAATTGTCTCTGGATCGACAAGCTTTTCGTTAATATCTGTTGATGAAGCTTATGTCTCTGCATACTTTCCTGCAAAGCATTCATCTTCACGCTAACTTTGTCATTACTCCACTGACTTCTAGAACTGCTTGTCCTATGTTTGTGCATGGATAGAAAATGCTAGAGTGCTAGTCACTCCAAATGCAACAGCAAATTTGACAATAATATAAATTTCCTACTCCACAGGATGAAAGGAAACTGCTCTGATACCACTGTAATTACCCCAACTGTTTATAACTTCTTCAAACACCAAATTCTTTTATACTTTCAATTGTTTGACATTTCGTCAAACACTTTGCAAGCCAAATCTGATACCACTTTAATAACCTCAACCGATTATAAGTTCATGAAACACTAAATCCTTCTCAAATTCAATTGTTTGACATTTTGTCAAATAATTTGCAAGCAAGCTCTGATACCACTGTAATATCCCTTGTCAATTCGAATCTCAACTTGTTGATTTGTAGGTCAAAGAAAATTGTCAAACACTTCTAATAGGATCTCAAGGGAATCTAAAAACTTGTAATTGATTACTACTATATTTAAGAAAAGAACTAAATGCATATGCAATTCTCTTCTGGCTTTTCAAATGCATATAGATGAATTTTAAATGAAAAATGTGCACTTACAGCCAATTGGTATTTTGTCAAACACTTGGCATGCATACTATTATGTCAATCATGGAAGATATAAATATGCACATTACATCAAATATATAGACCTGCAACTTATCACTCCTTTAGTGTGATATTTTTTAATTTCATGCTTAATATAATATTCCAAGGCTCTTGGCTTTGCAACCCCAAAAAAAAAAGAGTGGAAATGACATTATAAATCTGATATAAAATGTGCATCTACAACTGCTTATGAAAGCCACCTTTACGATGCCAAATGACCAATTTAAATGATGCAAATTGATTTTAGAACTTGATATACAAATCACGCAATGAAAGAGATGAAATTGCAATCATAATCAAGCCAAGTATTGTACCGCAGCTACTGTTCACGACACTGTTCACGGCACTGTAGCAGCCAACAATAAATGTATTCTCCAATTTAAACACAAATAGAACTCCAGAATGAAGCTCTCTTGAATGCCAAATTCAGTGGATATTTCACCACCTCGAATGGTTGCAATGTTGAAGAATTGACGTTCTCCAATGGCTAATTGAAATAAAAAACCCTTAGCTTTTTCTCTCATGTTTATATCAAATGCAATTAACAATAATCGGATGCCTAACAATGAAGCTCTTGCCTCTATTTAGTCTTTTCCTTCACCCTTCTAGAAGGAAATAAAATATTATTTAATTGCACTCTCTAGAAGCTTCCCCCTTTCCAATACAATAATTAGTTGTGCTTGTAGAAAACGCACTTTCTGGAAGCTCCTCCTTTCCAATACAATAATTAGTTGTGCTTCTAGAAAATTAAATTAGTTGAATATAAAGTGACCTTTAGATTTATTTATTTATTGACTTTAATTTAATTTATTTCCTCTTATTTCTCCACTTAGCCTTCAGAGAACGAAAAGCTAAGAACTCCATTGAGGGTCTAAAAGATGGGAAATATTACAGATTTGCCTTAGCCTCGAGAGGGCACGTATGAGATAAATTCCAAGGCTCTCTACAATGAAAACACAACTTCTTCCTCCTCAGCTCATTCAGGCTATCATTATCCAACTTCCTATTTTCCCCCTTTTGGTTGTGCATCCTAGTAAAAGGGTTTTTTTCCTTATCCTTATCCTTCTTCATATGTGAATCCCTAGGCTGAAATTTGGTCTTAAAAGAAGGTGCTAAGTCACGAGCCTTCTTAGTGACCTCCTGTAATGTAGCCGAGTCATGTCCCTTGACCCAACCTCTCAAGGGATCTGATAGTCCATTCGTAAATAGCACTACTAATCTCCTCTTTGAAATATCTGTAACCAACACAACTAACCTCTGAAATTCACAAATGTATATCTCAACTGATGCCTACTGCTTGAGCTGTGCCAATTCTTTAAACTGTAACATGGGATCTTTGGTATCAAATCTCTCTATGAGTCTCTCAGTGAATTCCTCGTAAAACGTGATTTGATTACGCCCCACGGTTGCCATGTCATAGTGACACCACTCATGCGTTGGCCAATCCAAATGAATAGTCACATACTTGATAGCCTCCTCCTTAGGCATTAGATTCAACTGGAAGTATGTATCTACCTTTGGCATTAACGTTGGTGCAGTCATCTTCCCTAAGGCATCATAATAAGGTAAAGAAAGTTTATTTCTCAGTTCAAAGTTTTGATTTCTCCCTCTTGCTCTAGGCATGTGTCTCATCCTAAAGTCCATATAATCTCTGAGGGAAATATTCACCTGAAACTTTGGTCCACTAGGTTCCCAATCCTTCCTGAATAGATTCTGTTACTCGGTAATCTGCGGTTCATTTACTAGTTGAACCAAATCTCTAAGTGGGAAGGTGGGTAGAAGAGGTCTCGAGCTCGCTATTCGAGCTGGGCGTGCAACATTTCTAAAGTTATCAGCCTCATTCCCATTGTTGCCATGTCCATTATTATTACCATTAATGTTATTCTCAGGACCATTGTTATTGCCTCGACTTCCATTATTATCATTGCCCCCATTTCCATTGTTTGCATCACCTGGATTAATATTGATGCCCATCTATCTAGCCATAAGCTGCAACATCATATCCATTTGCCTATTCTTCTCCTGTTGCATATGCTGCCCCTCCTCTAACGTATCCAATAACCATCTGAACGTTAAATAGTCCTGACCTGGACCGACATGCCTGCCTCCACCTAGTCCTGTATTCTTGTCATCTTGGTCACTCATACTGTTGTCTTGTTCAAAGAATATCTCCTCTGTGTCTGTATGACTAGATTCAATGTCTGCCTGCACGAATGAACTATACTGTTCGCTCTGTGAGTCCGAATCTTTGTTCTCTTACTCTGGTATGACAGAAGTAAATGACCTCTGTCGCATGCTCAAACATACATTCTTAACCTGTTTTATTTCTGATTTTAGTCTTTTGACATTTCGTCAAATACTTCTCCCTCTATCCGATTGTTCCAAGCTCCCTATAAGGCCTCCATAAGATGGCAAGACTTAATGCTTTGATACCACTATAATGGGCATCCTAGAAATGCCCAAAAATTAAACCAACTGTTGATAGGAATTTAGTCAAATAATTTGCATCCAACTCATTATTTCTTTGTAAAATGTTTAAACCCCTTTATGGCTCTGGAAGTAAAATGTTTGTTTGTTTTTATGTCTTTGCATAGATTTGAAATCACACGACATGAACAAGAAGGAATTTATAATAATATGCAAACTGAAGATTGAACTACTGTTAAAATAATATTTATTTTTATCTAATAAATTCAAATACATAGCAGACTTTTCAACTCATTAATTACTCCAACATTATAACATAATGATCTAGTAATAACTTCCCAACTTGTTGCTACAATAACATGAATAGTGCCGCACTACAGTGCTGCTACAGCAAAAGTTGTCTTCAATCAGTCTAAGATACTCATAGAATGATCCCTTCAGAATGGCATAAGCATTGGACAAGAAGCACGAATGATATGAGCAAATACCCAATTTGCCTGTAGCTGGAAATGTGCCAATTTGCCTATTAATGAAGCTAATAGCAATGAATTCCAAATGCCAATGCCCAAGGGAATGACGTCTAGAATGGCACAAGAGAGGATAGACGTCCTCTAATGCCAAGAACGGATCTGCAACTCACACAATTTTTTTTTTCATATTCAACTTGCCGAATGAGGCCACTAACGCTCCCTTTTATTCTTTCTCCAAGGGTCCATTCCACTCACTTGAGCAATGTGGGATAAAAGATGTGCGATATAAAACATATTAAATTTATCACTTATGTCTCCCTTAGGCACCCCTTTTGATTTGCACACATTCTCATAACATTTAATATCAAAGTAACACTTTAATATTTTTCAACTAAATTAATTGTTACTTTAATAATACTTTAGGCTTAAAAATACAGTACCTATCCGACTCTTAATAGCACGAGTGATAGCTCGTTGGAAAGCTCTTGCTGCGAAGTATCAAATTCAATCACTATAACTAGCCGCCCCTTTGTCTTGCTGATGTACCAAAAATAGGAAGTATGCTTGAGACTGAGTATATTAATTCCATTTTTGCCCGAATTGAAGATGACTAGGCCAAAACACTCGAAGATCCCTGTAAACCCTTCATTAGCACTCGAGACCATGTAGAACTAGGCTAATGCACACACACTTGGTCGACTGCTAAAGTGGGGACATTACAAATATTCCAACGACAGAGGAAGTATTGACATCAAATTAGATGCGAATAATAATAATATTCCAATTACACAGGTGATCCACCAACATAATTTAGGAGAATTGCACATGCAATGGAACTTGCCAAACGCTAACCACATAATGTATATTTATTTCCAGAAGATAATACTTGATTAAAAATTATACATGCATCAGAAAGGATCTGAGTAGATGCAGGTAGTTGCTGAATGACGACAATAAGCGAATCTCACGCACAAGTGAAATACCAGAATGATATCTCCAACAACAGAAGAGGGTGGCATTGAACCATCGAAACTGCACATACAAAATAAGGAGGATTTTCCATTTCCAGAACTGCTCTCAATGAACTTCCTTAGCCTTCAGCCTCTGGAAACACAATTACATATCAAATCTAATCTATAATGTCCCTGTTTTGGAGGTAATTTGATTTAATTAATTTAATTAATTAAGTTGTCCAAAATAATGAATATTTTATGAGAATGACTAATTAATTATTTTAATTAAATAAATAAGTGGTATTAAGTTAATTATTTATAAAATTGTCAAATGAATAAATATTGAAAAGGTAACTTTATATTTAGTTAATTTAATAAAGTGATTTGAATTATAAAATATCTTATAAAGTCACTTAATAAATAAAATAAAATAATGTTCTAGAAGTTTCTGGAGAAAGTGGAAAAAAAGAATAAATAGGCATCACTTGAATTATTGCAGCTGGGAGAAAGTTACTTCAGACTTTCTATTTGAGCTCCATTGTTAAAACTTAGTGGCCTTTGGCCAAGTTTTTGTATGATTCGATTTAGGGTTTTGTGGAGACATTTTGAGACACTTCATCTTGGGATAATTTTATCTACGAGTGGAGGCGCTTCATATTAAAGGTGTAGGCGACCTTGTGGGAGGCTTGGTTGGCAACCAAGAGGCTGCATATTATTTTATATCTGCCATTGCTTCAGAACCAAAGGCGGCAGCATAGGTGGCTCAATCTGGGTTCATGAGGTCTTCATCTTTTGAGATAATGCTTGCTTCACCATTGGAGACTCAAGTCAACTTCAAGCTACAGGTTCCTTGAAGATTTCATGCTATCTACGTGTCATTTAGATGCATTTTGTAGAGCTGCTGTAGGTAGACATTGTAATCAGACTTTGGCATTTTCAATTGGGTCATGTTGTAAGCCAAGAGTCTTGGCATTTCCATGAAAACTTGTATAGGCAATTGCATTTCAATAAGACATCATCTTTGGGAAGTCTCACATGGTTGCAATGTTCATTTGAATGTGATATGAAGATGTATGCCAACTATTTGACAAATTGTCAATGGCTGTAAATGTTCTTATCAACATATAGGTTGCATACCAACTGTTTGCTAAAATTACCAGTTGGCTGTAGGTGCATGTTTTGCATTTAGAAGTCATATATGAGCATTGTTAAAGATACTTCTAGGTTAGAGTTTATGCATTGTAGTTTGATTTCTAAGCGTTTGGAGTACTTCGGTTTCTTCTACAAGCATTTATATCAGTCTGATCACATAAACCAGCAAGCTGTGAAGTTGCAAGTGAATTGTTTGACGATATTCCTCGAGTTCCTTATCAGCACTTTGTGATCAGATTTGAGCAGGGTCATTACATAATCCATGATGAATTGCAATGCCCAACTATCGCCTTATATTGGCTGTCAAGAAGGCTCTAGAGAATTACAAGCACACGGTGACAATATTATTATTTTATTAACTTAGACCCCATATTCAAAGGTCCTGTATTATTAAATTTAATTTCAGGGACCAATTAAATTAATTAATTATTACATTGATATCGGGGACATTACACTTTATATTTTCAAATATATAATATTATCACAACCTTTATATATTATATTATATTTTCAAATATATTTTCTCTTTGCTTAGTTTTGCAAATTGTAGAAATCACGTATATTGTATTGTGACTTATTTTTTCAGACTTGTATCAGCATGGTCTTTTCCATTCAAAATATAGTACAGATTGATCCTTCTCTTATTGGCATGTTTTGGTATCGAGGTTGTGGATTTGGCTTAATTTCTGTGGCAAAATCCTCTGATTAGTTACATTTAGTTATATAGTTCTTTTGCATGCTATTATTATTTTAGTTGCATATTGTGTTAATTGGGTTTCAGTGATTCAGATTGTGCGAATTACCTTCCCTTTTTGAGAAGTTATTGCTTAACCTTTATTCAATCTGGTTGGTGAATTTGAGTTCCAAATAGAGATTAACTTATTCAAAATAATTGAGAATTATTGGCTGTTAGGGAGATTGAGAATACATATTTTGTTGTATCTTCCATTTAGATATAGATTTTAGTTTTCTGCACATCTTACTATCTCTTTTTTGGCAAAGATTAGTTGATGTGATTCGCAAAGGGAAACCGACCCTTAAATCGAGGATTGATCCTAATCGAGGCATACCCACAAGCCAGGTGTAATTCCATGTTTCATAGGATTGATTTGTTTCATACGTAAGCATTTTGAGTGCAATTAATCAAGGAAATATCAAAGGCCTTAAAGATTTAAGGAATGTCATACATTACCATTTTTGTGAAGGAAGTACCCAAGGGTATTATATGCTCTTTTCCTTGTAGGCCCATTTATTGCAAAAAATCTTGAGCCTGAGACCTAACCAATGATGGGTTTCCTATGGTTTTGCTTCCATAATACACCAAACCTGAATTTTTTTATCACTTCCTTATAGTCTGAGACATTCTAAAAATTACTGTACTTTGGCCAATCTTCATGATTGTAACTTGTAATGTCTTTTCCCTTTGAAGTTAGTGATAGGATTTTTTATTGCATTTTCCAATAGAATCGCATATCTGGAAGTTTTCTTTTACAATGGTGTATGCTTTAATTTTGATATCGAGTAATACACATATTATCTTCTCCTTAAACACATTGGCAGTGTTAGAGAAATCCAATGACACAAAAGCATGTCTATGATATATGAAAATACAATCAGAATGTAATAACCCCTACCTGGTTATAACTCAAAAATACATCAATTAGTTAGATGTTTGACAATTCCTCAAACACTTGGCAAGCAAAACTCATACACAATGTCAAGAGTACAACTTCGAAAGAACCATAATGCAATTGAACCTTTCCGATGAATGATTACATTAAAATACTTGATATATAGTTCTGAAATAACAAGCAACTCACTCCAAATGCAAATTCATCAAATACGAGCAATTTCCAATGTTTGGTCTATTCTATTTTCCAATCTAATAATCACTATCACAGATTATATAAATGGAACATGGAACTTGGACATAACTGTGATATCTAACGTGGGCGTTATGAGCCTAGCGCGACTCTAGGAAATGCCAGATGCTTGCCTTATTACAAAATGCAGCCCCAAATACCAAATCACAGGCCCCTTGAATGATTCACTAGTCTCTGTATCAAATCCACAGGTCAGGATATTGATCGCTGCTCCTTAATTAGGGATCACAGACCCTAATTACACTCACCGAACCTTCTACCAGTGACATCTGGACCATGTAATGGTTGCAAATGCTATAAAAAGTCCAAACGCAAGGCCAAGTAGGGAAACGACATACCGATTTTGCTCAAAATAATTTCCTTAAACGCTTCCAACAATTTTCCTGAGTGCTGGATGCAAAACCAGTTCCAATTTGTTCTTCTTGATCTTCAATACAACCTTCAACATCAATTCTCCTTAGATATAGTTAGAACAGTAGGAGAAATTAGCAAATAGTTTTACCTCAGCAACTATTTGCAAAGCAATCCCAGACTAAAATCTCAGATTCAAATCTACAATACTTCAACTGTAGATCCAATGGAACAACTCAGAATTCATACCCATATATTTCAGCAAGGGCACAAAAATCAGAATTTAGAAAAGCCACAAAGGCAACAAAGCAAATAAATATCCAAGCATGCTTTTTCCAATGAAATGAGCTCATATTTATGATGCTTTGTTGATAAAAGTTTCCAAAAGAACTCAACTATAGAAACTAGGAAAGTCTCTCAAAAGAACTTAGCTCTTGAAATTTTCCAACACAACATCACTTTAGATATTTTATAGTTGGCTTAGGCATATAATAAATGCCCCCTTCCAATGATGACTCAACCTTCGACTTAAGTGAAATTATAACTTTATAATAAGTCATTTAATGATTTAATAATTTGACCACTAAAAATATAATAACTCCCAAAATACTCATCATTTAAATATGCCGTCTGGAATAGTGTGATAGCCTGCCTTGTTCTGCTATTTTAATGTCTATTTCTTCCATTGGAATTTGGTCAAACGATTGGCTTGCAACTAATTTTTTTTTAATAGTTTCAGTTTGATGTTGATTAAGGGTTTCTCAAGATTGTTTGTGATTCATATAAGATGCAGATAGGAGGCAACCATAAAACCATATGTAGCTAATAACAATGACCATTTATTTATTTCTTATTTCCAGATTATCAGAAAGTTACAACTACCATAACAATCATATCTTCTCATTAAACTCAACACATTATATCAATTATAGAGTTCAATGGTGGTCCATACCAATTGCAGCTACAACCTAGTTAATAGTTTTGAGATTGCTACAGTAACTCGCAGCTACAGTGATCTGAACTACGACAGTAACTTGCTGCTACAGTACCGCACTACAGTGATTCGGCTGCTACAGGAACTTTGCTGCTACAGTACCACGCTACAGCGATTCGGCTGCTACAGGAACTTGCTGGTACCATGTTGAATCTCAAGACCATATCTTTCAATAGCGTCAAGATTTCCAGCTTGAAGGGGTTTTGTCCTTCAAACTATTGAGACATAATCTCCAGAAAATTTTCCAATTTCTTTGATATTTCCAAGCATGAATAAATGAGAGCTATCCTCTTTCTTTTAATCCCTTCCTCACTTGCTCCACACTTCTGTCTTGCCAATGTGGGATAACACGTGAGTTTTAATATTACTTCTTTTTTTCCTTTTACAAAGTCCATGTATGTACTCAAAAGGGGGACTCTTGATTTTTTATAAAGTGACTTTATAAAACATTATAATATTTAATTTAAATAGTCACTTTACCGTTGTAACTTCAAACATTAAAATAATATACCAAATAAACTCGGAATCCCACATATAATAGCTCATCAGAAAGAGCCCAACAAAACGCATCTCATCCTGTCACTGAAAATTGAATGCATTGCATCCCCCTATTGGCTTACTAAAAATAGTAAGTCTTTTCGAAACCCCAACAAACGAACTCCGTTTGGCTTGTAATTAAATTTGACTAGGCCAAATAACCTCAGGATCCCTTTTCAAGTCCTAGTTAGCCCTTGGGACCATACAAGAATGGGCTAACGACAACATACCTTCAGACTGGCTAAGTGGGGGACATTACAGTCCACCTCTCTTGAAATAGCTTGTCCCCAAGCAATCTCAACTCAGGATGCTGAATAATCTCTTCTGCCTCCCATGTCGCATCCTCAACTGGTAGGTTCCTCCACTTCACTAGGTACTCCCTAATAGTCCGCCTGCGAAGCACCCTCTCCCTGGAGTCAAGTATAGCCTCGGGAATCAAGATAAGCTTTCCCTCATCATTGAGAGGTGGCAATACTACTGAGGGCACCACATTATGCCCCAATGCCTTCTTAAGGCGTGACACATGGAACACGTTATGCACTTTACTGTTTGCAGGCAGCTCCAACTCATAAGCTACCTCACCCACTCTCCTGATTACTTTGAATGGTCCATAGTAGCGTGGTTTCAATTTCTCTGATCCACTCCTCTTGAGAGAGGACTGTCTATACGGCTGTAACATGAGGTACACCATGTCTCTTACTTCGAAAGACCTCTCAACCCTATGCTGATTAGCATATTGTTTCTGCTGATTTTGTGCCTTTTGCAAATTTTCCTTCAAGGATCGCATAATGTCCTGACACTCCTGCAATATATCCTTGGCCTTAGGCACCCAACAGTCCCCAAATAACAAATCCAGAAAATTACGAGCATCATGCCTGTACAGTGCCATGAAAGGGGACATTCGAATAGACATATGGAAAGAGGTATTATAGCAGTACTCCCCTAGATGTAGCCACTTCACCCAAGCCTTCTGCTCTCCTGCAATGTAGTTTCGAAGGTACCCCTCAACCCATTTATTCACTATATCTGTCTGCCCATCAGTTTGGGGGTGGTAACTGGTACTCGGAGTTAGCTCTGTTCCACACAACCTGAACAACTCTTGCCAAAAGTGGCTCATAAACCTACTATCCCTGTCGCTAACTATGTTCTGTGGCATCCCATGTAATTTAAATACCTCTCGAAAGAATAACTCTGTTGTCTGTACTGCTGAATATGTGGACGAAATCGCAAAGAAATGTTCAAATTTCGTCAATCTGTCTACCACAACAAAAATACAATCCCGACCCTGTACCTTTGGAAGGCCTGTGATAAAATCCATGGAAATGCTATCCCACTTCTTCTCTGGTATAGGTAGGGGCTGTAGTAAACCGCCTGGAAAGGAATGTTCCTGTTTGTTTTGCTGACACACTGGGCACTCCCTAACGAACTGTAGCACTTCTGACTTAAGCCCCTTCCAAGTGAAGCGCTCTCTCACCTGCCGATATGTCTTAAAAAATCCTGGATGTCCTGCTAATGGTGAATCATGAAATGCTCTCAAGATCTTTTGCTTCATGGTAGACCCAGGTACCAAATAAATCCTTCCCTTGTAAATGATCAAATCATTTACAACAATGTATCGACTATCTTGAATAGCTCCTTCAATAACACTAGATGCCCAACTATCCTTGGCATACTCTGCCAAGATCAACTCTCTCCAATCTTCCATGACTATCCCAACAGCAAGTAAATGATGCCTTCTGGATAAAGCATCTGCGACAATATTTTTCTTCCCTTTGACATAGACTATGTCAAAATCATAGGCTTGTAACTTACTCACCCATTTCTATTGCCTGTCATTAAGATCCTTCTATCCAAGGAAATGTTTCAAGCTGTTATGATCTGTTTTTACTGTGAATCGGCTCCCTGCTAAGTATTGCCTGAACTTAGCTAGCGCGTGCATGATTGCTAGCATTTCTTTGTCATAGATGTTGTATGTTCTCTCAACACCTCATAATTTCCTGCTCTAATATGCGATGGGATGTTTGTCCTTCATGAGGACAGCTCCTACACCCTCTCCCGAGGCATCACACTGCAGCTCAAAAGGCCTAGTGAAATCTGGAATGGCTAAAACAGGGCATGTACTCATCAGCTCCTTGAACCTGTCAAAACAATCCTGAGCCTTCTCTGACCACTTGAAACTCTCTCCATGTCAAATCTGTAAGTGGTGCTGCTATCTGTGAAAATCCCTTCACAAATCAGCAGTAGAACCCGCAAAGCCCAAGAAATCCCTTGAGTTGTGAAGTGTTCCTCGGCGGCGGCCAATCCAAAATGGCCCTGATCTTGTTTGGGTCAACCCGAACACTTCCTGCACTAATAATATGCCCTAGATAGAGCAACTCTGTCATCCCAAACTCGCATTTACTCATCTTGGCATATAATGACTCCCTCTCTAGAATGTTGAGCACTGCATCAATATGCTTCAAATGTTCCTCCCAAGTACGACTGTATATCAGTATATCATCAAAAAAAATCAACACAAACTTCCTCAATTGATCTTTGAATACTCTATTCATATAGGATTGGAAAGTGGTGGGGGCATTAGTCAACCCAAAGGGCATGACTAAGAACTCAAAATGTCCGTAGTGGCATCTAAAAGCTGTCTTCTCCACATCCACTTCTCTAACCTGTATCTAGTGGTAGCCGGATCTCAAATTAATCTTAGAGAAATAGCATGCACCGTGCAATTCATCAATAAGCTCATCGATGTGCGGAATAGGGTATCGGTTTTTTATTGTCTTCTTGTTTAGCTCCCTATAATCAATGCACATCCTCATTGTACCATCCTTCTTCTTCACCAATACTACTGAAGAAGCGAAAGGACTCTTGCTTGGCCGTATGTGCCCCATGTCAATCAACTCCTTGATTGCCTTTTCTATTTCATCCTTATATCTCTTTGGATGGTGGTAGGGTGTGATGATGACTGGCTTAGCCCCTTCCTCTAACTCAATAACATGCTCGATTCCCCTATCCGGGGGTCTCCTTGGAGGTATCTCACCAAACACCTTAGTATGTTTGGTTATTATTTTTTGTACATCAGGTGGATACTCCTGTTTATGCTGTTCTGTCACCTCAGGCATTACTCTGAACTCTGCTGCTGTCCACTGCACCTGGTCGTGTCTGAAGAAACTCTGCATCTGCTTGAGTGACACCACCCGAAGTCTCCCATCTGACAGACCTCTGAGCACTATCTTCTTACCATTTGCCTCAAACCTCATTTCCATTTTCTAGAGGTTAAATGTAAACTCTTCCAGAGATTTCATCCAATTCATCCCAAGCACCATATCCTGATCACCAATGTTGACAACAAAGAAATCTTCCACCATGTCATAATCTCCTGAATGAAGCTGCAAGTTGGAGATTTTCTTGGTACAGTCGATTTTGAAGCCGTCGATAACCATCACCTTAAATCCCTTATGCTCTTCTATATGTAACCCTCTACGTGACACAAACTTTTCATCAATGAAGTTATGTGTTGCCCCTGTATCAATGAGTGCCACAAATCTTTGTCCATCCAAAGTTCCCCTAACTCTGAAAGTGACAGCCTCTTGTATACTGGACAACTGAGCTATTGTGCTATCACTGTGTGCTTCCTCATGTGAAGAATTATCATCTCCATCTGATTCTGATGACTGCTCTAAATCTCCATCCACTGACTCTTCGGCTGAAAAGTACTCCATCTGCTTAGCTTTTGCTTTCAATGGACACTTATGTGACAAATCCCAAGGCTCCCTGCAATGAAAACAAAGCTTCTTCCTGAGATCATTAAGTGTCTCATTGTCCAACCTCTTGCTTTCCTCCTTAGGTGGCTGAGCCTCTCTATGAAAAGGTTTATTGTCCTTATCTTTCCTCGAAGGAAACTCTTTGCCTGGAATTTATTTTTAGAAGCTGAAGAGGAATCCATGTCACGAGCTTTCTTAATGGTTTCCTGCAAAGTGGGAGGGTTGAGAGCTTTAATCCACCCTTTCAACGGATCAGCTAACCCATCCATAAATAGAACTAGTATCCTCCGTTCAGATACATCTGTTACTAACACTGCAAGCTTCTGAAATTCTGAAATGTATGTTTCCAATGATCCCCATTGTTTAAGCTGAGCTAACTCCTTGAAATGGAGTTCTGGATCCTTCCTATCAAAATGTTCAATCAGTCTCTCCGTAAACTCCACATATGAGGTAATGTGTGCATGACCCATAGTGACCATACCATGATGCCACCACTCGTGTGCTAACCCATCTGTTTTCCGTATGGATTAATTAAGCAACGCACACTGAAAACCGATACGAACACCGAACAACAAATAGCAGAACTTCTATTATTATTCGCATAAGCCAACAGTACATTATGCTTTTCTCATATGATATGATAATGATAAGATGCTTACAATGCTTCCCGAAGGAGTTATAAATACTTTCCGACGAACCTTCCCGAAGGTACCCGAAGGTATCCGTCGACTAAGTACATTATACCCGTTACAAACTATTCACCGTCGGCTACATAACAAGAACTTTCCCGAAGGAACCCGTCGGCCGATACAAAGAACTTTCCCGAAGGAACCCGTCGGCCGATACAAAGAACTTTCCCGAAGGAACCCGTCGGCCGATACACAATTTCTACCGACGACATCATCCCCCCCAAAAAGAAAAGTCGTCTCCTGACGACTAGCAAAATTACGAGACAATCCATACTAAAGAAGAGAAGAAATACTAGAGAGAAGGAGGAGTCCCAGAAGAGTGTAGTTGACGACGCAACTCATACACCTGGTCAGTCCGGAGGCGCAGATCTGTCTGAATCTGTGAATTAACTTCTACGGCCTCCTTCAGGAGAAGCGCAGCATCCATAGCTTGTCTCTTGGCCAACTGTAAGGCATGCTCTGCTGCCTCTTTATCCCGGATAGCTGCGTCCTTCTCCTGTACCACTGCAGCCATATCCTTCAAGAATTTTGCCCGCTCTGCTACCCAGGCTGCCTGCTGGTCGGCAAAATCAGTGGCTAACTTTTCTCTGGCCGCTTTTTCAACTGCGAGGGATCTCTGAGCTGCAACACTGTCTGCGGCCCTATCCGCCTCCGCACGCTGCCGTGCATAGTAAACTTCTTTGTACAGTCCCACGATCTCATGTGCCAGCTTCATCATTGGAGTGTCACTCGGTCCCAGCTCTGGTTCAGTGGCCCAGTCTGCCAACATCTCGGGTGTCTCAATGGTCGGCCACCCTCTATCTCCAAAACAAGTTTGAAATCGTTCAGGACAAATCCTACGAATATACGTTCGAATTAAATGCCACTCCCTTCGCCGAGTGAGAGCCTGAATGGCCACATCATGCCCCTTCTTCAATGCAGACTTCATGGTCCTGAGGTAGTCCCTGCACCTGTCCTCATCCGACCCATAATCCTCCTTGGCGAAGTCCTCGAATGACCAGTCGGAGTCACTATTGTCTCCCTTATCGGCGGGAGTCACGCCCACATCTGGTGCCACCTCTGCTGCTGTTGGTGCAATCCCGGCATGTGGCGTTTCCTCCTCCTGAGACTGGGGCTGTGAAAGAGGTGTTACTTCAGAATAGCTGGGAGACTGAATGGATGGGCCACGCTTGTTAGGGACGAGTTGGAACTGCTGCCTCAGAAAAATACTGGCTCTATCCATAACCTCTGGCTGTGCTGGATCCGTACAGTTCTGTGCTCCTCCATCTGATACGTTCTCTACTGGGGGTATCTGGGTTTCTGCTGACGGTGCTACTGTAACAACTGCTGCTGGCTGACTTAGGGCAGACGCCCCGGATGGTGCTACCGGAAGAGCTTCAGGAGCTGACGAAGTCTCACGGTCTACAGGTGCGGCCAGGTGGGCGAAGCCGACCGCAAATCCTGCCCCTGGTCGGACAGGAGAAGGCCGTACCCCATGTTGCCATGGTACGGCTAGTGTAGCTGCCTGGTGGGATCCTGCAGTCATCAATATCGGTTGCCGAGTTTGTCCAAACGCTGGAATGTGAGCGATGTGCAGACCCCGAGGTGTCAATGCGGGAGTCATAGGGACTGTAGTACGCGGAAAAAGCAAGGGAGTAGCCGTGACGATCTGAACCTCTTCATCATCCTCGCCCTCCCCCTCGTCTTCTTCCATACTGTCTTGCTCAGAAGATGTCTCCTGTCGGCCACTATCACTATCTCCTGCCCTGTCTACCCGTGGCCTCTTTTGACCTGCTGAACCCTTCTGCCCAGGGATTGTGTCCAAGTGCTTCCATTGCATGATAGGAGGTTCTCCTGGAACCAATGGTCCAGACTTCGCCTCTAACTCTTCTGATGGAATCACCCGTGCTATAGCATCCAAAAATAGACCAATGGCGTAATGAGGCATATAGAATGTCTTGTGCTGGAGAGTCATGAATTCATGCATTCGCTCAGCTAGTACAGACGCCCAATTATACACTTTTCCAGTCATTATGCCGTTCCTCATAGATACTTGCGGAAATGTAATATCCGATGCCCTAGAGGATCCCGTAAGCCTGCTTTTAACCAAGTCCATTAAACATCGCCATGGCCCTTCTTGAATGTCAGTTTTCTTTAAACCCCTTCCCTTGGATGTCTCGGCTAATGCCGCCTGTTCTGCTTCAGTCAAATCCCCACAAACTAACCTGATTAAAAATAGCTTCCCATCCTTTGGAATTTTTTTCGGCTGAATCTTTCTGCCCTGCTGCCCTGGAATGCCAAAAACCCGTGTGAAATCTGTTGCTTTGAATGATACTACTAA
The DNA here is from genome assembly GCA_028749045.1 of Cupressus sempervirens. NCBI lineage: Eukaryota > Viridiplantae > Streptophyta > Pinopsida > Cupressales > Cupressaceae > Cupressus > Cupressus sempervirens. The sequence continues at coordinate 185,843,333 of CM053784.1, read as the reverse complement.
GTTCCGTCCCAGATACTGAAATGTGCTTCTGCAAGAGGTTCTGTCATATGTTTCAATCATGGTACGCAGATACCCTTCATAATCTCGAATGCAAAAAACAGGCATCTGAATGGCCCATTCCACCTGCGCTTTTCTGATGCTTGCTTTAACCGGATGGTCCTCAGGGGTTTCTTGCCACCATTTCCGGCAATCTGTGCCATTTAATCCCTCAAATTGTATAGTCTGTGGTGTGACTTCTGCTGCTGGAGGTGCTACCGGCTTACGCTTCTCCTTGTTGCTACTCGAACCCATATTCAATTTGCCTGTACCTGCCATGCTCCTCCTGGCTTCCTCAAGTCTGGCCTGCGCTAATTGTTTTTTCCACTGCCGTTTACCTGCAGACTCCATTATCTCTTTGTAATGGTCTCCCCAAATCCGTACAGTGAGAAATGAGGCCGTACGGTGAAGAGGTCCTTCAAAAATATGTATGGCAAATCCCCATCCGTACACGCAGGAAAAAATCTGCTCAAGGTAGAAGTTGGAAGAAAAATAAATAAAATAAGAAGCCGTACCTCCCAAATCCGTACCAAAGTTTCCCTCCTCAAGTCCGTACGGTGGTTGGTTTCATTACCTGCCTGTGAAAAATGCAGAATCCCTTCAGTTCCTCTCTTCCTGAAAGCCGTACACCACAGACTGTATTTCTAATGAAATCCGCACTGCCTGAAAATTGTTCAAACTGTGGAAATGCCCGTGCATACAAAAGTTATAAACCGTACAGTGCAAGAGAAGTCCGTACGGTGAGAATTAAGGCGTTTTGTGAACCGTACTTCACTTTAGGAAATCCGTACGGTTTCTTAAAAACCGTACCATTCCCCAGCTTTTAGAAACCGTACGTCTTTCACACTTGTGTTCCTCTGGAAAATCCGCATGATGCAAAAACCGTACGGTCTCTTTTAATCCGCCAGAAATCCGTACGGTAAGAAATCCGTACGGTACCTTTTAAAATCCGTACTCCCTTCAAGCAATCCGTACGGTACCTTTTAAAACCCGTACTCCCTTCAAGAAATCCGTACGGTACCTTTTAAAACCCGTACTCCCTTCAAGAAATCCGTACGGTGTAAAAACCGTACGGTCCTCTTTTTTTTTTTTTTTTTTAAATTTTTTTTTTTTTTTTTTTTTTTTTTTTTTAATTTGCCGTTCGACCATCGTCACCATCAGTCTGCAGTGACGGAGGGGTCTGGCGAAGGCCGTTTTGTGATGCAGAAGGCTTTCGGGCGTAATAGATTTTCAACTTTGACCCATTCACTGCTTGAGGCACTTCATGTCCATCTAAAGTCCATAATTTGATTGCTCCATTATCCCCTACCTCTCGAATTTGGTACGGCCCGACCCACTTAACCTTGAACTTACCCGGTTTGATCTCATTTCGACCGTCGTACTTTAATACCCACTGTCCGGGCTGAAACTTGTTGAGCTTCAGGTGCTTATCGTGCCATGCCTTTCGCCTATTCTGTGTTACTTCAGTCGCCCACTGTGCCAATAATCGCTTTTCCTCTAACTTGTTCAGTTTATACAACCGCTCTCTTAAGCTTTCCATGTCGCCCAACTTGTTGGCTAGTGCTATCCGCAAGCTTGGTATCATAAATTCCGCTGGTACTACGGCCTCCTGTCCAAACATCAGTTGGAACGGCGTGTGGCCGGTTGTGACTTTGTATGCCGTGCGGTAAGCCCACAGAGCAGAAGGTAATTTCTCTTCCCAATCTTCCCCTTCGATGGCGCAGGATTTGTATATAATTGATACCAGGATTTTGTTGGTAGCTTCGGCTTGTCCGTTTGCCCTTGGGTAGTACGGACTGGACAGTGAGTGGTAAATTTTGAACTCCGTGGTGAGCAGCCGGATCACATGGTTTACAAAATGCCCTCCTCTATCGCTGGTTAATTGTAACGGAATGCCGTACCTAGTAATAATCTGCTCATAAATAAACTGTGCTGTACTTACCGCCGAGTTGTCTGGTAGTGCACGCGCCTCCACCCATTTAGTCAAGTATTCCGTGGCAACCACAATGTAATGGCATCTTCTGGTTCGGCTGGTCTTCAGGGGTCCTATAAAGTCCAAACCCCATCGTTCAAAAAGCTCCTGAGCATGAGAAGGATTCAAAGGCATGAAATCTCGTTTCAAGGGTTTTCCAGCTCGCTGGCATGTATCGCATGCGACAACCCATTCCCTGGCGTCATTGTATACGGTTGGCCACCATAAGCCTGCTAAAAGTATTTTTCGGGCAGTTGTGTCCGGTCCCATGTGTCCTCCTGCCGGTCCTTCGTGCGCTTCCTGCAGTATCCGTGCAATCTCCTCCTTCAGAACACAACGCCTCAGGATCTGATCGGGTCCCATTTTATACAACAATCCATTAATCAGCTGAAATGTTCCACTTCGGATCACCAACTTTCGTTTTTCATTAGGTGGCATAGTATTTGGAAACTGTCCTGTGGACAAGTATTCGCCGATGGTTGTATACCATTCTGGGAGTGCAGCAATCTGAAATAGCTGTGCGTCAGGGAAGTCATCGTTTACACCGTCTGCCGGTTCCCCTGTGCGGAGACGGGATAAATGATCTGCGCTTACATGTTTGCTTCCGGGGCGGACAATGATTTTGAAAGTAAACTCCTGCAACAGAAGTAGCCATCGGCTGATTCGGCCTTGAATGACTGGTTTGTTGATCATATACAATAGGGCCTGATGATCTACATAGAACACAAATGGAGTGGCCAGCAAGTAATGTCGGAATTTCTGTACAGCATAGACCATCCCCAAGGCTTCCCGTTCGGTGGTGCTATAATTTTGTTCAGCTTTTGATAGTAACCGACTGGCGAAATAGATCGGCTGATCCAAGCCATGGCTTCCCGTCTGTGCGAGGGTTGCTCCAATTGCATAGTTCGATGCATCCACATGCACGTGAAACTCCTTCTTCCAATCTGGATATATTAGGATAGGCGCTGTAGCCAGCCGTACTTTAAGTCCTTCAAAGGCTTCATCCTGCTCCTTGTCCCATCGGAATGATGCTGTCTTGCAAGTTAATCTATCCAATGGATATGCTATTTTGGCAAAATTTTTGATGAACCGTCTGTAATACCCGATATGTCCAAGGAAAGATTTTACCTCTGTCACATTGGTGGACGGTTGCATCTCTAATATGACCCGTACTTTGTCCGGATCTGTCTTTAGGCCCTCCTTACAGACGATGTGTCCGAGTAACCTTCCGTGTGGGACCATAAATCGGCACTTTTTCGGATTCAGGGCCAACCGTGCACGACGGCACCTTTCCAAACATTCGCCTAGGGCTGCCAGATGTTTGTCCTCCGTACTGAATACGGACCAGTCATCCAGGAATGCCTCAAAGTTTCCGACGGACATCTTGTTAAAAATGTGTAGTATGATCCGCTGAAATGTAGCAGGCGCATTGCATAGGCCGAACGGCATCCGATTGTAGGCATAGACTCCATCTTCTACGACAAATGTCGTCTTCAGTTTATCCTCTTCTGCGATTGATATTTGATTGTAGCCGGAAAAACCATCCATAAATGAGTAGATCTCATGTCCTGCTACCTCCTCCAGAATGCTATCCGTGAATGGGATCGGGAATGGATCCTTGATGGTGACCGCATTGAGACATCGGAAATCAACACATATGCGTATCTGAATGGAGTCCTTCTTTAGGGAGATCACGATCGGAGAGACCCATTCACTGGTTTGTACCTTGAAAATAATTCCAGCTTCTAACATCCGATTGATTTCTTCCGTAACCTGGGCCGCATAATTTTTGTTCATTCTGTAAGGCCGTTTCCGTACAGGTATTGCTCCGTCGATCAATGGAATGCGGTGCACACATAATTCGGGTGGTACGCCCTTCAGGTCCTTATATGTCCATGCAAAGACATCCTTATATTCTAAAAATATTTTGAAGGCAGCTGCTTTTAGTACGGGGTCCCAATTGTCCCCTACTAATATGGTTCTTGGTTCAGCGTCATCTCCCAAATTCATGGTCTGCAAGGCGACTTCATTATACTTGATGGGTTCTCCTTCCGGGAACTGATGTGCCGGGGTGACATCGAGTGACGCATCTCCTTCCTTTATTTGAGTAAACTCTTTTGGGAAGGCATTGATCTTGTTTTCTTCTATTGTTAGTATATTGCAGGTTGGAAACAATTCATAATCCTCTATCTGCCAATGGTACAGACCATGTACTGAATCCAAATCGTCATCTCCTTCCAATCGTAGGACTCCCTCCTGATCGGGTTCCATACTCTGCCCCCTCTCATCATCTTCTCCTTCGGAATCTGATGATAGAGCTTCTTCTCCAACCATCTGAGTGTGTAGATCGATGACATACTTTCGGCCTTTGCTTTCTAGTGATAAAGTATTTTTCTTCCAATCGTGCTTTGCCTTGGCTTGTATCAGCCACCCCCGGCCCAGAATGGCATCATATCCCCTCCGCTTCAGTGGGATCACGACAAAGTCCAACAGGAACGGTTGTGTTCCAATCGTCACTGGTTGTGCTGTCAGGACTCCTAATGGCTTGATTCCATGTTGATCGGCCGTTAGTAGCTGGAATGTAGGCGGCCATAATGTCGGCTGTCCCAACTTTTTCCAAATGTCTTCAGGCAACACATTAACACCGGACCCTCCGTCCACAATTGTTTCCGTCAATACAGTCCCGAGAATGCCCATTTCGACGACTGCTGGGTAGCGTCCGGATGAGAGGGCCAACAACATTGGATCTTCTGCACTTGCGCCACTTTCCTTCTCCTTTCTGTGTACTGTACTTGCTCCACTTTCTTGCTTCCTTCCATGTTCTCCTGGTAGTTGAGCAGCGGGAACCATGTTTGTGAGTGCCGAGCGGAGCTGAGGCATAGTGAGCAACAGATCACTTATCCTGACAGGTATCTCGGCTTGCAAAATTTGCCGAACAATGTTCTGTTCTGCGCAGTTGCGGACGGAAGTACTCGGCGTGTCCTTCAGGTGTGTCGTTTCTGCCTGTGTTGCTTTCTGGATTTCTGCCCTTGCTTCCTCCAGTCTCCTCTTTTCTTCTGCTGGGTCAGGATAAAGCTTTGCTTGCTTTCGAGTGATGGCCAGAACTTCTTCCTCCTCTGTTCCTACAGTAATCAGATTTACTCCGGACTTTGGGCACTTGGTATCATCATGATCACCAGGTCCACACCAGCGGCATAGTAACTTCGGTGTATTTGGTGTTGTGCACTCCCGGGCGAAGTGACCCCACAGATTGCATGCCCGGCATTGAACAATTGGCCGACCATTTGCATCGTACTGAATGCGACTCCTTCCTCCATTGTTGCTGTTGCCAGCATTGTTGTTAGTGCTGTTGTTGTTTGGACCGCGCCGGTTGTTTCTATATCCGCCTGATGTGGCACCTTCCGTACTGGTGTTCCCATTCCCTCCGGACGGAGAGGCCTCCTGTGTCAGGAACACCTGCTGTGGTGTTCTTGTTTTCAAATTGAAAGGGCAGTCCTTTATTGAGTGTCCCATAATCTGGCAGATCTCGCAAAATTGCTCTTTTGGGCAAGATCCCTTCGTATGGCCTTCTTTCTTACATTCCGTACACCATAAGTCATTACCCTTAGGTGCCTTGTTCATGTTCTTGAATTCCTTCATCATCCGAAGCATGTCTTTCTGAAGGGCACGAACCTTCTTGTTGCTTCCTTCGTCATCGCTGCTATCATTTCCGGAGGATGCATCGTCATCTGAATCGGACGAGCTGGTCTTCTTCTGCTTCTTTGTCTTCTGATGACTTTCGAGGTTCATTGCTCGGTTGTAAGCTTCATTGTATGTGGATGGCGGCACGATCTTCATCTTTTTCCGCAGCTTCGGGTGAAGGCCTTCAATGAACCATCGTTTCTGTAACCCGTCAGCTGGTTTATTCTCCATCTTACTGATTAAGTCCTTCAACCTCCTGGCAAAGACCCGTACAGTTTCATTCTTCTTTTGCTTGGTATTGAATATCTCTGCGACAATTTCGTTGTCATCCCGCAAAAGTTGAAATTCTGCGATGAACTCCTTCTTAATGTTATCCCAACTATTCAATTTCTGTGGATCGGCATCAGTAAACCAATCAATAGCAACACCGCGTAGGGTTGCGGGAAATTGTCGGATCCATTCGTTTGTATCTGTTATGCCATTCGCCCTCCAGATCGTTTCACAGGTTTTACAATGTCGAATGGGATCAGCTGCTTCATCCCCATCAAATTTAGGCAATTTTTCCTTCGGACCTGCCATTATTACTGTATGTCGAGGGTTTTGTTGTGTACCTGCGCTGTTTTGCACTCCCGCGCTGTTTTGAGCACCCGCGTTGTTGTGAACACCCGCGCTGTTCTGGACACCCGCGCGGTTTTGCACACCCGCGCTGTTTTCTGCGTCCGCGCTGTTTTCTGCTTCCGCGCTGTTTTCAACACCCGCGCTGTTTTCTGCTTCCGCGCTATTTTCAACACCCGCGCTGTTTTCTGCTTCCGCGCTGTTTGGTGAAGAAGAGGGTTTGTCAACCGTAGCTGTCCGTTCCGGAAGTATATCTCGGACGAAGAGGTCACTCCACGCTCGTGCTCCTTCTGCACTCCGAGCCGTGTGAGTCGATCTGCTTCCGTCAGGATTCTCTTCCCGTGGCGTATGCAGGTTCAAAAACTCCTCCCTCGCTTCTTCCACCAAATCAAGCCGTTGTCGAGTCTCTTTCAACAATCCTTCCGCACTTTTGCTTCTGTCGGAAATCTTCTGAAACCTCCTTCGACGCTCTATCTGCTGAGCCAAAATTAAATTTTCCTGCGCAACGCGTATGTCATCTTTTTCCTTTAGCCTACTCTTGTCTTTGTTCAACTGATTCGGCATTTAATTCATCTCCGCCTGCCTGCGTGCCAGATCCATCGGGCAACGGCGCCAAATGTTTTCCGTATGGATTAATTAAGCAACGCACACTGAAAACCGATACGAACACCGAACAACAAATAGCAGAACTTCTATTATTATTCGCATAAGCCAACAGTACATTATGCTTTTCTCATATGATATGATAATGATAAGATGCTTACAATGCTTCCCGAAGGAGTTATAAATACTTTCCGACGAACCTTCCCGAAGGTACCCGAAGGTATCCGTCGACTAAGTACATTATACCCGTTACAAACTATTCACCGTCGGCTACATAACAAGAACTTTCCCGAAGGAACCCGTCGGCCGATACAAAGAACTTTCCTGAAGGAACCCGTCGGCCGATACAAAGAACTTTCCCGAAGGAACCCGTCGGCCGATACACAATTTCTACTGACGACACCATCCAGATGAATTGCTGCATACTTAATAGCTTCTTCCTCAAGCATAGGGTTCAATTGAAAGTATGTGTCAAGCTTTTGAACCCAAGCTCTTGCTGCAGACTTCCCCGAGCCATCATAATATGGTAACTGAAGTTTCCCTACTTTCTTCCGTAGCTCATAGCTCTGGTTCCTGTCATGTCCATGTGGCATATGTTTCATCCGCACATCGATACACTCCCGAAAGGTAATTGCAGCAGTAAAATCTAGACCTCCGGCTTCCCAATCTCTCCTCAACTGGTCCTGTATATCAGTGATCTGGGGCTCTAGTACGGGCTGCTTTGGGGCTCTAGGAGGAAATGTGGGAATCATGGGCCTTGAACTCGCTGTCCTAGCTTGCTGGGGTGCATGACTGAAATTGTTCCCAACTTGTTCACCTCCATTGTGTGTCCCATCCTGATTATTCCCATTCTGATTGTTACCATTTTGATTATTACCATTCTGATTATTTCCTCCACCCATGTTAGCATTCAACCCCATTTGACGAGCCATCATCTGCATCATAAGCTCCATTCTCTGATTTTGTTCTTGTGCCCTCTGTTCTGCTAATCGCTGTCCCTGTGCCAAGGTCTCTAATAATTGTAAGAATCTTTCCTCTCCAGGATTCCGAACATTCCTGTCTCCCATATTGCCAATAACCTGTTCACCTGTATCAATATGATCCTCTAGATTTCCCTGTTCCTCTTGTCCTATGTTTAGACGGGCCTTGGTTCTTCTTAAATTATAGTGATGAGTTAAAGGTTGAACACTCCAATTTGTCATATCACCACCTGTTCATTGTGTTTGTACCCACTAGGATGGCAGGATAAACAAGCTTTGATACCACTGTAATAGCCTGCCTTGTTCTGCTATTTTAATGTCTATTTCTTCGACTGGAATTTGGTCAAATGATTGGCTTGCAACTAATTTTTTTTTAATAGAATCAGCTTGATGTTGATTAAGGGTTTCTCAAGATTGTTTGTGATTCATATAAGATGCAGATAGGAGGCAACCATAAAACCATATGCAGCTAATAACAATGACCATTTATTTATTTCTTATTTCCAGATTATCAGAAAGTTACAACTACCATAACAATCATATCTTCTCATTAAACTCAAAACATTATATCAATTATAGAGTTCAATGGTGGTCCATACCAATTGTAGCTACAACCGATTAAGGTTAAGGTTATTGGTATAGAAAGTAGATGTGCTGAAATAAAGAAAGCAATTAAGGACTTACCTTGAACATGAGTAGGAATAATGGATCTGATTTTCAGATGTCTACGCAACTCTAATCAATGGGAAAATTTCGTTTTGAACGTGAAATAATGAGATCTTCGAAATTGAGAAATTCTTTGGCCGTCTTGCAAAGTCTACTTAAGGTAGCATGGTCGACTTGAGTAGGGCCACAGTGCATCCCTGCTCAACAATGTTTGATTGCGAAACAACTTCTAAACCTTGGAATTTCTACAAAAAGGGTACCCGAATTTGAACTTTGTTTTTCCTTCCGAGATCTGCAACCTGCAAGAAAAAATGTTTTTGTTTGTTGATGGGGAGGGTTTGCCTTGGTCAAACCCCGGTTTAGGAAATTTTTTTTTGAAATTGAAATAATTGAAATGTTGGAAATGTAAAGTAAATGCATCAACTCACCTTACAATAGTAGGATTTTTCAAATTGAATGCAATGAGATCAATATATCATTGAATGGATTAAGTAAAAGGATGATTATAGAAGAGATGGTGAAGCCTCTAAATGAACTCTTTGAATCTCCTTGAAAGTAAGGGGTCTCCTCTCCAATAGCTTATAAAAGGATCTCCTTTAATGTATTTGAAGATGGCTTGAATTCTTTGAATGCTTGAATGATTGAGTGTGGATGTTGGATACTTGTGGATCGCTTGTGCACATAAGTGATGGATGCAAAATGAGATAGATGGATGGGTTTATATAGAACTCGAAATAAGCTTTCTCTTATCGGTTGTCCGGGTATTAAAATTAAGACCTCGGATGAACCCTGAAATAGGGCCCAAGAAGGGTACTCAAATTGAGAGCCAAGTAGGGACACATTGCATCGTTGATTGGTTATGCAGGGACATACTACATCCCTAATTGAGCAGGGACACACTATGCCCCTGCTAATGAGGTCCAGAAATTGCTCGGAATCTATTGAGGTCCCAAAACAGGCCCTGGTTTCTAGAAGTTAGGTGCAAATTCTAAGAAGACTCAGTTTCAGTGTGGAAAAGAGATTCAAACTGGTAAGAAAGAGGAAAGGGAGGACCCAAATGAGTAGATACTACCTTGAGCTTTGTGTCGTAAAATAGGAATACCAAGGAGGATCATTAAATCCTACCTCAATTCCATCTAGGAGGAGTAAAGAGGGATGAGAAGGAAGGGGAGAAATGCAGATTAATAGCCTCTCACTAAGTGATGTCACAAATCCAAGGAGACCAACATAAGGATAAATTTACGAACATTGGCACATGTATAACATAACATGTAACAACATATAGAAAATTGCAAATAAAAATAGAAGAATGATGTGACAGTTTAATTCCTTTATCGCCTTGAGCAACAGATCAACAAGGGTTGTTTAAAGAGATCTAAACAAACATATAACAAACACAATACAAGGGAAGCACATGATATAAGCAAACACACAAAAGGTACTATCCTAGATCAATCACTCAAGTGCATTGCCCGCCTCCCGAATCTTGGTGTGTAATATTTAGGGAAGGTGGATAACTTGCAAGAGGAGCAACATCCAACACATCAGTAACAATAGCTACATGTGAACAAGGACCCCCTTGAAAGTTGCTATACTCAAGACTAGATTTAAGTGAAAGCTGTTTAGAAAGCATGTTAGGCAAATCAACATCAAGATCAATAGTATCATATTTATCATTATTAGTATCAACAAGATCATCGATTATATTTTCTTCATCAAGATTAATAGCAATAGGATCCAAAATACGAATATCATGTCCATCTATCTTATCATTATTATTAACTTCCTCTGCAAACATAGGCTCATCAAGGGAAGGAGAAGAATAATGAGAAGCATGCAATCGGGCTTTAGCTCTAGCTTGACACTTCTTTCAACGATCATGAGCATGACGATTATGTTTAGTCTACCTAGAAAGTGGTTGAGAGGAAGAATGATCAACTTCCATTGGTTCCTTTCCATCTTTAGACAAGAGAGTAGAAGGAAAAACCTCAGCTTGAGAAATAAGAGGAACCACAGTAGAGGGAGCATTGGAACTAGGAGGTGGTTTCTCGTTAGAAATTGAAAAATTTGAAGAAATATGTGTAGAAGGCATAGGCAAAAGACCTCAAGTAAGATCCTTAGGCATACTCAATTCTGCAATCTTTCAACACTTATGAGCTTGATATGATTGAAAAATATAGTCAGGACGAGTAGGAGGTGTAGTAGGAATATAAGGCCAAAAGAAGTCAAAGACAACACAATGCCTAGGCTTAGAAGGATGATATAGGCTGATTGATCATCTTAATCTTACCATCACGAGGGAATTTGACACACTGATGAATAGGAGAAGCAATGGCTTTCATGGAATGTAACGTCCCCTTCTCCACGCTAGGCCTTACTAGTGCCTTGTTGGTCTATCTTTCCATTTGGATAGGCTAACGACATTAATCTTGAGGATGCCAATCAACCATAGGAGTTAATTTGGTTTTGTTGGGGAAATATTTGAGGAGCTTTTCTATAGTTAAGTCACTTTATTTTATAAAGTGGATTTATAAAGTTACTCTATGACTTAAAGTCATTTTATAACAAAAGTTACTTAAGTGACTAAAAGACGAAAATGACTTTTATCCCACATTGCCTAATTGTTTGTACTTCCCCTCGTATCGAGGTTATAAAAGCAACGAGCTTCCCTGGGATTGACACTATGAAATATACCATTATATTGAAAGATAATCTTGGTTGCTTAAATCTGACAAGTTTTCTTAAGGATGAAACCCCTTAAGAAGAATTGAGAAACTAGGCATAGCCCCAACATCTCACCTTACCATATTCAGGCCCATAATTAGTGGCAGCATACTTGAATCAACATGAATCATTCTTAAGGACACAATAGATAAGGAAGGTATTACAATTAATTGAAGGGAAGGTTTTGCGAATATGAAGTTCATGAGTATTGAGCATGGGAATCAATAGATTGGGTGGCAGCTTTAAGACATCACCCTGGAGAATAGTAGGTTGTAGGCACACGGGACAGAGGTAATATACCGATTTCATCTGAAGTCTGAAGTATTGCTTTCATTTGGATTCAATAGAATAGAGGATCGACCCTCTGTCTAGATTCCGACTGAATAGTAGGGACACCCATGTTAGGGTTGGCGATTACAACCCGTGGCCCTTATCCAGTGGTAGATAACTCCACTGTAGTCCCACATTGATTTGACTGTAGGATAGGGGAATGTATGAGTAACATGCTCGGGTGGTGATAGAGTGCGGGTTACTAGAACCAGGGCGGAGAGCATTCTGAGGCCCGTGGCTATACAGCCACGAAAATGCACTTCTTTTACATTGCTTTTTGTAACTTTTCAAAAAAAAATTCTAAGTCCTCTCCTTCGTAAGAAAGTGCATTTTCATGGCTGTATAGACGTTGCCCATTATGAGCACACGCTACGGATTGGAGCAGATAGGAGCAAACATGGATGTTTCCCTTATCATGGCACACCGCATCACTGAAAATGGGATCTAGTACACTAATTTTCAAGTCTCTTCTATCACATCCTTTCTTGCATGTAAGGTGTCTTTTTAAGGGAGTTGGGAGTTGCTTCATTTAATTCTGTTGCTGAATGAATAACACATTTCTAATCTGTTACTTCTTCATTTCAATTAGAATTTTGTGTTACCAGTTGTAATAGAATTTAAATATCAATGCAAGGATAATGTTCTTCTTGGGTCAAAAAGTTTCTTTAGAGACAATGAATCAATTTATTTGAGCATTCACACATGAGACTTTGATAAGAGTCCTAGTAAGGATTTTACATGAAGTCAATCAAGGTAAGCTAGGCTTTACTTGGAATTGAGAGTAGGAATGACAACGAAGGTAGTATTTACCACTTTACCACAAAGTTCAACAAACAAGGTAATGGAACCATGAGGTGGATACAAAAAAACATTACAAGTTTGAATGCAAGTGTCAGTTGAATCATAGAAGTCACGGTGCAATTGCTTACGAAAAAGAGATGTAAAAACTTAAAAAGAAATCAACAAGAGATGTATTTAACAAAAAATGACGAGATGTATTTATCAAGATAATGTAATCTACTCAAAATCAAAAGAGGAAATGTTTTCACGTCTGGTTCACAAAAAATGTGCAAGGTGAAATGTTAAGCAATCATAAAAAGAGTCAACTACTCCATATTCAAATTAACCTTGTACCTCAAAGGGAAGTTAAGGAGATTGATACTCTTAGTTCCATCTCTAAGGTAATTAGATCTAGGAAGATTTGTACAATCCAAATGATGAAGGAGCACTAATGCAAATGGATATCTAATGATTATAGAATTAGAGAAAGAATGCAAAACCCTTAAAACCCTAATGTAGCAAGAACTATGGACTGCAATTGGATTATTGATATAGAAAGTAGATGTGCTGAATTAAAGAAAGCAATTAATGACTTACCTTGAATGTGAGGAGGAATATTGGATCTGATTTTTGATGTTTGCACTACTCCAATCAGCGGGCAAATCTGGTTCTAAATCGTCATTAAATTGAAGTGCTTCCAATTTAAGATGGTACAGTTTTGTACATGGGCATTATTCATTCTTGCTGTCTATGTTTGTGTTTATAATTTATTTCCTTATTGTTTAAAAAAAAACTAGTAAGTCTTTCTCTATATAGAAGGTTGTACCATTTAATATGTCGCTAGTATTAACTTTCATTGAAACAAAAAGTCCCTTACTAAATCTTCAGCAGTAATTAATTTTTTGCATTTGGAAAGCAATAATGACTAAATCTAGGTCAACAATGTATGACTTAATTGACCTCTTTGTGGTGAAAATTTTTCTTGGATCAAAACTATGCTCTAAACCACTCATTGATATAAAAAGAATATAATAATAGAATGAATACAATATACAGTGTCAAAGCGTAAAAACAAGATGATATTGTAGATGAAAAATTGTTTTATATACACAAGCAAGGGGATGTGAATATAAAGATGCATTGTCTTAAAGATATCCCTTGCTAGCTAACTAGGGTTATAATCACAGGATTCGTCAAATGTCATCCATGAGATTCAAATTTCAGCGAATTTTTACTCTTTTCGAACTTCATCCGAATTTTATGATATTTAATATCATATTCTTTTATTTTAAACTAATATTGAGCTATTTAGTTAAACTATTTAGCAATGTTAAAACTATTTTGACAATTTTGTGGATATATTACAAATATTTAAAAATACATAAATATTTATAACTAAAATTTAATGTCAAATTTTATTCCAAATTCTTACCCTTGCGTAATTTCATTCGAATTTTATGATCGAGAAACTCGAATTCGAACCTTGTGACTTAGGTTATAACAGATCTTGAATGTTATAACTACATGATAGTTGTTTATCTAACGATCCCTTGTTACCAGTTATATGTACCCTTGGGGAATGTGACTTTGGTGAAATCACAATTCTTTTTAATTACAGCTTGAAGATGATCCTTTATTTTTTTCCTTTCCCCACCTGTTTATGAAATTGAAGTTTCATATTTGGTAAACCAGTTTTCTTCTTTTTATTAATTGATATCATTCATGACTTTATAATGCGTATTGGTATAGATTATAGAACATTGCTGGTTTTCTGGTATGATAAAGTTTTATGTTTAAATTATAGTAACATGTTGTCATCTTTTAATGGTCATTTCAGACAACGAGAACGGAAGGAATCAATGACTATTTTGCTATGTGGTACAAGTGGATGTGGCAAGTCAACTTTATCTTCTTTATTGGTATTTTCATAATTCTTATGATATGGTTTTAATAAAAGATATATTTCCTAGTTTGGTATAATCAAAAAGAGATGAATTTCATTTGGCTAACATAAGATCAATCATGTTGGATACAGTTGTGTCCAAAATTGGAAAAAGCATTATGAAATGTTTTGCACACACATTTTTGCTAGTGTCTAAAACAATAAGGGAAATTAGTTTTTAAGTTAATCATTAAATTGGGGTTATCCACTGTTGAGATATGTTAACTTTGGTCAGATACAAGAATAATTGATAATGGCAACTGTATACATATGTGCATGTATGTTTGTATATCAGTTCACCATGTGAACTGATATTCGTGCACACATACACATATATAGTTCTTGTGATTATCTTGCCATTGAAATCTTACAAGTGATTATACTTGTATTTAACTGAAACTATTCATAACAAACTAAGCATGCAGAAATCTGTACTTTCAGATTAAATTATTGCTTGGTGATCGAGCAATTTTCTCTTGTACAAATCGATCAAGTATTCGATCGACTTCATGATCCATCATATGCAGATCAGAAGTCATTAAATGAATTTGTCTATTAACTAAACATGTCCGATAAGCAGTGGGTCTTTTGGAGAAATTCATTAATGCCTTCATGTCTCTTTATAATGAGACATGTCTTGAAGAAACATGACTGCTCTTGGTGTGCCCCTTGAAATGATTATATGTATGAATCGAATCCAAGAGGTATGCATCGAAATCAATTAATGCATATTCTTGTACAGATCAGCATCTTCAGATTGCAAGCAACATATATATATATATATATATATATATATATATATCTTTTCAGACTTGACATACAATCTTCAACATTGTTGTAATTCAGATCCACCCTAATCTGATTATCATCTGCAAGCAAACTAAATATTAGTATCCCTCGAATCTGATAATTGTCACTACTTTACCAGTCCGATCATAAGTTTGATTAACATTGACATCCACTAACAAACATTCCATATTTGAGTGGGTCATTGTCCGCAATGTACAATGTAATAGGGAACATTTGTTAAAACAAAGAAAAATATTCATCTATCAATATCGATTTTCATTCCCTAGATATATGTGCATGTGCTTGCATGTGCTTGAGCATGTATGTGTATATGTAACTTTGTGAATGTGAGCATACATGTGAACCTTATGTTTGTGTGCATTTAGGCGGGGATATATTTGTGGTTGTGAGGGTGCATAGGTGTGCATTGGTGTCTACACATGGATATGCCATTTCTTTTGATTTTTGTATTTTAGTCAATTTTTGTGCCTATGTGTGAGTGTCTATGTTTGTATGCCTTCACAATTGTAGTTTAAGTTTACACCAGTCTATAGGTATTGAAACGTCAAGCAAATTTTCTATAAAATTAAGGGAAAACAAGTTTTTCTATAAATACTCCTTGTCAATGGAAGCAATGAATTGCTTAAATTGAAATTTATGGATAAAAAATTGTATAAAGTTTGTTTGAAAATTCAACGTTGTTTTTGGTAACTGTTAAATACCCTTCATGTCTAAATTTGAGCACAATAAATAGACATATACATATACATAACATACATACATTGTAATGTTCCCAATTTTAATTAATTTGGGCCCAAGTTATTAATGTTTGTATTTAGGGGTTTCGATTGATTTAGTATATGTCGGACCCATTTTTCTATTTATTTGTTCTGTAGGTGTTGGCCGTCGGCTAATTTTTTGTAAACCCTTGAGATGTTTATCCGAAGGGTATTTAAGCACGGCATGTAAGTGGTAGTTAGTGTGCATTCTGGATTATCTCTTTGTATTGCGAACTCTTGTTTAGGGTTCTCTGTTGTTCGCCATTTCGGAAGTGAAAGATCTTCCCTATTTGGCTTATTGCGGTTTCGGTGAGATTCAACCCTCACCCTATTCCGTTGTTGCATGTAATACTTCGCTCGGATCTGGCAAGTCGGAGCACCATCTTTGTTGCAAGATATCTACTATTTGATATATATATATTCTCTGTGTTTTGGTTACTTAAAATTTGCAGTATTTGTGTATTGGTTCCATGTTGGTTTCATCCCTCTCTATCACCTCAGTAACCCTGTTTATCTCTCCATCAACCTACCTCCCGTGTCCATCCGTACTACCACCCCTCCACACCTTTGGCATCTTACTTCTCACTTACCAACTTCCTCCTAACCATTCGTACGGCCTGTGATTCCCAAGTATACAGCCTATTCTCCATCGTACGGCCTCAATATTCGTACGCCTACCCTCCTCCCTACACCCTATGACTATCTTGTCTGCATTGAACGGCCTCCAACATCGTCCCTACTCCCCTTCAGCATTACTGTACAGCCTCCAACATCGTCCATACTCCCCTCTAGCATTACCATACGGCCTCTAGCAACATCCCTACTCCCCTCTAGCATTACTGAACAACATCCAACATCGTCCCTACTCCCCTCTAGCATTACCATACGACCTCCAACATCGTTCCTACTCCCCTCTAGCATTACCGAATGGCCTCCAATATTGTCCCTACTGTTGGAGTTGATGAAATCCAACTCCGAAGATGCGCAAGATCACTTGCATGCAATAACTTGTCAAAGGGAAGCCAAAGAAGGAAGAGCGTGGAGCAAGGGAAAAACCCTAAACGAACATGAGAGAGAAATAATGCAAAACAATGAAATTTTATTTACAATGAGAATGCGATATGAGTTGTGAAATACAATAAGAGAGCTCAAATATAAAGAGCTCAAAGAATCTCCTAGAACAAGCTAGAAGATGCTAGGAGGTAAGTGTGACAACTAAGCATACATCCACATGAGGTGGAAAGTCCTCGAACAAGGTGAGAGGATAAGTATGACTTAGGAGAGAACAAACTCCCGTATTGTCAACAACTTATAAGTAACTCCTAGACTACAACTAATAAATGAAATGCATTTACCTAAGTAAGTTTAAGTAAATAGAATAAATAATTAATTATTTACTCTATTACCCCCCTTAAGTGCAACTTAGGGAAATGCCTTAAGCTCACAAAACTAAGAAATGCAGAATGGGTCCCGGCAACGAGGCCATGTTAGGTACCCATGTACAAATGCAAAAGATGCAATCTCTGAAAACGGGGAAAGAGAGAAAATCACGTGGGCAAAACCCTCCCCCAAAAAGAGGTAAGAACTTAGTGAAGAACTGAAGAAGCCTCCAACTAGGGGAATGTCCCCTAAAATAGGAACACAGAGTGATCATGAAGAGCATCACTGAAGCATGTAGAAGCCGCAAATTTGCCATTAGAAAGAAAACTGCTGATTTGAAGAACCTCCATGGAAGAAGAAGGCATGAACCGAGTGTGTCTATATGGTAGATGATCCATCTCACCGAAATGTATAGGTAGCCAGCCATTGCAATCCCCTCGTATATAGGATCAACCACTGAATATATAGTTCACACTATCGAACCATTGAACCACGGATGCATTAGAACAACAACATAACCCCCCTTTAATGCAGACGGGGTGAGATGACAGGCAACTGAGAAGGTGGGCCAAAATCTCCTGCAGACGAACCAAGAACGACGAGAGAAGAAGAGGTACAAACATCTATAAAGACACGGTCACAACGACGCTGCATGGGGCTAATGTCGTGGAAGGGACACTCACTTGACAAAGGGAGAAGGCGTAAAACAGCAAACAACTATCCCCCCCATGGTGCTTTATAAAAATAATGCAAGTACAACTGACTCAAAAACAACGTTCATGGACCCGAAATGCAAAAGTGACACTTTATCTCAGTGCGTATACAAAAGTGCTTACAAATGATGTCTACAATGATCAGAACAAAGAAAAAAGCTGTCACAAAAGATAGGACAGCCCAAAACAAAAGAAACCATGCTAGGAAAACGATCCTCGGACCTAAAACACCAAAGATATCTATCATATAGCAAAAATGCCAAAAACATGATAGAAAGAGCATGGGCCAAAATCTAAGGAAAAGGACTACATCTATGAAAAGATGACAAAACTAGCTTTCCAAAAATATAACGTTTTCAAAAAACTGACATGGGATGCAAAAGATATGCAAGTCGGAGTCAAAAACACAATTTCGGACTTCAATTGAAAAAACGAGCAATAAAACTGCATCAAAACCTGAGAATACTTGCACCAATGTCTTCGTCTCGGAACTAGCTTTTTGCTGCTTCTTTCGGAATGGAAAAATACCTCCATATGCTCAAGTTATGGCCAAAAAATTGAAGGTAGGTCCAAAATGACCTTGAAGGAGAGGTGCAAGGAGGTGGATGTGCAGTGTTGATGTCAGCAAATCACTGGCTTAAATTTGATAGCCAGTTAGCCATCGCAGAAAAAAGAGGCCACGTGGCAATCCACGTGGCAGGAAGGATGATGTGGTAGGTGACGTGGCAGTGGCCAAGTGGCAATGTGCCACGTGGTGCCAAGTGGCAGCAACTGCTGACTGGGCGCACAACCTCCACACGGGTGCTGAGCTGTCTGCAGGAAACACTTGTCAACACGCGAGCGGATGCAACAGAGGGCAATGTTGACATCTCCACAGGCGGGGAGGAGCGGAGATCCACTAGCGGAGTGGAGCTACTGGGAGGCACAGTTTGGAGGAGGTGCTCGGGTGGAGCGCTGGCTGAGGCCGAGCCGCAGCGCTGGAAGGGCGGCGTTGCCAACTGCAGCCACTACGAGCGGCGCGGAGGTGGCCTCGCGGTGGTGCGGCGGCGGCATTGCAAAATTAATATAGATTTTTATTTTTTAGGCACCGAATCGTCCGTACGATTGTACGGAAAGCCTTGCAAGCAAATTTTTTTTGCCTCTCGGAGCTTTGTCTCCAAAATCAACAAATTTTATATGGATCCTAGTTGAAAGGTGCCTTCTGAATCCAATGGTAGCATCCGTTTGGGTCCAATGTGCTCCGAAAATTCGTTGTCCCCTTCATTTGAAGAAAAATGCACAAACAAATTAGGGTTTGTGACTTCAAATCATGGCTTCAAAAATCCTTCAACAAAGCAGCAACAGGAAGGCTCTGATATCATGTTGGAGTTGATGAAATCCAACTCCGAAGATGCCCAGGATCACTTGCATGCAATAACCTGTCAAAGGGAAGCCAAGGAAGGAAAAGCGTGGAGCAAGGGAAAAACCCTAAACAGACATGAGAGAAATAATGCAAAACAATGAAATTGTATTTACAATGAGAATGCGATATGAGTTGTGAAATACAATAAGGGAGCTCGAATATTAAGAGCTCAAGGAATCTCCTAGAACAAGCTAGAAGATGCTAGGAGATAAGTGTGACAACTAAGCATACATCCACATGAGGTGGAAAGTCCTCGAACAAGGTGAGAAGATAAGTATGATTTAGGAGAGAACAAACTCCCGTATTGTCAACAACTTATAACTAACTCCTAGACTACAACTAATAAATGAAATGCATTTACCTAAGTAAGCTTAGGTAAATAGAATAAATAATTAATTATTTACTCTTAACACCTACTCCCCTCCAACATTATCTTACGACCCCAGTTTTAGTATTTGTACTTTGTGTTACATATCCGACAGAAATCAGGAACCATATTCTTGTTTGTCTCACGCACACAGAGGTCAGGAACATTACAGTGGTATCAGAGTTGATGATCTTGCTAGCCTGCTGGGATGATTGAGAAATTTTGGTATTTGGATCACACTATGGCCCCAAACAGCGATGGAGAGTGGTGGTTGAAGGCACTACAAAGGATTGACAAAGAGCTCAGTGAGGGTGTTGATCTTCCATTAGATATATTGGAAGTATTTTTGTGTTAGATGGACCAATTACCTTCAAGATTTATACGGTGAATCCTCTCACTGATTAAGGATGCTTTAAGTCAACCCAGGCTTTTGAGACACCATGACAAGGATAAAAGATTGGCAGTTGCAGCATGTCTCAGGAAAGTCTTGAGAATTTCGGCTCCTAAAACATCGTATGATGATAACACCATGATAGAGATATTACAATTGATAGTTGATAGCTTTCAGAGTCTTGATGACTTCAGTAGTGACCCTTTTGGTAAGAGATCTACAATATTGGAGAATTGTGCAAATGTCAAAGTAATCTTCTCTTAGATCTCGAATTGCAAAATTTGGTCCATGGTATGTTTCATCACTTCTTGGTTACCAACAAGGAAGATCATGATACTAAGATTCCAATTGCTATGGAGAGTCTTATGATTTCGTGCATTGAAGAGATGGATGAGGCATCCCAACACATCACATCTATGTTATGGGCTGTTCGTAATCTAGATTGTTTCCCCTCTATAGTAGCATATAGATTGGTCAGTAATGTTTTCAAGCATTGTGAAGAAAAAGTAATATCTCATTTGCACAATTGGGAAAAAATGGATGACAACAATAAGGGTGATGCTTTACATGAGGAGAATGAAGACATGATCACAGGGCCACTCTAGGAGGATTCGCTAAATCTTTCTACCACACCAACATGGGGAGAACATCAAAAAAATGAAGAGGTTGCTTGCATGGATCTTGTGAAGACATGGACAGATCATGTTGTGCCTGAGGTTGCGCTTGTCACCAATGCACCATCCGTTGAGGAAGCTCTATCAGTTGCCAAAGTTGTGTCCATCATAGAAGCGGTGTCTGTTGCTAAGGTCCATGTCCATCGTTGAGCTTGTGTCCAACACCATCGTGTCCATCACCGATGTCGAGTCCGAGTCCGAGTTCCTGTCCATCGTCAAATTGGTATCCATCATCATCGTTGTGTCTGTCACCGTCATTCCATCACCGATGCCAAGTCTGTGTCTGTCGTCGAGTTGGTGTTTGTCATCGTTGTTGTGTCTGTCATCGTCGTTGTCATCACTGTCATGTCTGTCACTGATGCCAAGTTCGTGTCCAACATCGTCATGTCCATCACTGATTTCGAGTCTGTGTCTGATGTCAAATTCATGTTCGTCATCGTCGTTTCTGTTACCAACACTGAGTCTGTGTCCATCAAATTGGTATTTGTCACCGTCATTGTGTCTGTCACCGTCATGTCCATTATCATCACCGAGTCTGTGTCCGTTGTTGGGTTGGTGTTCGTCACCATTGTTGCGTCTATCATCGTCGTTGCCACCACTGTCATGTCCTTCATTGATGCCAAGTTCGTGTCCATTGTCGAGTTCGTGTTCGACACTGTCATGTCCACCAACGTGGAGTCTGTGTCCGACGTCGAATTCATGTTCGTCATTGTCATGTCCGTCACCAACACTGAGTCCATGTCCGTTGTTGAGTTTGTGTCCCACACCGTTGTGTCCATCACCAACATCGAGTCCATTGTCATGTTGGTGTTCGTCATCACTGTCGTGTCCATCATCGACATCGAGACTATGTCCGTCATTGAGTTCGTGTTCATCATCTTTGTCATCACTGTCGTGTCTGTCACCGACACCGAGTCCATGTCCATCGTCGAGTTTGTGTCCGACACCGTCATCACTGATGCCGAGTCTATGTCCATGTCCGTCGTCAAGTTGGTGTCTGTCATCATTGTTGTGTTTGTCACCGTCGTGTTCGTCATCGCCATGTTTGTCACTGATGCCAAGTTTGTGTCCGTCATCACCGACGTCGAGTCCATCGTCAAGTTTGTGTCCATCACCGTTGTCATGTCTGTCACCATTGTCGTGTCTGTCACCATTGTGTCCGTCGCCGACGAGTTCGTGCCTGTTATCATTGTGTCCATTACCGACATCGAGTTCATGTCCCTTGTCGAATTTGTATTCGTCACCTTTGTGTCCATCACCGACACCGAGTTTGTGTTCGTCGTCAAGTTCATGTCCGTCACCATCATTGTGTCCTTTGTTGTCACCGTCAGCATATCCATCATCATCATTGTGTCCGTTGTCATCATCGTCGCCTTGTCCATTGCCATGTCTAACACTGCCGTCATTGTCATGTATGTCATCTTCATTGTGTCCATTGTCGTCATTGCAACTATGTCTATTGCCAAGTCCATCATCATGTTTATCACCGTTGTTGCGTCTATCAACATCGTTGTGTCCGTCACCAACGTCAAGTCTGTATCTATCGTCAAGGGTGTATTCGTCGCTGTAGTTGTATCCATCGACAATGTCATTGCTATGTTCATCATCATTGTGTGTTTGTCATTGTGGCTGCATTGGTTGCAATAGCTACGTTTGCCGCCATTGAGACATTGTTCACTGTCGAGGCTCTATCCATCATCGAGGCTTCAACCGAGGTTTTGCGTGTCATTGAGGTTTTATCAGCAGCTAAAACTTTGTTTGCCACTGAGGTACTCTCCGTTGAGGTTTTTTTTGCCAAGGTTCCCTTTACTGAGGTACTCTTTGCTGAGGCTTCCCTCATCGCGACACCCTTCGCTGAAGCTCCTGTCACCAAGGTTCTCACAGTTGAGGTCCCCTTCATCGACATTCTCACCATTGAAGCTCTCTTCATCAAGGTTTCATCCGTCAGGAATATAATAGTGATCGTTGTGGTTGTGTCAGTGAGTAAGTTTGTACCAACATCAGTGTCTGTGTGCATGACCATACCCAAAGAGATTTTTGAACATAATGACCTGAAAGATTTCATCAATTTGTGTCAGTGGGATCCTGGTGAAGGCTATGACAACATTTATATCAGAGTGGTGCATTGGAATCCTGATGGTGGTCTACTAACCTTAGTTGAATTCAATCATGCTTATGAGATCTTGAAGAAGCGTGGAGTTTCCAGCAGATATGGCTATCCGTGTCAGCGCACGGTTTGGGATCCTAGAGTTGCAAATTGCTTGAGGACAAGCAATTTTTGGGCGGTGAGGTTTTGTAATGTTCCCAATTTTAATTAATTTGGGCCCAAGTTATTAATGTTTGTATTTAGGGGTTTTGATTGATTTAGTATATCTCGGACCCATTTATTTATTTATTTGTTCCGTAGGTGTTGGTCATCGGCTAATTTTTTGTAAACCCTCAAGATGTTTATTCGAAGGGTATTTAAGCACGGCATGTAGGTGGTAGTTAGTATGCATTCTGGATTATCTCTTTGTACTGCGAACTCCTGTTTAGGGTTCTCTATTGTTTGCCATTTCGGAAGTGAAAGATCTTCCATATTTGGCTTATTGCGGTTTTGGTGGGATATAACCCTCACCCTATTCCGTTGTTGCATGTAATACTTCACTCGGATTTAGCAAGTTGGAGCACCATCTTTGTTGCAAGATATCTACTATTTGATATATATATATTCTCTGTGTTTTGGTTACTTCAAATTGGCAGTATCTGTGTATTGGTTTTGTGTTGGTTTCATCCCTCTCTGTCACCTCAATAACCTTGTTCCTCTCTCCATCAACCTACGTCCTGTATCCATCCGTATGACCACCCCTCCACACCTCTGGCATCTTACTTCTCACTTACCAACTTCCTCCTAAACATCCGTACGACCTGTGATTCCCAAGTATATAGCCTGTTCTCCATCGTACGGCCTCAGTATCCATACGCCTTCCCTCCTCCCCACATCGTACGGCTATCCTGTCTGCACTGTACGGCCTCCAGCATCATCCCTACTCCCCTCCAGCATTACTGTGCGGCCTCTAGCATCGTCCCTACTCCCCTCCAACATTACTGTACGGCCTCCAACATCGTCCCTACTCCCCTCCAGCATTACCATACTGCCTCTAGCGTCATTCCTACTCCCTTCCAGCATTAACGAACGGCCTCCAACATTGTCCCTACTCCCCTCCAACATTAGCGAGTGGTCTCCAGCATCGTCCCTACTGCCCTTCAGCATTACCGAATGGCCTCCAGCATTGTACCTACTCCCCTCCAGCATTACCGAACGGCCTCTAGCATCGTCCCTACTCCCCTCCAATATTACTGTACGGCCTCCAACATTGCCCCTACTCCCCTCCAACATTACCATACGGCCTCTAGCAACATCCCTACTCCCCTTCAGCATTACCGTACGACCTCCAACATCGTCTCTACTCCCCTCCAACATTATCATACGGCCTCCAACATAGTCCCTACTCCCCTCCTGCATTACCGAACGACCTCCAGCATCGTCCCTACTCCCCTCCAACATTATCATACGACCCCAATTTTAGTATTCGTACTTCGTGTTACATACCCAATAGAAATCAGGAACCATATTCTTGTTTGTTGCACGCACATAGAGGTCAGGAACATTACATACATACATAATAATAGACATATTAGACACACACACACATATAGAAATAGATATTTCCCATCTCCTTCTCACTCACACACTCGCTCACCCACACACACCTTGATGTAATATTGGTCAGAGATGAACAAAAGCTAGATGAGATGGTATGATCTCTCCATGGAGGTGTTATGTGTTGGTATTTTTCATTGATGCTGAGTTATGCGTTGGTTGTTCCATTGTTGTCAGTACTGAAGTTAATAGTTTCATAGGAATGCATTGAGTTTATTGTATATGTTGAAGCCCTGAAATAGGCATCTGTATGTTATGATCACAATCCTTGACATATGTCTTAGCAATGATGAAATGATACGTGTGTAGTGATTACAAGTCTAGTTGATCACCACATATCAATTTGAGGAGTTTGTATTGGTTTGTAAGGTATTTTTGTAGAATATTGATTTTAACATGGTGTGTAACTTGACATTCTACCACCGAATGGTCAGGCATGCTGACTGGATTCTTGTCAGCTTGGCACATTATGCATGTTGGAAGATAATGTTAGAGGGGGTTTGCGGTTGGCATTGGAATTGTTTTCTACCAAATATCTTTGTAGGGGTTATGGTTGCAGACTTTGATGATGTAAGTATGACTCGGTTCATTTTTTTAATCGACCAACTTAACTTCTAGCTGTGCATCAGTTTAACAAAATGATGAAGGCCTCTTTTGTAATATCGGGTTCTTGGCTGAAAAGAATGTTGCATAACATGGAGACCTTGTGCGATAAAAGATCTTTATTAGAGGGAATTAGCTTGAGAGTTTGAATTGTTTTTCTGTGAGATGACAACGAGTTGGTAAAGGGATATGCATCTTAGTTTTTTTAATTTAAAAAGTGGTGTATAAAATGATTTGAGTGTGCTCGGCAATGGTTTTTGTGTGAAAGCACTAAAATGTACTGAAGGTGAAGTGACTAAAACTAATGATTATTTTAAGGAGATTGGGCAGATGGTTGTGAGTTTGTGTGCTTGATTTCTTGTTTTGAAAGTATTATGTGTGTGGGTGCCATTAATAGCGTGTTTTGGTATGACAACAGATGTTAAAAACTGTGTGGATATAGGCTTCTTATGAAGGCTATTAGAAGCATTTGGATGCTTGTAAATTGCTGTGGTGATATTGTGACTCAAGTATTTTGTGAATACTTTGTTTGTTGTTGAATAAGGTTAAAGACAGTGAAAGTTTGAGCTTAGCTGGAGTATTCTACATTGAGCAGTCAAAGGTTACCTTGATAAAATTCATCCACATTCATTAATGATTCAATATGTTTGTGTAGAAGGAATCATCTACAATGTTCTTAGGGAATAGAGGGATTTGTGCTTCGTGCATGAGAAGGTGTTGTTTTAGCAGAGTTGATACAACAGTAGTAATATATCTTCAAGGGAGTCTAACACACTCATTCTGTTGGACTAATAAGAGGTTCATTTCTTTGTTGAAATCTTTGCCTGTTATATGTGTTGTTGGTAAATATTGTGTAGCCGACAGGTTGATGTCGTTGGTAAATATTGAGTAGCCTATGAGTTGATGTCATCGGTAATTGTTATGTAGTTGACAGGCCCCTTTGGGAAGGTTCTTCGAGAAGTATATGTTCACCATCCGAGATCATTGTAATCATCATTGGAAAGCATTATGTAATCTCTTTGGCATATATGCGAATAATAAAAGTACTGTTGTGTTACATGTTCTTGTCTATTGTTTGTATGCATTAAACAATTTACCCCATACAATAAACATTTGGCATCGTTGCCCCATGGACTTGGAACGAAGGTAGAGGAATGAAGAGTAATGTTGAATCAGCTGAACAAAAATAAGAATAAGCTAAAGGAAAAAATGAAATACGCACCGCACAAGGGAATTTAATTTTGGCACAACAGGCCAAATGCAGACGGAGGTTTCAGTAGATTGTCAATGGACACTGAAGCACCGAAGAATTGTTGGAAGAGACTTGATAGCAGTTGGATTTGGTAGAAGAAACAAGGGAGGAATTTCTTAACCTTTATACGCCGAGGGAAGAGAATCCAAATGAAAGGGAATTAACTCGCATGGGTCGAAGTACTGAGGGAGCACGAGCGTGGAGTGAACTCTTCGTCCTCGATACACCTCCCAGACGGATAACTTTGCTTGAGGAAGTTCCTTTTTCACCAAGTAATGCGGTTGTCAGAAGGACGGTTCTCTGAAGCAGCATGGTTGTATAGAATAGCGTGGGTGTTGTGCAGAACAGGGCGGGTGATCAGAGCAGCGCGGGTGCTCAACAAGTACCTAAGAATCAAAAGAAAGTTGTGATGGCAGGTCCCAAAGAAAAATTACCAAAGTTCAATGGTGATGGAACGACAGATCCAACTAGACATTGCAAGACGTGTGAAACCATATGGGCAACAAATGGCGTGACGGACGAGGCTGATTGGGTTAGACAGTTCCCAGCAACCCTACAGGGTGTGGCAATTGATTGGTTTTCAGACGCCGACCCCTAGAAACTAACTACATGGGCGGGAGTTAAAAGGGAGTTTATCACGGAGTTTCAATTGCTGCAAGACGACAATGAGATAGTAGCAGAAATCTACACCACAAAGAAGGGGAAAAATGAAACAGTCTGTGTATATGCCAGAAAACTAAAAGAATTAATAAATAAAATGGAAAGTAAGCTGGCAGATGGGCTGAAAAAGAGATGGTTCATTGAAGGACTACACTCAGAGTTAAGGAAGAAAATAAGATTGTGCCGCCATCATCATACACCGAAGCATACAATCGGGTGATGGACATAGAGAGTGAACAAAAAAACAAAAAAGAAGAAAAGCAGCCCATCCGACTTAGATGATGCATCTTTGGAAGAAGATAGCAGTGGTGACGAAAATGATAGTAAAAAGGTCCAAACCTTCCAGAAGGATATGATTAGAATGATGAAGGAATTTAAGAATATGCATAAAGAGACGAAGGGAAACGAGCTATGGTGCACAAAATGCAAAACAGAAGGTCACATAAGGGGATCTTGGTCGAAAAACCAATTCTGTGATATCTATCAGATTATGAGACATTCCACAAAAGAATGCCCTTTCAATATGAAAACAAGAGGGCATCAACAAATGCTCCTGACATAGGCGACTTCCACGTCGAGAGGGAGTGAAAACACCAACAGTGACTGTGCCACTTTGGGAGGGTACAGAAATAATAGAAAAGGGCAAAACAACAATACCAACAATAATACCAACAATAATAATGGGGGACATAGCCGAATTTAGTATGATGCGAATGATTGCCCTGCCAAGCATGCAATTTGTGGTGCTACTTTGTACGGAACTGTACATTAACAAACACACCAAAATTGTTATGCAAATGGTGTGGTTCTAGAGATCATGAAGATGCCAAGTGCTCGAAATCTGGAGTGAATTTGATCAGCATCGGTGCAGACGAAGAAGTCTTAGCAATCACTCGTAAACAAGCAAAACTGTACCTTCACCCGATGGAAGAAAAGAAGAGATTTGGAAGAAGCGCGAGTGAAAATTGAGAAAGCAACGCAGGTAGAGAAATCACAATTGAAGGACACTACTGGTATCTCAACGAGGAACTGTGTAGAACAAAACATCATAATGCAGATATTACAAACTGAAATACCAGTCAAGTTAAATGATCTGATTCTTACAATGCCTCAACTTTGATCTGCACTTACAAACATCACTCCGACTGTTAAACTACCAAGAGAACATGGAAGGGAAAAGGAAAGTGAAGCAAGTGCAGTAGACCCAATGCTGTTAGCCCTCACATCCAGACAACATCCGGTGGTCGTCGAGATGGGTATATTAGGAACGGTCCTTTCAGACACAATCGTGGACGGAGGATTAGGGGTAAACGTCCTACCAGAAGATACCTGGAAGAAGTTGGGATAGTCGACATTGTGGCCACCTACGTTCCAATTACTAACGGTGGACCAACACGGCATTAAACCTCTTGGGGTCCCAATGGCACAACCAGTGACTATTGGAACACAGTCATTCCTACTTGATTTTGTCGTCATCCCGCTGAAGAGGAGAGGATATGATGCCATTTTGGGCCGTGGATGGCTTGTACAAGCAAAGGTTAAGCATGACTGGAAGAAGAATACACTATCACTGGAAAGCAAAGGGCGAAAATTCATTATTGATTTGCACACACAAATGGTGGGCGAGGAAGGTCTCTCATCTGATTCTGAATAAGAGGATGAAGGAAAGCAACGAATGGAACTAGATCCGGAAGGAGTCCTATGGTTGGAAGGTGGATCGACGGACGATGATTTGGATTCGGTGAATGGCCTTTTCCATTGGTAGATGGAGGATTACGAGCTCTTTCCGAGCTGTAATATGTTAAGGGTTGAAGAAGGTGAGAGAGAAGAGGGGAATGAATGTTCGGAGGAATACAGAGAAGCGGAAGAAGGAAAGGTGGTTAGGACAAAAGTTGAAAGGAAGAACATACAGTACGAACCCAGAAAAAGGGAAGATTACACCGTATGGTACACAATAAATAGACAGTGCAGAAAAAAAATGTTATGTCGAACCACAGATATAGTAGAAAGGTGCTGGCAGCAAGGAAAACACATCATACGGTTTACACAGGAAGCAAAGAGGAAGGGTTTAATAAAAACTTCAGTAGTATAGAGTGAAGGCTCTAAAATCAAAAATACTGTTATTGATGACAAGGAGTGACAGCCGACGAAATTTATGGAACTGAGTTTTGAGAACAAATTGGGCAATATGGAAAACCTGAGGGAGAGATTGTGTAACTTAAATAAATTTGATGAGCGACGATTGTAGACACAATGGGCCACAGAGGTGACACAAAACAGGTGTAAAACATGGCATGATAAACACCTGAAATTGAACAAGCTCCAGCCAAGATAGTTGGTGTTGAAGTATGACGGATGGAACGAAATCAATCCGAAAAAGTTTAAAGTCAAATAGGTCGGGCCATACCAAATCCAAGAAGTAGGTGATAACGGAGCAATAAAGCTATGGACATTGGACGGGTAGGAAATTCCGGAATCGGTGAATGGTTCCAAGTTTAAAATATATCATGCGCGAACTGTTCCGTCGTCGATGAATATCGAGGAATAGAAAAATTCTGAAGAAAAAAAAAAAAAAAGAAAAATTGAAAAAAAAAAAAGTGTTATTAAAGTTACCCTACGATAGCCTGCTAATGTCCACCGCATAGTATTTCAAGAGCCCCACGTACGGGAAGAAAAAAAAAAGGCGAAGACTTATTGATGGACACTGTACGGAAAGATGAAGCATAGAGGATGTCGATAAAGCCACCGTACGACAATTTAATGATGGACAATGTACAGTAATGTGAAGCAGATGATGTGTCGCTGTACACCTAGACAGACCAAGTAAAACTTGTGGCGTACGGTAAGTAGGAGGAAGGATGAGTAAACACCGTATCTGTACTCGGGCAATGTAAGAAAGTCGTACGACGTACAGGGTCAACGTAAGAAGCTAGGCAAAGAGTGTAAGTGCAAGCAAGGAGTATAATCGAAAGCCAATAGTAGGGAAATTATAGGGGTGGGTCGTATGGCGGTAGAAAGTTGAAGTAGGGCCCATACGGAGAAAAAAACAAAAGAAGCCGTATGTAAGTGAAGTCTAATGGGGAGGTTAACACCATATGGTATAGTAGAAAGGGGGAGAATATAATTTATTTTGCCAAACCACAGCCACAGTACTGTCATACGGACATGTGTAGGCAGAGGTCGATTTTAGGTTGGGCTTTGCAGACATTTTCTGAGTGATTAAAGAGAAAAGGAGAAATATTTAGCTGTGCAACAGACAAAAATAGAGGATGGAGCCAAAAAAAGAAAAAGAAAATGACGACAAATCAAAACAATTCAAAATGAGTAACGCATGATGTCCAAAAGAAGGGAAAGACATAAACAAGTAGTAAAACATAAGCGGTTGCCAGAAAGAGTGTGGGATCAGAAGAAAATTGCAAAAATAGTGTGTTCCATGCATTTTTTTGTGGCTTTGAGAGTGCTAATTTGGTCTTGGCAGCGGGGGGCACTGCCCCTTGACCCTGCGGGGGTGCTACCCCTCGACTCCGCTGGGGGTGATGCCTCCTAGACCCCCAGTTAGTGCAGTTATCAGTCGTGGGAAGTGTGACCAGTTGATGAGACTTGGAGTTGTTGCAGGCATAGTGTGCTAGAGGTGGAGAGAACAACAGAGCAAGCCTTTCGAGAGGGGTGATATGCTTTGAAGCACTTGGAGTAGGTGTTGGACGTGAAACTGTCTTGGTGGATGCATAGAGAGCTCGGGAGGAGCTGATCATCCAGTTGAAGGTAGTACAGTGAGACTTGGCTCAGGGTACCCAAGAGTTGGAAGCAGAGAAAGCAGCACGGGTGGCTATCAAGGTTAGCTTGATTAAGAAGACAGTATTGTATTAGCAGAGGCTATAGATGCAACGTGGTTTGGAGACTAGTTTGGTGCAGGCGCGAGACGAATGTGAAAGTGGTGTGATAGAAATAGATCTATCTTGTTGTAGTTTGTCCGTTAATGTATTCCGTTTTGTTAATCTGTCTCAGATATTTTGTAATTGTCGTCTGGAGATGACTTTTTCTTTTGGGGGGAATGATGTTGTCGACAAATATTGTGTAGCCAACAAGTTTATGTCGTCGGTAAATATTGAGTAGTCGACGGGTTGATGTCATCGGTAATTTTTATGTAGCCGATGGGCCCCTTTGGGAAGTATATGTACACCATCCGAGATCATTGTAATCATCATTGGAAAGCACTATGTAATCTCTTCGGCATATATGCAAATAATAAAAGGAGTACTTTTGTGTTACATGTTCTTGTCTATTGTCTGTATGCATTAAACAATTTACCCCATACGGTGAACAATATGCAAATGGTTTGTTGTATGAGTTGTTGCTCTTAGTGTTAAAGGTTGGAGCTTGAACTTTGTTGTTGCTGTGATAAGAGCTGTAGCTCCTTATTTACCAACGTGTAGCCCATTTCTGGTTATTAGTGGAATGCATTTTTTCACTTTAAAGGGTTTTCCACGCGATAATTTTTTTTGTCAGTCTATGTTTTGTGCATTTCATTTGGGTTTCTAATTGACCAAAATTGTGAAATCTTGATTCACTCCTTCCCCCTCAGTATTTCTCTTTCTGTTTTCATTATGTACGGCAATAATGGTAATAGATTTGAAAGGCAGCATTAGGAAACTCTTGAAGATGAGTGACGACAACATGATGACCCCCAATGCACTGAATAATAAGTGTATTCTTTGTAGGGTTTAAGCCTCATATACCTTGCTATAGTGTGTGCCTTGCTAGTGATCAACATAAATTCAATAAAATGATTGCTCAGACACTTTTCTTTTCTTGAATGATATACTTCACCTAGTGGTTGTTGGTAGTATTTAAACATGTAAAGGGTAATCAGGAAGCAATATTGGAATTTAACCCCAAGTCCAAGATTCTTACATGTTGAGGATCATGTTATTGGTGATGTAGCTAGTAAAGCCATAAAATTACTTTGTTTATATCAATTTGATAGGCCATATAAGCTATGTTGATGGAAACTTCATTTGCATGTGTCTTACATAGCAACTGCATTTGAAAATTGAAGAGTAGATAATCTTGATGCAAATATGTAGGATGCGCTTCACTTTGATGCCTTTGCTATTGTGGTTAATTCGGATGAGGTTGTAGCCCTAGATTGCTGTAGTTTTCTTCCCATTTGTGTGCTTAGCAAGGGAATGAGCTCAAACACAAAGGGTGAGCTAATTGAGATATTTTTCTCTTTTAGTTATAGGACCCCATTGTGGAAACAATTGAGATGAAACCATACCAAGGCATTAGAGGTGTCTAAGTAGGGTAGCACTTGCAGGTGTGATGCTAGTTTACAATAATCATCCACCTAGTTTCTAATGCCATTGAAATTTTGATATGTACTCATTTTTTAGATCTCAACCAAGTGGCTTGGTGAGTGTCCTTTTTGTTGGGACAAATATGGTTGGTCTCTTTGATCTTGTAGTACTTCAATGCACCCTATGAATTCGTTGGACTTAGACACAATTTGCATTTGGTCAAGTTAAATATTGATTGTCGGTTGGGCTCCCTTATGACTACATTGCTCAATGACATCTTATGTTGTACTACAGTAGACTTGCCTTACTCGTTCTTGCCTTGAAACACAAGTAGTGAAGGTACTAAGTTCTTTGAGTGTGCGAGTGCTGCAAATTGTATCAAAGGGTAATTTTCATGAAGAGCTTGAAAATTGGCTATCTTGCATTATAAAATAGGGATCTTGTATAGACATATTAGAAGATTTGAGGAATTAAGATTTCTTAACTTTTTAACAAAATGTATTGACCCTTTACAAAACTATTGTTAATATTATGGAATAACAAAACAAATTCACCTCCAATGGCAACAGGTCTCAAAAAGTACAGAAGCATTCTTGTTAGTATCCATGTATTCACATGTCATTAGCCTTTATATGAAAGACAAAAATGATTGTTAAATGTTGAGCAGATTTATTATTGTTGATGTCACTATCTAGGTCCAACCAAGATGGGCGTCTTAGTTCAATTACACAGTTCAATCTGCATTTTGATGTGGCATTGTTGCTGTACTAGGGTTGTTAAACTAGTGTGTTTGTGCATCATCGAGAACAATGCTTTTGGGTGTGTGGTGTATTCTCTTTACAAATTCATTAGTGTATCTATTATGGTAAAATAATGAATGTGTTATTAAACAAAGATCATGAATGATCTATATCTACAAGAGAATGTTTTTATAATGAAGAGGAGAGAGGAAATAGAAACATTCTTGTAGAGTGAAAAAGAAAGTTTCTATAACAAACAAAAGAGTTTACGGAAACATTGCAATAAGAGTGACCATTAGAAAAAGATGAAAGAGAGAGTAAATAGAATATTGTAATATCCTCGCTTAATGTTCAATCTATCTTCAAAAAATAGAAATTTACATGTCCTCAAAAAGCGTAAAAGGAAGCCTCGGATTGATCAGAGAGGTCTGCATGTTTTGCAATGTTGGCTTGTGGCTGCGATCCACATTGCTTCTGCTGATTAGAAGCAATGCGATTCTTGCATTTTTGAATCACATGACCAAATTTAAGGCAATAGTTGCACCTGATTTGCTTCTTCTTGAAGCTATTCTGAGACTGAGTAGAAGATTGAGATGGCCCTTTATCCTTGTTAAAGGATTGGGCTGAAATGATTTTTTAGAGGAGGATGAAGGAGCACTATTGTGAAACTGTTGTTTCTAGTGGTCTCGCTATAGAGGTTTGTGCATAGATCTGAAAATTTGAGGTCAAAATTAGTTGCAGTAATTTTGAGCACCTCAATAAAGTGCTCATAGGATGATGGTAGACTTTTTAGAGCAATGACCACCATATCCTCTTCCTCCATTGTACGACCAATAGCCTCAAGATCATCTCCGATGTCGTTAATCTTTAGAAGATGTTCTTGTAAGGACATGTGCTCATCCATAATAATAGAGAATAACAAAGTCTTCAAAGAGAAGGTTCTGCTTTTATCTAATGTCTTGTGGAGATCCTTCAGTGTTTTCCAGATCTCTGCACCTGTCTTGCCAGATGACACTTGAGGTAGCTGATCATTAGTAACTGCAAGCTTCATAAGCATTACAGCTTCTCGATTATGCTCATCAAACTTATCTTGAGTAGCATCGACTGTGGTAGGATTAGTCTCGATACCTAGAACAAGCGCCTCAAGGCACCGATACTCAAAGATCGTAATCATTCTTTGCTTCCAAGTGTTGTAGTTCTTTTCGTTAAATCATTGACTCCCTTCCAACACAAGACTGATGAGAGATGCCATTGCACATTTTTCATTGAAAAAGCGTGAAAAAACTAAGATGACACAAACTTCAAGGCAGATTGACAAAAGACCTTGAAAATTTGAAGAGACACTTGGGTAAGAGCTCAAAAACCCAGATAGAATCTATTGTCAGATTTTGATTCCGTTGGCTCGAAAATTGAGGCATAGAAAATGATGCACCCCAAAAAAAGTAAGAATAACCCAGTTGAGATCTACAAAAGCCCACCAAGAATATGCAAAATTTTTGTTAATCCAACATGGGAATTGAGGATTTTCAAAAATCCTTAGATTAAAAAACTTGAAAATTTTTGTAGAGTTCTTGAACAGAGGGCATATTTGAAAAAAAGGTAGATTTTAATCCATGCAAAAAGAAAATTGGAAAAAAAAAAGGACGCTAAATCCCTAGCTTGTTTGGAGGAGAAAAAGATGCAAATTTTGAACACGTGCAAATATTTCGAAAATTTTGAAGTAATAATTTCAAAAAGATTTTTTTTTTGAAGAGGCCAAGAATTTTCTTTGATACCATATTATGATAAAATAATGAATGTGTTATTAAACAAAGATCATGAATTTTCTATATATACAAGATACAAGAGAATGTTTCTATAATGAACAGGAGAGAGGAAATAGAAACATTCTTTTAGAGTGAAAAAGAAAGTTTCCATAACAAATGGAAGGAGTTTATGGAAACATTACAAAAAAAATTTGACAATTAGAAAAAGATGCAAGAGAGAGTAAATAGAAACCATCTAATATTGTAAAAGTATCACTATGCATCAATTAATCTTGTCCATACACATATGTAGGGATAAAGAATTACCATGCATTGTTGTTTATGGTACAGGTAAAAGGATGCTTACCGTACAGGTAAAAGGATACTTAATGGATGTGGTATAGTAAGATATAACACAAAACTGATACTTTATTCATATACGTAGTATGTACATTACAATTATTCCAATGATGATTACAATCCAAATACAATGATGATTCCAAAGTCCCTTTGGATGGTGTACATATACTTTCCCGAAGGGGTTAATCGTCATGCGCCCGTTTGGATACTATTCTACCTGTCGGCTATAATATAGAATTTACCGACAACATGCATGAGTAAACCAAAAGTCTCATATGTTAGACTAGGCTAAATGTCGACTATCACCAAACTTGTGCCATTCTAAGTAGTGAAACTTGCATTTTTTGCATAGAATGCTTTGAGAGAATCAGGGTGATTGTTTGCTCAAGTATTTTGTTTGAATGATTTGCATAGAGTAAGTGGAAATAGCATAATATAACCCTAATAACTTTGTACGACAATGCTCCAAAAATATATGTATCTTTATGTATTCATTCATTATATGTGCAATAAATACAACAATTTCATGCTTAATGGATACGCTCCCCAACTACATTTTATACAAGAAATATATAGCAAAGATGACATTGGTTGAGAACACCAATGGCTGGTAACTACAAAATATTAACCGTCTTGGAACTTTTCTCTAATTACAAAGTTAGTCATTTTATTTATTAATGAATTACATCAGCTGTCGTAGAAAGAAAGTCGTCTTCTAGATGACAACTAGCAGAATTAGGGACTGCACAACACCAATATAAAATCTACAAGGAAGTTGCATGAGAAGATTCTCTTGGATGTTGGAGTGAATATATGGGATGAAGATTTCCTAAGCTTGTGGACCTCATCTTTGTGTAGCTTCTAATGGTGAGCTGCTATCAAACCTTGCTCCTTTGTTGCCTTTACCATCTGTGCAACATTGGTTAGGTAGCTTTTAGTTTGCTCAATCTCATCCTCATTCTCAACCGGTCTAGCTCATTTTTCTTCCATGAGTTGTGATTCTTGTTCTTGAAACTTCTTATGTTCAACTATCACATTGCATACTATCTCTACAATTTGAAGGGCCTCATCCTTTTGATTGTAAGCTCATTAGTAGAGATTATCTAACACTTCAACCTATGAAATGAGTTATTGAAGGAGGTCTCCATAGAAAATGAAGCAAAAATTACTCTACCATGTCTACCTCTGTTGTCTCATTTTAGGTGTATCCACCCTAGGCCATCCTTAAGAAGTGTAGCTTTAAGTGAACTTTGTTTCACAGTCTTTCTTCACAAATACCAACATGGTCCGGCCTCTCTTGTCACCAATAGAAAATGCATGGTATCCAAATGTTGAGAGATGTCTCCACCTAATTCATGACTCTAGCCATAGGTTGTAGAATCTTATGAATATCTTTGAATTCAGTTGGTCCTTGTCATTAGACTTAGCAATCTTGACCATCAAGCTATGCAATCTCGATTCGTACTCTTTTTGATCACTTGACTCCTTTCTTGATTTCAAAAGGGAGGTCGAACTTAGGATGTTGCAATCTCTTGAATTTTCTCAATACTTGGTGGAGTTTCTTGGTGTAGGACCAAGCTAGATATCGTCGACAAGCATGACTAGTCTCTTGTTGTTCAAGTCTATCAACCATAAGCCTTGGAGGTATTAGAAAAGACAAAACTTGTATGAGAAGCCCAAGTAGGTTTAGTTAGAGATTAATTGTTTGGCTTTCTAAGCCAAGGTGGTGTCTGCTAGCAAATGCCTTTAATTGGTAACATGAGCTATGCTAGTATAGTGTCCTCAATGGGTAAATTGGATTCTTTGCAATGTGGGTGATGTGAATGCCAATGTGATTAGCAATTCAATAGTGTCAATGTAATAGGCACTGGTGCAAATGTTGTTGACAATTTAGTAGTAATGTCACTAGTATGGATATCATCTTCCGTCTATATCTCTGACTAGGATTGTACATCGACAACTAATGAGATCCCATTTGTTGGTGTAGGGGATGATGTGGAAGAAGAAAATTCCATAAACTAATAGTTGTTGTTTGTACTATCTCTATCTTCATCTAACACATCCCTTTGCTTTGTTTTCTCCTACTCAGTTATGTTTCTTCCCCAACTAGTGCCTACATGTTCACCATAATCTAGAATAATGTTGTTGGCCAAGAGGGGTCATGGTCGGAACTTGCCCCATTTGTCTATAGGATCTTGAGTATAAAGGGCATAATAAATGGAGCAATGACGTGCTGCATCAAATGCTTAGCTAGTTAGCATTTCATTAATTCCTTTATGCATCTTATTTGGTAGTAGCTAAGTTTTTATTCAATCTATTATTTTTGACACTTCATATACTATCTTTTAATTGCTTTTTTAAAGTTTGGCCAACATATTCTACATAAGAACCCTCTTTATGATCTGGCATATAAATCTAGAGACAATGATTGGTTTCATGGAGTGTACTTGATGTTCAATAAGTAGCTCTAGTAGGTCTTTTCATTGTGTTCTAGCAAAGTTTCAATTTTAATACATGGCTATTTTTGTAAGTAGTATTTTTAGCAATTGTCCTTTTTGCTTTTGTCTCCTTTTCCTTTAGAGTGAAAGCATATTGGTTTGGCTCTAGGTCCTGTTTTAATCTATTCTATAAGAAAAAAGGCGCAAAGACTTCCACAAGTAGGAAAATTCTAACTATCTTTCGTGAATTTGAGATGGCAATACAAGATATAGTCAAAGCTTGTAGTCTATATATTACAACAACTACTCCCAGTCAAAGCTTCGGCTTCGATTGCTTCTTAACTCACTACACTCTATTATTGAACACAC
This sequence comes from Cupressus sempervirens, assembly GCA_028749045.1. Lineage (NCBI taxonomy): Eukaryota > Viridiplantae > Streptophyta > Pinopsida > Cupressales > Cupressaceae > Cupressus > Cupressus sempervirens. The sequence continues at coordinate 185,805,342 of CM053784.1, read as the reverse complement.
AATAATAACATCAATCAAAGACAATAGGCACAAATTACAGTCAAAGCTTTTAATTTGCTTTATCACGATTGCTTCCAGTCAAAGCTTTTAATTTGCTTTATCACGATTGCTTCTAGTCAAAGCTTCGAATTCAATTGCTTCTTTTTTTCACTATTCTCCCAAATTCGTACTACATAATTAAACTTATGCTTGCACAAGTCTGGCAGAGTTTTCTTGCATACAACAAAAGATGATTTTTACAATAAGAGGGCACTCCTTTATATAGGCAAAGGAGTTAAGAAAAAGATGGAGGAAAAAGTGGGAGCAACCCAACCTTGACCTAGTCTAACTAAAAGAGAAATTATTGGGTTATATGCAATTGCACGTGCAACTTGCATTACATGTAATTACACCTTTTCATAAACTTTTTAATCTCTTTGCATGTTTTAGTTGCAATCACATGCAGTCTCCATCAAAATTGCACCTTTTAGGTGCAATTGCATATTTTTTATGAAATATGCTTGTAGACATGTTGCACACAACTTAAGTGATAAATTAAGCATATGCCACTTTAGTTTTTGATGAAATATCACTTAAATGGGACATAAATAATGTTTACACTATCATATTAAAAATATAATGTGCGAATATCATTTTAAAAATAATATTTGCTAGAGCATGATTTAAAAAATCAAAACTTAAATTGAAATATATAGTTAATATAGTCACTTCAATGAAAAATCAAAATGCAATTCAACTTAAAAATATAACATTAAGTGCCATATAGTTGCTTTAAGTGAAAAATTTAAATGATAGAGTAACTTAAAAACATAACATAAAGTGAATTTAAGTTATATTTTTCAAAGTGAAAGTCAAATTAAAAACGGAACATGATATTTTTAATTTATGCGGTTGCATAAAAAAGGTCCACTTTTCGAGCACTAAATTGGTCATATTGTTTGATTGCCAACTCCGATTAAGCCCTAAGATAGATCAAATCGAATGGAAAATCGTAAGCAATGACTTGAGCAAAACCAAACGACTAAAAACCAACAAACACTCTTAAAAAGCGAAGAAAAGTACGTTGAAGGCCTCAAAAATCAAGTTTAGGATCGACAAACAAAAAAGACGAAAAAAGATGAAAGCCTTCAGTAAAAGAATTTGTTACATGAATTGGAGTTAAGTGATCGATCAACATTAACCAATTGAATAACAAATTTAACTCAGAGAAATGCAAAACTACTTTGAAAAAGTTTCGTACTGTTACCTACATTTTGTGGTGACAAAATGTAGGACAACAGGTGCTATATCACTTTTAATTTGGATCAAAATTGTGTCATATTTCATTAGCAAAGTTGCAGGCCATTCCCTTCCAGATTAAGTTGCATTGGGTGCCATTTAGAACACATGCAAGCAAGCAAATGTAGTATGTGAGGAACTGTATCAGATCAATGTAATGCATTTTGCATATGATGTTACAGTCTAATATCATTGAATGGGACTTGATAGTGAGTGTATTGAATTCGGATTTATGTTTAATGCAATACCATTTCTTTGGATTTCTGTTTGATTTGGCAATAGTTAGACCCCAAAACATAAGCAATAACAAGAAAATCAGATAATAATGAGCTGTGTCAATTGTTTGACGGAACGTTAAACATCTAAACTTGAAGAGAACAGACTGGAATCTGTAGGTGTTCTTACATTCTAGGTTTTAGTGCCTTGATGAGTTCCAAGGAGAACCTAAATTTTAATTGACTTCACAAGAGTTCCTTTTGTATAGTCACTTTATAACTTAAGTGAAGGGATAATGTGTTCATAAAGTGTTCCTCCTATTGCTGTGCCTATGGAAGGGGGTCAATGTAAAATGTTTTAAAATAGCAAGTGATGAATTTATAATGTTATACCAAGTTGAGGAGGGACTTTTGCAATTAAAAAAATTATTTTATGCCCTCAAAAGGTGACACCAATACTAGAGGATACATAAAGTGGTTTTAAAAGATTATTAGCTCAAATGGGTAGGCGAATAGGGGATAATGAATCAAATTTAGAAGTGTTCTAATTCTTCTCTCTTTTATAAACATGAGTTTGAGTTATTTTTTGCATAAATTGTGTTTGACAGCTTGTAGAGTTGTTGCTGGATTGATCTCGTAGAGTTCTTTTGCTGGTTGAGTACAAAAGCTCTCTTCTTGGTTGCTGGTTTTGGCAGTGAAACAGCAACCTAGCTGGTAGGTGTGCTTAGTTTTAGTTTTGCAGAGATTTTCGCATGCTTTGGACAATGGATTTGAAGATGTTGAGGATTTATGCAGTATCCTGATATGTGTATTGAGTTCTTGGAGTGGTGAGCTTTCTTAGACTGCCATTCAGGTTTTATAAAGATTTGGTGCTCTCAGTGAGCTAGATTTCAATTTTAAAGGTTCTGGACACCATAATACTGCTCATGAGTTAGTGGGAGTGAGAGAATCTTTCTGGGTTTACTTTATTATCTTCCTCTTAGTTGGGCACCACACTTTGGTATGTTATGTGCAAATTTTGATGAAGATTGTATTTTTCTTTGCAAATCCCCCTCGAGGTTAGATGCTATTTTCTGTTCAGAACATGGGTCTTTGCTCGTTACCCCAATCTGCACAGTTGGTGTGGCTTTCTGGTTTTAAATCTGCTTTTGGTTGGTTGTACGTTCTGAGTCATTTGGTGGAGTTCTCGAGAATTTCTCGTTTGCTTGAAGATCTGGAAACTAGTTCTTTATCTTCTAGTCAGGTCTGGAAATTAATTTTACAAGTCTCCAAGATTAAGAAGAAGTTCGATGCAATGATGGGAATATTGTCATTACTCTTGGGTAAGATTAGACAAAGTATACCTCAAGATAACACACAAGTCAATCGGATCAACTCATAGGGCACAGAAACACAAGGTGGAGAAAGTATTTCCACAAATCAACAAAATAACAATGGGAGGAAGCCTATAGAAGCGGGGTCAAAAACCATTCCTACGCCCTTACCTACTTCTATTCAGAAAATGCTTTATTGGTTGTTTATGAGACTCCTCTGCCAGTGTTGGATGAGTTAACGAATGCCTATGTAGGGTCCCTAGTAAAGCTCTTAAAAAACAATATAACCTTTAATGAGTTCATGAATTTGAAGAAGAGGGGTGGTGGAGGATCTAATCATAGAGAATCTGTGGTGATATCACACTTCGTTTCTAGACCATGGAATTGAAATTTAAATCAAAGAATAGGATTGTGGTTTTGAGATGGATGATGGGTGGAGGGGCATGTTTAGTGTCTTTTAAACTTATTCAGAGGCTTTTCAAGCATGATTAGGAAGAGTGGGTTAGAAAGGGTTCCATTGTTGTAAAGGATGAAAGAAAGATGATATCCTCTTGACTTATAGGTTCTCTGTTCATGAAAAACAAGGTTTTTAGTAGCATTTGTAATGTTCCCATTTGCTGAGCATCACAGTTTTCAGGGATTTTCCTATTATTATGACCCTCATATGCTAATCACTGTGGATAGAGGGTCATCTGAGATAAAGGCTTGGTCAATGAAGGTAATTATCCTCTCCATGATTTTGTATGTTCCAGTCTCGTCTTTTTTTGGCTTAGATTGGACTTCGTTTGGGCTGAGTTTCATGTACATACTATTTATAGTAAGTATAAGGTTGATCGTAAAGGGTCTTTCCTATTTTTAGTAAGGTAATCATATGGATAGAGGATGTAATGGTTGACTTGTTGGGTCAACCATTTTGTCATGTTAATGAGAATTAAATGAAATATTAATATTTTAATGGCTTTTATTGATATTTAATTATTTGAGTTATATTTCAATGTAATGGTTGACTTGTTGGGTCAACCATTTTGTCATGTTAATGAGAATTAAATGAAATATTAATATTTTAATGGCTTTTATTGATATTTAATTATTTGAGTTATATTTCAAAGTTGAAATTAACTTTATAATACAATCGGAGCCATGTTGAGGATAATGAATAACTAATACTCATTGATTAACAATGTGCTTTATTAATGATTAATAAGTCAATTCATAATTATAAAAGATATCAAAATTGTTAAGAGCCTTGGTAATGAAGATTCATGGAGAATTATTCTAAAAGAGCCTGTAGAGAAAACAAAAGGCATTCTATTGTGCATTTGATTTGACATTGTTCAGGATTTGTGCCAAGGGTTTCAGATATGGAGAGATGGAAGAATTGAGAATTCTTCCAAGTGTTTTTGCTCTCTGAGCTGGTGAAGCCATCCAGTGAAATTGTACCTAGAGGAGGCATCTTTCAGTGCCATCCATTGTTACAATTTGTGGTTGATTTTGTAGAAGTTTTTGAGCGTTTGGTTCAGATATAGATTTGCAAAAGTTTCACCTTTTGTTTTAGTAGTAGGTATCCAGGACAACGAATTCATTAGTACGAGAATATTGCAACTCTGATTTGCAGCTGTGTACACTAGACATGCTGCTACACCATTACATAGAGGGACAACTTCATGGTTAGTTGCCAGTGATATTAAATTGGATGCGATTATTTCAGTAGGGTAGGCATGATATGTATTGAAGGTGCCATCTCACCATTTGAATTAGTGTATGAGGGCTGCAATCTTTCCTTAGGATAATTTCTACATTAATTCCAATTCAGTTTTCTAGGTTCTTTAGACTGGTTAATAATTGTTGATATACATTTGACATTTGATACTAAGGAGTTGGTTGGGTGCACAATAATTGTTTGATGAGATGTCTTTTCTGTAGTATTCTTTTTTATTTTATAATAAATCAATACTATGCCTGCCAAGTGTTTGTGAAAATGGTGTTTTCCCCTCAAAGGTTAACAAGAATTTAGTACATGAATGCAAGATTAAAGTATTAAAAATAGAGATATAGGGAACTCAGGAATACTTCATATTCATAAATCACCAAGTGCTGGATTACATCCAATGGTTCGTACTCATAACGTAACTCAATATAACATTACATAACATGCTTTTACATGTGACAAAGACTAGTACATGTAGTAGTAGAGGGGTGTGAGGTGAATTGTCGCGTTTGCAACTTCCCTCTGTTACACAAAATTGTCTAGCTACCCAATTACCTGAAAACATCAACTCCCCCAAAAAGAAAGTTGTCTCCGAATGACAATATGAAAAATGTCCGGGACTAAGCACAACAAAATAGGGATGATGATGATAATACTATATAACACTAAGAGGGAGGAGGGGGCTTAGAAGACGTCCTTGTAGAGTTCAGTATCACAGCTAGTAGACTTGCAAAGGGCGAATCTGCAAATCTGCTTGTGCTTGTGAACTGATCTCTACAACTTCCTTCAACCTAATTGCAACCTCCATAGCCTCAACTTCCTTCTTTGCATATGATGTTCGACTCGTAGTCACCTCATTTCGGGCCTCCTCTAACTGTTTCTCAACCATGTTTTTTCCTTGTAGAAGCACTGCTTGCTTTTCTACTCACTTTGCCTATTGTGTAGCCAATTGGATGACCAACTTCTCTCTAGACTGCTTTGTTGTCTCTCTAGACCTCTCAATTACCACTCTATCGGCGTCAGACACATCACTTGGCATAGTAGGCATCATTATATGCTACTACTACCTTATGGCCAAGCCTCTCTGGTTTCGTGGTCCAGTCTGCTATCATTTTCAGCGTCTCAATTGCCAGCCATCCTCTTTCCTCAAAGCAAGATCAAAAGCATACAGGGCATCTCTTCTAAATGAAGGCTAAAACAAGCTGCAACTCCTTTATGGTCATTGCATTATGACCAATCACATGGTCCATAGCCAACACATTGTTGAGGGTCTCAAGGTATGTCATCATCTCTCATAATGTGAACCATAGTCTATCTCTTCTTCTTCTGCCTGTTCTGTTTGTAGTGTGGCCTCTACCTCCGTGTGTGGGAACCTCTTCCTACTATTGCAGCTATTTCCACACCAAGACCTCCTCATCCTTTGGCTCATCGTCGGATTGTGGTATCACGATATCTCATAGTGCACCAATTACTGATTACCTAGCCAAGATATCTTCCCTTCTTGAGGATTGAATGGATGATCCCCTCGCCACATGAACAAGTCGAGACTATTGTCTCAAGATCTCAATGGCACTATTTATCAATGGTGTAGGCTTCAATGTTGCTAGCAGTATCATCTCCATACAACCAACTCCTTTTGGCTCAGCCAGTAATGCCATGTCTATAGTCACCATTGCCTCTAATCCAATCACCTTGAGGCGAACCTGAAGCTCTCGTGGTCCTTGTGATGAATCTTCAAAATCTTCATCACTCCAATATCTTGAGGTATGTTCGTAGATGGCTGCGACATAGTATCCCCTTCTGTCAGAATGACATCACCTTCATGAGGCATATTGCTCTCTATCTCAGGAACAATATCTGCAACCTTTGCCTTGCTCTCCATCTGTTGAGTTGCTACAATGGCATGCTCTCTTGTAGCCGCTGTATTGGCTACCTCACTAGGAACGCCCTCTACAGGCACAACTGTCCTCGTCTTGGGTATCATGGGCACTGCCTTGGGTGTTAGAAGCATTGCAACTACTCTCGCATGTACTCTTTGTGGTGACAACTGGTGGGGTCAGCACAATAGGTGTCCTAACTTTTCAAAATGCAGGGATAGGAGTGACACTAATACTTGGTGTCAAGTGTACTCATCAACATCATTGGTGGTGCAAATAATACTCAAGGCTCAGAAGCAACTTCCCCTTCATCCTCGTCAGCTTGAGCACTATCATCATTTGTCGAGGCACTTGCGCTCTCCAATGTCTCCTGACATTCTCTATTTGTGTTTGCCTAGACTAAGCTTGCATTATGCCTTACGCGTTCTAGGCTTTTTTTTGTTCCTTTGATATCGATATATCGCGAGTAGAATATTGTTTGCTCCCCTGGTGTGAACTTTCCATTAGGAGGTAGGTCTAACACATCTTTGGGAATCTCATCTAGTGCGGCTTCTTGAAACAAGCCAATGGCATGGTGGGGCATATAGAAGGTATGGTGTGTCGTTAGGAAATAGTGTATCAGGATGTATCCCGCCAGTGTATTAGGATGTATCCCGTTGGTGTATCAGGATGCACTCTGTCTGTATCGGGATGTATGTCGTCGGTATCGGTCGACAGGGTGTGTATTGGGAATGTTCTCGTCGTTATTGGGAAGGTTCTATTATTGTAGCCGACATGTTGTATGTGGCCGACGGATACCTTCGGGAAGGTTCCTCGGATAGTATTTATATCCCCCTTCGGGATCATTGTAATCATCATATCAGGAGAAGCATAATGTAATATCCTGGCGTATGCGAATAGGAGTTCTGCTATTCTTATCTGTTGTTCTCATCTATTGTTTGTATGCATTATTTTCTTTACCCAGTACGGTAAACATTTGGCGCCGTTGCTCGATGGACCTGGAAAGGCAGGAGAGTACTACCGAATCAGTTGAACAAGAATAAGAACAAGTTGAAGGACAAGGACGAAATATGCACACGGAGATCTAATTTTGGCGTAGCAAGCCGAATGCAAGAGGAGGTTCCAGAAGATTGCTGCCGATGGACTCAGAAGCGCGGAAGCATTGTTGGAGGAGACTCGATAGCGGGTAGAGTTGGTGGAAGAGGCACGGGAGGAGTTTTTGAATTGGTGTTCGTCAAGGGAAGACAATCCAGACGGAAGAGAATCGACTCGCACGGCTTGGAGTGCCGAAGGAGCAAGAGCGTGAACTCTTTGTCCGAGATCCACTTCCAGAAGGAACATATTCGCTTAACAGAGACCCTTCTTCACCAAACAGCACAACTGCCGAGATACCAAGCGTCAGTGTCAAGATACCAAGTGTGAGCATCGGGGTACCAACCGTCAGCGTCGGGATACCAAGCGTCGGTGTAGGGATGGCAGGACCAAAGGAAAAGTTGCCTAAATTTGATGGTGATAAAGCAGCTGACCCCATTCGACATTGTAAAACTTGTGAAATGATTTGGAGGGCCAATGGTGTAACGGATACAAATGAATGGGTGAGGCAATTTCCGGCAACCCTACGGGGTGTCGCAATTGATTGGTTCACTGGTACTGATCCACAAAAGTTAGGCAGTTGGGATGACATTAAAAAGGAGTTCTTTGCAGAATTTCAACTTTTGCGCAACGATAATGAAATTGCAGCAGAGATATTCAATACTAAGCAGAGAAAGAATGAAACAGTCCGAGTCTTCGTGAGGAAGTTGAAGGACTTGATCAATAAGATGGAGAATAAGTCAGCTGATGGGTTACAGAAAAGATGGTTCATTGAAGGCCTTCGACCAAAGCTATGAAAGAAAATGAAGATCATGCCGCCAGTGACATACACTGAAGCGTACAATCGGGCAATGAACCTCGAAAGTGAGCAGAAGACAAAAAAAAAAGAAGAAGAGCAGCTTGTCCGATTCAGATGACGACGGGCCTTCAGGAGAAGATAGCAGGGATGATGAGGGCAGCAGCAAGAAGGTCTGTGCCCTCCAGAAGGACATGATTCAGATGATGGAGTTCAAGAACATGAACAAGGATACTAAGGGCAATGAGCTATGGTGCATGGAATGCAAGAAAGAAGGCCATACGAAGGAATCTTGCCCGAAAGATCAATTTTGTGAGATTTGCCAGATTCTGGGACACTTGGTAAAGGAATGCCCTTTCAACTTGAAAACAAGAACACTGCAGCAAGTGTTCCTGACACAGGAAGCATCCGCGTCCGGAGGGAGCGGGAACAACAATACGGAGGGTGCCACGTCGGGAGGCTACAGAAATGATCGGTGCGGTCAAAACAACGATATCGGCAACAACAATAATGGCGGGAGGAGTTGAATTCAGTATGATTCGAATGGCCGGTTGATAGTTCAATGCCATGAATGCAATCTGTGGGGTCACCTCGCTCGAGAGTGCACTACAGCGAACACACTGAAGTTGTTATGCAGATGGTGTGGACTTGGCAATCATGACGATGCTATGTGCCCAAAGTCTGGAGTAAACTTGATCATCGTCGGGACAGACGAGGAAGAGGTTCTGGCAATCACTCGGAAGCAAGCAAAAGTGTATCCTGACCCGACGGAGGAAAACAAGAGACTGGAAGAAGCGTGGGTCGAGATCCAAAAAGCATCACTGGTAGAAACGACACACATGAAGGACACGCCTGGTACCTCTGTACGAAACTATGCAGAACAGAACATCGTATGGCAAATACTGCAAACCGAGGTACCCGTCAGGATAAATGATCTATTACTCACTATGCCTCAACTCTGTATGACACTCACGAATATAGTTTCGATTGCTAAGCAACCAGCAGAGCAAGGAAAGGAGAAAGAAGGGGGTGCCAGTGCGGAAGACCTGATGCTGTTAGCCCTTTCATTCAGACGCTATCTGATGGTTGTCAGAATGGGCATTCTTAGGGCTGTGCTAATGGACACGATTGTGGATGGAGGGTCTAGTGTCAATGTGCTACCAGAGGATACCTGGAAAAGGTTGGGACAGCCGACATTGTGGCCACCTACCTTCTAGTTGTTAACTGCCGACCAACACAGGATCAAACCGTTGGGAGTCCTGATGGCACAGCCTGTGACTATTCGAACACAACCATTTGTGCTCGACTTCGTTGTCATTCCACTGAAGAGGAGAGGGTACGACGCTATTCTAGGCCATGGATGGCTGATACAAGCCAGAGTTAAGCATGACTGGAAGAAGAATTCTCTATGAATGGAGCGTGGAGGCAGAAGATTCATAATTGACCTACACACAAATGGTAGGTGAGGAGGCAACATCGTCAGACTCAAAAGGTGACAGTGAGAATGATGACGAGGGGAAGAAAAGAATGAAACCTGATAAAGAGGGAGTATTGAGATTGGAAGGAGGGTCGAGTGAGGACGATCTAGACTCGTTGAATGGTCTTTTTCACTAGCAGATGGAGTCTTTTTCACTAGCAGTTGGAGGATTATGAGCTCTTTCCATATAATATGTTAACGGTCGACGAAGGTAAGAAAGAAGAAGGAAATGAATGTCTGAAGGAACATAGAGAAGCGGAAGAAGGGAAGGTGGTTATAGCTGAAGCTGAAGGGAAGAACATACAGTATGAACCTAGAAGAAGGAAAGATTCCATTGTACGACTGCGTAGAAAGAAAGTGTTACATCAAACCACAGATATAGTAGAAAGGTGCCGGTAGCAAGGAAGACACATGATACGGTCTGCACATGAAACAAAGAGAAAGGGTTCAAAGAGGAAGGGTCAAATAAAAGTTGTAGCAGTACGGAGTGGAGGTGTTATTGATGGCCAGAAGGGGCAGTTGACGGAGTCCATGGTATCGAACTTTGGGAACAAACTGGGTGGTATTGAAAACCGGATGGAGAAATCGTGTACCTTAAATAAACTTGATGAGCAACGATTGCAGACACAAGGGGCCATGACGGTGAGATAGAACAGGCGCAAAGCATGGCATGATAGACACCTGAAATTGAACAAGTTCCAACTGGGACAGTTGGTGTTGAAGTGTGACAGATGGAACGAGATCGAATCAAACAAGTTTCAAGTGAAATGGGTCAGGCCGTACCAAATTCAGGAAGTGGGTGACAACGGAGCAATAAAACTATGCATACTAGATGGAAAGGATGCGGCCAACGTAGTGAATAGGTGGAAGTTGAATGTCTACCATGAAAGAAGTAACGCAGCTCTATGGATGAACAACTGAGAAAAGAACGACTGTAAATACTATATATATGTAAATATTGTACATACGTAAGATAAGTAAGGGAAGAATTTAAAAAAAAAAAACCAAAGTTTCTAAAGCTTATCGTACGGCTATTTGATTGCTACCGTACGAATGTTGTTAGTACCCCACCGTATGGAGATTTGTTGTGCCCACTGTACGGATGTTGTTTGTGCCCCCTTATGTCTTAAGTTCTTCCCGTACGGTGTGTGGGGAATGGATTTCACCGTATGGCCTTTTAAATCTAGCTTCATGATCGTACGGCGAGCTGTGTGGAAACAATAGGAAAAGGCAATGAGACCGGCGTCAGGCAGCAGGGCCTTATCACCGTACGGCTATTTAATTGCCTTCATCGTACGGCTATTTAAGTTTTTCTGCACCGTATGGCTTGAAGAGTGTTTGCACTATACGGGTTGAAGCAGGGACACCGTACGACATTCTAAGTGTGTCACCGTACAACATTAGTAGGGAAATGAAAACACCGTACGGCTTTCCAAGTTGAAATGCAGTTTTTAAGTGTTCAGGCATTGAGCCCGTACGACCTTTTCTTAACGACAGTGGGACATTCACTCGCCAGCATACCGTACAGCATGAACACGTCGTCTAGAAGCCATGTCCTCGTACGGCGTAAGGTATTGGAAAGACTTGCGTATGGTGCTCATGGAAGTACGATGTTTAGTGAGGAAGTGAATTGTACGACATTACAGAGTCCTCCAGGAAGGCGGTACGTAGGTCAGAAGAAGGGTAAGAGATGTCCCAAAAAAAAAAAAAAAACCGACAACAAATCATGAATGTTTAGAATGAGTAACGCATGATGCCAAACGGAAGGGAAAGACATGAAAGGTAGTAAAATGTAAGCGGTTGGCTAAAAGAGTGGGGGACGGGAAGAAAATCGCAAAAATAGTGTGTTCCATGAAGAAATCAAAGAAAGCGCTGCCCCTTGACCCCGCTGGGGGCATTGCCCCCTAGACCCCCAATCGTCGCGGATTATCTTTTGTGGGAAGTATGACCAGTTGATGAGATTGGGAGTTGCTGCAGGCATAGTATGCTAGAGGTGGAGAGGTCACAGAGCGAAGAAAGTCCCTGGCAGATTTGGTGCTTACAGAAAGAAGACGGGTAGAGGCTGGGTAGGAAGCTCGAGAGTTTGCCTCAGCCACTTCCTGTGGCGGAACCAGTAGCAGAGGGAGGAGTCAGTCAGGGAGGTACGCAGGAGTAGGTTCGGTTGGAGGTGATTGGGTTAGATGCAGTAGTCACCATAGCGGACACTTTGTTGGATGAGGATCAGGGTGCTCATTCCACTATTCCTGATGTGGCACCCCAGGTGCCAGCAGTAGTACCGACAAGCTTAGCGAGTCGGGCGAGTGAGTACTTGAGGGGACAACTACTTGCCCCTGTAACCAGAAGTCTCTCCATTCAGTCCCCCATGAGAGAGCACATGCACTTGGAGGCCAATTGGTCAAATAGTGAGGTAGTTGACATATCGACATTACCAAGGGTGGAGGATCAGAGTGCAGCAGTAGCAGGAAAGGTGGATGGAGGAGCGCACGCATCAGACCCTCTACTAGTAGCAATAAACTAGATAAGATAAGATAAATTTATTAATGTCCAATAGGAGACCACAAGCAGATCTAAGGGATTGCAAAGAGTACAACAGGGCGACAATGAGAATTGGGAGCACCAAACGATGTTTGTGGAAAAATGAAAACATAACAAGAAAGGAAGGAGCAAGGATATATAACAAGAGGCAATAAGAGCCTAAGTAGTTTGTGCAACCAAGAACCAAGGGATAATGCCTGAGGTGAAGGCGAGTGCATGTCCTGGGCCACCTCGAAGAATTGTTAGAGGTAGGGTGGAGTTGCTGAGTCTAACCACTGCGAGGTCTCATAGATCTAGTGTGACTATTAGAGGAAGAGGGATGGACGAGAGTCCTCTTCATCCCCTAGGCATGTGGCATGGGAGTGAAGGAGGATGAGTTGGTGGGAATCCCGATTCGAACACTGAGGCTCGAGAATGTGGGCCTGAAGCCGCATGCCCTCCTATATGTAGAGCATAAGGCACCGCTAGTCAGTGTATCTGAAAAAGGAGAATAGACTCCCACACCCTCTAAACAAGCAGAAAAATATCCCTTGTCTCGTAGTAAATGGGGTAACAAAAGACAAAATGTGTCTTCTACTCCACCTCACTAAGAGGTGTCGAAGATCCTCTCTAGTAATATGATGGTTTGTCTAGATGCAAAGTTGATGCGAACTCACCCTGAACGAGCCTAGAGAGATGCGAAGGGCATTGGTTTAGCGACAAGTGAGGTACCAAGGGTGAAGAATGATCCCATCTTGAATATCCATGTAGTGCTCGGTGTAGAATGAATCTATTTGCTTCATGAAACCTTTTTTATAAAGCACTTGGCCTCTCCAATACACCTTTCATTATAGTTGCCCCATCAACACACCTTTCAATTAGAAGCTTCCATCTAATCATTTTAAATAGCTCTCAAGCACATGGCTTCATGAAGACACTTTTCACTTAAGAGGCTTTTTCTACACACCATCAAATTATAACATTTCTATGATAAAGGTATTTATTAATCTTAATATACATCTTATAATTTAGAACTCCATGAATATATCCAACCAATCATTGAAGAATCCAAACCACTTGGTGCCACAGCTGCATTGGTGAAAATAGGAATCGCCCTCAATTGACTTACTATAAATAGCAAGACAATCCATAGAGACCCTTAAAACACACTACCAACTCACGAGGGTCACAATGATGAACTTACAAATCTTGGCTACAAGAATCTTCTAAAATGGGGACATTACAACCCTCCTCCCCAAGAGTACTTGTCCTTAGGCAATTGTAGGAACCAAAGGCACATATTGGTCCACTCAAACCTTAAGGAGAAGTATGTGTAATGTCTCTCTCATCATTTGTAAACTCATGCGGTAATAGCTCTAGCCATAAATCTATCCTAGTATACTATCACCATACCAAAGATGGCGATTCACCCAAACCGCAGTGCTATACTTGTCTCCAACTGGATCCTTGTAGAGAGATAACTCACATCCATTGAAAACAAGGGAAAGTGGATATCCAATATCACCTGCTAGATCAACACTCTCTGCACACCCTACTGATCTACCATGAGTATGAAGTCTATCTGTGCACAAGAACTAACACTACCAAAAGCATCTTTACCATAACTTGAATATTTGTCCTCTGCAAAATTGTCATGGATATGCTGACTATGCATGTAGCTTGCTACTAACTTGCAACTACGAACCCCATCAACTGTAGATGGTGCAAACCTTTCCCCTACCTGTGGGTCAAAAGAGAAATGATGAGAACTTCTCATTGTGTAATGGTGGTAAAAGGCTATAATCTCCATCAGAGGCTCATCAGTACCAAACTGGGAATCAAGAGACGGGTCGACTTTGACTCCGCATAACTGATCGGGCAGGGTCCTGGGTAACCCTCTCAGCAAATGTGAGCATAAAATCCCTATGGCGAAGCATTGTAACCAAACTACAGTCTTTCCTACCAATTGGTGAACAATGCGAGAGCCCAAGATGATAGCACCCTCAGAAGCTTTGTATGTTCCTCTTGCAATTCCGAGTTCTCAAGCATTTACTCCATAAACAACTCTTTGTAATAGAAATTATATGAAGAAGCATCAAGTTGCTCCCCTATAATGAATAGGTATTTCCTCTAAAACTGTGACACTACCAATTGCTATCAGTTGTATGAGATGAAGTAATAGTTTTGCTTTCTACAAAAGGTAACAAATCCCTATGACTTGTCTCAAAATCAGATGGTACCCTACCCAACTCTTGTGAAGAAAAGGGATTTGTGTCAGGAACTAGTAAACAATCCTTTGAGGAATACACCATTCCCATGCTAACTATTTGGGGACCTGGTGCATGTTGCTCTTTATAGTCATCCATTGATGCACTCATCTCATTTGTAACTATTGCATTCATATCAAGGATGGATGTAATTGCATTCTCATCACATCCATCATCCCTATCCATGGAAGTCAACTCATCAGCAACCACCACTATGTGTAGCTGAATTGGGTTTGGGCTGGTGTAGATTATACATGCTCCAACCCCACGGTAACCTCATCCAAATGTGATTGTGGCTCTTGGAGTTCCAATTGAGTACTTGCAAAGAGTCCACAGTCACCTGAAGCTCATGGGTGAGCTTGTCAATCACCTCCTCCTTTGCCCTCAAGGCATCATAACATACCCAGTTTTTCCTGAGCAGGAAATCTTGATCGGTTAGCAACTGTAAATAATTATGTCTCATAATCCTAATAGCCTCTCGGCGAGCATGAAACTGCTCAAGGGAAAGACTACTATCATAGCACTCATCTGTCAAGGGAATGCTCCAACCATAGATAGCCAACATCTATTTGGAAACATCAAAGTGTTGTAACACTATGGAAATGGCTAATCTTTAGCTACCCATCAAATGATAAGGAATGTGGAACCATTAACTCCTGCACTTGTCCTCTAACCCAAACTTGACACTGTGATAGGAAACTATATCTTCATTGCTCACCACATGATCACTAACATCGTGTGTGCTATCATCCTCGCACACATCAATAACCAAGGTACTGTTATTGGATACCTCTACCAATACCTCGTTTGAAGAAGTGGAAGCCACTGCTGTATCGAACATCTCGCACGTATTTTCTTCCCCTTCATCTATAAGTCCCTGTAAATCACGACACTAAGCCCCATCATCATCTACTAACTACTCTAGGTCATCGCCCAACATCTCATATCATATTCTAGATTCGCTGTGATGCATATAATCCACACACAATCAATTCCTCATGGACTTCCTATCCCAAATCTCAGTAAGATGTCCCTTCATTAATACCTTTTCCACAAGGTTTCAAATGATTTCAAGGGATCCACCCCTGATCATACATTAATCATTCTTCCACTTGTGTGACTGTCTTCACAACATAACATAACCAATTCCTCCACATACATAACAACATGCATTCAACATTCTTTGAATCCTGAAGCTTGGATCAACTCTATACATGGTTCCCTTAACATCCAACCAATGAATAACTTCTTATACACTTCCCCCAAACAATTAACCATTTTGAAATGACCTAGCCTTGGGTGACCAAACAAATGAGGACTCACTGTCCTAGTGTTGTTAATATGACAACACCAACACACTTTTAAGACACTCACTTAAAGCACCCTATCCTTGTGTCTCCTCAACCCCTAATGCATTGAGACACCCTTATCTTCCTCCCAAGATTCTATCCATCCTCTCTAGATCCTATCCAAACATACCATTCTCCATTCATCCATTAAAGACAACTTTGGAAACAAATACCCAAAATTGTACCTTATTCCTGTTTTCTTGATAAACCTGCACACAGTTCTTCATAACTTTTGAACAAGGCTTGGTTCTTTAATACAACCATTGATTTTTGCCACAATTTGGGCCCCAACAACATATCAAAAGCTCAGAGAAATTCAATGGTGGGTTTGGGAGATATGACCCCTGTAAAAACACCCAATTTTCTATGACAGAAAACCCTCTCTTTGACTATCACAGTCACACTTTCCTTATTAGATCATGGATCCTACTGTTGCAAACTCCTGCTATGCCACATACAAGTTATTTGTAATGTATTCCATCACCCTTGCCAGTGACAAGACTTATTATATGTTATAATGAGGTGTAACCATGTAACTACATTGTTAATGCCACTAGATACCCTAGATGAGGGTTTTTTTTTTCAAGTTTTCCTTCAAATCACGATGACTTTCTCTACACTTGGCCAAATGGGCTCATTCAAAAGCAAGAATGCTTTAGATTCAACCTACTATCATTTCCAAATGAAAATGATTTGAAACAAATCCATATAGTATACTGCAGTCACTTTCAAAGTTGACTGTAATCAGAAAAGAATACAAAATGTAGGGAATTAATACTTTATTCCACCCTAAAACTTGATTACATTGATCATTTTTGTAATACCCCGGCAAGGTATCGTCTTTAAACTCCCAAATAAAATGTCAGAAAATATTGAACAGAAAAATGCATGCAACTGAACTTGACAATTTTCAACAAAATATTTAGTAATTCATCCAATATAACAGTTCTTTTTATATTTAAATCGTTTACAAATTTTGTGCTAATCCGAGCAACAACATGAGACTTACAAACTTATTCATGCTCCTTACAAGCAACCACACTAAAAACAACAACTGGAAGACCAAGAGTCACAACTTAGAATCCACCTTTTTACAATGAGACAAATACAACTAATAGAAGACCAAGAGTCACAACTTAGAATTCCACAAAGATGTCCCTCTTCGGATTTGAACCAGGGTCTCCACAATGATAAGTCATTGCTTCAACCAAATAAACTAAACCCCTCAGACATATAACAATTTCTATAACCTCAAGATCGTTATTGCATTATACATCAGCAATACAATAACTTATTAACACACCAATCCAATCTTAAAAACAATATTATAGTCAGATTGGAAATACTAGCCCAAAAATACAATGTAAGCACATGACACCTGAAATGACACCTCCACCACAATGGGTATTCGTCCACCTTCTGACTTGTGGGTTTTTGTCCTCCAAGTGGATTGAAAGCTGAAGCTTCCAATTGACTCTCAGAAAGAGCTCAATAACCAAATAAAAAATCAAGCATTTATCCAAGCATACTGAAATGAGCTCCTCCTCCCCTTTCTAAACACAACCTGGTGACCTTTCATGTCCCTCTGCTTGACTCTTCATTTTCCAATCCTGTCCTTGCCCTTTTGCTAGTTTGTCTCTTATTGACTCTTGCTTTTAATATTATATTAACTTTAATAACTTTGTATTAAGTGCTCAATAGTCATTATTAATATAAATGGGGTTGGGCAATTAATTTTCAAACGTCCCAAAAAAGGGGACATTAGAGTCCTCCCTCCTCGAGATTGTTTTCCCTCAAACAATCGCATGCATGTGATCACGAAGCCTGGGTCTCATATCAGCCTCATGAATACTATTGTGACAATCTGCAATGCCACTCTAATATGGACGAAGAACTTAGAACTGCAAAGCCATTCACTGGCTCCCCATAAGAACAATACCTCAAGCATGCTAATACTAGGATCCCAAATCATGTTGTC
Source organism: Cupressus sempervirens (assembly GCA_028749045.1). Lineage (NCBI taxonomy): Eukaryota > Viridiplantae > Streptophyta > Pinopsida > Cupressales > Cupressaceae > Cupressus > Cupressus sempervirens. The sequence goes on along the minus strand of CM053784.1, from coordinate 185,787,478 downwards.
ATGACTATCAGATATGACAAGGTAGAAATGTATCAAGGAGATTGTGATGATCCAACTTAAATTGTTGATGTAGGGAACAAATTTCTCAATAGCTGAAACCAACCCTAAGGGTGCATAAAGTATAATACTGCCATCATCACTCTGGAGGACCCCTAAATACACAAGTACCATGAGTAAGAATGAAGCTGAAAAACCATTCCCTATAATCAAAACATAACTCTCACAAGTCCTCCATCAAGACCTGTTCAACTGCTGAAGTATGAAATTCATCCTACTCATATATAAGTTTGAATCTGAAACTATGTATGGGCATGATTGAAAGATGGGCAACAATAGTCAATTCAGCACACCAATTCTGTGACCAAAATTCACCACTAGGAACTGCAACTAGATACATAAATATGAAATCAAGATCATCCTCTTCATGAAAATCAAGAAGAGCTCTCTCATCCATTTGAAAAAGTGGATTATTAGAAATCCAATTAGCATATAGCTCAAACATAGGATTGTCTATCAGTTGTATGTGATCTAAAATTTTGGTACTTGGTCTCTTGGGGCAGCTATCCAATTCATAAGTCTATTGAATGCTATCAAGCTCATTAATTACTTCCTGGAAAAACTCACGCCTTCCTCTATTCTCATGTTCGCTAAACTGATTTGTGACCTCAATTTCATTTTTTGCCTCCTAAGCATCCTTAAGTTGCGTATTGAGCTTATCAATTTCATCCTTTCCTTTACTCAATCAATCAGCATAAATTCTGGCAACCTTCAGAATATAATCCGTGCAAGACAACAAACATAGATAGTCTGATTTCATAAATTCAAGGGCTGTTTTGACTTCCTACAAATCAGCAACAAGTAACCTACCTTCCATTCCCTTTTGAACCTTCCAGTGTGTTGAGGTCAGTTTTGTACGATTACATAACATATAGTACTTGAACACTTGATATGGGATATCAAACACTCAATACCTCTCTTGAAAAGTTAATACTCATGAAGACATGAGAAGAACTGTAATGTTCCTTACACCTGTGGATACTAACTCAGTTGTCGATGTGATTTGCTGATAATCACGTAGGCAGCTTTACGTTCATTCAAGGATGACTTGGGTTTTGGATGATGGTGATGATTTTGTATGAGTGCTAGATGATGTTGATAGTGACGGTTATGGTGCAGGGTGTAGCGCCAGATAATGTTGATTGCACGAGGAGGAGACAATAATGCTTCTAATGACTTTTACCTTCCTAACTTTCTTCTTCAAGAATCCAATTACTAAACTACTTGCTATTCTACTCCTACTCCTATGAATGGAAAGATTAACAAATTGACGGGGATCGGATCTGATGAAAACTAACTAGCGGCTTTACCTCCATAGATGCAATGATTCAAGGGAAAAGGACTAGTTTACCACATAAGGCTTCCTAACATGCCACTAGGATGCTAGTGGCCTAGTTTATAAATCCCTATCAAACATCCAATAATATCACCATGCAATTATTCATCTACTCTTACTTAGCAACTTTCTCAAAATAAAATCTATTTTAACAACTTCAAAGGAAATCTAACATTAACTATTGGAAGTAGAAACCATGCAATAACACCAAATGTTCTTAATCAACATGTATTATCTTAACAACAATTTTCTCTGACCCTTTTCAAATGAGAGCAAATGGCCTTATATAGAGGCCAAAATTACAACCAATGGTGGAGATTAGGAGGCAAAACCAACAATCCAGATTGGATCCTAGAAACCCTAATTAGGGTTGCCACCCCATCGGCCAATGAGAAGATGCCACCTCATCAATGGACCAATGAAAAAAAAGAAAAGTGACAACCAATGAGAAGGCACCAAAATGGTAGCCAATCAGAATCAGACAGCTATCCTACCCAAGAAGAAGAAGAATTTGCCACTTGGCCTTACATCAAATGATCTTCTAATATAGTTCTACCTCTTTCTTTCATCTTTTTAGCCAAAGCAATGAACTTAGCTAGCTTGTCATTGAGTTCCTTCATGGGAGGGCAGATTGAATGTTTCATTTGAGCTCAACTAAATTCATCATGTTGCTTGTTGCTTGCAGTGTTTTCTCATGATCCTTCTCATATTCTTTTGTGTATCTGATAAAGGCATTGAGGGAGGCAAGGGTGCCCAAATGTTTCTTCTTGATGATAACCTTCCCCAACTCATCCAATCTTGATCCAATTTATGTCTCATTGACGTTCTCCTCTTGTCCACTTGAATTATCCCTTTGGTCTCTAGCCTCAATTATGCTCTCCCTTGAATGTGTTGCATTCTGTTTCTTTGTTGGAGGTTCCTGATTTTCCTTACTTTTCTCAACCTCCAAACTCCTCTTCTTGCTCTTAACTATTCTTTGCTACTGGCTACTACCCTCATCTTTCTGTCTGACTAATTCTGCTGGACCTTCCTTTGGTTTTATCTTCTCATAAGGAAGGTGTACCTTTTGACTCTAAATTTCCTTAACTTCTCATTGTACCACGACTCAGTGTGCAGATGAACTGGCCTTGTAATTGCCTCTAAGGAAGGATTCTGATGATCATCCCAATTCCCTGGATTCAACTCCGTTGCATCCACTGTACGATAATCTTCTCTCAACACATTTTCATCATCTTCTAGTTGATCGGGAATATCAAGGCCTCTCCCTCTGATTGCTCTCATCATGTTTACTGACAATCTTGAGAAAAGCTAGCATTCTCACGTGAAAGTCATCCAGTGCATTAGCCCAGAAATCCTCTATAGTAGGAACATGTTTGAATGTATTTTCATGAGATGCCTTGATAAGACCATTAGGATCAAATCTTTGCCTTGCTCTATACCATCTTAGATGATAGCATTCTAACTGGTTCTCCGTAGCTGCAAATACGATAGGATCGAGACAACTATCATCGCCAATTCCAAATGAGAAGGTAATTCTTGTCTCGCCTTTAAGTTTCATCATTTTGTCATAATGCTCAAGTTGCCTAGCCAAGTTGCCTAGCCAACCCCATCAAAACTACCTTGTTGGGCGCGTACCTTGGAAGTCTCTTGGGACAAACTGTACTTCCTGCTACTTTAATGTATGTGAATTGTAAAAATTGAATGAACCAACTCTCATACTTCTTAACTTTTACCTCTGCTTCTGTTGAGAACCTCTTAGCAAGTGTCCCTTGCAGTATCCTTACCGCCTTTATGGCAAAGGCGTCATAAAGCATCTCATAATCTTTGGTGTTGTGCAAATGAAGTTGTGGACGACATTCATGCACCAAACATTGCCCTAGCCCATTGCCAATTACTCCTAAGGCCTTAAGTCCAGGATTTTTATATAATCTCGCAATCAAGTAGAAAAGATAGGACCCCATGTAGAATTGCTTTTGATTTTGTACGGTCCTAAGTTGCAATTCTAAATTTTTGCTTATACTCCTAGCCCAATCAAATCTTCTTTTTCCATTTTCAATTTCATCAATAAAATAATAGATCCAATTCTTGAATTGCATACCTTGAGCTAAGCCCATGATCCAGCTGAGAAGCACAATGCGGTTGCCATATTCTGATTTGAAATCTGACACGGTGAGGCTTGATGATCTAGTAACTCCCTTCTTGCCTTCATGTAACCAAATTTGCTGTAGGTGAATGAAGAAAGCCTCTTGATTATCCTGAAATGACTTGGCTGCCTAATCCATCATTACCATTGTCATGCCTTTGTATTGGGGGATATTAAATGCTTCTTCGACCACTTGTCTGTTGATGTTGGCTAACACTCTCTTCCCTTCATAAAACATGATGGTCTTGGTAACAATATCGAACTGGGATGCACACTCCATTACCAATTTCAGACAAGGCAAGGTAGGAGGGAAAGCTGCCACGTGTACAATTTTGCTTTTGTAGATCTTCTTTGCCATGGGGGATTGTCCTTCCTTCAGTTTGTCCTTTAACCGTATCATGTTTAGTGTATTGATATTGGTATCATTTATTCACCTCACTTTCGAGAAGAAGGTCGTCTTAGTCATCATGTCTTCTTTGTCTCTTTTCGTATTCGTTCCTTTTGGGTTCTTGTTTGCACTAACATCTATCATCCTAAACACTTATTTCTGCCCCTTCGTTCTAAATGTTATGGACTACACTTGCCGATCTCCAACCTTCTTTCTATCGATGAAATCTAACTTATTTCTGCCTCGCCAAGTCCTATCTTTATAGTTATCAATCTCCAACCTTCAACCTAGGAGTGGGACTAGCACTCATTTTTGCCTCTTTATTACTTTAGGATGGACTACACTTATATCTCCCAACTTCAATCCTAGGTTGGTCTAGCTTATTTCTGCCTTGCCAAGTGTCCTATCATGAAATCTACACTTATCCCTTCAAACTTCAACCTATCAATGGGATGATGAAGTGGTGGATGATGAATGCAAGAAGAATATAAGAGAAACGAAACCAAGCAAGAATAAAGAATAGAATTCGCCTTTAACAATCTTCGCCTCTAAAATAAATAGAATTGCAACTTAATTTTGTCTTTACCAATAACCGGACCCTCTTCAAGTTTGGATCAGACTTCGGAAATGTCAAGCCTCCTTGCAAATAATGATGCCCTAGCAAAAATCAGAACTTTGAGCTCTTGAAATTGCCCATATATTTGCCAAAAATCAGGCCTTGGATCATGTATCTCCTTCACCAAGTAAAATTGCCCAAATCTAGGACAGAATATCGTAGCCTCTAGCAAGAAAATCAGACTTGAAGAAATTGCCCAAGCAAGAGGAAATTTTTGATCTGCTCGCCGATCTAAAAGCTGCCCTCCTAGAGAAAATTCGCTCAACATAGAGGAGTAGATGAGATGGAATGAGTAGATGAGAGAGGGGGGAGCCCTCTTATACCAAAATCTCCTTGCTCCTTCAAGTTGGCCGACTTGCCCTCAAGGAGAGAAAATTAAATTAGTGCTTTATTAATGGCCCAGAGTTAAATGCCATGCTAAAATTTATTTTGCCCATGGTGAAATTAACCCATTTAATTGCCGTTTGTGATCAAAATTTGCAAAATAAAATAAGGAAAGCCTAGGAGATGCCAAAAATTTCATTTAAAAAAAGTTTTAGCAATTCATATATCACTAGAATCGAATTTAGCAAGCTAGAATCGATTTTCAACTTTAATTTACGAATTTCTTTCAACATTTAAAAATCTTCTAGGCAATATTTAATGAATTTTGCAATTTTAATCCACTTTCAATTTTGCAACACAATTTTAATTTTTTAACCAAAATAAATCCCTTCTCTAGCATTCAAAATCGACTTTCCAATTTTAATTTCACTATCAAAAACTTTCTCCCTTCACCAAGAAAAATCAAGATTTTCCAAAACAATTAAGTCTAAATTTTTTTTATTTTGAAAATGCTCAAGTCTATACAATTATATCCAATTTCCAAAATCCGTCTAAGTCCAAAATTTGCCATTTTATCCTACTGAATATGGTTCTAACCGTCGAAAAAAATGTCTTTGAAATTTGTTTGGCCTAAGGATAAAATTCACATGCTCCGAAAATCAAGTTAAGACCGGGTGAAGAAAGAAATCCAACTACATCCCTCTTGGCTAGGAGGCATCCAAAGTGTAAAATTTTCAAATTGAAAACTTTTGGACAACTTCGAAAAATTTCTCTAAGGCAATCTAGAAAAAAGGGGATCCCCAAAATTTTGGGGCGATGGTGTGAAAACCTCACAACACAATGGAGATCCTCAATGGTCTTGTGAGTGTTGTTATAACATACTAGTGCTGCCACAACCATATTTTCACTAACCTTTAGTTGATTCTTTAAGGCATGCATCTCATTATTGTCATATTGAAACAAATCATCATCCTCTTGTAGTGTGATCTTTGATTGATTTTCTAAATTCATGTCATGTGTAGAAGAAACACCTGATCCATCACCCCCCTAGAGAATGTCATCAATATCATTATAGGCCACAAACTCCTTGTTTGTTTGATGTAAATGCAAAGGGAAAGCTATTGCTATGTCATCACTATTGCAAACATTTATCTTAAAAAGTTCTCAACATGCTCTTGCTTCAGGTACAACCAATCTCATCACCATGTTTGTCAAGACTAATCTCAAAATCACCAATGTAGAAACTTGTATGTTCCCTATCCACAACTAAAATCATCTTATCTATATTTTTCTCAGCACTGGTCTAAATTTCTTTAGCCTCCTCTTTGTTATTACGATAACCACAAACATGATTGGGTGCATCTAGTGTCCTCACATGTCAAGCAAATTTGTTCCTGCCTCATAGAAGTTCTTTTAACTTGTAAACCCATGGAGATTAACTCACTATTTGTCATGTGATCCTGAAATCTGTTGATTCTATGCTTAATTATTTCCTCCAAGAGCTCGAAGGCTGCAACTGGGATTAGCAACTTGAAGAATCCTTTGCAATATTTATGTTCTTTCTTCCAAAAAACTAACAAAGTTGACTGCAACACCTTGCAGATTTTAAGATCTGCATAAAAAATTGAGGATATAATGGTGTGCATGCTAGCCTTTACTTTCCTTGAATGGTGCTTCCTAATTCCAAATAGGAAGCAATATAACAGCTGAAAATTTAAATTGTTGCATTCAAGGTCAATCATAATGTAAATGGTTCTTTGCTATGCCATAATGATTAAAATCTTAACTTTCTTGGCAAAAGCAATGTCTTTGTCATCATGTAATCCCTCTAAGTTTTCCACAATCAGCTGCAGAACTTTCTTCAATGCATCATCGTTATAGGCTGGTATAGGGGCTGTTATTCGTATAATCTTGCTGAGACATGATGCAACTACAAGCCTCACATCTTTATGTGAATATCCCATAACTTGGGCTGGATGAAGGTAACCATTGAAGGTTGTAAGGCCCAATTTAGGAGCCTACAATCTGTCCGCTCAACTTTGATCAAATATATTTCTATCACCTTAAATATATTGCTCTTTGCAGGTCTATTAATGTTGCCAGTGATCAGAATATTTGCATTTAATTCTCTCTATAATATTCTCAAGCTATATGAAATTAAGCTTGAATTTTTCTTCTGTGCAACCAATGGGTGATGCCCGACCTTTGTTTGTTTACAAGCAGAAATATAATGCTAGTACCCATATTACTGATAATTTTTCAAACAAATATAAGCTAGAGATTGCTGTATACACCAACTTCAAATATAGAGACCACATGAGTGACGTTGCTTCAATATTAAGTCCACAATGTATAGGACACGCAATGTTGTTCTCATGAATGCCAAACGTATAACATTAACCTGTGACAAACATAGTTTTTAATTTTTGAAATATCTAGACTCTCAAAGTAGTTGTTCCTTCTTTATCTATCTTCATGGTCCAGAAGAATCTTTCAAACAAACATTGTTGTTTCTTACTAATCCTCCTATTTAGACTCGACTATCATTAGACAAAACAACATTGTTTGGATGCAGGTTTGATTCTTTTTCCAAAACCGACAGCAAATTTTTTCCCTGTGAGCCAAACAAGAGGGCCCGATAATTATTTCCCAATAATTTAATCGCCCATTCACAACATACCTTCGCTAATCATCTAAACACAATGATATTTCTAGCCTTGAAAATAAGTGCCCAATGTTTATCGTACAGGTAAAGTAAATGAACGCATATAGACAATGAAGACGAACAGCAGAATAATATTCGCAATAGTAGATTAATGATGCTTAACAATGATCCCAGACGGGATATAAATACTACCGCCGAACCTTCCCGAAGGAGTCCGTCGGCCACAATTATTCAATCCGCTACAAACTATTTACCGACGATGTCGGCTACAACATACAAAAACACCACCGGACCGTTGGCTAAACACCGCCGGACTAAAACACCACCGGATCGTCGGCTAAACACCACCGGACTTTCAGCTACAGAATACAGAATACCGCCAGAACTATCCAGTCAGCTAACACCATCCACCCCAAAAAAAACAGTCATCTCCTGACGACTAACAAAATTAGGAGACAACTTACAGACCACAAAAGGAACTAGAGAGAAGGGGGCGTCCCCGAAGTGTGCTACTGGCGACGTAACTCATACACTTGCTGTGTTTTGATGCGGAGATCTGTCTGAATCTGAGAATTAACTTCGACGGCCTCCTTTAGAAGAAGTGCTGCGTCCATGGACTGCGTCCTGGCTAACTACATCTTGTGCTTAGCCGCATCCTTATCTCGAACCGCTGCCTCCGTAGCCTGCTTAGCCACGTCTTTCTCCTGCACTACTGCTGCCAAATTTGCCAGTAGTGCTGCCCGCTCTGTGGCCCAAGCTGCCTGCTGGTGGGCCAAGTCGGCAGCTAGCTTCTGTCTAGCCTCAGTCTCTGTTGCCAATGATCTCTCTGCTGCAACCCTGTTAGCCTCCGCCTGCTGACGTCCATAGTAAACATCTTTGTACAGTCCCACAATCTCATGTGCCAGCTTCATCATAGGGGTGTCACTGGGTCCCAACTCCGGCTCAATGGCCCAATCTGCCAACATCTCAGCTGTCTCCGTTGCCGGCCAGCCCCTGTCTATAAAGAAAGTCTGAAATCGCCGAGGACAAATCCCACGGATATATGCTTTGATCAAGTGCCACTCCTGCCGCCGAGTCAGGGCTTGAATTGCCACATCGTGGCCCTTCTTCAATGCAGACTTCATAGTCCTGATGTAATCCCGACACCTGTCTTCATCTGACCCATAGTCCTCCTTGGCGAAGGCCTCCAATGACCATTCCGCATCACTGTTTTCCTCCTCATCAGCGGGAGCCATGCCCACATCCGGTGCCGCCTTCTCGGCTGTTGGCGCAACCACGGCATGTGGCATTCCCTCCTCCTGAAGCTGAGGCTCTGGTACCGCTGGCCATGTTCCTGAATGCCTAGGAGACTGAATGGATGGACCCTGCTTGGCAGGAGTGAGTCGGAATTGCTGCCTCAGAAACTCACTAGCTCTATCCATCACCTCCGGTTGGTCGACCTGCGCAAGCTCCATGTTCATCTCCGGTACTGGCTGGGCTGACTCAGCGTCTGCTAAAAAGGATGATCAGATGGTGACCACTGCATCACAATCAATGACCTCCAACCGAACCTGCGGCTCAGGTTGTGGCGGTGGCAACTGTGCTGTTGGTGTAATTGCGACGGTGACATCTGCTGGTGCAGCTGGAATCACCTCCGCTACAGCCGTCGGTAATGACTCAGCAACTATCCGTGGGACGGCATCCGTCACTGTCTGTGGGACATCTGCCTCCGCTGGAGGAGTCATAAGAAACGGGGCATGGTGCTGACCAAAGGCCGGAATGACTGTCGAAGAGATAGTCAAGTGCGCTGAAGTTGACAGCTGAGGCGGGGAAAAGAATGTGGGCCCACCACCTGCTGTCTCACCGTCAACTTCAGCCGGTGTGCTCTCCTCTTCTACGGATTCAGCCCTGTCACTCATCGAAGTGCCCTCCTGTCCGCTATTTGTCTCTCCGGAAGGGGCCAATTCGCGGAGTACTTTCTTGTGACTTGCTGCTGACCCTCCTGTATCTAAGTGTCGCCAGTAGAATATGGGAGGCTCCCTGTCTGCCAACTTGCCCCTTGGAGGAGCCTCAAAGCCATCCATTGGAATTTTGCTAGCTGTAGCCTCTAGAAACAACCCAATGGCATGGTGTGGCATGAAAAATGTTCGGTGCTGAAGCGTCATGAATTCCTCCATCCTGTCGGCAAGTACTGAGGCCCAATCATATACCACTCCTTGCATGATACCATTCATGAACACAATCTGCGGCAATGCGATATCTGAGGCTCGGGTGGCACCTGTCAACTTGCTCTTGATGACATCCATAATACAACGCCAATGACCCTCTCGAATAAAGTCTCTGCGAAGCCCTCTGCACTTTGTCCCCTGAACTACTGTCTCCCTCTCTACGGGTGTGAGATCTCTGCACACTAGAGCTATCCAATGCTCCTTCCGTTCTTGTGACAGTTTATGATTCTTGATTTCCACTTTCTTCCCGCCAGGGCCAGGGATGCCAAAAACTCTAGTGAAATCCCTCGGTTTAAAAGATACTGACATCTGCTGTTCCTTGTACAGGAAAGTACTTGTTCTGCTCCGATCGCTATATGTTTTTATCATAGTGCGCAATACTGATTCAAACAACCGGATGGAAAAAGTGGGAAGCTGAATAGCCCAATGTACCTGTGCCCGTCACAAAATCTGTTTAATTTGGTCTGCCTCGGAGGTCTCCTGCCACCACTTCCGGCATTCGCTTCCACTAAGACTCTCAAACTGTACAGTGAGATAGGTGAGTTCCTCCTTGGTTTTCTGTTTCTTGCTATCGGAACCGGAAGGGCCTCCAACTCGAATCCCGATGCCAAAATTCTTGAATTCTTTTCCATGCTAGCTGCCAACTGACTCTTCCACTGCTTCCGTTTGCCTGCCGATTCCATATGAAGGTGGCCTCTTATTTGCTATTTCTTATATATTTCTGCTTACCCTGTGGCTACCCAATGAAATTTTGCGGAAGGTTACCTGTCCAATTCCCACAGGCCGAGAAGAAGAGAAATAAGTGCAACAGTGTATTTAGAGTATCCGGCAAGGAATCCCGTCTGGAAGAGAATGTGGGTTTCACAATTTTATTGCTGTTGCGGTGAGCGCACCAAATCTCCCTGCGTTGTCACAAAACCGCCCGCACGAGAAACAACCATAGCTTGCAATCTTGATGCCACTATCGCTGACTCGTATTAGCAGGAACCCATGAGCAGAACGATATTGAATCAATGGCTTGCCTTCTGTGGAACAGCTACGGCAAGTATCTCATCACAAGCAGGCGGTCACAGCCATGGCCATCACGTCCACAAGCCTCGCCTTAGGATCTGCAGGTCACTTTGTCAGATTCTACTCTAACTCTTAATTCTTGCGGAATTTTCACACCTGTAAAGACTGATTTCAATGTGCGATTCCTGCCTCAAGATATATATGTCATTGTCATCAAGTCCTGCTGCAGCCCACGGAGTCTTGTTCTGGCCGCGAAACTTTGTCTCTGTCGGCGAAGTCTTTTTTTCTGCCCGCGGGGACTTTTGCCGTTAGCCTTTCTTTACCGGAGCAAGGTTATCCCATGGGGCTTTACCCTGCGCGGGAGTCTCTTGCTTGCGGACCCGCGGGACTTTAAGTGCCCGTAGGACTTTCAGTCCGCTAAATTTTTTTTTTTTCAAAATTTTTTCTTTTTTAAATTTTTTTTTTATTTTTAAATTTTTTTTTAAAAAATTTATTATTATTTTTTTTTAATAACAAAAAAATCGAATACATCAATCAACAGCAGTACCTCTGGATGACGTCGCCGCCAGGGAACACTGTGCTGACGACGATGGCGGATTCAATGACGGCAAGAACTGCCTTGCACGATATGGTTTCAACTTGGATCCATTAACTGATTGTGTCACCTCCTGTCCATCCAAGGTTGTCAGTTTGATTGCTCTAGTGTCGCCAATTTCTCGGATTTGATATGGTCCAACCCATCGCACTTTGAATTTGCGCGGCTTGATTTCATTACGGCCGTCATACTTCAGTACTAACTGTCCCAGCTGAAATCTGCTACGTTTCAGATGCTTATCATGCCAGAGTTTGTGTCTGTTCTGCGCCACTTCTATTTGCCCACTGTGCCAACAACCGTTTCTCCTCCAGTTTATTCAAATTATTCAATCGCTCTTGTAGGCTTCCGTCATCATCTAGTTTGTTTTCCAACGCTATTCAGAGACTTGGAATCATGAATTTTGCGGGGACCACTGCTTCTTGTCCAAACATTAACTGGAATGGTGTGTGCCCGGTCGTCACTTTGTATGCCGTGCGGTACACCCAGAGGGCAGCAGGTAAGTTTTCTTCCCAATCCGCACCTTCCACCGCGCAGGATTTGTAGATGATGGATACCAAAATTTTATTGGTGGCCTCTGCTTGCCCATTTGCTCTTGGATAGTAGGGACTCGACAGTGAATGATAAATCTTGAACTGAGTGGTGAGCAGTCGAATAACATGATTAACAAAATGACCTCCCCTATCACTTGTTAATTGTAACGGGATTCCATACCTTGTGATGATCTGTTCATAAATAAATTTCGCGGTACTGACAGCCGAGTTATCTGGTAGCGCACGGGCCTCCACCCACTTGGTTAGGTACTCCGTTGCAACAATGATGTAGCGACACCTTCGAGTCTTGCTTACCCTCAGTGGTTGAATGAAATCTAGTCCCCATCGCTCAAAAAGTTCCTGCGCATGAGAAGGTTGAAGTGGTATGAAATCTCTCTTCAGTGGCTTCCCAGCCCGTTGGCAGGTGTCACATCCGACGACCCATTCCCGTGCATCATTGTACACCATCGGCCACCAGAGTCCTGCGAGCAATATCTTCCGTGCAGTGGTGTCAGGCCCCAGGTGTCCTCCCGTGGGACCCTCATGTGCTTCTTTTAACACCTGCGGTATCTCTTCTTCCAACACACACCGTCGAAGAATATGATCCGGCCCCATTTTGTAGAGCAACCCATTGATTAATTGAAATGTACGACTCCTGATTATCAACTTGCGCCTATCATTTGGTGACATCTCCGTGGGAAACTGTCCTGTTGAGAGGTATTCGACAATATTCCTGTACCATTCTGGCAGTACCCCAATCTGAAACAGCTGTGCGTTAGGGAAGTCGTCATTCACACCATCCGCTGGTTCCCTTGTTTTGATTCGTGACAGGTGGTCGGCACTGACGTGTTTCTTTCCTGGGCGGACAATGATTTTGAAAGTAAATTCCTGCAACAGTAGCAACCATCGGCTGATCATCCCTTGGATGACGGGTTTGTTAATCATGTACAACAGGGCCTGGTGATCAACATAAAACACAAACGGTGTAGCAAGCAAATAATGACGGAATTTTTGCACAGCATAAACCATTCCCAAAGCTTCTCTTTCAGTCGTGCTGTAGTTCTGCTTGGCCTTTGATAGCAATCGGCTGGCAAAGTATATTGGATGATCCAATCTGTGATTACCAGTCTGTGCCAGGGTTGCGCCGATCGCATAATTGGAGGCATCCACATGAACATGAAATTCTTTATTGCAATCCGGATATGCTAGGATGGGTGCCATAGCCAGTCGTACCTTTAGCCCTTCAAATGCCTCATCCTACTCTTTCTCCCATCTAAATGCTTCTTCCTTGCACGTTAACTTATCTAACGGTTGGGACACCTTGGCAAAATTTTTAATGAATCTCCGATAATAACCTATATGCCCGAGAAAAGATTTTACCTCCGTGACATTAGTAGATGGCTGCATTTCCAGAATGACTCTCACCTTGTCGGGATCCGTCTTTAATCCTTCCTTACAGACAATGTGTCCGAGCAGTCTGCCGTGTGGAACCATGAATCGGCACTTCTTGGGGTTCAATGCTAGCCGGGCCCTGCGACATCTCTCCATACACTCACCAAGTGCTGCCAGGTGTCCGTCCTCTGTGCTAAATATTGACCAATCATCCAAGAAGGCCTTGAAATTTCCCATAGACATCTTGTCGAAGATATGCAGTATAATCCGCTGGAATGTGGCCGGTGCATTACACAACCCAAAAGGCATCCGATTGTACGCGTAGACCCCATCTTCAACAACAAACGTTGTCTTCAACTTATCCTCCTCCGCTATAGAAATCTGATTATATCCAGAGAACCCGTCCATAAAAGAGTAGATTTCATGTCCCGCGACGTCCTCTAGAATGCTATCTGTGAATGGAATCGAAAAAGGATCTTTGATTGTTACTGCATTCAGGCATTTGAAATCAACGCATATCCGGATCTGAATAGTATCCTTCTTCAAGGAAATGACTATTGGTGACACCCATTCCCTGGTCTGTACCTTGAAGATAATGCCAGCTTCCAGCATCCGGTTGATTTCCTCCGTAACGCGTGCGGCATAGTTCTTATTCATCCTGTAGGGTCGCTTCCTTATAGGTACAGCTCCGTCCACCAGCGGAATGCGGTGCACACACAATTCCGGCGGTACTCCTTTGAGGTCCTTGTATGTCCATGGAAACACATCCTTGTAATCCATAAATATCTTGAATGCCGCAGCCTTAAGTACTGGATCCCAATTATCTCCGACTAATATGTTCTTTGGCTCTGCCTCGTCCCCCAAATTCATTGTTTGCAGTGGAGCTTCGTTGTACTTGATTGTCTGTCCTTTACTGAATGCATGGGCGGGTGTAACATCCAACGGTGCCTCCCCCTCCTTTACTTCAGTAAACTCCTTTGGATATTCATTCTCAATTGACAGAACATTACAGCTGTGAAATAATTCATAGTCCCCTATTTTCCAGTGATAGAGACCGTTGACGGAATCCAAGTCGTCATCCGTTGTTCCTCCGTCCAATCGGAGGACACCCTCCTGATCCGGTTCCATCCATTGTCTACCTTCATCCTCCTCTCCGTCAGAATTTGACGACAGAGCCTCTTCCCCTACCATTTGGGTATGCAGATCAATGACAAATCGGCGGCCTTTACTTTCCAGGGATAAAGTGTTCTTCCAGTCGTGTCGAGCTCTTGCTTCGATAAGCCACCTGCGGCCCAGGATGGCATCATAGCCTTTCCTTTTCAATGGAATCACCACAAAATCCATGAGGAACGACTAGGTGCCAATGGTTACCGGCTGTGCCATGAGGATACCCAGTGGTTTAATTCCATGTTGATCGGCGGTTAGTAGTTGAAACCTTGGAGGCCACAATGTCGGTTGTCCAAGTTTCCTCCAAGTTTCTTCTGGCAATACATTTACACCGGACCCTCCGTCCACTATGGTGTCTGTGAGAACATGTCCAAGTATCCCCATCTCGACAACTGCAGGGTGCCGTCCGGATGTCAGCGCCAACAACATTTGATCTTCTCCTCCGGCAACAATTTCCTTTTCTTTCCGTCAACTCGGTTCTCCCGGTAACTTTCCCTTCTCCAGGCTTGATTCCCCTGCCATATTTGAAAGAGCAGAACGAAGTTGGGGCATGGTGAGAATCAAAGCACTTACCTTTACTTGCACCTCCGTTTGCAAAATTTGTCGTACTAATGTTTTGTTCTGCGGAATTTCTTACTGAAGTGGCGGCGGTGTCCGGAGGAGTTCCTGCTTGAGATACTTTTCCAACCTCCGCCCGTGGTGCCGCAAATTTCTTCTTTTCTTCGGTGGGGTCTGGGTATTCTTTTGCTTGTTGCCGCGTAATTGCCAGAACTTCTTCCTCCTCGGCTCCAACAGTGATCAAGTTCACTCCGGATTTTGGACATTTTGAGTCATCGTGATCGCCGGGTCTGCACCATCAGCACAATAGTTGAGGTGTATTTGCTGTTGGACATTCCCGCGCAAAATGTCCCCACAAGTTACATGCTCTGCATTGAATAATTGGTCATCCGTTTGCATCATACTGAATCCGGCTTCTGCTTGTATTGGTATTATTATTGTTGTTATTTTGTCCACGTCGATTATTCCTGTAGCCTCCAGATGTAGCGCCGACGGTATTCGTGCTTCCGTTACCACCTAACGGGGAGGCCTCCTGTGTGAGAAGCACCTGTGGAGATCCTCTTGTTTTCATGTTGAAGGGGCAGTCTTTTGTCGAGTGTCCCATGATCTGACAGATGTCATAGAATTGGTTCTTCGAACACGATCCTTTAGTATGACTGTCGGTCTTACATTCCGTGCACCACAATTCATTACCTTTTGGCTCTTTTTGCATATTTTTAAACTCCGTCATTCGAACCATATCCTTCTGTAAGGCACGAACCTTTTTGTTACTACCTTCGTCGTCGCTACTATCATCTCCAGCAGATTTGTTGTCATCAGATTCAGAGGAGCTGGTTTTCTTCTTCTTTGTCTTCTGCGCATTTTCAAGGTCCAGTGCTCTGTTATAAGCATCGGCATATGATGATGGTGGCACAATTTTCATTTTCCTCCGCAACTTCGAGCGTAGGCCGTCCACAAACCACCTTTTTTGCAATCCGTCCGTTGGCTTGCTTTCCATTTGTTTTATTAAGTCTTTCAATCTCCTGGCGTAGACACAGACAGTTTCGTGCTTCCCTTGCTTGGTATTGAAAATTTCCGCTACAATTTCATTATCATCCCGCAAAAGTTTAAATTCTGCCAAGAACTCCTTTTTAATGTTATCCCATGTATCCAGCTTCTGCGGATCCATATCCGAAAACTAATCAATCGCGACACCCCGTAGGGTTGCCGAAAATTGCCTGGCCCATTCGTCGGCATCTGTGATTCCATTTGCCCGCCAGATCGTCTCACATGTCTTACAATGTTGGAGGGGGTCGGCTGTACCATCGCCTTCAAATTTCAGTAATTTTTCTTTGGGTCCCGCCATAACTCTGTAGGTCTGCACTCCTACAGTGGTCAGTACTCCCACACCGGCGGTCTGCACTCCCACACCGGCAGTTTGAATTCCCACACCGGTGGTCTGCACTCCCAGACTGGAGGTGTCGACAGCTGCAACCCTTGGTGAAGACGGAGGATCCTCCGAAATTGTTTCCCGCGGAAGTCTATCCTGGACGAAGAGGTCACTCCACGCTCGTGCTTCGTTGGCACTGCGAGCCGTGCGAGTTGATGCTCTCCCGTCTGGATTTTCTTCCCTCGGCGAACACAAATTCAAGAACTCCTCCCGTGCTTCTTCCACCAATTCCACCCGCTGCCGAGTCTCCTCCAACAATTCCTCCGCACTTCGATTTTCGTCGGCAATCTTCTGGAATCTCCGTCGGCGTTCAGCTTGCTGTGCCAGAATTAAATTCTCTTGCGCAGTACGGATTCCATCTTTTCTCTTCGCCTTATTTCGATCCTTGTGAAGCTAATTTGGCATTAATCTTCATTCCTCCCACCTTCCAGATTCATAAGGCAATGGCGCCAAATGTTTACCGTACAGGTAAAGTAAATGAACGCATACAAACAATGAAGATGAACAGCAGAATAATATTCGCAATAGTAGATCAATGATGCTTAACAATGATCCCAGACGGGATATAAATACTACCGCCGAACCTTCCCGAAGGAGTCCGTTGGCCACAATTATTCAATCTGCTACAAACTATTTACCGACGATGTCGGCTACAACATACAAAAACACCGCCGGACCGTCGGCTAAACACCGCCGGACTGTCAACTACAGAATACAGAATACCGCCAGAACTATCTAGTCGGCTAACACCCAACTAAATATTCTAATGTTCTTAGTGAAACTTCTGAAATAATAGTTGACGGTTTTACCAACTCACGCTCACTCATATTATGGCAAGACTCTAGTAATTGACGATGCACACAATTTCAAGTGCAACCTCTGTAGATTAGAATGCGCAACAGTTGCATTTCTATAACTTTGACACTCAAAGATCAAGATATGTTACATTTCCATGAATAAAAAATAGTTACAAACTCACAAATCTGTCTTTTACTCTCCATTCACGTGTTACAATAAATTCCTTCATGTCCAATCTCGTCTATTGTTCGGATAGGCAAATTAGTAGCCTGTTGAAAGAAACAACTGGTATATACTCCCCAAAACAAGAATAATGATTTCCTCTTTGACTATAGGCTTCTTTGTATGTCATTTCATATGATACTTGGATTTCTCACAACATATATATCGGGGGCCGCTACATTCATTGGCAGACTTCAAGAAATATCACAAGTTGCTAGTTTATACAACGATGGTTCTTGTAACCACTCATCCACAATATTCAATTCATAATACGTGACAATGATATTGGGCATTGAGTGCCACTATTTTTGGGGATAGTTCTTGTTAGAACTCGAACCCAATTTTTCCTCTTTTAGGTTGTGTGAGTTCGAAACTTTCAATTGACCCTATTCTTTACAATCGATTTTCTACAAAACTCCTCTTGACAATTTCAAACTAGCAACAACAGGACAAATAAAGTTAAGTGAAGACTATTCTTCCGAAGGTATTGTGGAGATATTAAATCTTCACATTAATAATATATTCCTAAAAATCCGGCAAATTATCGCTCAAGCATGACACTTGTTTACCATAGTGAACGTTAGACTTTAATAAATGGCTCAAACATTCACCTTTTTCAATACCTGCTTACGAATAAGGTTTTTGCATTTGGAGGATCTTCTATATACTGTATCTCATGCAACAGTGTCTTGACTTTGGATGAGCCAACCATATAAAAATCATATTATTTACAAAAAAGACAAGGATAGTTTGCCCGCCACTTATCCCTCCAAATTATCAATTAGGAAAAGTATTAAATTAACCAAAATATCCATTTATGTGAATTTATCTATGTTAGGTGCGATAGTCTCCAAATACCTATTATATTTCCAGATGTAGAACTATAGTTTGAACATATATTCTTGCCTTAAGTTATTTGACCCAACACAAAGAACCTTCCACTTCAAAGATAATTGTCAATCAAGTATAAGCTTCAAACTTAAATTTTTCACAACATATCGGCCCATGATTCAAATATTTAGAAATAATCCTCCAAAATCTTTGAATATCACTTCAGATTTCGTACGACAATCCAATTCCTATGAATGTGATAGCAAAAATTACAACGCCCAGAAAAAATAACACTCAAAAATATTATTTTATTTCTTTTGAAAACTTGAGTAGGAGCCAATTTTGATGAAGTCTTTTAGTAATTTGTGTTAGATAAAATACTTTCACTGGCTGGCAGGATTTTTTAAGCTCTGATACCACTATAATACCTTGTCTGGGTATTGTCTTTAAACTCTCAAATGAAATCTCATAAAATATTGAACATCAAAATGCATGCAACTAAACTTGATAATTTTCAACAAAATATCCAGTAATTCATCCAATATAACAGTTTCTATAACCTCAAGTTTGTTATTGCATTATACATCAGCAATACAATAACTTAGTACCACCACAATCCAGTCTTAAAAACAATATTACAGTCAGATTGGAAATACTAGACTAGAAATACAATGTAAGCACAAGTGAGACACTTGAAATGATGCCTCCACATGATGGGTTTTCGTCCACCATCTTCCGACTTGTTGGTTTTCGTCCTCCAAGTGGATTGAAAGCTGAAGCTTCCAATTGACTCTCAGAAAGAGCTCAATAACCAAATAAAAAATCAAGCATTTATCCAAGCATACTGAAATGAGCTCCTCCTCCCCTTTCTAAACACAACCTAGTGACCTTTCATGTGCCTCTGCTTGACTCATCATTTTCCAATCTTGTCCTTGTCCTTTTGCCAGTTCGTCTCTTATTGACTGCCCCTTTTAATATTATATTAACTTTAGTAGCTTTGTATTAAGTCCTCAATAGTCAGTATTAATATAAATAGGGTTGGTCAATTAATTTTCAAATGTCCTAGAAAAAGGGGACATTACTTGATTATTTGCTTAATTTGTAATTATATTTGGTTGTCAACTATACAATAAGTTGTCAACTATGACAACTTTACATCTTTCTTCCATTTTTATTATTCAAAACATTATTCAAAGGTCCTAACATGACCTTGACACCTTACTAAACCATCTTCATGATTGGCCTTCTAAGGCATATTTCACAACTTTTACAAATTTGCTTTATTAATGCATTCTATCGTTTTTAAGGGTACTAATGACCCATGTAACATCATTTTAGGACCTTTTAGGTCACTTGCAGCTCTACATAATGTCTTCATGTGTTTCCTCCATGGTCTTGAACCTTGATGCTTTCGTGGCATGCTCCTACACCACGCTGCAACATGAGTCATTATTGTGTGAAAAATCAGAGGTTCCCACATCACTAATCAACACCAACCGATTGAGACCCCTCTACTATCGCTAGATGTGACATACATGACTCAATTTCATCTTGTGGATCAACATCACTAGGGCATAAATCTACATCATCTAACTGCTCCATAACACTCAAGTCATGAGTGTCATAACTTGATAGGTCCATGCCCTCATCCATCCCACCTAAGAAGACTGTTGTCTCCCGCACTGACTCAACAGTATGACAGATTCCATAAAAATCAGAACTGTTAGTGCTCATATCCACCTTGCAGTCTTTGAAAACATTCTCATAAAGAAAGTCTAAGCTAATAGTGGTAACAAGTACATCTTTTGTACTCGCACTATCCGCAACATCATCAACATACTCACATAAGGGACTACTATCCTAAAAATCAAACCTTGTATACCCTTATCCCCACCATTACCAACTGATGTAAGTCTGCCATCAAAGATAGTTAGCCTATCCTCAACATTTTCCGAAGAACTAACTCTGGAATCCTCAAACTGCTGGAAGTCTGCCGTCTTTTAATGAAATAGACACCTCCACATGTTCTTGTGTAGAATTTCCAACATCATAATTGCAGATAGAATTAGTGGATACCCCACTAAGCACACAATCGTCTTCAACATGATCAACAGATGCTGAAAACTCACGGTGAAGACTTCTAGAAGTCTCACTTATGAAAAAGTTTGTTTATCTTCCTGCATCCTCGGTGAAGACCTTTTTAAAAATGGAAACAATATACCTGGGTGTCTTGTCAATTGACGCCGGATCTGAAAGTCTTGCTTCCATCCGTTTTTGATGTTGTTTAAACTCTTCCGTACTTTGCATTAGGGCATATGTTTGCATCCCGAGATTGCCCCTGCTATTCAACTAGTTTCGATATTTATTAGATTTCCTATGTTTGTCCATAAATAAAATAATTGCAAGCGTGCCGGTCACTCAAATAACAATAGTAGGACTAAATTTTTTTTTTTTTCCTATTGCATAGGATGACAGGAAACCACTTTGCTACTAGTGTGAAGAACCCAATTGGCTCACACTATTGTAATGTTAGATAATATTTTTTTTGTTTCGAAATGTCTTGCAATCTTGTGGTTTTTCAGAAGATATGTGTTCTTGAAATTTCAATGAGCATGAAATGCTAAAGAGATATTGAAATGCAAATGCAAGTAATGACTATGCTGAGTAATCTATACTGCAATTATAAATTTAATGTTCAGAAAAAAAAAAAAAAAAAAAAATATATATATATATATATATATATATATCAATTGAAGTAATTGAGTTTGCACCAAAGAATAGTATTGATTGTTGAGCAAAGATATGTTCCCTGCAAATGCAAAAGCCTCCTAGAAACTCCCATGCAGCTGCTAGAATGGTCTCCATGATAATGCAAAACACACCCACACCAAAATATTGATGTATGCAAGGAAATAACGCCAATCTGTGGTGTTCTATGATAACAGTGAGAGGTGCCTATATTGGTGCTTGAATGCAATCTGTAGGTGGATGAATTGGACGTCCAACTGTGAATGTTGCTGAAGCTTGAAGGTGCTAATAACATCTAAGACAAAAAAATCAAATCACCCACAATGACATTAACCAGGTTTTCCTCATAGGGCATTTTGGTTGCTCAAAGATCAGTGCCAAATACCAAAGAATAATGCCCAACTATGTGCGACTGGCTGTAGAAATTCAATGCCTGGTAATAGTATTAATAAACTCCTAAAATTAATAACAATAAACACCAAACTTCAGCACTTAAACGCCTTTCCCAGATACAATAATGACAATAAGAAAGGCTAAGATAATTCACCTCTAAAACTCTGAATATGGATGCCCAATATTAGATTGAAAAGCTGCAATACAATTGACTATAGAAAAACAATTAATTGGAATGTTCAATTCAGCTCTAGAACACAAATTTAATTGCTTTACAACAACAACAATTGATGCACAATTCAAGAGGAATCAATCTTCAAGAAATTCAAAAAAATTCAAACCCTCACCAAGAATGTAACATCTCCAGTTTTGCGAGTGTCAGAGTTTGAGGGATTAGCCTATTATTGCGATCCTTGTAGGCTAATTATTGTGGATAGAGGGTCTTTTGAGGCAGAGGCTTTGCTATGGGAGGGTTTTGTCTTCTTCACAATTCCATAATGTTCTAGTTTGGTCTTCATTTGACTCAGATTCGATTTCGTTTGGGCTTAGTTTCATGTGCCTGCTATTTATGGTAAGTATGCGGGTGATTAAGGTGGACCCTTTCTATTTTAGCAAATTACATTTGTTCACATGGGTAAATAATAGGCGTGATTGTTTTTTCAGACGACATATTTAAAGGATTAGTATTTTGGGAGTTATTATTATTTTAGTGGCCAAAATACTATTAAATTTTTTAATGAGAGCTTCTAATTGAAAGGTGTATTGGTGAAGGATTCTTAATGAAATGTGTGAGGAAGAAGCCAAGTTGCATTATAAAAGAGACCTCATCTGGAGAAAAAAAATTCATTCTTGTCTATTGCTTTTTAATTACTCATGAAGTTTCTTGGTGGTTTGGAGTTTGTGAATTTCTTGAGGACTGATTCCTCTTGATCTGTGCATTAATTTACTGCTTTTGTATACCAAATTGGATTGATAATTATGGACTGAATTGGACGTCTATATTTCAACCTTCTAGTCTGTGATTACTATGTTTTTGAAGGTGGATGTGTGTTACGAAATTGACATCTATTATCTCTGCATTTTGGTGTCAATTTACCATTAGATTGGCGTTGGATTTTATCTGATATTGTTACATTGCTGGGCAGCAATCTGTTTTTGCGTATTGTGTGTGATTGAGGGCCCCTTATCCGAATCGTATTTCTGCTCCTTGGACACCATTAGGGGCATTTGTTTTGTTGCAAAACACTCACATCATTGACGGGAGCCTGCTTTATTTGTGTGGCAATTACCTGGCAGCCACGTGTGGGGTTTTTTAGCATGCTTGACAAGGCAGCGTTCATCCTTGATTAGTTGGAATTTGCATTTTCTTGGGAGCTAGCATAGTAACTAATGTGCATGATTGTTCATGGTATTATTGTTGCAAATTAACGCGCAACCTCCTACGGGTTCCTGAATTTTTAATTGTAATTTCCGTAGAGATGATACCATGAATTGCAAGATCATTAGTATGATATTGGCATTGTTTACGCCAGCTCTATTAGTTTTCATTGTAAACAGTTTGGTATTGAATAAGGAGTTATAAGGTTGCACCACAACTGTTTGATGAAATGCCAGATTGTACTTGTGTGTTTCGGTCAGTTATATGCATGCCAAGTGTTTGTAGAAATGTCTACTAGTTGTAGATGCAGATGTCACATGTAGAAATCATATGTATGCACTTGAATGGTCCAAAAAGAGTTTATATCTATACTTAAGTTCTTTGCATGGATATCTAATAACCATTTGCAAGTGTGTAAACTAAATTTGAAACCATTATTTGCAAGCAAAAGTAATATGAAAATAAAGGACAATGAGATAGAGGTTTCATCCAAAGTGCTTTACAAAATGCCAAACATACAAAAGTGCGGTAATTTGATGTTTGTTGGGTTAGAACCGGTTGGGGATTCTTACAAAGAAATATATCAAAAGCAATAAACGAGAATGAATCTATTTGCTTCATGAAGCCTCTTTTATAAAGCACTCGGCTTCTCGAATACAGCTTTTAATAAAGTTGCTTCATCAACACACATTTCAATTAGAAGCGTCCATGTAATTATTTTAGATAAATAACTCTCAAGCACATGGCTTCATGAAGACATTTTTAAGCTAAGAGGCTTCTTCAACACACCATCAAATTATAACACTTATATCATAAAGTTATTTATTAAGATAATCTTAATAAACAATTTGTAATATAGAGCTCCATGGATATACCCAATCAGCTACTGAAGAAGCCAAACGACTTAATGCCTATCTGCATTGCTAAAAATAGGAATTACCCACAATTGACTTACTATAAGTAGGAAGACAATCCATAGAGACCCTCGAAACACATTGCCAGCTTATGAGGGCTGCAATGATGAACTGACCGATCCTGACTACATGAACCTGCTAAAATGGTGACATTACACTAATAGGATGCCTCCCTTCATCGGTTTGTATGGTTGTGGAGCTGCTTGTTTACTTGATTTACATTTTTGGAGTTTGCAAAGTACTAAGAGCCAAAGATTTTCTTTAGGAGATTTGGGGCATTATGTGATCTTTGAATGATAATGTCCAACATGCTGAAAATCAGTACAGACATTGATCAACTTTGCACTGAGTGTTCGAGGTGGGAGACATTGTTTATTTGAGATATCAACCCTACAAAAAGTCTTGTCCCTAGAGAAGTGTGTTAGAGAAGATGAAATTTTTCTTTTATCAACCAAAGTCACCAACAGGATTAGAGAGTTGGCTTATGAGTTTTTAGCTACCCGTCAGTAGGAAATGTCACCTGTTAAAAAAGCACTTGGTCATAATTAGATTCCTTTAATAGAATTGCATCCTTTGGATGAAGAAGGCAAGTTGATTTTGATTCTTGAGGTAGTGATTGATTTTAGGGAGTGTACTCTATGGAAGAGAACTATTAGAGAGTACTTGGTGAAGTCAAAGAACTTACTAGTGGAGGGTGCTAAATAGGAGAGTGAGTATAGTTTGTGGTTTTCATTATCTTATTCCTAAGATCCCTTAGGCTAAGCAAATGTGGTTAGTGGACTCAATGTCCTATGGAGACCTGTAGCAAGTATTTTTTGTATTTTCCAGCAGAGTTTCTATTTATAGTATATGGCTATTTTGAATGTGTTTTTCTCCCATCAGTTTAGAGTTGTAATGTTGATAGAATAATATTTAACTTATTTCACTTAAATGTGTTTTTAATTTTTTTTCAGACTCGAGCAAAGGGGTGGTGTGCTTGTAAAGCATTGTCCCTATCACTACACCTAGGGAAGGAGGTTAAATTAAGACATTTTAAAAAGTAAGTGTTGACATCATAATGTGATGCCAAGGTAGGAAGGGCATCAGGAATTTAAGAAATTTATATTATGCCTCAAAAGGGGTTGCCAAGGAGGTAAAATAAATTCAAAGTTAAAATAGTGTTGTTCTAATACTTCCCTTTTTGATAAGTATAGTCTGAGCTCTCTTTTTTTGCATAGAAACAGAAGGTGTAAGGTGTAATGTGGCTCTGTGAGATGAAAAAAATAGAGGTAGAAGTTTGCATTAATCTCATGAAAGTCGGTTTTCATAATCAATAAAACTTTTTTACTGTGTTATTGTTTTATTAGTTTTCAAATTCATAAGCGGCCATTGACCCATACTAAGTCTAGTTAACAGTAGACCATTGCTAGGGCTTCATTCTCATTGGTGATGTAATTATGCTTTATTGTGATCAACTTTTTGCTAGCAAAGTAGTTTGGATGATCCAAAGTGGTTAATCTTTTTCTTAAATGCTTAGTTACCTGGTTCGTCAGTTTATCCTGCCAGACCAGCCTGGGTACCAACTTATACTTGGTCCTGGTCTAGTTTGCTTGCTGGTCTGTCAGGGTTGGAAAAAGTCAAACCCAGTTAGACATTTATTCTGATTTTAAATTTCATTGATAAATATAAAAAAATACAGTTAACAGTGCATTTTGAACTTGATATATATGATTGTATGATCACGATTCTTGACTATGATTACAAGTTTTAAAGTTTCTGGTGTTTTTGTTGTTTAAATCATATGTTTTTATGATGCTAAATGACATTCTAATTTTAACTCAAGCTTCTAGGCTTCATATATATATATATATATATTCTTTTTTTTTTACATGTTTTTGTACTAATGAACCCAAACAAACCTAAACCCCTTTTCAAACTTTTGCTGTACTGGCAAATTGGTTGTTTGAACACGAACATAGAACCGAATTCGAACTGGTAATTTACTTAAATGTGTCCGGCCTCTTGATATTATGTAGTCCATGTAGAATGCTGTTCCTTTTTAAGTCTTCAAATGGTGCATTATTCTTAATAAATTTGTGGGATAGCAAGAAGCCTAATAGGGCATGCAATTTGTGTGGACTATTTACAAGGTATTATATGTGCTGACGGGTAGCATTGACCTTGGCATGATCTATAAACACCCTATCTTTATAGATGATATGCTCCAATACTTAATGAAGGGTGTCATCAAGGTGGACATTTGTATGTTGTGTACACAGTGTTGACAACGAATCAAACATGAATCATGAGGCATCAATGTGATTCGTGACTATTTTGTAGACTGCCCATTTATGTAAATATAGTTGCAAAAACTCATAAGCTAAGTCTTAATAGTTACTAAAGCTCATAAATTTAGCACATTTATCCAATGAAAAAAAAATTGTGAGCAAGGTGAATGTTCAGTAGTGAAGCATCATTCAAGCACAAGTTCATTAGGCTGTCTTACCACAGGGAGGGTGTCAACTAAGGATCGTTCTATACTCAGTCTCTGAGCATAATATTTCAAGGTCAGGGTTTGGTGTATTTGTTCATGATTCTACTTTGTAATAGTGGTCACAGATCTGGAAACAAGAATTTGGTTCACAAATGTGCAGACAAGAATGTCTATTGTTATTGAAAACTTAGGGGAGTATTGTATTTACTTTTGAACAGTCCTATGCTTCTTAATGCTTGGTTAGGGTCATTTTCATCTTTTGATCTTAATGAGATGCTTTCTAAATGCCAGTCAGTTTGTACACAAACATTTATTGCTTATGTTGTTTAATAACATATAGAAATTAAATGACAATAACTTACAATCACCAAAGCAACTTCCCATTCGATGGTAGCATACAAACATACAGACTTTGACATGTGTAACATCCAGCTCTCTGAAAAGTCATGTATTTTTTCAAACATTTGGCATCAGAGAGGGCAAGTTTTCGAAAAGGTATGCTGATGCGGATTTGGAGCAAGGAAGTTCTAGAAGATAGTACACTAAAAAATCCTGATGGAGAAGAAGGTTAAAGCAAGATTGGAGAAATCACTGTCATATGTGCTGTGCATTCAAATCAATCTCCAAAGTCGCTGTCCAAGAAGAAAGATGAAATTGAAATTGATGCCGATTCACTGGTGTCAGGAGAACTGCAGGGAAATAGCATAAATTGCCATGGATGCCGGTGGGCAAACACAACAGGAAAACAGAGCTGTACAGCCATAGTATGATGTGTTTGCTGCAGACTGATGCATGGGCAGTGTTTGTGAATCAACAGATTCCAACTAAACAGTGAGGCCTGTACATAACCAGCATGGTATGAACTGAACTATTATATAAAAATTTCTAGTCCAATGTTTTTGTTTCGATTTTAATTTCCTATAGCTGTAAACTAAATTCAATATTCTTTAAATATTTTCTGAAAGCCTGCATTATATTAATCTGCAATTGGTTATTTTTCTGTAAATGTCTGAAAGCCTTGTCCAGTAAGTTGAACTTGAAAGTGAAATGCTAGAAATGGCGAAAGTTTAATATCTTGTTTCTCTGAAGCTCAAAAATCATTTGCCCAAAATGTAAGTGTGGAGTCACAAAATAGTCACTATTGTTTATAGAAATTGTGGAAGGATAATAGTAAAGGTTGAAACTGGAAGGGCTTCAGACATTGTAGGTGTTGATAATCATCAGAAATAATCATTTGCTAAAATTGTCCACATTTGATGAGTTATCCCAAAAGATAGGAGTGCAACTTTTATTGCAGATCATTGGAGAGTTTGCCCGACTGTAGCATATTATTTGTGTTTTTGATTTACCTGCACATATTTTAGTTTCTGATAGCAAAATGTGTAAACTATATTATTAGAGCCTTATAAACTTCTTTGTTAGGTATAGTGAAAAATCTAACGAAGTCAGAGCTGCGATGTTGATGTAAGGCAAAAGCACATTATTTTTTATTTGTCTGATTGCAACTCTAATCAACAAGTTGTTGGTGAACAAATGCTTGATTTTTTGAAAAATGAAAGCTCTGGTTCATCTTGTACTCCATCGCAATCATGAGTGTGTAAGTCCTTGGTTGATATTTCTCCACCTTTCTTATATTAGAGATAGACTTTACTTAACATAAACCCTAGACGTAATTGCTTTGCCATAGTATTCTTGGGTAAAGCAATAATGGAAATCGCAGTAGTATTATTCAAAGCTATTCGATTTCCACAATCCATACAAATGATTTTTTGTCGACTTTCAAGGTCTGGTATTAGTTTGGTGAAATTGTGAGTGGACATAGTACTTTCAACATGTGGTCTATTTTGGCCTATATTTGGCACTTGTACTTTGTTAGATCCTTGAGTCATCTTTTGTCTCATTTGTTGAGTCTGCTAGAGCTTCATATTAATAGTTGTAATCATTGAAATCAAAAGACCACTTTGTCTTGTTTTGCAAGTGGCAATTATACGTACACTACATATAAAGTGCCAAAATCATTGCATTTTGCGGGTTCCATTGATTTGATGATCTCATTTTGTCTCATGTGAGAAGTACATCATTGCAAAAAGCTTGGAATATAGAATTCATCCTGCACTTGTACTTTTTACCAGGGGATCATGGGCAAAAGGTATCATGACATACTGTAGATGGTTGGAGATTTTGCTTCCTCTTTACGGACTCATTCCTTTGCCAACTTTTGAGTGGAAACAATTAGTTTGGATCAAAAGGAATTTGAATATCTTGGGATTGATTGCTTACAACATGGATGTTTTCTTTTCCAAAATCAAATCGAAGCTTCAAGATAATAGGTGCACACACACATTGGATCATTATTTGGGCACACTTTGGAGATCCACATGTTCTTCCATTCCCAAAAGATCCAGTAGCATATTGCCTTATTCCACTTGATGATGTAGATAATATTGCTTATAATTAGCCTAGTTCATGGTAGATTACAGATTTTGCAATAGTTGAGCATTGTGATGATTTGAAGGCTCAACGCAAAGCTGCTTCTACTTCAATTGAGATCACATCTGTTGGTGTTCCTGATGATTGTTGTACTGCCCCAGCCATAGTTGCTTATGACTTAGTGCAGCAAGATATTCTTATTGATTTGGTGCATTAGGATATTCGTTGTCTTCCAATTACAATTCCTCGGGACGACTTAGTGACATACATTGTAGGGTTGCTTGTGGAGTCCTAGATTGAGGATTTGGGAGACTACAATGATGATATTCATCTTTTCTTTGTTGAGGATGATACTTCTTTACTTGTTGAGAGGGAAGACTCCGACCCTCATCATTCTCAACTTGATCCTTCTTTTGAGTTTGACATAATTGTGAATCCTTTGACACAAAATTTGGAATAGGTCTTTTTATCTTGATACAAATTTGCATATTATACATGGGTACCTAACATGGCCTAGTAGTCTAGACCTATCATGCATTATCATCTACCATTGTGAGCATAAATGCATTCCCCTAGGTTGTAAGAAGGGGTGTTTGGGTAACTAAATACTCCTAGTTACACTGACTTAAGTTTACTTAGGATAAAGCGTTTGTATATTAGTTGTCATGAACACATATAGGAGTTAGCATTTCATTTTAGCACATGGTGTTGGAAAAATTCACTTTTTAGTGGAGTCGGTTGTCATCTTATATGTCCTTGTGTGTTAGATCCGCCTTTACTACTCCATCACATTCTCATCCTCTCCTTGTGGCACATGTTGCACATGATTACACCTTGTTGGACATAGGAGTTTGGATTTCATTTTAGCACGTGGTGTTAGAAAAATCCACTTGAGGTGGAGTTAGTTGTCATCTCATACCTCCTTGTGTGTGAGATCCACCTTAAGTGCCCCATCACATTATCATCCCCTCACTGCTGCACATACTTTGTTGTACAATGGATGTATGATGATCCACCTTTGGTAGACATATGATTATGCCTTGTCTAGTTGATAGGTTATGTCATGTATATCTCCTAGTTATCACGCATTTCCTATATTCAGGCATATCTACATTATAAATCAAGGGGCATTTTTTTATGTATTCTTGATCATTATTGAATCAATCAATTGATCATATCATTTTGTATCTCTCTTGCTATCAGTTGAGCTTTTAGATCTTGGCATATTCATTGTTTGCCTGAGATAAATTTTTACAGGTTTTCAAAATATTTTTAATCATTTTTTGTTTATTAAATTGTGGAATTGTTTAATTGTTGAAATTGTGTGGCTTTCTTCACAAATTTGTATCAGAATAGTGAAAAATTATGGTGAGGATATTTCCAACAAATTTTTAATGATTTTTTTTGAAAAAAATCATGGAAGTTATTTCTACACACGATCCTCAACAGTTTCTACATGGGATCCTTCTCCTTTTATGCATGACCTTCTTGCTAGCACCTATAAAGGATTCTTCCTCCATGGTTTCTTGTGTATGAATCACAATTTCTTCATCCTATTCTCTTTCTTAAATCCTTCTTCCTTATGCTTTGTGGCATTTTAATTTGAGGAGCTCTCTTCTTGAATGATTTCATTTGCTGGCTTAAAGGGGATGCTCTCAAAAGTTTTTTTTTGGTTCTCTTGACCATTGAAGTTTGTCAACTCAAAGCTTCCTTGACAACTTCCTACAAAGATAAAATATTTGAAGGCCTTTAATCTTTTATAAGTTCAATTGAACTTTCCATAGATAGAACAAGTCTTCATCTTTGTTGTAAGGTATGAGGAACCTTGACTAATAATCTTTGGAAGTCTATAATATAGATGTTTATTGTTTTGTATTGCTTAAACTAAACCAACTTCTTGAAATGGATCTACACATCTTACCTATCATTCTTTTACGGATTGTTTCCAATTGGGAAAGATAGTTGATCTTGGATGAGGGTATTATGATACCAACACTCATTTGCTATTTATTTCAAGTAGAGGGTATAGAACTTGAGTACTCTGCCTTTATACATATGATTCAATTAGAAGTAATTGTCCAACGTTTGTAAGCAAGATCTAGCAAAACATTTTTATAGATTTATCATATGTATGAATACTTATCTTACCTAAACAACATTGTGCGTCTTCATGGGTATAATCTTGCTCGTCTTCTTTGTCTATTCTCCATCCTTTTATCAAAAAATCCTTGGAATCTCTCGTCATGCATTACCTACTTTAGTTCCTTGTATTAATCATTAAATGTCTTAGTTATTGATTCAGGTGTGGATGTGGATGTGGGTATGAGAATCAGGTGTATAGATGCATGTATTTTTTCTGGGGGGGTTTTATACAGACACACAAACATATGCAAGAACTATACAAAATTGAAGCATTTGATAGTATGATACTTCATCATTGATCAGGATAAATATTAAATACTAATTGATAGTTCACATACGTCAAAATAAGCCATAGCATGTAAACCCTTATCTTTGGTTCATTATGGACCTAAGCGATAATGACTTGTGAAATACAATTGGATGTAAGAAACTATTGTTTAAGTCAGGATATGAAGTGATGGCAACCTACGAGAGGGTGATGTTGAGTTTAGTGGATAGGTTGGCAACCTTTAAAAACTGCAAACTTGGCCTTGAAATATGAGTTTGTGGAGATGGAAGGGAAACATAATTAATTGAAATACTATCATAGTTTGAGAGTGATTATTTAAAAATCAAATGTAGAGGAATAAAGGTAGCAAGACAATGAAGTTTGTGGGCTATATTTCATGAATAATAAAACATAGGCACATATCTATCGGGATTTTAGTTTCTAGTGTCTGAGTTCGCAAATAATAAGAGATGTAAACAAATGAATTATAAAATAATGTCATAGATGCGTTTAACCGAGTTCAAGAGGGATATATGTTAAATCATTTTCCGTTCAGATTGCATGTTGCTTAATTTGGAAGTTTCTCTAATGGAAACATCGCATTCTGTGTGCATCCTCATGTATCAACATCTTGTATTTTAATTCATATTTTGCAAGGACTTTGTAGTTTCCCTTGGAAATTATTTAGTACGGGTCTGATATTAATTCAACTCCATCAATCTAATCTTTGCCAAAAACCCTAAGATATATCAAACATTGCCAAAGGATTCACAAAAATAAATACCACTTATTTATTATCATAAATTGATTTTACACATTAAATAAATTTTGTAACTTTAATTCAAATTTGAAAGAAACTACAGTGCGAATGACACTATCAAACTACTCTCTTTTAGGAAAACATCACCAAACTTCTTTGATAAAATGTTTATTCTCAACGTGCATGAAAATAATTATCTAACGATAAAATAAATTTATCAATGTTCAATAAGAGACTACTAAAATTGTCTAATAAATTGAAAGTGTACAATTAAGGAGACTACCAACAATAGGAGCACCAAAAAATGTTCGGGAAAGAGCAGACAAGAGAAAACAAGAAACCAACCAAAAGAGCCACAAAGGCAAGAACTAGGGGTTCTTCGCTGGTGGAAAGAAGTCCAATATTGAAGGGGATGGTCTAGGGTGAACAAGAGCCTTGGGCCGTCGTAGAGTACCGCTAGAGTAGTGGCTCTGTTGAGTGAGATTGCTGTAGGGCCTCACAACTTGGAGTGGGCAGTAGTATGAGTGTTGGATGAATGCTCGCCCCCCAAGAAGGAGGTAAGGGCGAAAAAAAGCAGAAATAAGCTAATCTGAGGCCTAGAGAAAACAAGAAAGAAACCAAAAGAGCCGCAAAGGCAAGAACTAGGGGTTCTTCATTGGTGGAAAGAAGTCCAATATTGAAGGGGATTGTCTAGGGCGAACAAGAGCCTTGGGCCGTTGTAGATTACCGCTAGAGGAGTGGCTCTGTTGAGTGAGATTGCTGTAGGGCCTCACTGACTTGGAGTGGGCAGTAGTATGAGTGTTGGACGAATGCTCAGCCCCCAAGAAGGAGGTAAGGGTGAAAAAAGGCAGAAATGAGCTAATCTAAGGCCTAGCTTTGAGATAAAAAGAGCTACAAACTGTGGTCATAGAGCCTCATAGCCTCTTGAAGGTAAAGTGCCAAATACCTCTGTTGTGTGTATTTGAAGAAAGTAGAAAGGGACTGACACTCTCTAAACAAACAATAGTATCTCCCTCTAGTATCGTAATAGGTGGGGCACCAGAAAATGAAGTAGGTATGTATCTTCGCCTGTGTAACAATCAATTTTCCTAGCGCTTAGTTCCTTATATTTTAACAATCCAAGTGAGCGATCTACATATTCACATGCATGGAATCAATAGTTATAATAGATTTAACTGATTCTCGTAAAGTGCATTAACTAATAGATGGAGATTTACTTCCTTTATTTAATTACATTAAGAAGGAAAATGTGCAAAATAAGGATCATTAAGTAATTGATACATTTAAATATCATTTCATATAATTGGAAGGAGTAAATCTAAGTGCATATGTATATAAAATACATATCTAGTTGAACTTGAAATGAAACATAAAAGGAAATACAAATACATGTTAAGTCATATCAAGCTAAGAATGTAGACCTATTTTGTCCTGTGCAAGTCTTGGCATTGGTGGGGAGAAGCATTTTTAGAGTCTTAACCACCCAACCATGGACCTAGTGTATCCTCCATTGACTCTTGGCTAAGAATGACCCTACCTTGCACTGGATAAGGCATGAGAACACCATCTTGTCCTGCCACTTAAGTATCCTAGTGTTAAGAGTGTTAACCACACAACCAACTAGAATGTGGAACCTTCCTAGTCTATCGGTATGACTTTAAGTTATCTTGACCTGTAATGATCACAACAACATCATTTGCCACTAAACCTACCTTGGATAAGGATTTTCATGGACACTGTGTGCTCGATCACCCACTGCTTGACTTGACAAACAAGGCATTATTCGAAACCTCTCACCATGAGCTAACTAGATTTTTGAATTCAGCTATAAGTTTTGTAATTTGAATTTGATATACATTTATGTTTTTATGCAGGGAATTGATCATCCATCTTACATAAGTTACACCTCTCATCTTAGCTTTACATGGCATTCCTTGATGGTTCTTGGTGTTATTCTCCAGCATACACTAGGCTGGTTGGAGTATACAGGTGAATAACAACAATTCATTCACGAACTTCCTTAACTAGTGCAAGTAACAACTGGCTTTTTCAGTTGCTTCTCATCTAGAAAATTATACTTACATGCTCTTAATGACATATGAGCGAATGCCACTATAACATGTAGTGTGTATACATCCACACGATATACATGCTCACTATCATGCTCTGAAATGAATTGATCTTGATTTTGTAAGCGAAGCTTAGGCACCTCAAGTATTCTAAGGTTACATATTCAATAGTTCAAGGACATAGTGGCTCTAGTATTAATTAGTATTGAGATATGGTTTTCGTATATCTTACTCGGGGTTTCTATGGGACCCAGTCGGTTCTCTTCTTGATGGTTATCGAAAGCTACATGAATCCTCTTTTGGAAGACAGTTTGCTACGATGGTAAGGTAGGACGCGTTTGCTGATTAGATGTGCCCTTATTAGGGCACTGATTTGCATAGTGGTCTTTGCTTCAAACAAAACAACCCTTGGCTGGACCCTTCTTTTGAATCCCTTTGCTGCCATGTTACTGCTGGAGTTGCCCTTGAAATCTCTACTATTAGTCTCCTTGAAGTCAGGTTTGCTGGCGTTAATGTTCGCGAAGTTCTTTTTATGAGTTCCTAGTTCAGAATTACATGAACCCCAGTTGGTCTTCCCCTTATTATCACTGCTGAAATCATCCTTCTTTACTTTTTGTTCTTGCTTGATGGTGTTTTCGAGGGCTTCCTCCATGGTTCGAGGCACTAACACATCCATGGCTCCCCCGATCCTTTTATTCAACCATGCCTGAGAGGCATCCTGAGACTTAGATCCTTAAATTTGGGGGGGCTTAATTTTCTTAATGTCAGTAAATAGCTCGTTGGCTATTTTCTTCATCTTTTGAATCTTTGACTGTGTTGGAGGGGGCGTGGTTTTCCTGTTCACTATGCTAGATGGTTCTGAGTCAGCTCTAGGATGAGGTGAGGACTGGGCGTCTTCATGCCCTTGCCCAAGTTGGGTTACTAGATCATTCATTCTCTTTTTCCATTTTCTCCATTTTGGTTTGAATGCCAAGTAAAACTTGAACCAGTTGATCCAGAGAAGCTCAAGAGTTAAGCTCCCTAGATATCTCATTTTGTACATAGTTGTTTTCATAGTATGCCATTGCTCTTGATTTGGTTTCCTGAAATATAGTTGGTTCATTCATTATATATATACCCCTTTATTTGAAAGAAGAAGAGAAAAGAACAACTGGTTGCGAAGAAATAACAAGGAGCAAGTTCACAATCTCATTAGTTCTCATCACTTTCTTTAATTATCTCAAATAAATAAGGCATTGGATTTCTATTGAAACTGCAACTACATTTACTTACAAAAATTTACCCACTGCTGCGAGGAGAAAATTTTTCAACATTGCTCTTTTTAGGAAATTAGACACCCTATCGTTGGATTCCCTATTGGTTTCCTTGGGCTTATTCTGCTCATTACAATGTACCTGATACATCATAAGGGGCCGGTTTGTTTTAAATTCCATATTTGGAGTAATTTGTTTCTCATAATTGCCTTTTGGAAGGAGTCGATTTGACTCTTACCTTCTTGATCTTGTTTAAGGAATGGGCTATTGTTTCATCATCTCTGGGTATGGAGTAGTATGAGTAGTCAAATTTGGGCATATTCTTAATTAAAAGGTATGAACTGGGTGGCAGGTTTCTTTTGAGGCGTCATTTGGGTTCCCATCCTATTCCCAATCAACATTTCGTTTTAGTTTTGAAAACAATAGTGAGCTCAAAGCTCAATGTCAAACCTAGAGCTCTGATATCATATGTAACAACCAATTTTCCTAGCCTGTAGTTCCTTATATTTTATCAATCAAAACGAGCTATCTGCATATTCACATGCATGGAATTAACAATTATAGCAGATTTAACTGATTCTTGTGAAATGCTTTAACTAACAAATGAAGATATACTAAGTTTATTCTATTTAATTACATTAACAATTCAATTGTACAAATGAAGGATCATTAACTAATTGATACATTTAAATAGCATTTTATATAACTGAAAGGAGTAAATATGATTGCATACATATATAGAATAAATATCTAGTTGAACTTGAAATGAAACATGAAAGGAAATACATATACCTGTTAAACCATATCAAGGTAAGAATGCAAACCTGTTTTGTGATGTGCAAGTCTTGGCATTAAGGGGGACGAGAAGCATTGTTAGAGGCTTAACCACCCAAAAATGGACCTAGTGTATCCCCCACTTACTCTCAACTGAGAGTGGCCCTCCTCGGCATGGGATTAGGCACGGGAACACTATCTCATCTTGCCACCTCAACATTCTAGTGTTAGAGTGTCAACTACTCAATTGTCTAGACCGTGGAACCTTCCTATCATCCTATCCATTCATTTGCAATTTATCTTGACCTCTAGTGATCACAATAGCATCATTTTCCACATAACCTACCTTGGCCAAGGATTTACATGGACACTGTGTGACCGATCATCCACTGCTCAACTTGTGAAACAAGACATTACCCTAAACTTCCCACCATGCGCTAACTACTTTTTCAGTTTCAATCGTAAGTTTTGTAATCTGAATCTAATATACATTTCTGTTTTGATACATAATTGATCATCCACCTTACATAAGTCACACTTCTCATGGCACCCCTACATGGCCTTCCTTGATGGTTCTTGGTGTTGCTCTCCAATGTACACTAGGCTGGTGCGAGTATACAAGTGAATAACAACAATTCTTTCAAGAGCTTCCTTAAATAGTGCAAATAACAATTGGAAGGCTTTTTCAGCTGCTTCTCATCTAGCTGATTATACTTACATGATCTCAATGGCATACAAGGGAATGTCTTTGTAACATGAAGTGTATACATCCACACGATATGATGCTCACTATCATACTGTGAAACAGACAGAAGGGAGGAAATATTAACATTTCAAATAGTCAACTTAGTCCATGATTGGCATGTTTAAGCGATAAGATTCAACTTCTGCTATAAACCTTTCTTGTTCAATCAGACCATTTAATGAAAGGAGAACTGATGCATAATATTGAGAGTAACTTAACTGAATTAAATTGTGCAAGGAGATTTACGGTGTCGACTTGACAGGGCCCTGTTGCAATAATGTTGAATTGTTTCTACTGCTCTAATTCGTAAGCTTTGATATTTGGGACTTAAAGGCCACTGGTTGGCTCCTCTTGCAGAATTAACTTGCTTGGATAGGGACGATATCAAGATGGCATCGATTCTCAGCAAAAACAAATGGAGAAAGATCGACAAGGGCGAGAAATCACAAAATGAATGTTAAGAGAAATAGAGCACAAGCCCTTGTGTTGTGAGATTGTGATTATCCTCTATATAGAATAATGCTTGTCTACTCTTTAACCCAACTAAGAAAAATGAGTTATGTGTGTGAAAGGTTTGCAAGGTGGTGAGCGCAAGTTGAAATTCTTGACGAAACACAAGTGGCCTAACATATTGAAAGAATATAAAAGCTGCTAGACCTAATAAGATGATTTAATTTCTTTGCAAAAAGTTTAATCACAAACTATTATAGATAATAATCATATTACCTATATATGTTTGTACCTGTTTACTTATACACATGTATACATATGCATTATGTTGAAGTTTAAGTACCCTTGTATGTACATAGGCATTTAAAGTATACAT
Organism: Cupressus sempervirens; assembly: GCA_028749045.1. Classification (NCBI taxonomy): domain Eukaryota; kingdom Viridiplantae; phylum Streptophyta; class Pinopsida; order Cupressales; family Cupressaceae; genus Cupressus; species Cupressus sempervirens. The sequence goes on along the minus strand of CM053784.1, from coordinate 185,750,036 downwards.
ATGCACATATGTGTTACTTGAAGGTACATGTATGCATATATATGTATGTATGTATGTACAATAAAATATGTACAAATGTGCCTAGGTACCACAGTCATTATTTAAAACATAACACATCTGACATCACATGGTGAAAAATTGCCAAGCTATATTCTAAAGGTAACAATTTCGTTTCTCTTTTATTTGTTTATGTGAATATAAATATGTGTGAGCATTTGATGACCTAATTAGTGTGGACACTTGGCATTGTCTAGTTTGTCCCAGTCTTCCTTCCTTTGGCCATGGTTATTTAGATTCATACCTATTATAGGTGGTAGGATGGTGGACTTGTGCCCTATTCCCTTTCTGCTGATGCCCCTCCCCCCCCGCCACGCTCTTGCAAGAAGAAATAAAATGGTGAAAGCATATTTGCACATCATTCAAATGCAATTTAGTCGTCATAACTAATAATAATATTAACTAACCATTTCCAATTCATGTAAATGTTAATGATTAACCAACATCTTCAATTCCACTTGAAACATAATGAATAAGCAATATTTCTATTTCATATGGAATAAAAAATGAGTAACTAATTTAACTAACCATTTCGGATTAGTTTGAAATATCAATAGCTAAATGGAATTTTCAAAATCAACAAAATAGGGGATGTAACATACCCCCCTCCCTCATTTTGCTTCATCGTCCTTGATGAATATTTGCAATGTAAATATATAAGAAAAAAATCCATAATAACTTATATAAAAAAATTGTTGTATAGACTCAAATAGCATCATGTCATAATGTCTCAATTAAATCACAATATAATAGTATCAGTTTGCATTCATGTTCTTGGAAGAGGATGGGGATATTTTTGGAAGATTTCATAATTTTCTTCCCAAGTGGCCTTCTCAGCATATTAGTCCTCCATTGGACCTTGCACTAGGTGACATCCCGATTTCGTAAGCAAAGCTTACATACCTTGCATCTTTTGAGTGGTTGTATTTCTACCATCCCTGGGTCTCGCACCTGCAAGAGATTCCAATCGATAACTGTTAGAATTGGTAATCTTTCTTTGGTTGTATTTATTAAATGGGATAAACCAAGGTATCCATTATGTTGTTTGTCCTCTAGTCCACATGTGAGGACAAGCCTATTTTGTAATTCTTTTATTAAGGAAAATAGTTATTCCTCCTTAAGAGGATTATGACACTTGTTATGCACACACTTATGAATGTGGCAATCATTCACATGAGAGTTACAAATAACTCCTCCTCTCATCTCTTTATAAGAGATGCGTCTCTCTCATTCTTAACACACAATCACGATGTAGTTCATGTAATGAGCCCTATGGCTCCACATTGTCTCCTTCTCTCTCTTTCTTCATTCTTAGGCGTTTGCCTCATTCATATAATTCACAAGGGGTTTTCTTTGCTTTCCTGTTTCAAAATTTGTGCCTCCATTCTTGTGTTGATCTTGGAAAGCTCTTTAAAGTATGGTAATTATGTTCATCACAAGCTCTCTTGGATTAATTTATAATTCGTTAATTTTAGTTCATTTTGAATTTATTATTTCTAACAGTATCAAAGCAAAACTAGTCCTTGTTTTGAGTTTAGTGATGAAGGTTGGAGCACACCTTATTTCAACCCATGTATCTCTATTAAAAAATTAATTTTTTTTGCTCTTGTTTTGACAAGTAGCATTTATCAATTTTGGTTTAATAGTATTTATTATTATTATTTTTGTTGTTAAATATTTAAAATAAAAAATTACATTATTATTTCCCTAACATTTTATTGAAGAGATTACTTAAAATATGATAATTAATGTTATTTATGACTTACATTATAATCAACTGGATTTAATTCTATTCATATTTTATCTTATTTTAAAATTTAAATATTTTTTTCTCATCTATTTTTTAATATTTAATATCTATATTATTTTTTAGAACTTATGTGAATTTCTATTATTTTAAAATCTTATTTATGATTAAATTCTTATTCAACTTCAATTACTATGTCAAAACCTATTCATTTTATATATATATAATATTGTCACTACATATTTTTTTTTGAAAATATATATATATATATATATATATATATATATATATATATATATATATATATATATATATATATATATATAATCCTAATATTATATTTTTTTAGAAATTTTGAACAATTTCTAATCGGATCTTACCTTATTTGTTTCGTTTGCAGTTATTGTTTTAGAAATTTCCTTTTTCCAATTCTGATATTTTTTTAGAAATTTCCTTATATTTCACTTTGTTTCACTTTTCTTCATCTATTTAATCTAATTCATGTTCTCTTCATTTTTTTTTTTCATGTTTTTTTGCTGATTACTTGTTTGCTACTCCTTGCATGAAAGCCTTTGTGCATTTTCATTATTAATGGCTGCTCATTATTTATTTTGTTGATGTGCTTGTTGTCATGAACTCTTGAGTGAACCTTTTTGTTTGCAGCTGTGCTACGTTTTTCAGCACCCATTATTGTTCATGTTATTACTCTGCCTTGTGAGCTCTTGCATGAGTCTCTTATTACATTGTTTTAACTAATGTTATTGTTCACTCCTCCTTTATGTGTGGTGAGAAGAACTGCCTTTTTTTTTGTTGCATGATCTTCTTCCTCCTTTTGTTGCATGTCACAATCCTTAAATTGTTGCATGTTACAAAGTAATGGTGCTGGAAAGACCAGCGAGCGTGATAACAGGCATAGCAGGAAGAAAATTAATTTTAGTTTAATCTTTTTATATATTCATTCGTATTTGAATCCACTTACATTCTTTTTGGAGCAAGAGATTTCTTTCTTTCTATTGGAATCAATTTGATAGATCAATATTGTTTTTAGAAGCTTATTTTTGCCCTTTTTTTATCTGCACTCCACGCATTTCATATTCCTAATCTGCCCTTGCTATGGTGGGTGCATTTCTGCCTTTGGAGGAGACATGATACAGCCACACACATTTATGGATAGCTAAATCATTTTGAAACGGCTTTCCCCCCTCAATATTTAGGGTGCTTAAATTAGCGACAATTTAATTTTGAAACTTCGATCCTCTGAATCTTCCACCATTGCAGTATTTTTTGTGAGTTGTGGTAACTCTGAGCTGGGCAGCCTTTTCACCTCGTTTAGAGCTATTGAAATGGAAGGGAATCCGTTAATAAGCTGTTAATAGATCCCCTCAAATCTGCGTCTACTCCGTCAATGTTGAAAATGTTGGCATGTGCTGCTAACATCGCAGAGTAGAGGATTGTTCACAAAGGCACAGCTGATTATTACCCTGTTTCAAATAATGATTTACATCCTGGAAAGTCATCAAAGAAAGCACCTGTAGTATGGAGGGTACTATTCCTGATTTTTGCAATAGTATGTGGTCTGTACATGTTCTTTGTATGTGGTAGACAGATAAATATTCACATTATTGCATTAGATACAAAGTCTTAGAATATTTTTTCTGACAATGTCATAATAAGACTTCAGGGGCAATTGATTTATTAACCAAGTTTTAGCAGTAATTTTATTAAGCATTTATAAGTTTCAAATGGTCATATTGTAGGTTATAAAACTAATTTATAACCTCTATACTTGGCCTTTGATCACATTTAGAATTACGTTATAAAATTAATTTATAAGTTTGATTCATTTTTTTTTTACAAGTTATAAATTATTACGTTACTAAATCATTTATAACTTATACATTTGATTGTTATAATTATAATTCGTATTTAGATATGTCTAACTCAAAGTCTTTTAAAATAGTTTTCTTTAAAGAGATATTTGTAGATTGCTTAGTAATTTAATAACGGTTCTGCATCAATTTGATTCTTTATGTTGCAGGATTATTATTTCTCTAACGTTTTCTTGCAGGACTGCATTATTATTCGCCTGTTACAACTATCTATTTTAGTTATATTCTTTTGTAACTGCTAAACTTTTCTATCATTGTTTTAACATCTCTGTCCATGTATGCATAAAAATATGAGTTTTTTTTGTTGTTCATGTAATATGCTTTTTTGGCTTTCATCATTCTGACAATTCGGTTATGTTATTTTTAACAAAAAAACGAGTGCTCTATTTTGCTTTGGCAGTCATTCCTTATGATAATACATTTCTTTGATTGTGATTAGATTTCAGTATATCAATTTATAAAAAAATTACTATTTAAGACATTTTGTCTTTATTCAAAATATTCATTCTACTTGAAATATGTTTTTATAGAAGGATCCTCTCAATGCTTTTTGTTAAAGGTAAATATTGTGACATATCATATATTTATTTAAGTATATATGGGTGCACACATATATGCCCAGATAAATATATAATTTTATTTATGACTATATTGATTCAGAAATTGATATATATACCTTCACAAAATGAATTAAGTACTCATGTTTACCCTCAATGGAGTTTTCTACCTGATATCCATATACTGTTTATTTCTCATTGATCTTCCTTGGATCTTTGCATTTACCTCAATTTTGTTTGGATTATGAGTTATCTTACACATTTGCCTTCAACTTTATTGTGATATTTTGATGTGCACATAGTTGCACTTTTATGCTTTTATAGCATCGTTCCATGCCCATGTTGGCACTTTATGGTTTTATACCATTGATTTACATAATTTATATGATATTTTCTTTGAGTTGCATAGGGAGCCAATTTCTTCAAGGTTAACTATGTAGGTCCCCTCAGTATAACTGATACATAGTTTCCTTTTCTAGCCCATGGAGTATCCCTCCATCCTATATTGGTATGCACTCATTTTATATGGAGTTTCCCTCCATTTGATCCTATTTATTCTACTTTGAAAGTATTGATATTTATATGGAGTTTCCCTCCATTTGGTTCTATTGGTTCCACTTTGAAAGATTGATATTTATATGGAGTTTCCCTCCATTTGATTCTATATGCTATACTTTGAAAGGTTGATATTTATGGAGTTTCCTTCCATGTTGTTCCATTTTGTTCCTCAATGAAGAGGATACTATTATTGGAGTTTTCCCTCCAAATTCAAATGATTTGATCCAATTTGAAGGCAATATGTTGTTAAACCCTCATAATCCATTCGTTTGAGTATCCTAACAAAAATCATGATAATACTAATTTGATCAGCATGTTTCTCTTTTTACTTTATTTTCATATATTAATGTGATCTAATAATTTGCATACTTTATTGCTTAGATCATGAGTCATGCATGTTATGGAGGGACGCCCCCATTAACATGCAATGAGATGATTCATTAAGTGGACTGTCTATATCCATGTGATTGATGCAATGTTGATGCAAGTATCATTAGTTGGCCTTGTTTGTGGTCATTAGTTTATTAGTATAATATACTTTTCTTGAGAACACTGATCAAGCTTTTTTGTCCTTGATAATATTTTGAGCATATAATATCGAGTTAACTTCATTGCGTTGTGGTAACATCATGTAGTTTCCTCTCTATTTCTCTATGAAAATTTTCTTATCCTTATTCAAGAGGATTTCTAATTTGAATATAAAATGAAATGCTCCTTGTGGATAGTTGTCTTGTTTCTTGTGTCTATGTTTTTCTGGTAATCCATACAAGATAGTATTATTTGGTGTACATTCAGATTACCTATCCACTTCTCTCTTGGATCTACGAAGATCTACCTACACTCACAAGAGACTTTTTGCATAATTGAAGACATTCTCAAAGATCAAGTTGTTGCCATTGAGAATTTCATTGTAAAAATTTGGGTTTAATACCCTTTGATGTAATTTCCCCAAGTAAAGATTAAAGGGGGGTGTTAGAATTGGTAATCTTTCCTTGGTTGTATTTATTAAATGGGATAAAGCAAGGTATCCTTTATGTTGTTTGTCCTCTAGTCCACATGTGAGGACAAGCCTATTTTGTAATTCCTTTATTAAGGAAAATAGTTATTCCTCCTTAAGAGGATTATGACACTTGTTATGCACACACTTATGAATGTGGCAATCATTCACATGGGAGTTACAAATAACTCCTCCTCTCATCTCTTTATAAGAGATGCTTCTCTCTCATTCTTAACACACAATCACGATGTAGTTCATGTAATGAGCCCTATGGCTCCACATTGGCTCCTCTCTCTTTTTTCATTCTTAGGCGTTTGCCTCATTCATATAATTCACAGGGGGTTTTCTTTGCTTTCCCCTTTCAAAATCTGTGCGTCCATTCTTGTGTTGATCTTGGAAAGCTCTTTAAAGTATGGTAATTATATTCATCACAAGCTCTCTTGGATTAATTTATAATTCGTTAATTTTAATTCATTTTGACTTTATTATTTTTAACAATAACATGCTCAACATTGACTATATACTTCTTAAGATAAGATACATGAAACGCAGTATGCATTCAGGCAAGGGTTGGAGGTAGAGCAATTCTCTAGGCTATAGGATTCACGACTTTCAATACTTCAAAGGGTCCAACATCTTGGGGCCAGCTTGGTATTTTTACCAAATTTGATAGCACTTTTCTTGGGTTTTGCTTTTAAGAGAACCTTTTCGTCCACCTCAAATTCCCCAGAGGTTCTTTTAGCATCTACATAACCCTTTTGGTGGTCATTTGCCTCCTTTAACCTTTGGTAGATTTGGGCCACCTCCTCTTCCATTTCTAAGAGCATCTTTGGACCAACGATGAGTCGATCTTCAATCCCATTCCAACTTACAAGAGCTCTACATATTTTGCCCATATAGAGCATCAAATGGTGCCATCTTAATAACAGACTGATATAAGTTATTGTAAGCGAATTTCACCAAGGGAAGATACGTCTCCCAATGGTATTTTTGATCCATTCTATATACTCTTAAAAGATCTTCTAGTACTTGGTTTACCCTTTTTGTCTGGTTGTCGTTTTTTGTATGGTATGCTGAACTGATATTCAATTTTGTCCCTGAGGTGGAGAGCAAAGTTCGCCAAAATTTGGATGTCATTCTAGCATTCCTATCTGAAATAATCTTTTTTGGGACCCCATGAATTCTGAAAATTTCCTTAACAAATTTATGGGCAATTTTTGGTGCTTCATCAGTTAAATTTCCTGGAATGAAATGAGGTACCTTTGTTGGTCGATCCAGTACTATGAGAATATTGTTATGCCTGTTTCAACAAGCTCAAATATTTCTTGCTTCATGCCCTTCCAAAAGTATAATGGTTTCATATTGGCTAGCATTTTAGTCACTTCAAGGTGTTTTGAGTAAGGAGCGGCATGGATCTCCCTCAAAATCATTCTCCGGATTTCTAGGTACATACATTCTTCCCTTATACCTCAGGAGACCATTGGTTTCCAGCCGGTATCCTTCGTATATGACATCATCAGGATCTCTTTGAAGAGCTTGATGCACTTGATTATAAAAATCTTCTCTTGGTAGACGCTAAAGCACTTGCTCTTTAAGTTTGGTATTTAGAGATATTATTAAAATAACCTTCATGTTTCTTTTTAATGCTCACTATTGTATCTTATTATATCTCTGTAGATATTAGAATGTTTCTATTCTATTCGACTCTCCTCTTTGTATATATAGATCAGTTTGATCTCTGATTAATTCATTCAAGTATTCCACCATTTACATTTGTAACATGGTATCAGAGCTAGGGTTTAAACCCTCTGTGCAAATCGACTGAAAAATTGTGTCTTCAGCTATTGGCGTTTTTCGAAAATCGTGGATTTGTTTTTTGGCAATTTTTTTTCTTGGAAACCCGTGGTTTAGTTTGTAAATTACAAATCTGAAGGTCATTTTTTCAAATCGAGAGGTCGTTTTTTCAAATTTGTTCACACCAAGATCTCAAAAAGTGGGATTTTTTGCTTTTTTTTTCAAAAATGGGTCTATCTATTCCTGTTGGATATTCTGCTCGCGTTTCTGCTGCTGGGTTTTGTTGTTTTTTTTTTTCCTGCAAACATCATTTTTCTACCTTTTTGACCTCTTTGGTTGCCAACTGTTATTCTGCTCGAAACTCTAGTTTTTTGACTTCGGAAAATTTTTCTGATCACATATTCTTGGTGGGTTTTTTTTGAAATCTCAAACGGGTCTTCAATAGATTTTTGTGGGTGCCTCATTTTTTGTGCCTCTATTTTCAATCCAGCGGATCCGGATTCCGACATTTTATTTTTGGGTTTTTCGAGCTCTTTTCTGGGTACTTCTCCAATTTTTTTGGGTCTTTCATTTTTTCACCTCGAAGTTTGTGCCATTTGAAATATTCACATATTATAAGCATTTCCGCTTCTAGTATGCCATTCAGAAATGCAGATTTAACATCTCTCTGATAAACTTTAAAACCTTTCTATGCAGCATAAGCAGGCAGAGTTCTTACTCCTTCCATTCTAGCAACAGGAGCAAATGTCTCTCCATAGTCAATTCCTTCTTTTTGTGCATATTCCTTGCAAACTAATCTTGCTTTGTTTCTTGTGACTTCACCATTCTCATCTAGCTTGTTTTTGAATATCCATTTGGTGCCAATCACATTTTTGTCTTCTGGTCTAAGAATTAGACTCCATGTTTTGTTCTTCTCTATCTGTTCAATCCCTTTTTCTATGGCTTTCTACCAGTCTACATCTTCTAATGCATCTTTCATTGTTTTAGGTTCCTTCATGCTTAGCAAACATGTTTCATTTCTCAATTTGTTTCTTGTCATTGGCTTGGCATCTCTTTCTCCAATGATTTGATCAGAAGGATGACATCTTTTGACATATTTGGACAATCTTGGATCAACTCTTGTTTTTTTATTTTGTCTTTTAGCTTCAGAATCACTGTGTACATCTCTATCAGATATCTCAACATCTCTTTCATGTGTACTAATCTTAGAATCAGAATGTGCATTTTCTTCATTCTGTAACTTGACATCTGAATGTAGCTCGGCATTCATTGAGTGTGACTCGGTAGTTATTGATATTTGTTGTTGATTTGTAACTTGATCATCAACATACATTCCTTCATAAAAGTATACAAATGATTTGTATTCTTCTGGTTCTTTCATGGATTAAGCCTCTTGTACATCGGTAAATTCATGAAAATTCACATTTGCACTTTCCACAATTTTATTAGTGTTAGTATTCAAACACTTATAAGCTTTACTTCTTGTGGAGTATTCAAAGAATATACCTTCTTCACTTTTTGTATCAAGCTTTCCATTCTTAATATCTTTAAGAATGTAACACTTATTTCCAAATACCTTAAAGTATTTTACATTTGGTGGATATCCATACCATAGTTCAAAAGGTGTTGAATGAGTACCTTTCTTGATTTGCACACGGTTCAAGGTATATACAACAACACTTATAACTTCTCTCTAGTATTTCGGAGCAACATTCTTCTCCATCATAAGTATTCTAGCACAGGCGATTATAGACTTGTTTCTCCTTTCAGCAATTCCATTTTGTGGAGGCGTCTTAGGAGTAGATGTTTGTCTTCTGATTCCTTTGTCATTACAAAACATCTCAAACTCATTTGATGTGAATTCTCCTCCATTCTCTAATCTCAAGCATTTCAAACTTTTACCTGTTTCTTTCTTAACTCTTGCCAAGTACCACTTAAGCATTTGAAAAGCATCAGATTTTTGTTTCAAAAACATAACTGTCATCAGCTTAGAATAATCATCAACAAATAACATTACGTACTTATCTCCTCTGTAGCTTTGCACTTTAGTTGATCCACACAAGTTAGTATGAACAATCTCTAGTATTTGTTTAGTGGCATAAGCTTTACTCTTAAAGCTTGACTTTGTCATTTTGTCTAGCTGACATTGTTTGCACACTACATTATCAGGCTTTTTCAACTTAGGCAAACCTCTGACTTTCTTCATGTTACTGATACTAACCAAGTTATTAAAGTTAACATGATATAATCTTTTGTGCCAAAGCCATAAATCATTAAATTTTACAATAAGACAAGTAGCATCCTCTATATCAAGATAGAATAGGTTACTTTTAGTTTGAACACCTTTTTCAATCAGTTTTCCATTTGTGTCATATATCTTAGCAGTCTTGTTTCCAAATTCAACCTTGCATCCCAGATTATTCAATTGTGACACACTCAGCAAGTTATAGTTTAGTCTTTCAACATAGTAAGCATTGCCACATAAAATCTTGTCTGTGAGTTTGATTGAACCTTTTCCTTTTATCAAACATGGTGCATCATTACCAAATCTTACACTATTTCCATCATAACAATTTAAGGTAATGAACTTACTCTTGTCTCCAGTCATGTGATGTGAGCATCCACTGCCAATGATCCATCTATCATTTTTGTTCACACAAGTCACAAGTGCAGTTGCTTCATCTTCATCAAATTCATTCTTCATTGCAACGTTCACCACTTCATCATCATGTTCATTAGAATTATCTTTGCTTTATTTTTCAGCAATGTAGCATGACTTCTTGCCATTGTCTTTGTAATCTTTGTTGTGATCTTCTCTTCTGTTCTTGTATTTGTTTCCATTTCTATAGTTCTTCTTCTGTGTAAGTTTTGCAACAATATGACCAACCTTATTGCAATTAAAACAAATAATGGGTAACTTCCCTTTGAACTTGCCTTTACCTCTGTGAAATCTTCTTACCAATAGTACTTTCAATTGTTCAAAATCTTCCTCATCTGTATCACTGTCACTAGATACATATTTTATCTTTCTCTTCTTCTTCTTCTTCTGCTTCACTTCATTAGAGTCCTTCAATAGCAAGTTGGCTTTGAATGTAGATTCAAGGCTCTCAGGTTTGTAATTATCAAAGTTAGATATCTCAAAAGCAGTGAGTCTACCTACCAAACCTTCAAGGGTTAGATCATTTCCTGGAATATATCTCAGTTCTTGAATTGCAGAAACTCTAATAGCATAAACAGGCAGTAATGTTCTCAAGACTTTACTTAACACAGTATCATAATCTATATGACTAGTGGCTCCTCTTATTACACTAACAACTTCTTTTATTCTAGCAATATGTTGAGCAATATTTTCACCTTCTTCCATTCTCATATCATCAAATTTACCTCTTAAGACTCTCAAATTTGGCTCTTTGTACACTTTTGTCTCCTCCATAGATGGTGTGTAGGGTATCCCACATTTTTTTTTGCAGTGTCACAGCCTTTGATATCATCAAATTTGGCATAGCTTAGGGCTGAGGCAATCTCCAACATCGCCTAGTTGTGTTCTTTCTTCTTCTTCTTCATATCTTTAGCAGTTAAAGCTCCAACTGGATCAACATGTTCCATTGTAATAGTAGACTGTGCATGATCTCCAAGTCCTCCAAGGTGTAGCTTCATCAAACTTTGCCATGCAGGAAAGTTATCTTTGTTGAGCTTGGGTACTTTTCTCTTAGACATCTCGATCTTTGTGCTTCTAGTACCTTGAAAATCCTTTTAAGTAGATGACCCTGATATCAATTGTTGGAATATTTTAGAATAACTGAGGGGTGGAGGGGTGAATCAGTCATCCAACGTCCAGATGTATAAATAAAACTTTTCACAACTTAGTGAACCTATGAAACATTCATACCTATGCATGCATCCATTAGGTAATTACTAAAACTTGTATGTTACTGTCAAATCAACTTGCATAAATGTAAAGTATGAAACACAACACATTCATTAGCACATTTGACACAATGATTTACATGGAAACCCACTTTGAGAAAAACCACTGGTAACATGTGACTCCTTTTCACTTTTTTGAAGTGATGCCTTGTAAAAGGCCAACCCTGTTAAAGGTTACAATACACATTATTAAATGTGACCTGATTAAGGTATTTTAGTCACCCTGTTAAAAGTGAGCCTTGTTAGAGGTCTTTAGGCCATTCACTTGGAATGCCACTCTGTTAAAGGATTTTCAAATGACTATTAGGTCAACCTTAATCCAAAGGATTTACCTTAAACTAATACAGTTGTTAGAGAGTAACAATAGAGCTTTGATTTGATATAACTTACAACTTCTCTTGCAGATTACAGATCTCTGTTCAGTCCACAATTCTGCTTGGCCTTCATACTTTGCAGCTCTAATAGCTTATTCACCCTTCAAGCATTCATCTCGTTAAAGCCTTCTTGCTTGACGTGCCATTGCACACTTTCCTCTTGGATCACTTAATGAAGCAAAACTCCTTAACTCTTGCTCCTTAGGTTCTCACACATGACAACTTTTTGCTTCATGATCAAACATTCCTATAAATAGGAAATTAGGACATTTTCTCGCTCATTTTCCATCGTCCAATTTAGAGTTTTGGATGGATTAGGTAGGATACAATGTGTCTACTGCATATATTGTATTTTCTAGAAACTTCTCTTAGAATCTATTTGAATTTGCCTAAAAACGGTTTAAATCAAATTTTGTGCCACCAGCTCATCAACTTTATCTTTCTCTTGGTTCACAAGTTTTAAGAAAATAAACTTGTTGGCTTAGATTCAGCGAATCTTCGATCTTTAACATAATGCAGCAACTCGGCATTATTAAACTTTTGATGCTCGGCACATATTGCGTTGCTCAACATCAACTATAAAATCACCCGGCATCAACTAAAGTTTACTGATGCTCGGCATCAACTAAACTTTAATCGGCATCAACTGTCTTGCTCGACATTCACTAGAATTTTCTTTTAGTCGGCTCCAATTGACTATTTGCTCGGCTTGCATTGACTTTGCTTAGCATCTACTATCCACTCGGTCAAGCTTGGTAGACAATCCTTGTGTAACTTGTTTTTCTAAACTTTCTAAGTGTAGCTAGCATTTTGTAACTTTAAGTAGATTATCAATACATTATGTCATTGATGTCTTAACTGATCCTTGTACTTCATTACATAATCATAACTCAACCTTTCTTTTAGGTGCTATTTTTACCTCTTATTGATCAAATCCTCTTTATCAATCAATTAAGTGATAGTACTTGAATCTTATAAGCAGTTGTCTTACCAACAAATAGCAGGTTTGACATCAGTCACAAAACAATGATTGAAACACAATCTTCTTCAACAATCTCCCTCTTTCAATAATCTTCTCTTAACAATGATCTTTTCAATGATATCTCAACATGATTATGAAGAAACCTTTGCTCCTGTTGCGAGATACACCTCTGTAAGAACAATCTTAGCTATTGTAGCATCAAAGGGATGGAAAGTATATCAGATGGATGTAAAAACAACATTTCTAAATGGAAAGATTACAGAAGAGGTATATTTGAAGCAACCTGAAGGATTTGAAACTCATAACCCTAAAATTTTTGTTTGTAAGCTCAAGAGAGCTCTCTTTCGACGTAAACAAACTCCAAGGGCATGGTATGAACAAATTGACAAGTATCTCATTGACTTAGGATACTCTAAGAATGAAGGTGATCCAAATCTATATTATTGTTAGTCATAGATAGAGTCGCCATTGTTTTAAAAACTTCCCTTTCTCTTCTACCTATCGTCGATTGAAGTCTTTTCCCTTGCTGTCCAAGAATTCATCGTCCCCCAAAGTGATCAGTTGAAGTCCTGAACATCCGGAGTTGTCTTTTCCTTGATTTGAACCACTTTGAACCACTTCAAACCTTGGTTCGAAGTAGTTCAAAGTAGTTCAACATAAGGTTTTGCTCTAATAGTTTTGTTTGGCAGGTAATGTTTCTCATGCAGTGGTGCTTTTTTCCAAAGTGCTTTGAACTACTTCGAACCTCTAATAGTTTTGTTTGGCAGGTAATGTTTCTCATGCAGTGGTGCTTTTTTCCAAAGTACTTCGAACCACTTCGAACCTCGGTTCGAAGTAGTTCAAAGCAGTTCAAGGCAAACATAATCGGCTTTTCCAGCTTGGAAGTACGGCGTATCGTCATCTAATTATGATATTGTCAAAAAATCATGATTTGAAGGCCATTTCTTTTCCCAAGGAGTGAAAATCATAATTACTGCGAGTGGGGTAAATCTTCAGTTTGAGAGAATGATTGAGCTAGTTATTAACAAAGCGGCCACCAAAAGGGAAACCATTAAATGAAAAGCTAATGCTACATGGCTTTCGAGCGTGCAAAGGTAATCAAAGTGGTATGTCGTTAAGGCTTAATTATTATCTTGTACCTTCGCACGTAAATGCTTCCTTTTTATAAAAAGCCAAACGGTTCCCTTTTAAAATCGTCATGCAAAGAACTGGATTTGTAAAGGAGTTGTTAAGGAGAATAAGGAAAAGTACTGGATTTTCAGCGAAAAACAGGTGAGAACTTAACAATCTTTGTTTTGTTTTGCAATCTGTATTGTTGTCAAGAGTTTATCTGCTCAAGGCTTTGCATGTTTGATTAACAATGAGGTCAGTTTTACACTTCCTTGGTAATGTTTCTAGTCTTGAATGTGAAAGACCAATCATCTGCGATACAAATTTGCAAAGGGTAAAAGTAGAAAATTTACAGGCCATATTCCTAGAATGTACCAATGAGACTAATGGATGCATGGAGGTGTTAACTAGTGGATTGATAGAAGCTGCTGCATTTCCTCCTGCCTTTGTAAGTCCCGAGCTCTTGCAACTATGTATAGATCACTATGACATCAAAAGTAAGAGTATTGTGAGCAAAGACGGCACAACTATCCTTTCCATTTCAAGAGAAACCATTTCCTTTGTTTTGCGGTTAACAGCAAATACCTTTGCCTTATTCTCAAAATGAAAGAATACAAGTGGCAAAAAGATGCGTGCAAGGCCCGATTGATGAGCTTGAAGAATCCCCATTCGCATGCAATGCAAGAATTCATGGCTACGTTTCGGAGTTGGAAGCTCGTGCGCCAGACTGTAGGAGAGGAAGACAAAACCGACGAAGATGCTGGAAACTGAACCGTTCACCTTCCAGCTGTTTTTTTTGTTTAACTGCTCTTTCATTTTATAACGGTTTCTTCTTGTAACCGAAAGAGTTGGGTTTTCATGGAGGCTCTTTCGGGTTTGAAAAACTATAAATGCTGGGGCATTTGTCTGTTCTTTTTTTAAGCAAGTAATAGGAAGTAGCAAAGATAGATAATAGTATGTTATAGACTTTGATAATTTTAAAAACAGTGATCTGAGATAGTATATGGAGGTTTTGCTTTCTAAGACTTTGGGCATGGAAGTGTTATATACATATATGAAGAATTTTGGGTTTGAACTTTGAAACTTGGTGTTAAAAGCGTCGGATTATCATTACTTTGTGAATGTGGTTTGGCAATTCGGAAATCTTGGTCACTGTTCTCTTGTAAGTTAAATTAGTTTAGTTTCTTAATTCATGTCGCATTTTGTGATGAAGATTCATTCTTTGAAGTGGATTTCATGTGTGTGATAAGTTTATTTTCAACCATTTATTTTGAAAGTTTGTGTTATTTCTTACCTCATTGCCAAAGAGCAATTGAGAGATCCTTAGGCACTTTCAGGAAAAAGTGTAAAAGTAATATTGAATTCATTGTAAAACTGACAAGGGAGCTGTACCTTATAAAAATTCAGAGAGAAAAGTAGATAAAACCACACTTTCTCAACTGTTGTGAATGGTCATTGTTCCTGTTATAAAGTTGGGCAGAGTAAATTTGATAATTGGTAAAAGGACAATCTGTTCACTAACAATTATAAAAGGGATAAAGATGATATGATAATTTTAAAACTGTATTTTGATGATTTACCAATAACAGGTGATGATCATCTCATAGATCAATGTAAAAAAGCTCTAATTAGAGAATTTGAGATGAAAGATTTAGGACTCCTTTATTACTTCCTTGGACTGGAAGTATGGGAAAATTCTGACAGCATCATTATATTTAATAACGGAAATTATACATTAGACATCTTGAAGAGATTTGGAATGTGGAATTGCAGGCCTATTTCTTCTCCCATGGAGACTAATCTACATAATCTTAAGGAAGCAATAGCAAAATTGCCTTCCATAGATTCTATTCTTTATAGAATCAGATAGATGATTGGGTCCCTTATGTACTTGGTAAATACATGTAATGTCCCTTACTTAATGTGACCATAAGAGTCAATAGATTAGCCTATGACAGGAGCTTCCATAGGCTAATGAAGTGATTAGGGAGCTCATTTGGCAGTATTTTCAGGAGTTACTATTTTAGTAAGTCAGTGGGAGTCAAGTGATATGGAAATTTGCAGTGTTCGGCTTGGTGGATTTGGTTGAACTTTTTCCAACGAGCTATCATACATGGTATTTTGAGTTCGACTCTTATATGATTTTATTGCCAAAGTCAATTTACTTTATTATAAAGTGATAATTAATTAAAAGACTTATTAATTAAGTCACTTTATTATAAAGTTGTTTTAAAGAGGTATTTCCCATTTATCCGACATTGCTTATGCAAATGAAGCCAACTACTTGGAGGGTATTATATTCTCTTGGCTGTAATGAGTTGGGGCATGCTTGGATGATATTATTATTATGCTACTAGATTTCTAGGGAATCTAATTGTTGAGCTTGGAGGACGAAACCCCTCTTTGCTAGCATTCTCTTTGCCGCTGAAAGACACAGTCAGGAGGATTATTGGGTGTTTTCATTCAGGAAACACAGTGGGATTTATTGGTGATTTTACACATGAGTTAAGAGCTCTGAAGGTCAGGTTATGCAGCCGGGAATAGTGTTTCCGCTATAGTGTCCATGAATAGTGATTTTGCTATAGTGCATGTGAATAGTGTTTTTGCTATAGTGCGTCTGAACAATGTTTTGCTACAATGCATGTGAATAGTGAAATTGCTATAGTGCCGTGAATAGTGCTGCTATAGTGCATTAACAGTGTTGCATTGATTTTTCTTGCCCACTCATGTCAGTTAAAAAGTTGGAATGTTGTCATTCCATTTGCAGATCATTACTTCTAGGTTCCTTCCATCATACTGTTCATTTTAGGCATTGTAATTGTTAAATATCAGTTTGAATGTTTGCTGCAGACTATAAGGCAATTGTATGTAAACATTTCTATTGCAAAATCAATATTTTATCAGCAAATACGAAGGTTTTAGACTTTGCATATTTATTGTTGTATGTTGCTAAGTGTTTGACAATATGCCATGTTGAAAATAACACTCTAATTGATAATACTTAGTAGTTTGCAAGTCTCCTGAAAAACAAAAAAAGGGTGGTTAATACAATACAACACCTGATATTTGCTATGCTATTAATGCATTAAGTTATTTAATGTGTGAGCCAAAGGAGATTCACTTAGTTGTAGTCAAACACATTATGAGATACTTACAAGGCACTCTTAACCTTGGGCTCAAGTATGAGACAGTTGAATTGGAGGTACATTGATACACAAACTCAGATTGGGTTGGAAGTGTTACTGACAAGAAAAACACTTCAGAATATTGTTTCAGTTTAGGCTTAGCAATGATATCATGGATATGTAGAAAGCAATCTTCAGTAGCACAAAGTTCCACAAAAGTCGAATACATTGCATCAATGATGGCCTCTTTGAAAATAATTTGGCTTAGACACTTACTTGTGGGATTATTTTGTCAAGCCATGAGTCCTACAATTATTCATTGTGATAATCAGAGTTCAATCAAGTTTTCTGTAAATCCAGTTTTCCATGACAAGCCCAAGCATATTGAAATTCCTTACCATTATGTAAGAGATATGGTAGATAAGAATACTGTAAAATTAGAATACATTTGCACTACAGATCAAACAACAAATATTCTTACCAAGCCTGTCTCTTGAGTGAAGATAGATCATTTCAAGAAAAGACTTGGTATGGTTGAATTGTAATTCATTTGTATTCTTTAAATTATTGTTAAAATGATTTTTATTGTCAAACTATTGACTGTTATGGGCTTCACCATTTGTATTCATTATTTAAAAGATGACAATTTCTAAGATGATGAACACTTGTATAAAAGACATTATGAGAGATGACGATCTCTTAGATAATGTGCTGAACAATAGAGAACTACTGTCAGATCTAGATGAGTTTATGATCATTTGTGACAGACATTTCTATGCCTGAGTCACAACTTGGATAAAGGAAGAATTTATTCTTCAGACTTTATCCTGTGTTTTGGTAGATCTTAACTCAGGATCATGTTGTGATATAGGATTGCTAGTACCTATGAGTCACAATTTGGATAAATGAATAATTTAATCATTCTTCAGATTTTATCTTGTGTTTTGCATTCCATGCAATACTGTCATCACTAGTATAAGTGATAAGTCATATCATAAGATGGTAATATGACATTGTATCATGTGTTCAATGATACCAAATGCTTAGACGATTCAAATAGATATAGAGTATCAATCTATGCTTATTCATCGTAATTGATGTGGCTAGATATGATTCTCTGTAATGAGCCTTGCTCAAACTGACCACAATTTGCCCTAATTGCTATTTGTAATTTCGTCAAACAGTTTATATGCAACCTTGTAGCTTGCTGATGTAGTGTTTCAGTCTGAAGTGGCTTGATAGAAATGGATGCTAAAACTGATTTAAATACCCCTACAATGCCCACAATCTGATCTACATGCAAATATGCAATTCTTTTTGGATTTTTATGCAAATATATGGGAAATTAGGTATGCAAAGACAAGCTACAGCAAATAGACATTTTGTAAAATACTTGCCATGCATCATTTCATTTGCAATTTCATTTGCAAGAGTACCTATTGAAATCAGCTACTTATATCTCCATTATCATGAATACTTCAATACAATATTAATATCAAATAGCTAAGACTCTTGGCAGATGCATATGAATTAATGATTAAATCTGATGCAGACTATCACCTACAGCCGTACCCCTAATTATGCAACTAAATGTCATCTCACATGCATGAAAATGACAAAGAACTTGTTTTAGGAGCCGCCTTGCATTCCCAATGAAGAAGCAGTGAATATTTCGGAAGTTGAAGCCCATATGCAGCCCACAGAAATTTCTGAAGAAGTCACCCCTGTTCAGATCTGGAATGAGGAAATAAAATAATCTAAGTAGCTTCCCAGCCTCCAATAACTCCTAACACATTCAGCATAACCCTAGGAATGATGCACCCCAATCTCCAATGAAAATTGATGCAAGTATGATGTAATGTCCCCATTTTAGCAGTTGACCAAGTGTGTGTGCGTTAGCCTTGTTCTACATGGTCCCGAGGGCTAACGAAGGGTTTAATGGGATTCTGGAATGTTTTGGCCTAGTCATTTCCAGTTTGGGCCAAAATGAAGTTGATTTACTCAGTTTCAGGCATACTTACTATTTTTAGTAAGTCGGCAGGACACAATGCAGGTCAATTTTGGTGATTGGATTCGATACTCCTCGGTGAGAGCTTTCCGATGAGCTATCACTCGCATTATTCGGAGTCCGATTGCTAATATATTTTAATGCCTGAAGTTTTATTAAAGTAACGTCTAATTTAATTGTAAAATATTAAAGTGTTACTTTAATATTTATTTTATGGTGATGTGTACCCAAGGGAGACATAAGGGGTATTTTAATATATGTTTTATATATTACACATCTTTTATCCCACATTGCCCATATGAGTTGAGCGGACCCTTGGAAATAGAATAAAAGGAAGCATTTGTGGCTTCATTAGGCAGGTTGAATATGAGAAGAAATTGGTGTGTGAGTTGCAGCTCTGTTCTTGGCATTTGAGGACGTCTATCCTCTCTTGTAACATTTTAGACTTCATTCCCTTGGGGTTTGGCCTTTGGAATTCTTTGTTATTAGCTTCATTATCAGGCAGTTTAGTTGCATTTCCGGCTACAGGCAGATTTGGTATTTTGCTCATATCTTCTTCACTACTTGTCCGACGCTTATGCCGCTCGGAGGGAATGGTATTATGAAGGTAGTGGACTGATTAAAGGACAAAGTAAATTAGCAGCAAGTTCGTAAGCATGGGCTGGAGTATTATGTCAATACTGCTGAAGTAATTAGTGAGTTGATAAATCTGCTATGTATTTGGTTTTATGAATTCTGAAAATAACATTTTATTAGCAGCAGTTCATTTCCACTTTGCATATCATTGTAGTTTCTTTCTTGTTTATGTTGTATGATACCAATTCCATGCACGAAACACAACAAACAATAAACGTTTGATTTCCGGAGTTATAAGGGGTTTAAAACATTAAACGGAGAAATAAGAAGTTGAATGCAAACTGTTTGACATAATTCCTTTCAGCAATTTGGTTTAGTTTTTGGGACATCCAGGGGTGCCCATTACAGACTTTCTTAACCTTATTATGATGCTTCAGGGAAGATGACTGCACGAGCTTGGGTGCAGAAGGTAGATACATACTTGCAGCTAAATCCTATGCCTGAGGACGAGGCTATCAAGTATGCGGCTATGCACTTGGATGGCGTTGCACATGAATGGTGGCATCATGGCATGGTGACTTTGGGGCATAATCAGATTACATCCTATGAGGAATTCACCGAAACATTGATTGAGAGATTTGACACTAAGGATTCCGAGTTACATTCCAAAGAGCTAGCACAGTTAAAACAGTCAGGTTCTGTGGATGCTTACATTGCCGAGTTTCAACGCTTGTTTGTACTTGTTACTGATATCTCTCCTAGGAGATTGGTGGTGTTATTTTGTGATGGTCTTGCTGATCCATTACGAGGTTGGGTGAAGGGACATGATCCACTCACGTTAGCTGAAGCAACTAAAAAGGCACGAGATTTAGCCCCTTCGGTATACAAAGGAAAAAACCATTCAACAGATTCTTCCTACCGCAAGGACAAAGACAAAAAATCATTTCAGAAAGAGTATAGCAAACCCAAAGAAGGATCAAAAGGACTAGACAATGAAACCTTGAATGAACTTCGAAAGAAGAAGCTGTGCTTCCATTGTAGAGAGCCTTGGGACTTATCTCATAAATGTTCTCTCAAGGCTAAGGCAAATCAAATGGAGTATTTTTCAGCAGAAGAGTCAGAGTCAGAAGGGGAGGATCAACACTCTGATTCTGATGAGGGTAACACTATAGAGGAGAGCAACATTCCTAAGGATAATAGATCGTTGGCACGCTTGACATGGGCCCAAAAGGCAATCACATTTAAGGTTAGGGGTACTATCCAGGGGCAGAAAGTGATATCTCTTATTGACACTGGGGCTACACATAACTTCATAGATGCACAGTTGGTAGCCAGGAGAGGGTTACAGACAGAGGAGCATGATGGGTTTAGAGTCATGGTGGCTAACGGTGATAAGTTATTATGCACTCGGAAGATATCTAATCTTCGCATCAGGTTTGGAGATGGCTACGAGTTGGAGGATGAGTTCTATGTTGTGGACATGGGAGATTATGATGTCATCCTCGGCATGACATGGATGGCTTCACTAGTTGAGTTCACACTCAATCTAGCGAAATTGGAGATGAGATTCCAGCATGAGGGCAGAACTGTGGTACTTAGAGGGCTTTCAGATGGAGGTTGCAGAGTAGTGTCCTTGAAGAGAATGCAGAGACTTTTTCGTCATGATGACATAGAGTGGGCGGCAGAGTGCCACATTATGCCAACTTCACCAGTGCCACAAGTAAAGAGTCATCCACTAGATGTCCAGAAGATATTTGATAGACACGCTAAAGTATTTAGCGATATTCCTCATGGGGTTCCTCCTGACAGAGGGATGGATCATGTTATTGAGCTCGAGGAGGGAGCCAAACCAGTTATGATTACTCCCTATCGTCATCCTAAGAAACACAAGGATGAGATAGAGAAGGCGATTAAGGATTTGTTGGAGATGGGGCATATCAGGCCCAGTAAGAGCCCCTTTGCTTCAGCAGTAGTATTGGTAAAGAAGAAGGATGAGACGATGCGCATGTGCATCGATTACAGGGCACTGAATAAGAAAACAATTAAAAACAGGTATCCCATTCCTAGGATTGATGAGCTGATTGATGAGTTGCATGGGGCATGCTTCTTCACCAAAATTGATTTGCGATCCGGATACCATCAGATCAAGATGAGAGCAAAGGACATTGAGAAAACAGCCTTCCGATGTCACTATGGCCACTTTGAGTTCATGGTTATGCCATTTGGTCTAACCAATGCACCCGCTACATTTCAGAGTTGTATGAACCAGGTATTCAGGAAGCAGCTGAGGAGATTTGTCTTGATCTTCTTTGATGAAATCTTGGTCTTCAGTAAGACTTGGGAGGAGCACTTACATCATCTGGAGGAGGTGTTATCTATTCTGGAGAGAGAGTCATTGTATGCCAAGGAATCTAAATGTGAGTTTGGCATGACTGAGCTCCTTTACCTTGGGCATATCATTAGTGCAGATGGCGTTCGAGTTGATCCCGAAAAGATTAGAGCTATTGTAGAGTGGCCTACTCCCACAAACCTTACACAGCTTAAGGGATTCTTTGGTTTATGTGGTTTTTTTAGGAGGTTTGTTAAGGGCAAAGTAACAAGAATCAGAATCGGATCGAAATCAGCAAGGCCGAATCAAATCGTGAATCGGCCATGAATCGGAATCGAATCGGCCATGAATCGGAAAATTTAAAAAACCCTTGAAATTCAGTGAGTAACTTATTTCATAAACCCTTTATCGCTGATTCGATTCACCGATTCACAAAAAATCGTTTGGCTTGAATCGAATCGCCGAATCGCGTGAATCGCATGAATCGCCGTGATTCTTGGAACTTTGGTTAAGGGATTCTCACAGATTGCTACACCCTTGACAGATCTTACCAGGAAAGGAGCCTTCGTGTGGACAGGGGCAGCACAAAGGTGTTTTGAGCATTTCAAGCAGGAGAAACATCCCATTGCATTCGAGAGTAGGAAGCTCTGGGGAGTTGAGAAAAGTTATTCTATGACCGGGAGATGTTGGCCATAATGCATGCATTGGTCAAATTTCGATCATATTTGGAAGGTGGACGTTTTGTGATCAAGACTGATCACAACAGTATTAAATACTTCATGAGCCAGCGTGATCTTAATGACCGGCAACAAAAATGGGTGACTAAATTGCAGGCTTATGACTTTGACATAGAGTTTGTCAAAGGAAAGAAAAATGTGGTGGCTGATGCCTTATCTCAAAGACCTCACTTATGTGCTCTGGCAGAGATTTCAGGAGATTGGAGAGATCGGATTATAGCAGAGTATGTCGGAGATGCTTGGGCTTCTGGATTGATTTCAGGTACCATACAGGATGATCGCTATGAGGTGATAGATGGATTGATCAGAGTTCAGGACAGGGTTTATTTGATTCCATCATCACATTTGAGAGAGGCGATACTGAAGGCATTTCATGATGAACCCACAGCTGGACATCCGGTGGTCTTCAAGACCTACAGGCAGATCCGAGAGCAGTTCTCATGGAAAGGGCTCAAGGATGATGTTTAGAGGTATGTCAGGGAGTGTGTGGTTTGTCAACAGAATAAGGGAGAGCACACATTTCCTGCAGGTTTATTATAGCCCTTGCCCATTCCTGATAGGAAATGGGAAAGTATTTCGATGGACTTCATCACTGGTTTACCACGAGTACAGGAAAGGGATTGCATCTATGTGGTGGTGGACCGCTTGACGAAGTTTGCTCACTTCTTTGCTATTCCGTCCACTTACACAGCAGCACAGGTGGCAGATCTTTTCTTTAGAGAGATATTCAGGTTACATGGGCTACCCAGATTCATTGTCAGCGACCGGGATAGTAAGTTTATGAGTGTTTTTTGGCAAGAGTTGTTTAGGTTGTGTGGTACAGATCTTACACCTAGCACTAGTTATCATCCGCAAACAGATGGGCAAACAGAGATTGTGAATAAATGGGCGGAAGGATATTTGAGGAACTATGTAACTACACAACAAAAGGCTTGGATCAGATGGTTGCATATGGGAGAGTATTGTTATAACACCACTTATCATATGTCCATCAAGATGACTCCTTTTATGGCACTCTATGGTTATGAAGCACCTAGCTTCATGGATTTAGTTTTGGGGGACAGTAGAGTGCCCAAAGCCAAAAACTTATTGCAGGATAGTCAGGACATCCTGAAAGTGCTCAAAGAGAATATACAACAGTTCCAGAATCAACAGAAATTGAATGCTGATCAGCACCGAATAGAGCGTAGCTTCGAGGTAGGGGATATGGTTTACTTGAGGCTACAACCATGTAGACAGTCATCGCTCAAGAAGAGCGGAGCTGAAAAGTTGAAACCTAGATTTTATGGTCCCTACAGGGTGATTCGCAAAGTGGGCAAAGTCGCCTATGAGCTTGAGCTTCCAGAGGGCAATCGAGTGCACAATATGTTTCATGTGTCTAGGCTTAAGAAAGCCATCGGTCAGAGTGTAATGCCTTCTGCAGATTTACCCCCTTTGGATGAGGAGGGGAAGCTTGTGTTAGTACCCGAGGCTATTCTAGACACCAGAGAGAGGAAGCTTAGAACCAGGATAGTGAAGGAGTATTTGGTCAGATGGAAAGACCTGTCGGAGGAAGATTCTAAATGGGAGAGTGAGCAGGTTATTTAGCAGGCTGGACTGAGATTGCTTGAGGACAAGCAATTTCAAGGGGGGTGGACTGGTATCAGAGCACCTGGGCACCCTTGGATGTCTCAAAAACTAAACCAAATTGCTGAAAGGAATTATGTCAAACAGTTTGCATTCAACTTCTTATTTCTCCGTTTAATGTTTTAAACCCTTTATAACTCCGAAAATCAAACGTTTATTGTTTGTTGTGTTTCGTGCATGGAATTGGTATCATACAACATAAACAAGAAAGAAACTACAATGATATGCAAAGTGGAAATGAACTGCTGCTAATAAAATGTTATTTTCAAAATTCATAAAACCAAATACATAGCAGATTTATCAACTCACTAATTACTTCAGCAGTATTGACATAATACTCCAACCCATGCTTATGAACTTGCTGCTACAATACTTTGTCCTTTAATTAGTCCACTACCTTCATAATACCATTCCCTCCAAGCGGCATAAGCGTCGGACAAGTAGTGAAGAAGATATGAGCAAAATACCAAATCTGCCTGTAGCCGGAAATGCAACTAAACTGCCTGATAATGAAGCTAATTACAAAGAATTCCAAAGGCCAAACCCCAAGGGAATGACGTCTAGAATGTCACAAGAGAGGATAGACGTCCTCAAATGCCAAGAACAGAGCTGCAACTCACACACCAATTTCTTCTCATATTCAACCTGCCTAATGAAGCCACAAATGCTTCCTTTTATTCTATTTCCAAGGGTTCGCTCATCTCATATGGGCAATGTGGGATAAAAGATGTGTAATATATAAAACATATATTAAAATACCCCTTATGTCTCCCTTGGGTACACATCACCATAAAATAAATATTAAAGTAACACTTTAATATTTTACAATTAAATTAGACGTTACTTTAATAAAACTTCAGGCATTAAAATATATTAGCAATCGGACTCCGAATAATGCGAGTGATAGCTCATCGGAAAGCTTTCACCGAGGAGTATCGAATCCAATCACCAAAATTGACCTGCACTGTGTCCTGCCGACTTACTAAAAATAGTAAGTATGCCTGAAACTGAGTAAATCAACTTCGTTTTGGCCCAAACTGGAAATGACTAGGCCAAAACATTCCAGGATCCCATTAAACCCTTCGTTAGCCCTCGGGACCATGTAGAACAAGGCTAACGCACGCACACTTGGTCAACTGCTAAAATGGGGACATTACATATGAGCTCTAGTGAATGAAAAGAAGTCTCTAATGGCATCTCTGTTGCTTCAAAATTAGCATCAGAAAATTCTTCAATAGAAATCTGGTTCTCCTCTTCAAATAATCAATGCCTCGAATAATATTCTTCAATGCTAATAGTCTCCAATTTAATGATCTTCAAAATTGGCCTTAGGCCACAGATTTTTGCCCTAATGAAGTGACTGAAATATCACTTCCAATTTGCAATAATTCAGGTGATATTTCACATCCTCAAAATTGCTATCAATGGGAGTTTTCGTTCCCAAAGACAAATTGATTATCTGCAGACCACTCGGCTCCACAAATACTCAAGAAGAAATCATCAATCATCAATATCCCATCTGCCTTCTGAGAATGAAGCTCAGGATGCCTATTTATTCTTTTTTTTCCACTTTCTTCATAAACTTCTAGAACATTAATTTATTAAGTGACTTTATAAAAATATTTTATAATTCAAGTCACTTTATTAAATTAATTAAATATAAAGTTACCTTTTAATATTTATTTATTTGATAACTTTATAAATAATTAACTTAATATCACTTATTTATTTAATTAAAATAATTAATTAGTCATCCTCATAAAATATTCATTATTTTGGACAACTTAATTAATTAAATTGATTAAATCAAATTACCTCCAAAACGAGGACATTATATTCTCTCATTATGATTAAGTTAAGAGGGAGTGTTAATCCTAAAATAACTATGATAAACATAATGGTTTGGACTTCTGATCCTACAAATCTAGCTATGCATTAATATCCTTTGTATGGATTTAACCTATTAAATGCCTTATGATATTTACCTAATCGGCATCCCTCTTAGAGCATTTTTTATTGTTCTAATTGTCATATTTAGTGTTAGTACATTTACTAACTAAATCTATTTAGATGAGACGCCGATCTGGGCTAACTTATCCTTTGGTTTGTAGGGCTGACCTAGGAAGAGTTATGTCCCTTCTTAGGACATGACTCTTGGGTGCCCTATATATATGAGATAGGGATGTTGATAAAGGACACACAAGAACAAGAAGTCAGTTGTTTTAGCATTCTCTGCCTCATTCGAATTTGTAGTAGAATATATATTATTGCAGAATTATTACCTCAGTAAGAAGGACTAGTATATCATCCTTAAGATCAAGTTCATCTCTAGAACGAGAAAGGTTTTATATCAGTTTGTTTTAGTAGAATTTGCAGAAAGTTTACATATATATTATATTATACATTATTAAGTTAGATAGTTAATAAATATTAATCAAGGGAAATATACTGATTATTAAATTGATTAATTCATCAGCTTAATGAGACATGTCCCTTGTTATATGTATATAATCTCATTGGGCTACTCCTGGAAAGTATAAAAATCACGACGACAGTACCATTTCAAGCAGCAGTCCTCTCTAACACTTGCATAAATTTTCACAGCCCTGCACAATGAGAGGTGTATCAGCACCATATCAAAGAGCGATTACACATTGATCAAATTTCAAAGGTGAGCTTCAATGTTTCCTTCCACTACCTTCGAATCAACAAAGTAGAGTTTTTAAATTTGGGTTGGTAGGATTTTCTATGAAGAGGAGATTTTAGCATGCCATTCATATTACTTCATATGTTGAGTGGCCATCAAACTACCTACTGATATTAGTTTGCAAGATGCAGTCAAAGTTCAAGATTTTTCCTCATAGCTTGACATACCAATTAATAAAGAACAAATATTTCATTTGAATTGATTTACGTTGAAATCCTTATTTCAAGGCTTGGGTCAATATTATTGAGCATTTGGAAATAGATAAAAGTGGATAACAGATTCATGAACTACAAAGCATAGACTTCACCCACTTTGGTCATGTCATAAGCAAATGAGGAATATAAGAGGTTGGTTCACAGAAGCATTCAAAAGATTTGATATGGTTTTTATCTCATGTTATATACTTACCGTTCCATATTATTGATATTGTTTTTTTGTAATGTCCCCGTTCTTGGGCCTAATGACAAATATAAAATATTGTGGACAAGAAGTGGCAGTCCTTCGACACATACAACTAATTAGCACACAGATATGTACTTGCAGTAATCAGCAGAAGAAGTAGGAGAATGAAGAAATTCAAAGAATTGTGAAGTTTCATGCATAAGACAATTTTCTCAGTTAGGAGGAATAAAGATCAGAGGATCATGAGCAATAAAGAGAGCATCTCCATTTACAAGACTGTCCTTCAGAGCTTCCAGTAGAATTTCAGATATAAATGAAGTGATATAAAGATATCTTTTTTGTATCGACTAATCCTAG
Source organism: Cupressus sempervirens (assembly GCA_028749045.1). Taxonomy (NCBI): domain Eukaryota; kingdom Viridiplantae; phylum Streptophyta; class Pinopsida; order Cupressales; family Cupressaceae; genus Cupressus; species Cupressus sempervirens. Next base: position 185,722,177 of record CM053784.1, on the reverse strand, counting down.
ATTAGTCTTTATTTCAATCAATAGCAATACTTGACTTGTTGACCCATAGTTGATAAGAAAATGATTTCAATCAAGTAATAAAAGAAGCCGGAATTGAGCATCAAGATAACAATCAATCTTAATTAGGGATGAACGATCATCATATGTTGATAGAGTATCATCAATATTACAGACATTATTATCAGTAATAGAATGGGCTGATCAACTAAAACAAGAATACAATGGTAAAGATGACATTGATTTCATAAAAGGAATTACCAAGGCATCTCTTAATCATCTCGTAGATGTTGACTTATCAAGCTTAATGCCAATCGATTTCCACAATCCATGAAATATTAGTGCTAGTGTTTCTGGATTTGATTGTGTATAGTTTTAGCATCACTACAGACACAATCAAAACTAGAAACACTAACACTAATTGTGTCAAGCTATGAATAGTGAATATGATAATTAAAAGATCAGCTAAGGCATTGGTTTATACATTAGTGGAAGTCAGTGATTCGTATAATACTAAGTAATATTGATTCAATAGATTATGACAGATCAATATTCAAACCAATACAAGCACAGTTAGTTAAGAGTGTTAACTATCAATATCAATTACGGGAAAAATGTTATCGAAAGTTCTAAACAACTAATTGTTATCCGAAGAGGCATTATATGAAGACAATGATTAGTAAGGCAGACCAAATTACATATGAAAGTGTGCAATTAGTGTTTGGAAAGGACTTGATAATGAATGGACATGACTTGTTGTTCTCATCACAACATATATGAAGTCATTCAATAACAATCCAGTCACATGAGATTTGTGGATTATTTCTTTGTTTTTATATCCTATCCAGATTTGCTTTGTTAAGAGCAACTGCCTGTTGGCATTTTTGGTGCAAATACATATTAGCCATATCAGAGACAACACCTGAGGATTGAAAAGATTAGAGATTCAGATCAGACACTGTAGATCCATCTTTAATGCTATTGTGGTATGTTTTTGTGCAATGAAATCAGCGACATCTATAATAAAATTACATGATGATAATTTATTCTGTACAATCTACTTGTTGAACTCTATATTTTATTTACTTTCAATATATCTATGACATGGAAATGCACCTTAATTTAAAAGAAAACAAAATTAACAGTTTTACTACAAGTTATTACCTTTTTTGCAAATCCGAAAATTTCCCGATTTTATCCCAATTTTATCCTGATGTTTTCAAAAAATCCCTACTCTTTTGGTTTTCCAATTTTTTCCCAAAAAATGGTTTTTCGCTTCTATGGTTTAGATAGACCCTTACACAGTCAGTTGTAACTTTAAAAACCAGATAGAATTTTGAAAAGCGCTCAAGTTAGAATGTGGGAAACTGGGTTTATTCCAACATATCAAAAACTGATAAAGATCCAATGGTTCATTAAAGAGTTATGCCCCCCATACCGAGCATGATTCTATTGTCAAAAGAATTTCATAAACTGATTTCACAAAAAATCTCATAACTTCTTTATTTCTCCATGAAATCAATCGAAACCAAAATATGATAGAAGCTTATTCATTTTAATTTCTATATATACAAACTATACCTGGTTTCTAGTCTGTACATAGCCGTACAAGGCCTGAAAACAACATTAAAAACAGTAAAACCAAACAAAACAATAAGTTTGATTGCATTAGAATTGTTCTAAAATGTTTCCTGCTTCTCACTTCTGATCTGGAACAACCATTACAATGATTTTTATTATATTTTGATAGTTACAACGACTCTTTGAATTCTATGATTCCCATTTTGGATTTTGGTGCAACATTGCAAAATATTGCACAATTATAATTTCTATCAATGAACTTTTACAAACTTTTACAAACAATAAAATAAAGGATTAAAATGATGCTAAGGAGCTCCAGCACCATGCTCCTGGATTTGAAAAATCTCCATGTCTCATGGAAATGTGCTGCTGATAACTTGCAAACAAATCACTGCCTCTTCATCTTCATTACTCTTGATGCCTCTTCTGAACTCTATCCTTCAACTATGACTGCTATCAATGGAGTTTGAATGGATGCTCCAAAATCCCTTCAACCTACCTAACTACCAATATCCTAGTGTGGATTGCCTCCTTTGAAGCTCTATCCACACACTCAGGATCTTTTGGCTCTGATACCAATATGATGCAAGTACAATTGGTTTAGGCAAGGATAGATCACAATAAGCAAGGTAAGCCAAAACAAGGCTATTATCCCAGTCCTTCAATGATTTAGACAATCAGGTATAAGGGTATAGATGCTCACAACTCCATCTTATCACCACAAACTCACCTATTTGAATATTTCTACAACCACTCTTAAGGCTTCACCAATCTCCTGTTTGACTCTTCACCTTCCCAGCAATTCACACAAACACAAACCCTCCAAGAGCATTTCATATGCTCCAAATATCCTATTCCATGCCATTCAACACAAAACACATTCATCCAATTAACTCATTTTAATGGATAACAAAAATAAGTTTATCACAGTCCATATTCAGGCACTTTAGATAGAACCTTACACAGTCATGTAACTTTGAAACCAGAGAATTTTGAAAATCACTGTGGTCAGAATGTGGGAAATCAGCTTTCTTCCAACATATCAAAAACTGAGAATGATCCAACAGTTCAATAAAGAGTTATGGTCCCCATACCGAGCATGATTTTACTGTCAAAAGAATTTTTAAAACTGTTTCATTAAAAACCTCATAACTTTTATTATTTCTCCATGAAATCAATCCAAATTAAAACAAGATGGAAGCTTATTCATTCTTCTTTCTATCTATACAATTTATACATGGTTTCCAGGCTGTACATGACCGGACAAGGCCTGGAAACAGCATTAAAAACAGTAAAACCAAACAAAACAATAAGTTTGGATGCACTAGAATCACTCTAAAATGTTTCCCACTTCTCATTTCTGATTTGGAACAAACTTTACAATAATTTAATAACGTTTTGGTAGTTACTAAGACTCTTCGAATACGTAAATCTTTGAATTTTGTGAGTCCTATTTTGGATTTTGGTACAACACTGCAAAATATTGCACAATTACAATTTCTGTCAATGAACTTTTACAAACTTTTTAAAATCTTTTACGTTTGGTTATGTTCAAATCATCTAGATCTATAATTTCCCCATCCTCCAAAAATCAGAAGTTTAATACAAATATGAAAAATTTAACTTGAAAATAATTCCATGCAATGAAAACATCCAAACTATTGGAAATACAAGAGGAGTAATTGAGAGGGGAGGGGTAAATCAATTACTACTAAAATAAATCCCAGATCCCTCAGATGTCAGTACAGAAAAACAAACAGAACACTGCTGAAACTCGGTAAACACACATAAAATGTTGTAACTCGGTAATAATTGAATTAGCTCGGAAAATACTTAACATATAAACTTTAGATGTTATCTGTGATTACCATTATTTTAACTTAGTTGCAAACACATAAAAGAAAATAGCTTGAACACAGTAGACACCAAGATTTAACGTAGAAACCCAATTTGAGAAAACCACTAATTGCAACTAGTTACTATTTTTCACTCTTATGAAGCGAGTCCTGTTAGGAGCCAACCTTGTTAAAGGTTACAAAACATATTGTTAGGTGTGACCCTATTAAAGGATTTAATTACCCTGTTAGGAGTGGCCTTATTAGAAGTCTTGAGACAACTCAATAGAACTGCCACCTTGTTAGAGGATTTGCAAATAGCTGTTAAGCCAACTCTGTTTAAGAGATTTTTGATCACTGCTACAATGGTTAGAGAGTAACAATGAGATGACCTAATTTGAATGCAACTGATTTGTTGATTACAGATCTCGGTTATAGCTTGTACTTGATCCTTCCTAATCGAATATGGCTTTTCTGCTTCACAAGGTTACTTTGCTTATCTTTCAAATTCGCTTCCTCTTCTCATGATTAGATCTTCTATAACATCTTCATGCTCTCTCACACAATTTGAAATCACAACTTGACCTTATATTTATATCTTCCACTTTGTCAAGTCGGCTCAAATACAATTTAGAATAATTAATATTCATCACCTTAGTCGGTTGGAATCAATAGATAAATCAATTAAGCTTAATATGCCAAAATAAGAAAATCTTTCGTTAGCGACCCAACTCGGTAGAAACTAACTCAAAAACAATTTCTTTTGTGAACCAACAGAAGCTCGGTTAACACTGCAAACCTCACGAAAATCCTTTGACAATCGAGTGAGCTTGGTTAGCACTAGTTCCATCCAACTTTCCTTTATTAATTGAGTGAGCTCGGTTAACACTCATCTTTTGCATGCTTTTCTTTGACTCTCGAGTGAACTCGGTAGACATTGCCTTCTGAACTAGGCAACCACAAGAATGCTCAATAGACACAGAAAACTGTCTTCACTGTCCGAGTGAGCTCGATATATACTGATTGATAATGATTATGACATTTGTGTAACATCAAAGACAACACACAATTAATCAATTGTATCCAACAATCTCCCTCTTTGGCATTGATGGCAACACAACATGTCATAGCACAATGAAATTTTGGATTGGTTCTTTGAGAATTCCATCAGTGAGTATGAGCTCTTCCTTTCATTGCATTTTTCCTCTGCCTGCAACAACTTCTGCCAAGTTCATTCAAAACTTTCTCCCTTTTTCAGCAAACTTCATCTTTGTAAAACTTTTCCCTCTTTGGTTCCTTACTTTATTCTGGTTCCAAAAATTTCTCAAAGATATGATAGTAAACTTCTCCCTCTTTGACAACACATGCCAAAGACAATAATTCTGTAAATACCAATGTACCTTAAGTATTGATTCATTTGCAATATGCCCTTGCCAATTTTGCACCAACTAATTGATCTTCAAGAGGTTCTAGTTGATGCATCACTAAACTTCATTTAGTGAATTTCAGATAGGGGAATGACCCCTAGCTTATCTCTTAGATACAGAAATGTATCCTTAGGTAATGGCTTGGTAAATGTCTGTAATCTGTTCCTTTGTATTAACATATTCCAATCCGACTTCTTTTTTTTGCACCAATTCTCTTAAGAAGTGATATTTTATTGCAATGTGCTTTTAGTATGCATCACTGGATTCTTTGATATGTTAATTGCACTGGTGTTATTACAGTATATGACTATTGGATCCTTGATCTCTATCTTCATTCCTTCCAACAATTGTTTGAACCAAACAATGTTAAAACAATTAACTGCTGCTGCTACATATTCTATCTTTGCTGTGGATTGAGATGTAAAATTTTGCTTCTTGCTTGTCCAAGACACTAATCTTTTACCAAGAAAGAATGCTCCACCGTTAGTGTTTTTTTTGTCATCAATATTTCTTGCCCAATCAGCATCAGTAAATACTTTCAAGTCCAAATTGCCTCCAAGTTTACATCATAAACCATAGTCTTTAGTACCTTTTAGAGATCTCATGATTCTTTTAATTGCCATCATGTGGATTTCCTTAGGATTTGCTAAGAATCTTGCCACTATTCCAACTGCTAGAGCAATATCAAGCCTTGTGTGTACTACATACTGCAATTTTCTAATCATTGATCTGTATGTGGTCTGATCTACTTCTTTGGAATCATCATTTTTGGAGAGCTTATATCTAGTAGACGTAGGAGTTCCAACTAGTCTTGAATCTTCCATTCCAAACTTCTTTAGTATTTCCTTGATATACTAGATTGAGTGATGTAGATACCATTTTTGTTCTTCTATATCTGCAATCCAACAAAGAATTTTATCTCACCAAACATGGACATCTCAAATTCTTTACTCATTTTTTCTGAAAATGCTTTGCATAGATCATCATTTCTTGTAAATAGAGTATTACCAACAAATATTTCTACCAACACAATCTTCTTGTTTGGTCCTTCCTTTATATATAGACTACTATTATCATTTGTCCTTTGGAAGCCAATCTGTACCAGGTAATTATGAAGTCTTTCATACCCAACTCTGGGAGCTTGCTTGAGACTATATAATGCTTTGTGTAATTTGCAAACCATGTCTCTTTTGTTAGGATCTACAAAACTTTCCGATTGTTCAATGTAAACTTTTTCATCAAGAATTCCATTCAAGAATACAGATTTAACATCCGTTTGATATACATTAAATCCTCTATGTGCTGCATATGCTAGTAAAGTTCTAACACCTTCTAGTCTTACCACAGGAGCAAAAGTCTCACCATAGTCAATACCTTCTTCTTGAGAATAGCCTTTGCATACCAATCTTGCTTTGTTTCTTGAAACTTTTCCATCTTCATTCAGGTTATTTCTGAATACCCACTTTGTACCAATTACATTTTTATCCTTGGGTCTAGGAACAAGAGTCCAAGTTTTGATTTTTTTCTATCTGTTCTATCTCTTCATTCATTGCTACAATCCAACTTTCATTTTCCAGAGCATCCTTAACATTTCTAGGTTCAAATTCAGCAAGTAAACATGTACCTTTTAATTTGTCTCTTGTCATTGTTCCATCAGATTTGTCTCCAATGATTTTGCCAAGTGCATGATGCCTTTTGACATATCTTGCTAACACAGGCTCTTTTGGGCTTTGAATGAGTTCCACCTTCTTCATCTTGAATTTCAGTTTCAAGCTCAGGTCTTTTTGTCTGTGACTTGGGTCCATTAGACTCGGTTTGAACTAGCTTGGTAGTCTCTGATTGTGACTTGGGTATTTTTGACTATAGCTCGGGTTGCACTGTCTGCAACTTGGTAACTGTTGGAGATTTTGGGGACTCAGGAGATGAAGCTTCCTTTCTCGCAGATAGATTTGGTAGGGTATTAGTTTTATGGTAAACAAATCTTCTGTAATCTTCTGGCTCCTTGTCGCTTTCTTCTTTACTCTTCTCTGCAAACTCATCAATTCTAACATGTGCACTTTCTATAATCTTGTGAGTAGACAAATTCAAACATTTTTTATGCTTTACTTATACAAGAATATCCTAAAAATATGCTTTCATCACCTTTTACATCAAATTTGCCTTTTCTAGATTCTTTTAAGATATAACATTTGCTGCCAAATATTTTCAAGTAACTTACATTAGGTTTGTAGCCATACCATAGTTGATAAGGTGTTTTGTTTTAATCTTTTTTCAACTATACTTTGTTCAATGTATGAATTGCAGTGTTGATAGCTTTCTTCCAGTATTTGAGAGCAACCTTCTTTTCAATCATCAGGGTTCTTGCACAATCCATGATAGATCTGTTTCTTTTTTCAGCTATACTATTCTACTGTGGTGTACCAGGAATTGATACTTGTCTTTTGATTCCTCTTTCAATACAAAAATTATTGAATTCATTGGAGATGAATTCACCACCTCTGTCTGATCTTAGGCATTTCAACCTCTTTCTAGTTTTCTTTTCTACTCTTGCTAGATACCAGTTGAATTTTTGAAAGGTTTTTTATTTTTCTTTTTAGATACATTACTATCATCATTCTAGAATAGTTATCAACAAAAAGAATGAATTTTTTTTTTGCACTATAGCTTTCTATTTCAATAGGTCCACATAAGTCTATATGAACAATTTCCAAGACTTCTTCTTACTGATAGTTTGTGCTCTTGAAGCTAGTCTTTCCCATCTTACCAATTTCACAATTCTTGCATAGACCCATGTCAGGCTTCTTCAAACTGAGAATACCCCTTACTTTTCTATGTTTACTTATTTTAATTAGATTATCAAAGTTTATATGACATAGCCTTTTGTGCCATAACCAACTTTCCTCTACTTGAGCAATAAAACATGAACAATCACTTAGATCAAGATAAAATAGATTACCTTTTGTTTGCTTGCCAGATCTAACCAGATTTCCTTTTTTATCTAGTAGTATGGCCTGTCCATTCATGAATTTTACCTTGAATCTAATGTTATTCAACTGTGCCACACTCAGTAGATTATGCTTTAGTCCTTCAACCCAATAAGCATTGTCACATACAAGTTTTTTAGTTAATGAAATACATCCTTTTCCTTTTATGTTACAAGGTTCATTGTTTCCACATCTCGCACTACCTCCATCATAATATTCCATGTGCTCAAATTTTGTTTTGTCACCAATCATATGATGTGAACAACCACTGTCAATAATCCAATACCATTTTTGCTAATATGAGAGATACATGCCATCTTATCTCCTTCATCATTAGATTCATCTTTCACAACAATATATACCATTTCATCTTCACTGTTATCAAAATCTTTAGCTATAAAACAAGTTTTCTTACCTTTGTTCTTGTAGTTCTTGGAGTCATTCTTGCCTTTGTGCTTATTGCTTTTCTTTTCATTCTTGATTTCCTTATTTGGACACTTAGCGGCAATGTGACCAATTTCTTCACAAGAAAAGCAAATCAGAGGAACTTTACCTTTGTACTTTCCTCTGTCTTTGGAATACTTTCTAGCAAGTAGGGCTTCAACAACTTCAAGATTACTGTCTGAACTTTCTTCTGATGTTCCTTCTTCTTCACTTCCTAATTGACTGGATTTTGATTTCTTACCCTTTTCTCTAAGTGAGAGTTTAGCTTTAAAAGCAGATTCAATAACTTTTGAACTTTTAACATAGTTATCAAAATTGTCCAACTCAAAAGCTGTCAATCTTCCAAGTAGAGCATCCAAAGATATTTTATTATTTGCATCACAACTCATTTTTTGAATAGTAGATACTCTAATTGCATAAATAGGAAGAAGAGTTCTAAGTACCTTGCTTACAACTGTTTTCTCTTCAATGTCTCCTCTAGATGCTTTGATTGCATTTACACTTGCTTTGATTCTTTCCACATATTTGGCAATGTTCTCATCTTCTCTCGTTCTCATTTGGTCAAATTGTTCTTTGAGGTCCATAGATATCTTTCAATTTGGTCTACATTACATGAGCAGTTTTGCAATCCTTTACCTAATCAAATTCAGCATAATTGAGAGCAAATGCAATATCAATCATCATGATATTATGATTTTTCTTTTCAGCAATATCTTCAACTGATAATGTTCCAGTGGGAGTTTTGTATTCAACATCAAGATATTTGCAACCTGAATCACTGATAGTAGCCAGGTGTAATCTCATAAGTCCTTGTCATGTTGCAAAATTGTCACTGTTCAGCTTGAGAATTTCTCTTTTATAAGACATCCTGATCTTTAGCTTAGGTCCTTGAAACCTTTGCAAGCATCAAAAGCTTTGATACCAATTGTTGGAAATATAAGAGGAGTAACTGAGAGGGTAGGGGTGAATCAGTTACTACTAAAATAAATCCCAAATCCCTCAGATGTTAGTATAGAAAAGCAAACTGAATACTGCTGAAACTCTGTAAACATGTAAAATGGTGTAACTGGGTAATAACTGAATTAGCTTGGTAAATACTTAACACATAAACTTTAGATGTTATCTGGGATTACTTTAACTTAGTTGCAAACACATAAAAGAAAAAAGATTGAACACAGTAGACACCAAGATTTAACACGGAATCCCAATTTTGGAAAAACCACCAATTGCAACTAGTTACTGCTTTTCACTCTGAAGTGAGCCCTATTAGGAGGCAACCATGTTAAAGGTTACAAAACACATTATTAGGTGTGATCCTATTAAAGAATTTAATCACCTTGTTAGGAGTGGCCTTGTTAGAGGTTTTCAAACAATTCAATAGAACTGCTACCTTGTTAGAGGATTTGCAAATAGCTGTTAAGCCAACTTTGTTTAAAAGATTTAGATCACTGCTACAATGGTTAGAGAGTAACAATGAGATGACCTGATTTGAATGCAATTGATTTGCTGATTATAGATCTCGGTTCTAGCTTGTACTTGATCCTTCCTGATTGAATATGGCTTTTTCGCTTCACAAGGGTACTCTGCTTATCCTTCAAATTTGCTTCCTCTTTTGATCATTAGATCTTCAATAACATCTTCATGTTTTCTCACACACTTTGAAATCACAACTTGACCTTATCCTTATATCTTTCACTTTGTCAAGTCAGCTCAAATACAACTTAGAATAATTAATGTTCATCACCTTAGTCGGTTGGAATCAATAGATAAATCAATTTAAGCTTAATATGCCAAAACAGGAAAATCCTTCGGTAGCCAACCCAGCTCGTTAGAAACTAAGAAACGATTTCTTTTGTTAACCAACAGAAGGTCGGTTAACACTGGAAACCTCGCAAAAAATCCTTTGTTAACCGAGTGAGCTCAATTAGCATTGGTTCCATCCAACTTTCCTTCATTAACCGAGCGAGCTCGGTTAACACTCATCTTCTGCATATTTTCCTTTGACGCCCGAGTGAACTTAGTAGACACTGCCTTCTGAACTAGGCAACCACAAGAATGCTCGGTAGACACAGAAAACTGTCTTCACTGCCCGCGTGAGCTCGACATATATTGACTGATAATGATTATGACATTTGTGTAACATCAAAGACAACACACAATTAATCAATTGTATCCAACACAAACTAGCATAAACATAATTGGCAACCATCGAATGAACTCTCTATTAACATAATTGCATTGATTTTTTGACATGGAACAACATGTAACAGTAATTGCATTGATTTTCTGACATGTAATATGTAAGAGGTCTGAAATTTAGAATCATAACAGAAGACCTTAGTATGGATTCACAAAGAAAACTACTATACCACCAAACTATGCCAAACCAATGCTACCCAATCTACTCCAAACTTCTCCAACTAAAATGGTTTGTTCATCAAATGAAAATAATAACACAGGACTGATTACAGGCTCAATAACAGCAGCATGCTGTTGTATCCATTCATAAGCATCAGACAATAGAAAAATCACAAAATTATGCTTAAAAAGCACTCCAGATGTCACCTAAAGTAAAATTGGGAAACTGGAAAAGAAGCAACCAATGATCCACCAAACTTCCTTCAGCTCGGCTCTAAAAAGAAAACACAGGTCAGCTGTATGTGGGCAAAGCCTGCTATCCCCAAGTTGGTAGATTTTTCCCCACTGTTTCTAGAATGTTTCCTCATAAAAGTTGTAGACGAGGTGGTAGGCAAGGTTTTTGAGGCATCACTTCATCCATGGTACAAGAATGTATCAAAAAATCCACAAAAACATAAATTTATTATCTCTATTATTTAGTTTTAACTTTTTAGTAAATGCATCCCTACCATTATGAGAATCAAGAAATAGGTAAGTATGAGATATTTTCAACAAGTCAAATTGTGATATCGCTATTAGGATTCAACTGTGTAGGCTTTTGAGTCAACCTCATTGACTCATGTTTCATGAGTAGTGGTTCACATGAACCCATCTCTCATGAGAATGAATGGAACACTTAAGCACTCATTGTATATAGGTGATGCTCACAAAGGTGAAGCACTGGGACTTCCCAGGAAGTCACCCATCTCAATACTACTCCATCGCCATCCTTGAAACTTGGAGTTGTGATATACTATTATGGCTAGCCTTAAAACTGTAGTCTGTTGTAAAATTTCCAAACATAGTAGAACCGCACATTATTATTCCAATTCTTCAATGTACTGTTGATTCCTAGAAATAGGGTATTTTCAATAATTTATTATATGATAGGTAAATTTATTTTGTGAATACTTTTGTGTAATAACCGTATTCAGTTATGCAAAAACAAACCCATTCTTCACACTACCTGAGTGTTGGGCATTTTGTTAAATGCTTGGCAAGTAAAACTTGTATACAATGTCAAGAGTCGAACTCCGAAAAGAACATAATGTAATTGAACTTTTCCCAAACAATTATGTCATTTATAATATTCCAGAACAATCCAAACTTTGAGATTTGCAACAAAAATATAGTTCTTAAATAACGAGCAACTCACTCCAAAGGAAATTCATCAAATATTACAGCTCACTGAATTTCCAAAATTTTATTCACTGATGGAACAAATAACTAGTTTTGTCAATTTTTGCATACAACTAAATTTTATTTGCAATGATGATGAACCTGGTTGTTATTTGCATATCCTTTGAGTGCCAAATGGAAATGTGCATTTCCATAATGGTCCAATGCAATGCCCAATCGAAATGCAGCCTTCTCCCAGAGCATCCACTGCCTCAAATATCTCCAATGAACAGCTTAATGAAGTTCGCAGGTCACCAGACGTTAGTTCCAGGCATCCATCCCAAATTGCAGCTACCGGTTCAAGATTCCAGCTGCTTCACACACTCCACACAGGCCAGATTACTCACAGCCGCCCCTCTATTTTCAATTGCAGGCAATATTACTACTTGTGGATCCTAACATGGGAATCGCAGGTTAAAGATATAAATGCAGACCCTTAATGATAGATCACAGTCCAAATATTTGCTACGCATCTCAATAGAATGGCTGGCAGACTTAATGCAACAAATCGCAGGCACTGTATGTGCTCCTTCCAACCTACAAACTTGACATCACAAGCCTCTAGAATGAAGCTTCAGAATGAGAAATGTAATCACCAGCAAATAATTTAGTGGGAGACACTGAGCAATCTCCAGGTTGACAATTCAAAGTTTCCTTCAATCTGCATATATTAATGCTATCAACCTTCTTCAATCATAAACACTTCCAACCACAGAAAACATAGCCTATGGAAGCCCTCTTAAATCAGATTGCAGACAATTCAACTCACTTTACCTCAGCAGTGGTTGAATGCACTTCTCAGAATCTCAAACTCACTTCCAGCAAAACAATCTCCTTAGACACAGACAACACAGTAGGAGAAGAAGGCAAATTGTTATACGACAGCAACAATATTCTATGGAAATTCTCAGAATGACTCTTATACTTCAGCAAGGGCACATAAATCAGAACTCAGGAAAAAACCACAAAGGCAACAAAAGAAAATATATATTCAAGCACGCTTTTCCCCAATGAAATGAGCTCTCATTTATAGTCTTCCGTTGGCCAAAGCTTCCTAAATAACTCCACTTCAGAAATTGTGGTAGTTTCCCAAAAGAACTCAACACTAGAAATACTTTTTAGAAATATCACTTAATGTTATTATTATAATAATATAAATATTATTATCATAATACAACTTAATAATTAATAAATAAATAAGAGCTCATGCAATTATTAACTTTATTTACTACAGCTGACGACCAACTGTTGAAGCCACCCATTGCACTACCAAAAAATAGGCCTACTAAAAATAGTAAATATACAGCTGAGACCCCCAAAACACTCACGAGGGTCGCTATGATGAGCTAACTCCATCAACTGCATAGACCTGCCAAAAATGGGGACATTACATTTTGATTGGAAGTACTTAAAGTAACAAGTTCATTATGGGATAATATGGTATTTTAGGTACTTAAATGCTGCAAACAAAAAAATCAATTGCCATTCCCAAATTTACATTTATTTGTCTATATGTTCACCATATTTTTGGTTGCCTAATATGTGAATTTCAAAATTTCTGGCCCATAATTTTTGGGTTGTTCAGAACTTCAGTGTGTAGTTTGTTTTTGGCATATATTTATTGATTGTGTGATATTAGCAACTTAAGCTTCTGATGTGTTCTATTCCTGCTACAGGCTAGCAGACTTGGAATCACAACCGTTGTTTCAACAGATTCAATACGCCACATGATGAGGAGTTTTGTAGATGAAAAAGAAAATCCTTTGTTGTGGGCCTCAACATATCACGCTGGTGAGTGTTTGGATCCAGTTGCTGTAGCAGAAGCAAAGGCCAAAAAGAAAGAGAAGACTTTTACAGGACAGTCTGGAGATGACCAGTCTATTAGAAGAGAAGCAAAAGCTAATTACCAAGCTGATAGTCATGCAGGCAGTGAGATCGAGAACAAAAAGAAAATGACATCTGATGCTACAAATGGAGAAAGATTTGAGGCTAATCTTTGTGTGGAAGCTGTTGGATCCAAAGCTATGGCTATTGAAGGATATAAGGCACAGAGTGAAATGGTAATTGATAGTCTTGACAGGTTAATTACTGCATGGGAAGAAAGGAAGCAATCTGTTATTGTTGAAGGAGTTCATTTGAGCTTGAATTTTGTGGTGAGTTCCTTTTTATGTAGTTCATGCATTTCTGTGCCTATGATATAGGCAGTCTTTCATGTTTCTTTTAAGTTATGTGGAACTAGCTAAAAGGGCTTGCAATGTACATCTTACTTTCATTAGTTGTGCTAAATGTTCCCTCAAATTTTAACAGATGGGGCTCATGAAAAAACATCAATCAATCATACCATTTATGATCTACATTTCAAATGAAGATAAGCATTTGGAGCGTTTTGCTGTTCGTGCAAAGTATATGACCTTAGATCCCTTAAAGAATAAGTATGTTAAATACATTCGCAACATCCGTGCAATTCAGGATTACTTGCGTAAAAGAGCCGACAAACATCTTGTTCCAAAGGTCAATAATACTAACGTGGACAGAAGTGTGGATTCTATACATGCCACAATCTTCAGTTGTTTACGTAGGCGAGCAGGAGGTGAACAGCTTTATGATCAGGCAACAAATACTGTCAAGATTATAGATGAAGAGTATCGTAATCGATGTACAGCAGCTTCTCTTAGCTCAAAGGGTATGTTTAAGCTTATCCAGAGACAAGGATCATTCCGACGTCTCATGGCACTTGTAAATACAGATGGATCTGTGGCAAAAGCTTGGCCAGTTGATGCAATAGATAGTGATGGTAAACCTGTTTTGTACCATGGAAGTGTTAGTTGTATTAGAAATCCCATGTATGGACCTCTGGAAATTGTGAAAGAAGAAACTGTTAACCTCCAGTTTGGTAATTTTGGTATTAGCTCCTGGCATAATGACATGGGTGGAACGAGCTATGCCAGCAGCATTGATGGTAATGAAGTAACCAGTCACTATTCTTCATATTCAAATTCACCCAGGCATTCTGATGGACCTGCAAAGGAGGTATAATATGTACTTTTCTATAATTCTGCTAGGTATTTTACATAAGATTGATCTAAATGATGCTAAAATTCATTGCCCTACGTGCACTATGTAAACGTATTGCTCTAAAAATAACGTTTTCCTTTCTTGTCCTAGTTGCAGTACTTTTATTATGTTATGTGCTATTTTCCGTTCTGATGAGCACAGCATGCTATAAGTTTAATATTGACTCTCCTGAAGTGGTCCGATTGAGAGTTGCATGAAATCTGTACTTAGTTTCTTCTCAGAATCTCTAGATGACGTTTTAAGAATTGCAGTTTCCAGGGCAGGAATTTTATAAACCTAGCAGCCAATCTTTCTTGTTAGCCATTTTAAAACAATTCAAGTTCGGAATTACCTTTCAAAGTACTTATTTTTTGTTCATAGCGGTAGCATGCCTTTCCCTTGATACTATTTAGTTGATTATTCTTACTTGGCAATATAATTTAGTCATGGGCTCCAAAATACTTTGCTTTCAACAAGTATAATTAACCATTATACAGTTCCATTTTTTTATGTATCTACTCCCATCCGCAGCAGAAAGCACCTACAATGGGGAAAAAACTTGTTCGCTCTTATTTGCTGTGTTGTGAAACATTGTTTTTCTAATTATATTGCCTTGAAAAATAAATACATTAAATCGATTTCTCTTTTATTTGTGTATTTTCAATCTTGGTGAGTGCACATCTTATGTTTCTTCCTGATCACAAAAATTGTCGTTCTTCCCAAACGTGATTGTAAATTGGCATCATAGATTTGTTCTGGGAAACGTTCTGTACTCAATGGGTATCATATTCTTTAGTTTTTAAAATTACACTAAATTACTGTAAATGCAGCCTACTGAAGAACTGCCTGTACCAAGCAGTGATGAAGAATTAGATGAAGAGCCTCCTGTTGACACTGAAGACGACCTCAGTGATTCATGTATCCAGCAGGAAGAGGTAGACTCTTTTTCTTTTGCTTGTTTGTGCAATCCTTGATCAACATCAATAGACTGGGCATAATGGTTTAAGGTTTAAATCCTCAATATTATAGAATACAAGCCTACAATGCTGGAAATGTAAAAAAAATAGAAAAAAAACTGACGAGGATTCTTGATAATTATAAATAGCAAAAAATTATTCGCATAACTAAATAGAAATGTGACCTTCCATAAAACAAATTATATTTTTTATGCCTCGTACCAAGCTTCCATGGGCCTTATAAATTATCAAGGTGTACCTTGTTTTAATATTATTAAACTGGAACTCAGTTCTAATCTATTTTTGTTGTTTCAGTTAGAAGGATCTGTTGATGAGGAATCTGCAAGGTCAGATGAAGGAGATGAAGATCTAGTCACTTCTGATGCGCAAGATTATGGTCATTGGTCAGATAATCCAGAAAGTGGACAGGCTAAGGGGAATTTAGAGAAATGTGATCTTGAAAGAAAAAATTCAAAAATTGTGCCGCCTAAGACATGGCAAAAACAAAATTCTAGCAATGATATCCAGTCCTTTGATATGACTGGCAAATCTTTTAGGTCCAAGTCCGATACCTTTAGTAGAACTATTTTGAATGATTCTTCATTAGAAATTGAATACCTTCCGAGTTGTGTATCTATGGCACCTTGCAGAACATCAACATCCCATAAGGCAGAGCGCAGCAGAGTCTTAAGTCGATCTCAAAGTCTCCCTTCCTTTCAAAGTATATCAAATTATTTAATGGAATGATTTCAACTAAGCTTCAAGTCCTCTACGTTGGCCATAAAAGTAATGTTTTATCTATGGGAAACTTCTTCGTAAGTGAATCATTGTTGGCATCATGTTTCATTAGGTAAA
Organism: Cupressus sempervirens; assembly: GCA_028749045.1. NCBI lineage: Eukaryota > Viridiplantae > Streptophyta > Pinopsida > Cupressales > Cupressaceae > Cupressus > Cupressus sempervirens. The sequence continues at coordinate 185,705,468 of CM053784.1, read as the reverse complement.
AATTTCTAGGCCAGCTCCACAGAGTGACATTTAATAATGGATTCTTAGCACTTTGTGGTCTTGAATGTGCATTCCTTTTGCAATGTCGTGAAGTAATGTTTTAGCTATGGGAAACTTCTTCGTAAGTGAATCATTGTTGGCATCATGTTTCATTAGGTAAAAATTTCTAGGCCAGCTCTACAGAGTGACATTTAATAATGGATTCTTAGCACTTTGTGGTCTTGAATGTGCATTCCTTTTGCAATGTCGTGCCTCAGATTACTGTCAATCTACAACTTCTTCCTTATTATTGTTATATGGTTTAAGAATGAAGCATTATATCTAAAATACCAGTGTGCTATGAGCTGAGCTCATAACGGCAAAAGCTCTTGGAACACATTGAAATAAAATTCATAAAAAAATTGGTTCATCGACGAGAGGATATTCTGACAGTACATGGAATTAAATATCAATTTGGGACTTTGGTTTAACCATATGCGTTTCAAGGCTCAGGGCTTTTAGATATTTTCTGAGAAGTCCAGTGTTTTAGATTTATCATGCAACAAATATTGCTTTGGACCAAACTTTGCAACTATCTCACCTTTAATTTTATTTTACTATGTTACATTATGCTAAGAATCCATATGGAATTTTAAATATTAATTACTAAACTCAAGGAAAGATTTCGAATTATTTTAACAAAATTAAAATATTCCTATTTATGAGTAGTTGGTAAACTTCAATTTCCCTTTAAGCTCACCTTTTTTCTCAAATGTGTTCCCTCCATTTGTCACCCACTATGATTCATTTGTCTCCTGAATTCATGTATTTTTCGATGTATGAGTCTTACTTAGTATTAATAAATTCAGTTAAAAAACACGCATTTATCCAAAATCTTAGACCTGATGTTAAATTGGTTTTTATAGTGTGACAATATGAAAACTCTTTAAGTATTAGCAAAAAAGAAATAATTACATATGTTAAAATACTAAAAGAAGGGGCATTTATTTATATGTTTTCTTTTGTAAAATATTAAAAATCTTTTATAAGTGATTCAAAATGCTTAAAAGTGATTCTAAATTTAAGGGCTCAACATTGGTAAAAAAATACATAGGGGGGCTTCTCAAATTGCTAATTTGGAAATTCAATAAGATAGCGGCATTGAAGATGACATTTAACTTTGGTCATTGAAGTTATATTGTCATAAATGAATAAAAAAAGGTATAATTCAGGTTCAAGAGTGAAAAAGTTGGACACTTGAGTTTTGCATCTAATTTATGATGTTATTTTGGAGGTAAATATTTACAAAAATACTAGCTAATTATTGAAGTAAATTTTTTACAAGGAAAAATTGAAAAATCTATGATAAAAACAAATTACACAGTTTGTAAAATGAAGAATTGATAGCTAAGTGTGTCTCCAATACATTTGAGTCTTCTAAGTCGTGATCAAAATTGCAAAATGTTATAAAAAAGTTTTAAAACAATTCACCTTTTCAAATTTTAGTATAATTTCAAAGTGAGGAAGTCACACTATTCAAAGTGTTATTTTAGTTAAAAAGCCATTTTAAAAATAATGTAAAACTAACCTCATACCAACATAGCAACAATTTTTAAAAGAGAGTAAACACTATTATATGTGATACACACTTCTGGAAAAAAGCAAAGGTAAAGCCAAGAATCAATCTGTTGTTGATTAGGAAAGAGACAACCCTTTTGAATTATAGGGTTATTAAAGTAGAATTTCATCCAATGTTCATTGTAAGGTTGTCAATAGAAACTAAAAAAATATATCTATTAATTAACATCCATTTTGAATTATATTGTTATTAAAGTAGAATTTCATCTAATGTTTGTGGTAAGGTTATTAATAAAAACAAAAAATTATATGTATTAATTTTTAAACCATTTCAACTTGTTTATATTTAAAGATCAAACACAACTTATACCCCATAAACACTAATTTTTTGTGAAAAACTTGTTAAGGGAAAACCCATGGTGAGGTGAACTCATAATATATGTTACAAGTTTTTACAAGAGGCTCATTGTCAAACTTGAAGCCAAGACTCACTATCTTAGGGGAACATAAAAAATACTTGCAAATTAAATACCACTTCTTTAAAGAAAGATACATTTAGATTATAATGAAATATATGATATGAATTGTTGTAGAAGCATGCTTCTTCATTTGATTTTTGATCAATTTCATGCATCTCAGAGATTCCAATCATCTAACACCTCCACAAGTGATTTATTCTTATATGTTCTTTGCAACATCTTAAATCAAGTAGGTCAGCTCAAGCCTTTGATTATAAATTAGGTTGTAGATTAACCTAACACTTCAACCTTAAACATGTCAGCGTAAGGCTAATAGGGAGAAAATCCACCACCAAGCTATCCTCGCTAGAGTTAAACATGAAAGCCGAACAATATATGAGAAACCACAAGAAATTAAAGAGATATCAAAAATAAATAAATTGAGACAGTCTTCATTCAACATGCCGAGCATAGGGCCTACAACCATATACTTTTAAAATACAACCTGCAAACTTAAGAGGTTAGGTTTACAAAGCCAAATCTTGTTATTTTCCTTCTATCTAATTTCTATGTACCTTTTCTAATCCTAGATCTCTATTATATAGCCAGCAAGACCACAAGTTAGCCTGTTAGGCTAATTATTACAAAATATAAGTCGTGCCCCAAAGGAAAAATTAGTGACCTTACAATTTAGCAAATTAACTTTTGCGGGAACAAAGATAGGTTGACGTGTAATTCAAGAAGATATTCCCAGAAGTGCAAAAAGTCATGATTACAAACAAGACCTCGTCGAAGCCAAACCAACACATTAATTAGATTGCTAGGAAACAAGCATGCCACAAACAAAGAGAAGTGCAACTCCAACAAATAATGGAATTAGTTTCTACAAACTTAGCTACATGATCCATGATAGGTTCACATTAGGGAGCTAACTACACAGAAAGAGAAAATTCAAACAATAATAACATTAATCTGGTACCAATCTGACAACATCTAGTTGCTAAGCTTCAAGCTCTCTCCTAAGCAAGATCACAATCTTCATTGCTTGGAAGAATACTCAGAGAAATTTCTCTCCAAAATCCAACTCCAAAATTGACCAAATTTTCACAAACCTATACCCCCTTTTTATACATGAAATTTACTCATTTTGGTGTTTAACCAAATGATTTACAATCTTCCCTATTCAACCATAAATCCCCTTAAAATAACATATATTTGAAAACTAACCTTTGAAATATTTTATGATTTTTTTTTACAAAATGTATCTTTTATCGGATATGGTAAAGAAAAACCCATCCACAAATATCTTTGTGAAATTTGTCACCACGTTGGCACTCACAGGTTATTTAGGAATGTTGAGTTGGTGATTGCAACCACTGACCCACCAATTGTGGAAATCAAAGCCGTCATGTCTTACTAAATATTCTTCTTTGGTTATCCAACATGCATTAAGACACTTGCAGTGGTAAGGGAGGTCATGGTTTCAACTCCATTTCCCACCACTTAAAACCTTAAATGGTGGGAGATTTTAAATTTAAATAAGGCTAGGGTAGAAATTACTCAAGATGATGGGGTTTGGTGAAATGATAAGAGTGGTGGCTTGTGGCAAAGAGGCGTTGGGTTCAAATCCCCAATATAATGTTTACTTAAAGTTTGCGAAAGTAATCTAGTCAATCTTTGACAAGTCAAACCCACCTCTTTTTATCCCTCCAACTTCAATTGTCCACAACTTGAGCAAATAAACTCCAATTAACATTGTTCGAGTTGTGTTGGGCTTGTTTCACCAATCACTTTGATTTGGTGCCATCTTTGGAAGCATTGGGAACATTTGAATTTTTAGTGGTAAAATCCATCTAGATTAGTCCTCCCCACTTAGAGCTTTTGGACCTCCAAAAGCTTGGTTACTTAGAAAGTAAGTGAGGGTAGAGTTCCCTCACTTTTCCAATCTCCATCTATCTTGCCTTGCTTGGATTCATCCCTTTCAATCCCACTCTGAGGTACTCAACATCTCCTTGTCATGATGTCCTGACATTTTTGTCAAGAATGACGTCCTATGGCAACTCTGGCATATACTCTGGTGAAAGGTCATCAATTGATGGGACTTGAGCATCAACCTCTTCATCTAGAATCATTAGAAGCTCATAAAACTTCAAGTTTTCAACATTGACTACTGAATAAATGTGCGTGTAGGAAGAAAGATTAAGGCGAAATGCATTGGTTTCAATTTTTTCCAAGGATCTCAAAGGGATCATACCAGATAGGCTTGAGCTTTTTGCCTTCTCCTTGCATTTTTTCCTTACTAATGTGTAACCAATCTCAATCAAACTCTTTTCCCACTGAGCTTCTACCACCCGATGAATAGCTTGAACCTTCTATATGAACTTCAAAACCTTCTTTGCATCATGTTGATTGTCTTTGACTTCATCTTTCCCAAAGGCAAAGTCCATTGGTGTTCATGGTAGGTAACTGAAACAAGTCTCAAAAGGAGAAACTTTTTGTAGAAGAATGTGTTGCATGGTTGTAAGAATGCTCCACATATTGTAGACTTTCATCCCACTGTTTGGGATGCTTTTTGCAGTAGAGTTAGAGCAAGTGCACAACGACCATGTTCACCACTTATGTTTGTCCATCCATCTAAGGTCCCACAATCTAGACCAAAAATCTCCAAGGATTTGAGAGTCTTGATTTGATACAATAGAATTGGGGATTCCAAAATAGAACCATAAAAAATGAAAATACAATTGAGTTGTTAGTCCAATTGTGATCTATTTTTTACAAGGCATAAGAATACATATTTTGTTGAACCCGTCAACTAGTAGAAAGAGATAATCATGTCCTCTTTTAGACATGGGAAGTCCTCCAACAAAGTCCATAGAGACACTTTCCCCAGGTCAAGATGGAATAGGAAGAGATGTGTATAACTCCAAGAAGAATTTCTTGTTACTTGTCTTACTTATTGCACTCATTATACATCCCTTGATGTATCTTGTTATAGTTTCCTGCATGTGAGACCATTAGAAAAATTGTTGTAATTAAACCATAGTCATGTTGAAACCAAAATGTCCAAGTATCAAAGACATATGAGCTTCTTTAAGGGCATGTGCTTGTTCACCCTTAGGAATACATAATTTACCTAGTTGATACAACAGTTCTTCCTTTACATAGTAATTCTTTTCTTCTATGGATTTTCCTACAACGAGAACTGGATATATATCCTTGAAGTTATCATCCATGACATATTATTCCTTAAAGATTTCATGGACCATGGAACTTCCTCTTGAGATAGAAAAATCATTTATAATAGGAGGTTTGTAAAGCATATCAGCTACCTTATTATGGACTCCTTTCTTAAACTTTATCACTAAGTGAAATTTTTGAAGAAATCCCATCCACCTAAAGTGCCAACTTTGTTGCAACTTAGATTGTGAATGTAAATATTGCATTAATTGATGGTCCATGTGGATAATTGTTTGCTTTCCCATTAGGTAGTGTTTCCATTTTTTAACATTGTGTACTAGTGCATATAACTCTTTATCATAAGTAGGATAATTAATAACTGTACTTGTAAAAGTTTCAGAGTGATAACATATTGGCTTACCTCCCTACATTAAGACTGCTCCCATGGAAAATTCACTTACATGTGTTTCAATCTTAAATGTCTTCTATAGATATGGCAGACTCAGAATAGGTGTGGTACTTAACTCTCCCTTCAAAGTGTTGAAAGCCTCTTGCTGAGGTCCTCCCCACTAGAAAGTTGTCTTGGTACTTGTGAACGCATGCAATGGTGATGCAATATAGGATAAGATAGCAATGGACTTTCTCCTGTATTGAACAATAGCTAACAAGCTTCTAACTTCAATGACTATACTTGGGTTAGGCCATTTTATAATTACCATTACCTACGACATATCCTAAGTACACAAGAGATGTCTTTGCAAACTCACATTTTGACATCTTAACATAGAGTTTTTTTCCTGACAAATCAAAAAATTTATGTGCATGACTTACATGATCTCTCCATGATTTTCTAAATATTAGGATATCATCTAGATAGACTATTACAAATTCGTCAATGTAGGGACGAAATATATCATTCATTACATGCATGAAACTGATTGGTGTAGTACACAACCCAAAAGGCACAATGAACCATTCATATAGTTTGTGCTTTAGTTTTGAATGCAGTTTTCCAAATATCATCTTTTGTAATCCTAATCTGATGGTAACCACTTCGCAAATCCAACTTGGTGAAATAAACTACATGCTTAAGTTGATCAAGTAAATCATCATTGGGAGGAAGAGGGTACATGTTCTTTACCATTATCTTATTCAAGGTTTTGTAATTGATACGAATTCTCTATGTTCCATCCTTCTTTGGAACCAACACAATTGGAGAACCACAAGGTGAAGTACTTAGATGGATCACTTCTTTCTCCACCAACTCCTAAACACGTTTCTTGATCTCTTCATTCTACAAGAATGATAACTAATACATGCCAATGTTTGAAAGAGGCACATCCTATTGTAAATGGATTTCATGTTGTATCTCCCTCTTAAGTGGCAATCCTTTTGGCTCCTAAAACAATTCATCTTAAGAAGAAAATACTTTGACTAATTTAAATTTATGTTTTGGATCACAACCCTTGAATGCCTTAGATTTACTATCATCTTTAGCTTTTACAAGCATTAGCACACATTTTTTACTCTCATTAACTAATGTAAGACTAGTTTTAACTTTATGCGATCTAACTATGTACTCTTTACCATCTTTGAATAAATGATACTTATTCTCCCCCCTATAAAAGATTTCCTTCCTATAAAAAAGATAAGGACTTCCTAACACAAGCCCACAAATTTCCAAAGGTACAACATCTACTTCCACCTCATCAATAAAATTGGTAGTTATGGAAAAATGAAGTTTGTACTATTTTGTCACCTATAATTGAGCATCATTACATACCCATCCAAGTGGATAGGGTTTAGGATGAAGTGTGGTAGCTAGATTCAATTTCTTTACCACTTCTTCATATATCAAATTAAATTGTGAACCTATGTCAGCAAGAGTATCAACCTTAGTGTGTTTAGTTACCACACGAATGTGAAAAAGTTAAGTTCTTTTCTTATCCACATAAGGAAGAGAATTTGACTTGCTTGAACTTGCATTGTATATCATAGCATATGATGCGATATTTTTACCTTCCTCTTTACCTTGGACCGTGACAATAACTATCTTTATCTCATCCCCATAGTTAGATCCAAGATCTTGTTGTAGTAAAATAGTAGTCTTTTGTTTACCTTTCTTTCCTCCATATTTCTTTGGCCTTAACTCTAGATGTAATTTCGACCATCTAGAGACATCATGTCCATCTTTCTTACAATGAGAACAATTAGGTTTACTATCTTCCTTTTTTACTGTACCATCCTTTTCCCCCTTCTTTTCTTTCCCCTTATATTTAGTTTTAGACTTATATGGTTCCTTATCAAACTTATCAATAAAAGAACCTTTACCTCTTGACTCTAAATGTGTGGTTTGAACACATACTTCATCTAGCTTACTAGGATTCAATACCAAAATGGAATATCTCAGATAAGAATGAAGACCACCTATATACTTGAGTAATGTATCCTGGGTTTACAATATAACATTTAATGCAATAGCCTTTTTGTAGAATTCATGGGTGTACTTTTGGATAGAGTAACCTTTCCCTTGTCTAAAATGTCGCCAGTTCATCATGAACCATTGCATATAGCCTATAGGGTAGAATTATTTCTTAAGAAAACTGAAAAAAATTGATCAAGTTAAATTGACTCTACCATAGTGAGAATTATTATCCCAGGTTCCCTCCCACCAAGTTGAAGTTGTACCTCCTAACCAAAGAGTAGCTAACTAGATCCTATCAACATCATCTAAGAGGTTTTGAACTCTAAAATAGACTTCAACTTGTTGAGTCCAATCATCTAACATCTCAACACTTAATTCCTCACAATACTTTGGTAGATAAAAATTTAAATCCAATTTTATTCTAGGCTTATGTCCACCCTTAAAAGTATTAGAAGAATCTAAATAAGTAGAAGAAGGAGAATATGGAGAAGAAGGAGAAGAAGGAAGTGTGTTTGGATGATCATGATCACCTCCTTTCTTTTTCCCTTTGTCTTCATGAGATGCATGTCTTAGGATCATTTCTTCTCTTTCTCGTACTAAAACTTCTACCATTGTCTACAAATTTTGAAGAGTCTTTTGGATACTCTTATCTTTAGAACTTTGTCCACCACCTTTGTCTTCCATTTGTGATAGTTGATTAATTCTTTGTTTCCCGATCTCAGGATTATATTAATTAACATTTTCTTCACCTTGTTGGTTCCTAGATCTTGTTAGCATTCAAATCTACAAAAATTGGTCATACAAGGCTTTGATACCAAACTTGATTTGATTAGGATGGATCTATGATGTTTGCAATTGAATGCTAATACAATTTTAAGTTTGTTTAGAAAACAAATTTAAACAAACATTAAAAACTTATTTTAAATACATAAATATAAGTTATGTCTTAAAAATGCAAAACTAGAATTAAGAGAAAAGGAGAGAAAAGAATGCAAACATAACATAGTGATTGATATGAAGTTCATTCAAATGGACTACATCTCTAAGTCCTCCAAGTAGAGCAATTGATCCTCTGTTGAGTTCCCAAGGAAGATTACAATAATATGGTGCCAATCTGACAATATCTAGTTGTGCTAATCTTCAAACTCTCTCCTAAGAAAGATCACAATCTTCAAAGCTTGGAAGAACACTCATAAGAATTTCTCTCCAAAATCGACCAATTTTTCATAAGTCTATACCCCCTTTTTATATATGAAATTTACTCATTTTGGTGTTTAACCAAATGATTTACATTTTTCCCTATATAACCATAAATCCCATATGATCTTAAATGGTCAAAGATTTTAGATTTAAATAATGTTAGGGTGGATGATATTCAAGATGATGGGTTTTGTAAAATGGTAAGAGTGGTTGTTGCAAAGAGGTGTTGGGTACAAATCCCCACTATAATTTTTACTAAAAGTTTATGAAATTAATCTTGCCAAGCCTATTTAGTCAAACCCACCTTCTTTTTTCCCTCAAACCTCAACTATTCATAACTTGAGCAAATAAATTCCAATTGACTCCTTTCAAGTTGCATTGTGTTCGTTGCACTGAGCACTTTAATTTGATGCCATATTTGGAAGGATTGGGAACATTTCATTTTTTAGTGGTAAAATCCACCTATATCATGCTTATATAGAAAATCATGATTCAAATGGATGATCAGGATTAATCAACGAAAATCATGATCAACAAACAAGAAGAGATAAGATTTTAGAGAAATTAGAAAATTTCCATTTTTATACTGAAAAGATAGAAGATAAAATCTGAAGATGTTTTCAACTTTTGGAGGGATAAAGTTTCCAAAAAGTAAAAATGGAAAGACTTTTTTTTTTAAGTACATTTGACTTTTAGAAAAAAAAGTGATTTTTCAATTTGTGATGAAGCTATTTAGCTTTTACAATTCATAATTGCTTATAATTTATTTTCCACATTTTAGAAGATTTAATTGAATTAAAAAAGTTAACTAAATTAGAAAGATGAAATTATTTGAATTTAAATGGAAATAATGGGAAATTAAAATTAATGAAAATTGAGAGGAAATTAACTTAAATCAATTTTAGAAATTTCCCATTTAAATACGTTGGTTCCATCTAGAAAAAGATGTTAGACATAACAAAACTTGGAACCTTGTCCTAGAAAATATCAATAGAAAAATTGAAAGTTGGAAAAGAAAATGGTTAACAAAAGCAGGAAGCGCTACAAAAATTAGAGGTGTCCTTTCTTTGATCCTAACTTATCAAATGTCCTACTTCCCCTTGCCAAAAGGAGGCAACAATAAAATAGATAACAAACTCAGGAAATTTTTCTAGAGTTGAACAGATGAAAAGAAAAAACAGGTGCTAATCAAGTGAGAAAATATATGTAAACCTAAAAATTGGTGAGGACTAGGAATTAAATATTTGGAATGGAAAAATGAAGCCCTAGGAGCTAAACTAATTTGGAGAATGTATACTAAGCATAATAGAAAATTGGTCCAAATTCTCTATCACAAATATTTAGGAAACTCATACCCCATCTCTCTCTTTTGCACTAAGAACCCTCTCAAAGGATCGAAAACCTGGAACTTCTTAATGGATTGCAAATCGCTTATAAGAAAAAACATAACTTGGATCATAGGAGATGGAAATGAAGCACTATTTTGGGAAGATTCATGGGAATGACTTCCATCTCCAAATAGTTATACTCTCCCCCAGAATATAAGACAAGCTCTAACTCAAGTATGGGGAACAAAGGTAGTAGAATATGAATATAAACAGGAAAATTCTCTGAAATGAGAATGGAAATCTGTAGAAAATACAGATCTCTCCTATCAGGAAAAAAATATTTATAATGATTTCATAAAGAAACCACTTATTCATAAAAACAAACAAGATACCCTTATATGGGGAGCTTCTAACGATGAAAACTACAGTGTTAAAAAAAGGATATAATCTTATAATTAACTCACAAAGATGGAAAAAAATTGAAATTCCCTTCTCCTTTTGTTGGGATAAGGTTTGTTTGCCTAAAGTAGGAATGTTCCTTTGGGTAGTGCACTCCAAAACAAAATCCTAACAACAAGAAAATTTCTAAAGATGGGCTTTGAGGGCCCTTCAAGATGCCCTCTTTGTAAAAACAACTTAGAATCAATTAACCACATTCTCTATAATTGCAAAATAGCCCAGTCTTGTTGGAAATGGCTCTTTCAAAAACTAAATTAGCAAGCAACCCTCCCTAGTAATTTCAATGAGCATATTCAAAGTTGGCCCAAAAATGGAAAATCCAAAATCTGCAATAACTTGTGGAAAATAACCCCATTGATCCTTATAAAGGAAATAATGAAAGAAAGAAATAGAAGAATATTTTAAGAAGCAGAACTTTCCATCCCTTCCCTTTTGATCAAAATCGGAACAAGTATATCTGAAGTTATAAACAATGAACTTTGAAACTCAATTAAGAAGGAAGGTACATTCTCGGAGTGGGATGCATAAATGTGAAAAAATTTGAGCAAATTAATTAACCCTCCTTTTCTTTACTCCAAAAATAAAAAATTAGCATGATTAAACTACATGTGGTAACCTCCTAGGTTGGTCCAATCTTAATTTTGATGGTGCCTCTAGGGACAATCTAGGAGAAGTAGGAATAGGCTGCATAATTATAATTCATCCAAAATATGGATAGTGAAAAGGGCCAAATACCTAAGTTCTTCCTCAAATAAGCTAAAAGAATCAAAAGCTCTAAAAGAAAGTTTAGATTTCAAATTAGCCTTAGGCTTTAAGAAATTGATAATTGAAGGAGAGCCCCAAATTATTCTAAATGTGATCCAAAAGAGTTCTACCCCCAATTGGAGACTAAATTCCCATTTAGAATCCTCCCTCTCTCTCTTAGATAAACTAGAAGAATTCAAAATCCAACAAATCTATAGGGAAGGCAATGGAAAAGCTAACTATTTATCCAACAAAGGGGTTGATGGCAATGACCTCATGTTAATCAATTCTACCTAGTCCTCTTCCCTAACTTTCCCTCCAATTAGAGATAAGAGCGCATAACTTGTCTTTTTTAAGATAGATTACGTTAATTATAATTCTTTAACTTTTTTCCTAATCATTGTAGACTTAAGACCTTTTCCCCTTCGTTTTCATTTAATCTACTAACAACTCTCTGATTGGTGAGATCTTGAAACCACTTAAGATCATAATTGCTCTGTACTTAGGTTGAAATCTCCAAGATTACCTAAATCATGACTCTTCATGCATAGACACAAACGGTGGTCTTAGATCATCACCGTGTGTAAAGTCTGCTTCATGACATCATTTCTAAGCAAGGCTCTCACTTCTTCATATGATAGGCCTCAAGTTCAAAACCTAAGGCATTCCATAAAGTTCCTAACATTTTGGATATCCTATGGGACCTTCGGCTCTTAGTTGTCATGTCAAAATCCTATCTAGTCTTCAAATAAGTTTTGTGGATTTATCCATTTTGACTCCTGCAAGTTATTGTAAATATTATATAAATAAAATACTACGAGTTATATTCAATGGGTTTGATCAGTTATTTCTCTGTTGATGTTCAAGAAATTTTGGTTCATAAATGGCTACTGGTTCAATCTTCATAGCATAAAACAAATTCTGGTACATTATAAACAAATGAGACAATTAGTAATCCCCCCTTTAGATTTCTGAATGAAGTCTTCCAAATAACGAGGCATCCCCTAGGTATCAAATGAAACAAACATTTTCAAGCTCTGAAATAGCTATATTGAAGTTAATACTAAGAAACATAAGAAAATCAATAATAAAAGCTTCATACAAGAAATAATAATCTACAAGCATCAAAAGATTGATCCACAAAATCTCAATCTTATGTCCTTTGATCGGGTTGAACTATACTCCACTATACAATAGGCCAATACAACTTGTGGTTTAAATCTGAGGTTTATCTGAATTCCAATAGAGAAATTATTATTTATCGTGACCTTTCTTACAATATTTATAATAACCCTTAAGCCAAAATAAGAATTACTAAACTCACTAACTTTATTTTCAAAAGGTAGTTTATATCAGAAATCAAAATAATGAGTAAATATTAAATTTGATTTAAACACCAAAACAAGTTAACATCAAGAGAAGCATGAACCTCTTTTCTAGTCATTAATTTAGGAACTTACAACAAATTAAAATCAAATCAAACTTAAAGCCAAATCAAGGAGGAAAATAATTAGAATAGGAAACTTAGGTCCTATTTGGAATGTTTAAATAACCTTATAATAAAAGAAAAATTCAATAGAAATAGGTCTAAAATGGAAAACAAAAGGATGACTATAATCAAAATCAAAAGTTATAGTACGCCGAAACAAAGTTAGAAGGGGGAACTTTTTATATTATCTCATACTAACCTTATATTTGAGATAGAAATGGTGTAAAGCTGTAAAGAAATAAGAAATCATTCTATATTTAAAGATGTCTCAAACCATTAAACAGATTCGAGAAGGAAGATTCAAGAGGAAATTGAAAGAAAGAGCCTTAGTCATAGCATTAGTACATTTCCCCCTAATTTTTGACCAAAATTTTCAACCAAAGGCTATATTGGCTTATGAATGCTTTTAATTTTTTTCCCCCTAATTTGGTCAAAATTTTGAATAAATTAGGGTTTCCCATTTTGGTCTAAATTTTGACCAAATTGGGTTTAATAGCAAAGAAAACAAACATCAAAACATTTTATTTTTCATGGGTCATGTTTGTTCAATGAGCTCTATGTGTGCATGGGAGACATTTGAGGTAAGAGCCAACCATTTTCCATTGCCTAGTTTGCTTAGATTTCTGTTTATTGCATTTGGTGTAGTGGTTTGCATTTTCCATTGGATATTTTCTATTTATGGTTGTATTTCTCGCATGGTTTGTAGGTTGCATTTATCGTATGGTTGCCATTGCAGATGTCTATTTTGAAGTTGTTCATGATAGTCCATAGCCAATGTATCACCATTTTTATATAAATTTGGCATGAGTGATGCCCATGATTTATCTCTATCTGGTGCAAATGATTTCCCCACATGAATTGTAAGCTCAAATGATAATCTCTGAAATGATGACAATCTCTGTAAATACTTTATGTGGACTAGATTCACTTTATGACAACCTACACCTATTCTCATTCACATTCACTCATCTTTGATCACAAACTCAAAATATTGATGGCATGTTCATTATAGGACTCACTATCCATAAGACCCCATCAATGAGTCTTTGCCTTCGACCAATCATTTAGCCATTTGGATTTATACACCCAAACAATGTATATAATTTTCTAATGTACTTCCATGTTCTTATCTGATTAATTTAAGATTGCTTTGAATCAACTAAGTTTAAGAAAATTATATTAAGATAATACATTCATTCTTCTTTTAGTTATAAATACTATTCAACCCATGAATCTTCCAAGAAAGACATGATTTCCATTTGAAAGGAACAATAATTATGATTGCCCCCTTGTTATGTATGTTGTTAAACAATCAGGTTTAATTTTATTGGGTAACATTGAGCATGGTTTAAGAGATTGGTCATGTGTTGTTGCTATGAAAGGTCAAAGGATAAAATCCAAACAATTTTTAACATATTGAAAAAGTCAATGAAGATTGACATAAGCAATAGTAGTTTTGAGGGTGCATAGTCATGGAAATTATGATTATAGAGATCTATATTGTAGAGTATTTTGTGAAGGGTGGTGTAAATAGAATTAAGGATCAAGAGATGTCATTTCAAACCATGAGAAATTAGATGATAAAAGACGAACATCATTGCTAATGCAATGAATAAGGTACAATAGGAAATTTAGTGCAGTGAGTGTTAACATATAAAAGATAGTCATCTCAATGATATTACAAGTGAGCATATAATGTGTTCATTTAAGGCTTCGTTATATTTTTTCACTATCATAAGAATAGTTTCTTGTATTGGAGAACTATTGTTATTATTCTTTTTCCTTATTATTATAAAATAATTTTTTTGTTGATTATGAATATAGGATAAAATGGCAAGAATCAATACTAGAGGGAGTAGATTTTTAACCAAAACAATAAGTCATTCCAAGTTGAAGGGGAACCATAAGGCACAAGCAGAAATGTCATACTAACCATATGTTAATCCCATAAGTTTTTGTGCACACTGATAGGTTATGATAGGATGCCCTAGTTGACTATACAATCTTCAAGATGCATTGTTTTGTTTTCTTATTCAAGCATGTATGACTTGGTTGGGTTTTCTATCTTTGATATGAAATGTGCATGCAAATAGGAACAATGTTTATGTTTTTGTGTTTACGTGAGCTTTAGTTTTGCCAACAATACTAAACATTTTTAATATTTTATATCAATTATCAATATTAGATAACTATTGCTATGATTCTATTTCCTTTAAAAGAATTTTTTCTAACTCTTGGTTAAAAGTGAAGTTGCTAAACTAGTGATTCAACTATTTCTTTTATTTATCTTTTTTGGTATTTATTATTGCTCTTGTCTATTTCTTACAGCTCTTAGTGGCTAGAGCGAATCACAATTTTGATGAATTATCTTTGGGATTTTCTAGGTTAACATGTATGTGTGTGTGTGTGTGTGTGTGTGTGTGTGTGTTTATATATATATATATAATGTAGCTTCATTTTGGTGAACCTAATTTCTATTTAGTCATTGGACGTGCTTTACATATTAGTAGCATTTTTTTAATATAATAGATTATTGTGAGTTTATTTTAGTGTTTACCACTTTGTTCAAGTAGGAATTTTTAGTAGCTACTATTGTTTTGGAAGGGCTCTTACTTAGTGATTCCTTTTTGTTCTTGAAGCTAATAAATAGTTGATTTTCAAAAGGGATTGATTAGTGAACTAATGTGTGACAACGAATGATTACATCGAGCACGAGTGCCATTTTAGGTAAGAAGCAACCATTTTCCATCGAGTTGCATTTCATGCCTTTTTTGTTTATTGTATTTCAAGTTACCTTAGGTGCCTTTTCTATTTATCTTTGCATTTATCATATGGTTTGCAGGTTGATTGAGTTGCCATTGTAGATGTTTGGCAAGTTTTAGTTTCCATTACAGATGTTTGACAAGTTTCAAGTTTCCATTGTAGACAATTGAAAGGTTTCAATTTTCCATCACTAAGTGGTAGAAATCTACAACTTTTCTTCTCACATAATGTATTTGGCAAGGGTTTCATCAAATCGGTAAGTAATTTTTTTTTTCAAAGCATGTATTTGGTAAGGGTTTCATCAAAATGATATTATACCATTTATAATTGGTTTTCTTATTAATAATTGCACAAAATCCAACTAAGTGTAACGTATGTAGCCTCCATCATATCACTATCCACCTCACTTCAAAGATATTCAAGTTATACATTGTTGAATATACACATTGTTGGATGTTCTTTCATCGGTAGTAATATAGTTAGATAAAATAATTTAGAGAATAAGTAAACCTCATCAAAATAACCCAAATTCCATGATATTTTACTAAATTCACCCTTGTGATAATGTGGGTTTCCTTGCTAAATATGGTGGCTACCTCCCAACCTTCAATATCTCAACAACTATATTGTAAATGGGCTTGCTTTGGTCAAGCCCCTTGTGGATATTTCGCCAAGAAAAAGTATGATGAATATATAATAAATATCTTTTATTAATGAGTAGATGAAAAAATGAATAATGTAAATGATGACGATTACCTATGATGTCAAGCCCATGTCTGGGCTTTGTATAGAGCTTTTGTGAAGTCCAAAAAAATGTTAGTGAAAAACATGATAAAAACACAAACAATATTACTAAATTATAAACCATCAAGCCACTTGATAAATCCCCACCCTTCTAATCACAATGGAATCTAATGCATTCCTAGATTGATTCATTAGAAGATTAAATAAATTCTTTGATCAAGATATCCAAATAAAGAAGCAATGTATTCATATGCAAATCAGAGCTTTATTTAAGCAACAATTCAATAGAAAAACATGTACATGGTCATGTCAACATAGAGCACAAACACAAATTTTCAAGATTAGAATTTGGAGCTAAATTGGTTGGATGTTGTTACTACATGTTATTGTCTACCATATTTGGCATCTTTAACGATCAAGATATTGGTCATGTCAACATAGAGCACAAACAAAATTTTTCAAGATTAGAATTTGGAGCTAAATTGGTTGGATGTTGTTACTGCATGTTATCATCTACCATATTTGGCATCTTTAACGATCTATATATATATATATATATATATATATATATATATATATATATATATATATATATATATAAATATAAAATTCTCAATGCATCCTCTCGTACTCACCACATAAGTATGCAAAGACACATAATTTAAAGCACTCCAAAACCAAGTCAAAGATGCAACACTACTCTCTTCAACTTGATGGCTTTAGAAAGTCTATGAATTATAGATTAGTCATTGCCAACTTCTTCTTCTTTTAAATCTAAAAAGATCAAATGCTTGTTTTAGTTGTGTAGTTATTGGTAGTACGAAAGATGATATGCTTAACAACCATAGGTCTTCACTCCTTGGAAGAATATAGATAGCATAGCAAGCAGTCCCATCCCTACTTCATTGCAAATTTCAAGATTTATGTAATGATTAGGTTTTTTCTTATAGGAAAGATTTTGCCAAGAAATGGATTATTTTGTTGGCATGATAAGCATAATTAGGAACTTCAATGACAACATATTTAACATTATCTAAATAGGGCTCGAGTCTTAACTATAACTAATAAAATTGAACATCAAAAACTCTGTAAAATCATTTCTCAAAACTTCCTTTATAGACTAAATATGGACTGGGTCTTTATTAGAGTGCTCTGGTAGTTAAACAATAGAAAATATATTTGTCTATGTCACAAAAGATTTCTATAATCAAATCAGGAATACAATAGCTTTTCACCCGTCTTAATAAGTGGTGGGTTTTGGAATACTACATCTTACTATAGTAAATGTAAATTGTATAGTTAATATAATAAATAATTATGGGTATGAAAAAAAACTATTATAATGTCAATTTGGTGTAAAAGTTTTGTACAAGAAAACAAGGCTTTTATAAGCCAATATAGTGTAATTATAAAATGAAGCACTTTCAACAAGTTCAACCAAACATTAGACAAACTTTCTTCAGCTTTGACCACCCAACATTCTTTGAGTAGAGCTTGAGGTGCTTATACACCACCATGTACAACAACTATTTAAATTCATTTGTTGTAGAGAGAATGAAATGCATATATATCATCTCATAAAATAGTTATTTGAACTTGTATATTTGTTTGTTTTTGCTGTTGCTAATTTAAAGAAGTCTTTACAACCTGCATTGAAGTTTAAAATGGTTGTATTGAATAGTGGAGGCTATGGATTTCTTGGTTATTAAGTGATGTAGATTGGCTAGAAAAAGTTGCATGGGTATGGATGTGAGTCGAGTAGATCCTATTTTTTTTCTATTTAAACTACTTCCAATAATTTGTGGTGGCCTAGACATTTTACAAATATAACTAAAGTGCTACTAAAACACATTTATAGGAAAATGAAGTCAATTTTTTCATTTAGTAGTACAAAATTAATTTGAAAAAGCTTTTAGGATTTTAATACAATATTAAATGAAGAGAGTGTAACAAAGACATAAGAGTTTGGTGACACTAGATATTGGAGGCATTTTCCATCTCATGATAGCTTCTTGCTTAGAGATCATACTTTCACAAAGCACTAGTTCCTCATTTGTGTCCCTTTGTGGAACACGAGTGGGCTAGGAAGTTTTGTAATTGTAAATATAACTCCACTCTTTGAAGATAGGCAGAGATATAATATACATGGAGCTCAATTTGGATGGTTGCTTAGATAGTTCAAGAGTTTGTGAATCTTGAGAGTTATACCCTTACAACAATCTTGAGACAACTTGATGGAACAATGAATACAGCTCAACATGAATAGTTGTTTAATAATTTGAAAGATTTCCAATTTGGAAGTTTGGAGATGTGGAATCCAAGAAATTAGAAATCAACTTGGGAGTTGTCATGATGTAGCTTGATGGAAATCTATTTGGTCCAAGAATTGTTTCAAAAGAGAAGTTTTAAACCAACATATAGTTTTGATTAGTTCTAGTAAAATAATGAGGATAATATTGCATTACTACATTTTATTATGGTATAGATTAGGTAATTAAATATAATAAGTTAAAATAAATTTCATTATAGAAATATTAAAAATATTAACTACATGGTAGTTAGTTGAGTAAGGAGTTTTAGTGATGGAAACAAAGCTTTACAAACCAATCTAAAAAATAATGTCATTATATATGTTTTTATTATCTAATACATACTATGGAAGGTTCAATGGAAAAGGCATTACCAACTTGTATGGTTCGTAAGGATATAGTTCAAGCATAGAGCTCTATGTTTGTATGCATCATCAAGGAATAGTTGTGAGATTGGCTAAGGAGGACATCACAGATCCTTCATGCATTTTATTGAGTGCTGAAGAGAAGTTAATTTTAGGTTTTGGAGATGGTCCATAGCTTAGTTTCCATGGGATTTTCTTGAATATGAATTTAATTTACTCTTTGTTGCTCTTATGTCTTGGCAATGAGTATGCTGAGAGACTTTTGGATGACTAGCTGCAAGGTTAAAAGTGCTTGGCATATTGTCCATTTGGCCCTTAGGAGATTCTTCAGGAAAAATGCTACTCTACCTTAAACAATTATTTCATCGTTAATCTACATTGATTTTTCTTGTCTCATGTAAATTATTATATACATTCTAATTCTCTTATAGAGATTCTATACAATAAGATTTTTATTCTTCTTAGACTTTGAAGATCTATCTTTCTACTATCTTGTATATAAATAGTAAGCTACAAAAAATATTATTAGTATTAACATAATATTTCCTTACTGATATTGATTAAAGCCAATGTCTATCTAGCCATCAAAAATCCTAAATCTTACCAAGGAGAATTTAAACAAAAAAAACAAGCTCCCCTTTTGATAAGATAAAGGTTTCTAGACATAGATCTGCTCAAGAAGTGTTTAGAGATTTAAGTTTCTAGACATCCTCTAAATTTTCTCAAAGGGAGTTTGAGGAAAAAAGTTGCTCCTCAATATAGTGATAATTAAGTTTCTAGACATCCTTTAAATCTGTTTAAGGAAAGTTTGGAGAAAAAAAAACTCCCCTAGATAAGATTTAAATTTCTAGAAGTCCTCTAAATCTATTCAAAAAGAGTTGAAGAAAAATCTTACTCCCTCATTAATATAATACGATTTAAATTTCTAGATGTCCTCTAAATCTCAGAAAGAATTAGAAGAATTTTTTTTCCCCTCATTGATAAGATATAAGTTTTTGATTATACACGCAAACTCTCTTAATTTGTGAAGACTGAATGCATCGATAATGGATGAACTGGGTAGTCTACCAGGAGCTTAGACATTATCAAAGAGTGGGATCAAAACAGTTCCCCTCCAAACCACACACAACACCCAGATTCCAGTCATTGATTGGGATGACTTGGTCTCTCCACATCTTCAACAAGAGACCATTGCAACAATCTCTAGAGTTGCACAAAAGTAGGGTTTCTTCCAAATCATCAATCATGGAATCTCACACTCCAACTTCTCAAATGCAAGAAGTGGGCAAAGCTTTTTTCAATCTTTCCTTGGAGGAAAAGGAATTGTATAGAAATGAACAAGCTAGGAGCCCTATTGGCTATGGAAGCAAATTAAGATATACCCAAGATGCTAAATTGGACTATGAAGATTATTATTAGAAAGGATTGAAATTGGGTTGATGTTCAAAGTATCCCAGTGCCCTCACTATTAAAAAAGCTTATATTAATTATTATCATTTGTTAAGTTTGAATAGATTCAAACTTAAGACTTCTTAGATAAGAAGCTCACAACTTTGAACACAACTTATCATTGTTGAAAGTGTAATTTATAAGCAATTCATAAGATATTGGCTTATGTTGAAGATATTGAATCATACCATATACAATGGTTATTTTTGTTGAAAGAACATGTAATAAGCAATGGGATATGTATCAAAACTTATACAACTCTATAACCTTCAATGACCATTGTTTTCAATACATAATAATCTCACCAAGATAAGTTTATCAATATTGATTTATTGTGACTTTGATGTTGCTGAGATATAATTAGTTGAATGGTTGTATACTTGTTTTGCTCTGCACTTAAAATGATTTGTGTACTTTTCTAAGTATTGGAATGAATTCAATAAATAAGGTAACATGGAGCTACATCTCACATAGAGACATGTCTCTACATGAGACATGGCATTTATGAACTTATCATTTGTTACCATTAACAATTGTTTTATTACCCTTACTTAGCGATATCATTATCATGATCATGATTGATTATATATGCTGCAATACACCATAATATATCAATATTAATTATCGATGCACCAGGGTAAACTTTAAGAAACCCCACTCCAAAAAAAGATATAAAATACTGGCAAATCTTTCATTATTTTGAAAATCCAAATTATTTTTATCAATGAATCTCAATAATAATAGGAGGTCCAATGATCATAATGGAATATTACAAATCAAAATTGAACATGTTTTATCTCATGGAAATTATGAGGATAATTACATTATATTTTAAATCAATAGTGAAAACTAAATATTGGTGATATAATCCCTAAAGTAACTAATAATTATGATAATTATTGATGAATTAATTTTAATTTCTTTGATAATATATAATATTTAGGTGAATCAAATCTAATCATGTATCGAATGTTGTGGTGAATCTTTGAGTTTAATTTTTTTTAATAAAATAAATTATTAAGTGATTTAAAATATTTTAGAACTAAATTTAATAAAAATGTGGTGATTTAGGTTGCATTAAATCTTAAATTATTAGCCAAATTGCTTGCAAAAAATTTCAAAAATTAGCCAATTTACGAATACTATCCACTAAAAAATACCTTGCAAAGCACTTGAGCAGTAATATGATTATTATTTATTTCAATATAATCGTTCATGTATATGTATTTAATAATATGATTGTTATTAAATTTCATGCCCTAAACTTACAAGACAAAACAACACAATTTTTTTTTTTTTTAACCATTCATCATTATACATACATACATACATATATATAATTCCATGTTGTGTTACTAATGACTAATTCCTTCTTATTATTAGGAAAACCTACCATTTAATAAATAAGGTGAGATAATGGTTCGATTAGGATTTAGACTCAAAAAATGTATTCTTCCAAATCAATAAATTTACATGTTTTAGAAAACATTTCTTAGTTACCAATTACTTAACCTTTACCTTATGCCTATGTGTCTATCAGTCCACTAATACCTATATACAAAATAGTCACTTTATAATCACTAAATATATCCTATAGGTATGAAGTCTGAACCAATTTAGCTATGTTTGGTTTAAAACCTGGAATGACTACCAATTGTCTTTGTTCCATTAACTACTATCAATAAGTCCTATTCCCCTAAGACCCTATTATTCCTATTTACTAACATGCCTTATTAATTGTTGCATATTCCTAACTAAATTGTATGTACATGTACAACCATATACTTGATTTCTTCATTTCTAATTGCTCCCTTAGGTTATATACAAAGAAATTATTTATCTATGAGAACCAAGGTATAGAAAACATAGGTCCTTAAAGAATTTCCCAACCAACCTCCACTATAAAAAATGAAATAAAGTTATTCTATACCAGTTATTTAAATTTATTGTTATAATTAGTCTTGGGTTCGATTGTAAATGTGTTGTACCAACAATGTCAATATTAAGGATTTTAAAAGAAAGAATTGTTATCTTAATGATCTTTATTTAATTTATTAATTGATTACATTTAAATTAGACTCCTTATTTATTTATTGTTCATTTTTATTATTCCTTTTATCAATTATTAATTAGCAAATATTCTTAAATCAAGATAACCCCACATTCTAATGAAATGAAACCCATTTAATAAAACCCAAGTTCTCTTCTCTACTCATAAATCAACAAAACAATAGGATATGCAATTTACTTTTTTTCTAATCCTAAGTAGATTAAGCACTTAAATTAATAATTATCCTTCCATAATCTAAATAAAATTAAAACTTATGTTTCCCTTTGATCATTTCACTACCTCTTCCACACTTACTAACTAGCTCTACTTATTTTACTTGCTAATAATTATTATCACATGACTCATACAAATCTAATTCTAATATTAACACCTAAGACATAAAATTACCCCCAAACATATTTTATTATTCCCTCCTACCTTCCACTATATCCTAACTCCCACAATACCTAAGTAATTATCCTAACCAAATTCCAAACTTTAAATCTACCCTATATCTAGCACCTAGATCTTCTCCCAAGGCTTCCCCACCTAATCACTTACACATTCCCCTTCTTAGATTTGCACTTTAATTCCTCCATTCTCTTAGGCTCACATGCCCTTCTTTTCTACTTCCTAGGTGATGAGAGTTGGCCCATCACTCCCCACTTTAGGTGCCTAAAATTAAAGGTCTTTTGCAGCATAAAACAAGTACAAAGGGGACTTACCTCTTTCCAAGGTGGCAACTGATCCCAAGTTACTGACATATGTAAGTTAAAATATTTAATCAATGCCCCAAACATTTGTAGGAAGGTAAAGGTGCCTAAAATGCAAGATTATGTTACCAAGGAAAACATGACTACTTTCCTGTTAACATGCACTCAAGGATTAACTAATACATAGCCGTCTAGTGGGGCCCTCTACCCACATTTTTTCTTTGGAGACTTTATTTTGTTGGTCATGAGAGATGAGTCGCCTAGGTAAGTATATATAGCAAGTTGGTGAATAAGTATTATTCTTTTATTAATGCTTGGTACAAGTTTAGGATTGTTTTAGTTCCTTATATATATATGTATGTATATTTTTCCTTTTTATATTTTCTTGATTTGGTGAGATAGTGACTTGCAGTCACATTACCTATATGAGCCCCCCCCCATTGCCATTAATAAGATAAAGTGTTTGTTATGTTAAAATATGTCATTTAGGATATAGGTTTCTTTATCAATATTGATGCACTTGATTCTAGGGAATATTCCTTGATTATTTTAATGCCTGTATTATGGGAAGGGATTTATTTTCCTTCTCCATACATTTTCCAAAGAGGAAAATAACATCTTTAGCAAGTTCATATCTTAAATCTTATATATATTCTATGTCATCTATTTATTGACCTATTTCTATAGTTCAAGGTATTCATAATGTGTTGGTGTAATGATAAATTAGGAGTTCTTATTATTATGTTATATATAGTCTAGATTGATGAATTCATTCAACTTTTGAACATTAGACTCAATGTAAAATTATATACACATTCCATGACAAGTTTATATATAATACTATCTAATTTTTCTCATCTATGTCTTAAGAAGTTTGGAACCATTAACTTGAAAACTAATAGTGCATCCTCTTGAGAAGGATTAAATATAAATTTGCATATACAACTATTATACCATAGAGCTAAAATGATAACAAAGTTCAATGATGATAATCCTCCTACCATTATAGTTCTTTCATGATAAATTTTTTTTTGGCAAACATACATAAACATGGAGGAGATCAAGAACTTTAAAATAAGACATCATATCTCTCAACAACATCACATAGTCCTTACAATTACTTCCAAGATGCACAGAAAGGTGGTGAGTCACCATAACAGAATTACACAAATGGATAGACCTTACACATCACATAGATGTTCACAATCCCTCTATTGTTAGCTAAATATGAACAACACAATACTCTTACACAACACAAATATAACACATAGCAAATGGAGTTTGTATCTCCATCATCCACTCATTTGAAACAATATTTACTCCCTTATGCAATGAAATCTTCATGACTTCCAAGTATCCAAGAGCATCAAATAACCTACAATTTCAAGAAAATAAAGAACCATGGAGGCTCACCTCCCAACCTAGGCCTTAAGGAGGCCATCCCCGTGCTAGGGGAAACAAGGCTCAACCGAGATGCATTCAAACAACATCATAATAACAAGAACCAACATGAATACCATAGTTTAACAACACATGTACAATCCCCAACCAAGGCTTACACAATGATTCATAGATGGAATCATAAACATTGGGTGAAGGTGGGCTCTTGAATAAGGATAATGCCATATGCTTGTAAAACAACAAATCTTGCAATTGCAATATTCCAATAAGGCTTCCAAGAAACATGCCACAACAAGGCCATCAATAAAAAATGCCTCAACAAGGCTATCAACACTTACTCCTATTCACATACGCTCACTTATACCTCCCATAAAATAATAGAAAGGCATATGGCTTCAATAGAGCCCATACTCCATGAAAACTATCCCCTCTCCAAGAGAAGGATTTCTCAACTCCAATGTAGAGCCCAACTAACCCCTTTGCCCCAAGGCTTCTCTTCCCTCCCAAGGGTGAGTGAAGCCTTCACACTGAACACAACATTCATTCCACAACCACAACCCAAGAAAACAAAACCAAATGCAAATAGATTCAACATGCTCACTCACATACATAAACATTCACAACATGCACCATATACAAACACATAGATCCTACAAGAAACACTCTTACAATTTCTATCTTCAACTTTCATGAAATGAAAGAAAACATGGCATGAAGCACTAACCTCCTTCCAAGCTATGGTTATGAAATGGTGATGAAGATCTTTCCTTCCTTGGGTTCCAAGCTTCTTCTTCCAAAACCCTATTCATCTCTACAATTAGAGAGTGGGCCAACAACCACTAAGTTTGGCACAAGCTCCCTAAAAGACCTCCACTTCCAACCCACCTACCCCTCTTACACCCTTGTATCTTTCTACCAATGGGAACTTAGCCAAGTGGAGAGGTGAGGAAATAAGTCATGCGTCACTCTAATTTTCGAATTGGCTTGAAAATGACTAGTTTAGAGAGTCTCCTAAGTCCCCTAGGCCAACTTATGGTCATATTTAGACCCCCAACCTATACCACTACCATGTGGGTGTCTTATTTTCACCAAAATAACACTTGGAAATCACTTTTAGGCTTTCTAAAGTTCCTATCAAGTTTAATTTGAATTCCATCATTAAGGTGACTCATCCTAACACTCCCAAGGTGGGTTAACTAAATTTCATGATGGGATTAAATTTAGGTTGAGTGACTTCATGCCTAAAAATCCTATATAACATGTCATTTACACATAGACAACACAAGTGTCAAATGACACACACACATTAAATACTTTACAAATCACGATGAAATGTCACTAATTAATCATGATCTTTAAACTTATAGCACCCATGCACAATCACATTACAAAATGAACACAATACAATGATGTTTTAAATCTTCCAAAGATTCACCTTGGCTTTACCGTATTCACATAGGTTTGAACCTTGTTTCCCCGAATAATCTCCATGGTTCAACTTTCCTGCACACTCAACTTAATGTCAATAGCCCAATGAAATAATATAGAAATACATGTAGATAAGTGTAGAATAATCCATTATCACTTAATTACATTAACATATTCAGTTAACTTCCATCTAATCATTTCCATAAAATATTCAAAACATTAAAATATCAAGATATGTATAACATTAATCTTTCTAATCATAACAAAATTACCATTCTAAATACCATCACAATTCTTGTCTATTGTAACAATAAAACACCAAATTCATATCTATTAAATCATTAAAACATGTAAAATGGATCCTCGTATATATGTCATAAGTGAAAATCACTATTGTGCAACCTTGTTAACTAGTATCCTTTCAAATCAACTAACCAAAGTAATATTTCTAACAATGTCCATTTTATCTCGTTACGAGGTGTGTGTGCCCCTAGGGTTAATTTCTCATGCCACTAAATGTTTCCAAATTATGTCATCATATTTTAAAACCAATCTACGAGTGCAACCATTATGCTTTGTTATCTTTTGATCTATATTCATTATTATTTCTTACAAGAGTGAATGTTAATTCATCTCCCCTAATTGTCTAGTAAATCATACCTTGAATCTTGTGACTAGGTTCTCAGCTTGAACATGTTGAGTCTCATTTTCAAGTGGTCCTATCTTATCGACCTAATGTTATTGGATAGGGTATCAACCTTATAATAATCAAAACCTACATTAGTCTCTGATAGGATCTCATAAATTATTTCTAATAATGAAAAAGTCAATCATGACCTAATCAATTCCTAATCATTTTCATTCCTTACGATTTATAATAGGGTATGAGTGTGGGCCTTACATTAAATACATATACACAATTGGTGATTATTAATTCACTGATTATTAATCATATATATCATAGAGATTAATTATGATAAGGTAAAGGATAGAGATCAAATTTTTAGAGCCAACATGATACTTATACATTTGATTGCATCGATTAGAGTAAGGGTAATCAAACAATTGTTAATGGTAACAAATAGTTGTTTCTAACAGATTTAATAACCCACCTCCTTCTTTATTACAATAACTACTGTGTAATTGAATCACGTCTCTTTACTTGCATCCTCCAAGATCTTAAGTCATCATACATCTTAACATCTCATTCTCTAACCTTCTACAAGGTTTATCAACCAACTGACAGGTCTAGACCTTCCCAATATTCTAAATTCAAAAGTTGCACTAGGAAGCCTAGAAGGGGCTCATTCCTAGTAGCCCTATTTTTCCCAAATTTACTCTAAACTTCATAAACTTCCATGAAACCACCAAAAATATTTATATAATCTCTTACTAGGTGTAAAACCATATCTAAATCTCTAATATTGGTTTAAGATCACAATTTTTTAGCTATTTTCTACCGAGCCCTAGTTCCTAGGCCTTTTAGGCTTAAAAATGTTGTTTGGCCTTATAGGCTCATTCCCATGAAGCCCATGAAGCAAATTATTCCACAAAAATCATTGGAACGGTATTTCCATCCTTTCCACTAAAGCTTTTGCCTTCACCATTCCTAGAACACCTTCTGTGTTGTGATCCTTAGCAATTAGCATGTTAAACTTGTAGTCACAGTCATTAAATTTAGTGACGCATCTCCATTTGATGAAAAATCCCAATATCCTGACCCTTAATACTATCTCCACCTTCAAATAAAACTATCCACTAGGTACCAAGAAGTTTGGGTTGCGAGAATAAAAGAAAACACAAATTTATCTCTAAACTCTCAATACAGACTTAGGGTAAACAAAAAGTATGAACAAATCTTAAACTTAAAAAGGAATGTTCCTTATTCTAACCAACATCATATTCCATCTTACACAATATATATATTCAACTTTCTAAAATATGAAAATAATTACTTACTGACACAATACTCCAAGTTTAGAAATAATATTGTTGAGTGTGCATAGAGTTGCTGTAAAAAAATTCCATTTTCCATTCCCAAATCTATATAGGGTGTCATTACTATTTTAAGGTGGGAGATAAAAAAAAATTTAAATTCTTCCCCTATATTTTCAACTTTAGCTACCACAAATCTCATCAAATAAAGCTCTAACTATTGAGCTTCCATATTTTGCAAGAAAAGTTGCAAAAAGTTACATAACATTTTTTGCAATTTTTTGCAAATTTACATTTTTTCCAAAAACATAACACAACAACTTTACTAATGTCATCTAACTATACCCAAAATATGAAAAATATGTAACATAAAATTTATGATTTTTGGTCAACTCCCATGTTTGACCTCATGTTGACTACCCCTTGACTTTGCTAGAAACCTTAGAAATCATGCAATTCAGATGTCAAAAATGCACAAAAAGAAAATCTAAACTAACTTGTGTCAACTTGGACACCTATTGGCCTACACACTCTTCTCCTCAGTGTTTAACTACCTTATTCATGACCTAGGCCCCATGTGCCATATTCCCCTTGCTTGAGAAACTCAAGTTCCTTGAGTTTCTAACTACTAAAGGTTTGTGCCATGCTTGATGATGTCTTCTTCAGTCATCCATATTGCTTCTACTTTAGGCGAACCCTGCCATTTCATGAAATACTCTTTGTACGTCTTATTCCTAGTCTTCTTGACTATCTTGGTATCTAAAATGCATTCCAACTTTAATGGTTTGTTCAGTGGAAGATCCTTTATCCAATCTACCTCAGTATCTACCTTGCTGTTGTCACAAGAATCTATGTTGTTGTTGTCCCCTTTGTATAATTTTAGATCAACAACATTGAAAATGGGTGATATGCCAATCCCTTGTGGTAGATTATTAGATAAATAGTAGCAAAGAAAAGCTTTATGTATTGTCTTTATTTGAATCACATGTTTTCTAAACACACATCACTTTATACAAACAACTATTGTCTAAGGAATAGAAGGTAAATCACTCTTCTAGGAATTGCAACAAGGAAAGAAACCTTTAGGGTAATTAGACATAACTTCACATTTTGAACCATTTCTTGATAATATATCAAATTATGAAACATATAGTGGATTACAAGTTGGGGGAAGTTCAACAAAATTAAGATACTTTTATCAATAATGATCTCAATATGGACAATTCATATCTCAAATTGGTTGCATTATATTTTGTATGATTGCAAATCTAGTTTCTTTGTTGTTATAAATTTGTGGTGCTCTTGAATAATAGTGGAAAATAGAGGAAGAATCATAATAATTGTCCATTGGAATTTATTGCTAAAAATATAGAAAAGGCTAACAACATAGGCACAACCAATATAAATAGGTGGTGCAGGAGCACCTAGGTAGGCTAGTATGAAACCTAGGGATTCCTTTTTTTTTGGCTTGTAGTGATAATTATCCACATCACTAGTCTAATAAGAGTACTATTTGGTCCTTAGGTGTGTTTAGGGGAGTTGGAAAGACCCAAAATGGGCAAGTTGCTAGAAAGTGCAAAATGTTGTCAACTAGGTGACTTAGGTTCTAGAAAGGGTAAAATGGTCTACTAAGGTTCCATCACCTTGGATATGTTATTTAAGGTTTTTTAATGCATAATATATTTCCAATTGGTCTTTGGAATATGTTTGGAGGTCTAACTCTAATTTGGGAAAAAGTTGCTAAAATGTTGTCATGTTGTCATGACAACATTTTCTTGTCGAGAGCAACTTCTTTGCAAGATTTTGCAAATTCATGTTTGCAATGCTCTAACTATTTGGAATAGTTATGAAACCAATGGGGGAACCCTTAAAATCATGAGGAAAACCTTTTCAATGGGTTGGAAAAATTGGAGAAAGTACTATATAGACTATGCACATCATTTTGGTTGCCAGTCTTGGTTGCTCGACAAACTTCTTCGAGAGAATGTTAATTTTTAGTAAGTTTGTGAGTTGGAACTTGTCGTCATCCTTTTACTTTAGTTACATCATGGTGATTAATTTTGGATCTTGAAGCCTTGATGTTATTTTTTGCAACTCAAATGGAGTATTTAAATTATGCTTAAACTTTCATCTAAGTTGCCAATTTGGGTTCTGGTTTTGGTACATGGATATGGTGGCTCATTGGAGGAAAATAGCAATAGTAATAATAAAAATAATAGTGCTGGAAATAATGGCCAAGGGGACCAATTCACTAAATAACGATGTTGCAAATTAGCACACAATAATAACTAATAGTAAACCTCTCATGCCTATATTTCTCCTAGAGTCCAACCACAAGCTGAAAATGAACCTACATAAAATGGTTTGCAAGATCACTTCATGCAAGACTGAAACAAAACAATCAAGTGTAGGTCAAACCTAAGACATCTTTAAGAGATTATAAGGACCTCTGACTGATTTATAGAGTTGAATACCATATGAAAATAACTTGTAGAAAAAGGTTAGAAAATTGATCTTCTTCTACTATGATGTGTCGAGCAAGACAATGACAAGAACATGGGTTATAAAAATATATACCTATTTTTGGTTTATCCCCATGCTATAAGATGAGGTCATTTAAATATGATACTATTCACTTGGTTGTTATTTCTCATGATTGGTGGCACCACAAAATGATCATTATGGGACATGATCAGAGTACCTCTTATGAAGAGTTCACTAAGAGACTTATTGAAAAATTTTACCCTAAACATCATTTTAAGAAGTTGGCTTAGTTTGAACAATGTTGTTTAGTGGAAACCTACATTGCTGATTTTTAGAGTTATCAATATTGACCATTGATATAACATAGAGGAGGTTGATGGTGCTATTTATGGATGGTTAAAAGCTCTTAGTTCAAGAATACACTTCAGTCCAAAAGATCTATGTCACAAAATAAGTCATGTAGAGGGAAAGGGTTGAATTTTAATGTGAGAACCAATCTATCAAAACATATAATAGAAAGTTTACAATTTTTGGACAAGTATGAATAAACTAGGACTTTCATACAACAATTCAACTCTTGATGACACCAATTTTTTCTTTCAAAACCATGTGTGCAAATATAAACATTAAGTACAACATGTCCAATTTTTTTGCAGATATACACACTAGTTATACCAAATTTTTCTTTCAAAACCATATGTGCAGATATAAACATTAAGTGCAACATGTCCAATTTTTTTGTAGATAAAAAATTAGTTACGTCAATTTTTTCCTTCAAAACCATATGTGAAGATATAAACATTAAGTGCAATATTTCCAATTTTTTTGTAGATACACACATTAGTTACACCAAAATTTCCTTTCAAAATCGTATGTACAGGTATAAACATTATGTAAAATATGTCCAATATTTTTGTAGATATAGATATTAGTTACATCAATTTTTTCTTTCAAAACCATCTATGTAGATATAAACATTAAGTACAACATGTCCAATTTTTTTTGCAGATATATTTTCTTGTGAAGAAAGACCACGCCTGACAATATGAACCCAAAAAAAAAATGAGACAATGGTTACATTGTGGTCATAGTTCTAAAGAAAAGCTAATAAATGTAACTATCCTTGCAAAAAGTGTAAGGGCTTAAAGAATCAAATAATTCTAATCTCGATCACCCAGAGTCATTGTAGGCAACATGGTTACGTTGAAGGGGGCAACAATTTTTGTCCATTGCTAAATGTGGATTTCCTACTAGAGGAACGTGGAGGTGTGAATATCCAAGCTGAGGATAACACTCCCATAGAAGAAGATGTTAATATGGTAGAGGACATGATTGAAGAAGATGGCATTGGAGCAAGTGATGAAGATGCTCATGATGATGGTACTAGCGCATCTAATAATGATGATGAAGATGATCTTGAAAAGTTATCAAACAAGCCCCTATACAAAGGCTCTCAAACAACTCTTCTCTCTGCTATAGTGTTGTTAATGAACTTGAAGGTTATGAATGGTTTATCCAATGTAGCGATGTCATGTATGTTAAGGTATGTCATTTTTGTCATCTTTAATGTTAGCATACCATTACTATTCATTATATTAACAATGCATATTTGTTTTTGTAGGTGGATATGTGAGTTTTTGTTACCACCATCAAACATTCTACCTCATTTCTATTGAGAATTATCTACCCTTATGAATCGGATTGGAATGAAGTATCAAACAATACATGCATGTTGCAATGATCACATTCTATATCATAAACAACATAAATTTGCAATAGAATGCCCTGATTGTCACATTAGTAGATATCAGTTAGATCAAATAACAAAAAAGGTGCCTTACAAGGTTCTTCAATACATTCCCATTATTCTATGTCTTCAATGATTATTCAAGTGCACTAGCTTGGCACAATTTATGGATTACCATGCACATAATAGAAGTCAAGATGGAATAATGCAAATGCCTACGGATGGTTATGCATTTAAAAAGATAGAAAAAACATAGTCACAATTTAAAGAAGAACCTCATAATCTCAAGCTTTCATTGGCAGTGGATAGTGTCAATCCATTTGGAGATATGAGATCTATTTACTCAGTGTGGCCTATTTTTGTTATTAATAATAACATTCCTCCTTGGATGTCCATAAAGAGGGAGCACATAATGTTGGTAATGATTGTGCTACGTATTATTTTTATTTAATAGTTATCTAAATTAATTTATAAATAGTGCATGAAAATGGTCATAATAATTATGTAATATTTTTGTTCATTCAATTACTAGGTAAGTACCAAGTTAAATATATGAACGTGTATATTGAGCCACTAATTGACAAGTTGTTTAAATTATGGAATGTTGTCACTATGTATGACATCTCTAGACCAATAAGAAAAAGACAATTTCAATTCCATGCAATGCTTGTATGGGAAATACATGATGCCCCTGGGCTAACTCATTTTTGTGGTATGTTATATTGTTAAGGTCACATATTTTTGGTCTGTTATAGTACTTACACATTATTATTGTATGATTAAGTTGTGCATGATAATTGTACATGATCTTTTAGGTTTTTAGACAAAGGAAAAATTCACATGTCTAGTTTATAGTCTAAAGATGAAATCTTGTCATTTAAGAATTTAGGAAAGCAGGTGTTTGATGAGTTTAGACATTTTCTCCATAATAATTATAAGTATTGAATTACTGAAAAACATCTTGTTAATGGGAAAGAAGAGAAAACATCAAGGCCATGAAGAATGACACCTCATCTATGGAAGTTGAAATATGATCGACTAAGTCATCGAGGTAATGTCCAGTTTGTGATCCAAAGTTTGAAATTTATATTTTGATATTGTCTTATATTTAGTAATGATGTAATTGATGCTTGTGAAGGTCGTCAAGGCATCAATGAACAACTTCCTAGTGAAATGAAAAGTTATCCTACTCAATTTAATAGGTTACCATACTACAAGGATCTCTCAATTGTGTATTTGTTTGATGCTATGCATATTGGAAAGAACGTAACAAAAACACTATAGAAAATATTGGATGGAAGGCGTGATAGAGAAAAAATTGCCAAAATTTTTATTGACATTCATGAATCCAATCATACACTGAAAGATTTCATTGAATCAAATAGTAATGGAGACCACATAAATACAAGTGCCCTTCCTTGGTTATTAATGGAGCAAAAAAGTGATGCATTAAAAGAAGTCATAATTTTTTTTTTCCCACAAGATTTGTTACAAATATAAGTACTCTTGTATCAAAGAAAGATGATTTTGGGCCAGCGTTGAAAACCCATGATTGACATACCTTCATCGAAGTATGTCATGTTCTCTATTTACAATATATTTGTAAAATTGAATGTACTACCTATTGTATTATGTAAAAATATATTGAAATAATCACTTTTTAATGATTGCAGTACATCCTACCTCTATCCCTCTCACACTAGTTTGACAATAGTATTAAACAAGTTATATATGATCTTGAAAAATACATGACGTTAGAAGTTTTTTTTTCTTAGATTTGTATAATTTTATTTGAAATCTATTGTATAATTTTATCTGAAATCTCATTTAAATATTCTTGTGTGTTGAATCTCTTTTAGGTGGTTATCATCTAAAGAAATTGATAAAAAAATATAAAATATTGGAAGAAAAAAATTCTACATCTTATGTGTGAAATGCAAAAGTGTCTACCTTCAACCTTTTTCAATGCTCAAGAACACTACCTCATACATCAAGATGATGAGATTGAATTATGTGGACCTATACAAACTAGGTCAATCTGGATGGTTGAGAGGCATTTAAAAATTAATGAAGGGCTTGGTTTGATAAGGAGCACATCCTAAGGGTTCTATGGTATACCAGACCATGGTGTACATTAGTGAATATCTTCCATAGTTTGTAGCAAATATCCATGTAGATTGTATTTGGGATCCCAACTCTATTAATAGATTCAAAGTTGAGTACCTAATGGGTAAAGATAGATTGAGGAGAGTGAGAGGTAATTATAAGTTATTTTTTTTTGTAGTTAATTAATTCTTATCCATCATCAATATAAGTTGTTTCTAACTATTATAATTGTTTTCTTTATAGTTGGTTGTGAGTGGGATGCACTACATTTGTAAATTGCAAACAATCTTGATTGGATAAAAGTACAGTCTCAAGAAAATGGTTATTTATTAACATGGGATAGTGTTTCACTATTGGTTAAAGAATCTCATCATAATGGAAATCTTAATGTTACGCCAATGGTACTTGATCTTGCATATGGCTTAAGAAATACAAAGGTACATAAAAGATCAATACTAATCATAAGCCATAAGTTTAATATCAACTCCCAAATCAATGCAAATAATCTTGACATGTTTGAATAATTGTGATGTAGGAGCATCCAGTGGTGTAAGGGCAATCCTGTGTCACCCAAAAAATATACCTAGACATAGTTTTTGTTTCATTTGTTTTCATTTTTGGATACCCATTTGGGTCAAATAAAGGTTCCAACTATCATAGTTCCACTATTAGTGTTCTGGGTTAGAGTTTTTAAGCATCTTGCAATTTGTAAAAATGCCTTAAAAAGGAGATTAGGCAATTGAGCCATAATTATGGTGAGTTAGAAGGTGTAAATTGGAAGGATGATTATAATTGTAATTTAGAACACTCCAAAAAAATAATCAGGTAAACAGGCTCCACAATTAGAAAGTTATTGTAGTTTTTCAATTTTTGGAGACCTAAGAATGCTTCAAAGTCAAGTTTGAGGCACTAAATGACCTCGTACAGGCCCAAAAAATGGGGGATGAGAAATGCTGGTCCATAGGGCTATAGAGAACTTTGAGAGCTTTCTAGAAATGTAAACAGTTTGTCAATCAGAGCTACGGTTCAAAAGTTATGCCTCCTAAAAGTTTAGCTATCATTTTTGGATTCTTCTAATTTTGTGCTGACTTCTAACACGACTTTTGGAGCCTTCGATTTTGGTGATGGATGCCAACTAGCACTTTCTAGAATAAATTCCTAATCCTTATTCATTTGAGGTCTATTTAAGAACATTTCTGGCATTGTAAAAGGTAGTTCGAAGTGGAGTTTGAGAGAAGGTACTGGAAGAAGAAATTATCTCCAGATTTATACTATTGTAAACCCATAGGTCATGTTTTTGAGTCTGTTTTCTTTGTACTGAGTGTATTAGCATATTTTCATAGTTAATAAAGTTTCCCTTTCTTGTTGTGTCCATCCTGGTCTTGGGTT
Source organism: Cupressus sempervirens (assembly GCA_028749045.1). Taxonomy (NCBI): domain Eukaryota; kingdom Viridiplantae; phylum Streptophyta; class Pinopsida; order Cupressales; family Cupressaceae; genus Cupressus; species Cupressus sempervirens. Next base: position 185,669,748 of record CM053784.1, on the reverse strand, counting down.
GTGACCCCATCAAATTGTAAGTCAAACACCACAAAGATATGTACTACCATGGCCATAAATTTCACATAAAAAAGTCAAACAAAATGAAGAAAACTTGTGATTCTAGGATAAGTACAGTCTTTGCGGTCACCAATATTTCATCTAGAATTGACATACATCATTCAATTTGAAAACCAATACTATGGAATTTTGGATGATATACTTGAGTTTGACTTTAATTCATTCAAATTAGTTCTATTTATTGTCAAATGGTACGGTCTACAGCTGAATCAAAATGATCTTGATAGGATTTTTATTGAACATGATAGTGGATTTACAATGATTAATACAAGGTCATTTGAGTTAGTTGGAGATGAGCCCTATGTTCTTCCAAGCCAATGTGAGCAAGTGTTTTACTTTAGTGTTCCACATAAACCAAATTAGTCATTTGTTGTTAGACATAATCTGAGACAAAGATAGGTAAACTATAATATGATGAAAGAAGAAGATATTGAAAAACCACAAGATGATGTAAATGATGATCATGAACGAATGGTACTCAATGATTAAGAAGAAGAAGAAGATGATGATTATGGTCATGCTGATGATGATGATGATGATAATGATGATCATGGTCATGCTAATGAAGATGGTGATGATGGTGATGATGATGATGGTCATGATAATGGTGATGAAGATGAAGATGATGATAGTAAAAATGGTGGTGGTGACAGTGATGATCAAAGTGGCAAGTTTGATTATGGTGATGATGATCAATGACACAACCAATGAAATGTTTGTCAAGGTATGATCATTGTCAAGTATTATGGGGTCATGATTTTTATTTATAGAAGTTTTTAAATTTCAATGAATGCATCATGCAATTTTTGTCTTCTACATAATTTGTAGTTTATAGAGCATTGTAAGCAAACAACTTTTCATTCATTACAATACGGGTGAATTTGATAAGCAAGGTGACCAACTTTTTTTTCAAAACCATATGTATAGATATAGACATTAAGTACAACATTTCTAATATTTTTTTAGATTTACACATTAATTAGACCAAATTTTTGACTAAATTAAGATAAATGATTTACATAATTAGGCTATTCAATGCCTTTGACCAGGATCTTGCACAATCACATGGATTGATAAGTATATGTCAATAGACCCTATAGATACAATTTTTTAATTTGCATATCTCCTCTTTACCATCAACATCAAATTTTTTCCTAGTGTGTCTCTCATTTTATAGATTGCAGGTATTACCAACTAGGTATTTGTCTGATCTATCTTGCTCAAGTGAGGAAAATGCGGTAATAGAAGACAAAAGTGAGACATTTAGTAGGCCTAAAATAGGGAGATCATCTAGAGGTCAAAAGACTAGAAGAAAATTCAACAAATGAATAGAATTTTTCCTTGCTAAGGGGGGGTCATGTTCTTATGATAATGAGAGTGAAGGTGATAGGGAGGTTCCCTTAAGGTATACACATCTTCAAAAAGAATGGGTACCCAAGGAACTACCTCAAGTTAACACTAATTTTTTTATTAATGAAAGGATATATCACATAGCTCCATCTTCATTACATGGTTTGGGCCTATTTTCCATGGATGACATAAAGGTCTATTACAATAAAGTTGTTAAATTGATCAAGTATGTAGAACCTTATTACAATTACAACAATTGGATGCAGATTGTGTAATATAAAAAAGTATGCATAGGTATGCATTGTCACAAAATTATATACAATGCAAAGAAAATGATAAAAGTAAAATTTTCACTATGTATATTGATGGAAGGCCAAAAGTAACATGAAATATTGCATTATTTATAAATAGTTCTCAACCTATGTCAACTAATAAGTTGGCAAATTGTATATTTGAGGGAGCGAGGGAAATTATGTTTTTGTATGTGCGATAAAATCAATAAGTGCAGGGGAAGAGATTTTGATAGATTACAATTTGAATTGTATTGATACAAAAAAATTCTCTACCATGGGATTGGTAAGTATAACATTTAAACCAATTTCTTCCAATTAATATTGACTCCAATATACAATCTACTTTATTAATAATAATTTTTTGGGTAAGTCTATTACTTTCATTTTGCTGCTGATTGCTAAGAATTACTAATCTTTTTCACAGGGAAACATGGATAGACCACCATCACAGGTGGGGACGCACCATCTCATGCACCTTCTTCAGCAAAGGTAAACCTTGATTATTGTAATTGTCCAAATTATATAGAAAAAAATGTTGTATTATTATGTTCTTTTCTTTATGGCTTTGGATTTATTTTGATGGAATTTTATTAAGATTGAATTTTGTAGATATACACATTAGTTACAGTAAATTTTTCTTTGAATGCCATATGTGTAGATATAAACATTAAGTACCGCAACATGTCAAATACTTTTATTTCATTGCTGATTCCTAAGAATTACTATTTTTTTCATAGGGTGACATGGATAGACCACCACGCATAGGCAGGGATGCACCATCTCACACACCTTCAATGGAGGTAGACCTTAATTATTGTAATTGTTCAAATTATATATAAACAAATGTCATATTATTATGTTCTTTTCTTTATAGATTTGGAGTTATTTTTATAAAATTTTACTAATATTGAATTTTGTAGATGTACACATTAGTTACACCAATTTTTTCTTTGAAAACCATATGTATAGATAAAAACATTAAGTACAACATGTCAAATACTTTCATTTCCCTGCTGATTGCTAAGAATTACTAATTTATTTTCACAGAATGACATGGGTAGACCATCATGCATAAGTGGGGATGCACCATCTCACACACCTTCTGTAGTGGAGGTAAACCTTAATTATTGTAATTGTTCAAATTATATAGAAAGAAATGTTGTATTATTGTGCTCTTTTCTTTATGGCTTTGAAGTTATTTTTATAGAATTTTACTGATATTGATGTCACAAATGATAGGAAAAAGTGAGAATAATAGTAGATCAAATGCAATATGAAATACAAGCATCATTTCTACATGACATCACCCTTAGTTCTGACCCTATGTTCATGGCCCAAAAACTCAAACAAAGATACTGTGATGAAATTGTTAACATTATCATCGAGTGTGACACAAGCAAGGAGAAAGAGGCACTGAAAAAAGAATTGGGCCGTAGGGTCAATTCTTTGAAGGTAAGCAGTAATTAATCTAAAGAAATAATAGAAGTTCAATAGATGTTTATATTTTATAGTATCTTTTGGATCATAATCTAAAATATTATGTGTTCTTCTACAGAAATATGTGACAGCTATGACACTACGTGGTGAACATGATGAGGGTTGTAGTGCACAACCTTCGTGTAAGTAACACTTTCTTTTTTAAAAAATTACTTATAATTATAGTATTATTACACTATTGAGTTTATTTAAGGCAATCACTAAGTGTTGAAATAGGACATCTAATGTTGAAAGTGAAATTGGTGCAAAATTGTTTGTTTTCATCAACATTATAATACTTAACTTTTATTTTTGGACGCTTCTAGCTAGTATCCCATTTGATCTTTATCCGTTGCAAATTTATTTTCTAACTATATTGTATTCTTCATCTCATGATGAAGTACAAATGCCTCCTTCAATCGACAGTTCGATATTTCCAAGTGCATTGTCAACAACAAGGAGCATGCAAACATCCTTGTCTATGCCCACTACAACTGGTAAAACTTTGTTTTGCTATCTTTTGTAATGTGATAATCATACATTTTTTTTTTGTTGGGTGGATTTTATAATCATGTACCTATTTTGTACACTAATAGATAGACCTTTAGTTGATAGAGCAATAGAGACCAGTACTACTAAAGATGATTCATTTTCTGGAGCAATCTGTGTGACTAGTACTAGTTCATTTGCAAGGACATTGTTGCTGAACAAGAAAACTATGTTTCCATTAAAATTGCAAAAGCTTCTAGGTGCTTTAAATTTTTTTTTATTTAAAGTGTAATTTTAGTTTACTTATACATAACTCATTTTGGACTGATAATCACTTTATGTTTTTGTAGGAAATAATGTTTTCTTTGATTATCTTTTTGATATGACATTGAGGCTATTTGGACCCACCATATGTAAAAGGTATGTAGTTTCATGTCATTGCTACAAATTTTTTTCTTCTTCCATTTATTGTACTATATGAAAGTTATTGATATAACAATTCCATTTTTTTAAAGGTGAAATGAACAGGGTTATGAATTAAAAAATCAGCTGATTACATCTTTTGAGGACCTATTTGGAAAAAAACATTTTTTACATTGCCCTACTTCTAAAAAGAGCATCAAGGTATATAAAGACTGTGAGGGATCAATATAGAAGGGTTCTAAAGGAGAACCCAAAGTACAATCATCCTCCTATGATTCCATTGATGGAGTGGAATGAAACAATAGAAGATACAAAGGAGAAAAGGCCATGTGAAAATAAAGGAAATGAACCAACACAGGGCAAAAAAAGGTATGTCATGATAGTATTAAGTACAATGTAATCATATTCTAATTAGTGATATTTGTAAATATATAATCTAACATGTTTGAAACTATCCATAGACTATAGGACACATCAGTAGCTACCAAAGTGAGACTAGAAAAGGCTGGCCAACACAAACTTGGCTTTGGTGGCTATATGAATATTTAGTCTCAACTTGTAAGTAGAAGCAATGAAATTTCATATAATTTTTTTATATAATGTTTCAAACAATTTTGTTTAATCAAACCATACATGCAAAACTGACAATATTAAGTAAAAAATATAGGGCATAGAATTAAATGTGGAGCTCACGAATGAAGATAAAAAAATTGCCTTGAAGGAAGTATATAAAGTCATGGTTGCATACCTACACCAAGAATCTGAAAGCCTTGCCCAAGAATCTAGTACACCAAATGAGACATAGGTCAATTGGTTAGATGAAAAGTAAATCAAATTGAATAGTTGAGAAATTTCTTTTTTGGTGTTAGTTTTGAACATTAATTGATTGCATACCAATGCACATAACATTTCAATGCAACCTTCATATCCTATCACAAAATCTACTCGTGGTGAAGGCCATGGTGTGAATTATAGTGGTGGAGGTATTAATTTTATATTAGAAATTAATTATGCAATTATGAATACAATTTAACATCTTCAATTGCAATTTAACATGTAACCTTTTTTTAAATATTTTAGAGCATGTTGAACATCATGGTGGAGTGAAGCATGTTCCAAGTGTTCAAAATGTTGACATGGCTGTGAATCAAAATGTTAATGTACATGATGTGGCATTGTCAGGTAAGAAAAATGCATGTTATGTTGTACTATTTAATTAAATACTTGTAATAGTTAAAAAAAAAAAAGAGTATGCCAATTCAACCCATTTACTTGTTTTTGCAATAGAGACCCCTTTAGTGCACTAGCCTCCTACTCCTCCAAATAGGAGGAGGCATCATAATTTGACATTATATGTTCCACAAGATTAGAAGAATGAGGAAGATATTGATGCTCCTATTAGCCTTTTTCTTAATAGATCTAAGGAAAACAAAAAGAAGAAATGATATTTTAAAAATGCTCTTTGCTAAACCTTGTTTGATAAACTTTGTTAGATAATGAAAGAACTTTGTCTTAAGTAATTATCTATGAATGTTTCCTATTAATATTAATTTTTATTTCATGTTAATGAATATTGTTATGTGTTAATGAAATCTTGATTCATATTGTGTATTAATGAATTTTATATCATACTAATGAATGTTATGTGATTGTATTGATTGAATGTTATAGTTTATAAATGGATGAATGAATGAATGAATGAAGTATGTAATTAGATGATAATGGGTAATTTAGATTGATGTTAGGGGGAGGGGAGTGAGGTTATAGATGAGCTTCCACCTTCACATGGTTGGCCTTGTTAAGTGGAGAATATTACAGTATTCTTGAAACCAAGTGAAGCTCAAACTAACATATCAAGGAATCTTAAACCCAATCCATCTACCTCTCATCTTCTCATCCTAGCAAGTCATTTTTTTGCCACTTTTTGCATATTCAATATTCTATTATTCACAATATTGATAATGGAAGCCTCTATCTTGTCAGTAAGTTGTTCCTATCCTATCCTTTTATTTTTAAAAATGCATCTATTTCTCTCCTACCATAACTCCCATATGAAAATAGATGGTGTTGCAGTCCAAAAGCCACCATACAAACAATCCTTATTTTGAATAGGCCAAGCTTGAAACATGCATAGGATTGACCTTGGTATTGTTGAGTTCCATCCAAGTCTGTTATGTAACCAGCTCCAACATTGGTGAGAGTATTTGCAAGCTCATAATATGCAACTTCTTGAACCTGCATATTATTTTTCTTTGAATGTATCAACTATAAGTATTTTATTTTGTAGTGCTAGCCATGCAAACAATCTTTCCTTTGGTAAGAACTTTTTATCCCAATACAATCACAATTAGATGTCTGTATTTGGTCTTAGCTATTTTATAATTAGGTAATTATAGCCTTCCTTAGTGTTCTAGTTTCCATTAGTCATTTGAAAGTTTCTCTAAACACCTCACATCCTCCATCGATACTATTTACCTCAACCCCAATAGAAATCTACAAACCATAGTCAATGAGGCCTACTAGAGAAACCTTCATTACTGCATCCAAACCAAGGTAACCCATTTACTTTGTATTTGTATACCATTGAAAGACTTGTAAACTTATATCCATATTATAACATTATTAAACTAACTTATCCTCTTTCTCTTTTGGTGCTCAAAATTGGTATTGCTATTCAAAGACGGTAGCAAAGAAAGAAACACGTGAGTATGTGATGTTTAAAGGTAGCCTTCATTTGATAACATTTTAAATTGCTTTTAATTTGAAAAATGAGCATATTAACCCATAATTGGGTGAGAAAATGTTTACTAATGTTGTTCTTAAAACTAGATTTATATGAGGTCATAATTCTTCATCAAATATTCAACATCATCTCTTAAATGGAGGCCATAATTTTTTGCAAAAAAATAGGGCTCCATCACTACTAACTCTTCAATATCCTTCTAAGAGAGGTGACATTATATTATTAGTCAACTGAAATTCTAGTCCAAAAAAGCATTCTTCATTGCATTTTCCATTGAATGAGTTTGTAAAATGAATGAAAATGAAGATCACATCATATTTTAGGGGTTTATTCACCTTTTAAATGTTTGGAAGAGTAGAAAAAGGTCATAATATATGTGGATGGTCTAAATTTAGATTCTCATCAAACTTAAGATGAATCAATATGCATTCATATTTCATTATGTCTAACATGGAAATGAATTAGTGTAGTGGAAAAATATATTCTAATCACAAAGAAAGATCCAAAATACAAGTTCAGCGAGTTTAATAGTATTTGGTAAAAATGTTCAATAAGTTTCAGGACAAATTCTCAGATTCAATTATAGATGGGATGTCTGGAAGGTAGTTTATAAGTATAATTAAATTTTCCATCAAAGTGTATTGTTATCCTATAGATGATTTTCGTTCTTTCAAAGAAGAATTCCCTCAATACCATTATAGTTACATAGTCAAGAAGAACACCATTTTTTTAATATTTGACAACATGAAGTTAAGTACTTAGATTCCATTACCTCAAACTAATGTGTTATCTCAAGTTATTTTTAATACAAAAAGGAAGATATCTTATTTTCCTTTGGAGTCCTTTACCTTCAAGGATATCAATGAACTTTCAATTGGTGGTATAGTTGAAATAGAAGTTAAAGATGTGGTCTAGAAAAAGAACATGAATTGTCAAGCATCCAATTCTTATCATACATTCAAAATGAATAATAATATTTAAAATCTCATGAAGAGTTTGATGGAGAAGAATCATTGGGATGAGAAACATAGAGAGCCATATAGGAACTATTGAATAGTTTGGAGATAAAATCTACAGATGTATCAATAAATGTCCTTATTTGAATGCAAGAAAAATGTGTGTTTATTGGAGCATTTAAAGTTTGAATCAATTCTATTTTTGAACCCTCTGATCAGGTAGACACCCCTATATCCAATTAGGTGATATCCAAGTCCCAATGCTCCCAGGAAGTCTTGGTGCTTCACCTCTGTGAGCATCACCTAGATTCAATGAGTGCTAAATGTTCCATTTTCTCTCATGAGAGATGGATTCATGTGTGAATCACTAATCATGAAACATGGGTCAATGAGTTTGACTCAAAAAATGCATAGTTAAATACTAATAGCAACATACAATAGTGTAGAAGGTTATCTAGTTTGGAAAAACCTCTATAGTGTGGATTGTATGGTGATGCATTGGGATTTACCAAGGTTTCATAAGAGTTCAATCCTTGAAGTTATATAGCTTTTCTAAGTTTGATTAATTATATCCTTTTCTATTGGCTAGTCCTATGTGAATGTTAGTGTGTTGATGCATAATGTGAGTTTTAACCTAGATGGCGTTGTGTTTTGTTCAACTAATGAATGAATGGATGAAAAATTGATGCCTCTTTTAAATAACATACTAATAATGAATGTTTTTGTGGTAGTAATGATCAAGCTCAATTCTTTCTCTTTTTCTTTTCCATTTTTTTTAGCTGATACACTAGAAAAGACAAACAAAATGTTTGAAAAACCAATGGTAATTGGTTGTAAGTCTATTATTTTCTAAGTGACTCACTAAGATTTTTTGCCACCTAGAGAGTGCTTATTTAGTTTGAATGTATAAATGATGGAATGGAAATTTAATAGCTTAAATAAATATCAAGGTATCTAAATTGCATGCATTTTTTGCACATATTAAGTTGTGGATAGGTGTTAGTATACTATATAACAACACTATTATTTGAATAAATAATTTATCACATTTTCTTGTAGATGATGAAGTCTAGAGTAAAGATCAAGGATGTATACTCTTTATAAACTTATAATTCATCATTGGTTTTTAATTTCAACCAATAATAAATATAAATTGTTAATTTTTATGTAATAGCAATTTGGTAGGGTCATTTAAGAAAAACATCATCTTTGTACTATCTATTGAGTTATCTGTAATTAGTTGGAATAACCTAGTTTTCATTTAAACTCTAAATGACATTTAGCTTCCATTGTTTGTTCCAATTATCTATAGTTAGTTAGGATAACTAGATTGTTACTAAATGGTAAATAGCTTTGTCTTCCATTTTTCCTTTCTACAAGTAAGGCTTACCAATACATTGTCTAGCAATAAAAGACATCCACAAAGATGTTTAAACTAATCATGTTAATTTTCTGTCATATTGATTGTCAACTTTGTCTCATTAATATTAACATTTTAGTAACAAAACAATTTTGCAAACTTTGGAAATTTCAAAAAGTTCTTTAGTGAATTCTCAAGAACTAAGAACGGGAGTATTGGTGAGATGAGCAAAGCTATGAAAAAAATTCAAGAGGTCAAGAAATCTTCTCCAAAAGTTGGCTTCCAATGTTTGATCCTTTGAAGGCCATTATATTTTTTTCCCATGGATATGGGGATACATGTACCTTCTTTTTCAAAGGTAAGATAACATGTAAATTATGAAAACAAATAATTTTGGTTAGATTGTGTCTGAGGTTTTCTCATTTTGGTGATTACAAAATGCTAAGGAGTTTATGATATTGATGCTTGAAGAATTGCACAACTTGCAAGAATTGCCAAGAAACTTGTAGTGTCTGGATATGGTGTATTTGCATTGGATTATTCAATATTTGGCATTTGAGAAGGTCTACATGGTTATATCCCAAGTTTTGATAGACTTGTGAATGATGTTATCAAATAATTTTCCAAAATCAGAGGTGTGCAGTTCAACTACTTTTAGAAGGTCATAGATTCTTGCTTTTCTTTTTTTACCCATAATTCCTCTTTCATGACGGTTATTGTACTCAATCATTCCATAAAAGGAAATAGGAGACATGCTTCATTATTGATGTGACTAACTAAAATCTTAATAGCTCCATTTGATCTAAATGTAAGGAATGTAGGGTTTGGGTAGTATCTAGAAGAGTCTCATGAGAAAACCTTCTAAATTTACTATTACTTCAACTCCTCATTATTTTCTATGCTGTTCTTGTATGAATGAAGATGGATTTCTTTCAACTATTTTAAAGTTCTCGATATGGTCAATCTTGGGTGGATTGTCCACAAAATTAGCTATATGCAATATTGACCTGATAACCAAATGCTAGAGGATTTTGAAGTCAATCATTCCTTGAATTGTACAATTATCCAAAATTGAAATAGAAATTATTCTACATATCCCTTTTATTTTCAAATGGTGCAAATAGTAAAATTAAGAGAAGGTTTTCTTGTTAGCAATTTGATGTATGCAAAATATCTGCTTGTGAAACATTTACATTCTAAATAGTAGGAAAAATAGATTTATTGCAAGGATGGATTTAATCTTTAGCCAAATTAAAAAATTTGAAGTGTGGATAATGTCATGTTACATGGAAAGGATGAGTGTAGACACAAGGACATTTTGGATTTTTTTGCACTTAACTTCTTTGCATTTTTTGTTCAACTCTAGTATGATTAACATTTTGCAATGATAATTGAGTTTTCTAGAGAGATGGTACTTGTATTAGAGCCAACACATAACAAATAATTAGGCTATGATGAGAAAATTTAAAAATAATGGACAACGATGGATTAGATTTGTAAAATTCTATACTACTACCTACCTATCGAATTGCCTATTGACATAGCCATTGTAATGTATGTGATGCAATTCTTAGTATTGAATAACCCTGAATGTACCTACAAATTTAGGACTTACCAAATGTAATTGATATCATGAAAAGAAAAGATAGGTGGAAGCAATAGGTGGAAGCTTTTTGGAATTAGCATGAATGATTATTTAAACCATTCCCGCTAATCCTTTATCAAGAGCTTATGCTACTCTACATTGAAAATATAAAGCATACATTGATTGTAGACAATAAAATTTTGTGGCAAGGAAGGATTATGTTTCTCCCTAGATTACATTAAAATTTTAATGATAATTATGTTTTAAGTCTAAAGTGTTTTTACATTATCTGCAGATTACTGTTGATGGAGAATGAATAGCTTGTCTTGAAAATGGTAGACCAATCTAATTTCCTAGCTTCAATGATATTATCAATTATGTTATATCTTAGATTCTCTCTCATGGTCTATACAAGTATTTTTATTTTTGTTTCATCAATTAATTTTTGCATATTTGAAATAAAAGAAATCCTTTTCTCGCAAGGAATGACACTAGCTTATCCCTATTCTAAATCCACTTAATTTGCTTTTTATGGGAGATTATTTCCCTGCTTATCATGATATTTTTTATGACATATCCTTAGATTTTTATGGTCAATGTGCCAATTTTTTTAATTTTAACAAGGATAGTATTGATGGAAAGTGTGACTATTTTCTTGGATACGAAGGTGACAACTATGCCACACATAAGTAACCATGCTCTTTTATGTTTTCTACAAGAAAGGGTATTTCATCCATTCTAGACTTAAACCTATAAGGCTATCCCATAAATTTCTCTCATTGATGTCTTTGTTTTGTATAATTTTATCTAATATAAAGCAGACTTGCTTCAGGAACTTCTCCTACTAGTCGTAGTGGCCATGGCCATGCAAGTGATATGGGCTTTGGATATCTCTTATTTCATGTACTAGTGGAATGATAAACTGGACATATTGGTTTTCTTTCATGTAGATGCTCTCATTTGCATTTTCTTAGTGTGATCCCTCCTTTGTGTCCAACTATGATAGTCACTACAACTAATTCTGACCAGTCACCATAACATCACTAATTTGGTAAACCATTTTCCTTCCATCCTTTGGAATAATCTTAAGGATTCTCCATAAACACTATTAAGATCACAAAATCTTTACAAAGTACTCCAATAATCAGATCCACATCCTAATTAGTAAGTCATTACATATCATAGTTTGAGATGATATTTCTAAACTTCTCAAATTAGATTTCAAGTGTATTTTAATAGAAACTAAAAGAGGTATTTAATACCTAAGGTAAGGTTACTTTGTATCTTTAATGTAGTTTTGAATGTGATTTTCCTAACGATGATGCGACACTTTTTGGTTAATGATGATAGTCCCATGACTAACTATGATAAGTACATGTTAGTAAGTGAAAGGCTAGGGATTGATACTTTGGGGCATTTTTTTACTAGTATATACTCTAAAATATTAGATTTCATTTATAAAAGAAGAAATTATTTCATTAAATGTTTATCCTTCAATCAAACTTGTGCAATTTTTTGTGTTTTGATGATGTTATCACTTGAATCTTCAAAGTATATATCTGGATTTCTTACATCAATGAACAAAACATTTATATCTGGTGTACATACTTTAGGACAATAATATGTAGGTAGGTCTAAGTGACTTACCAAAATTTTGATCTTTCCACATTTTTCACTCTCTCTCTATATGAATTCTAGCTTCTACTTGTTCTTTTTGGTATTAAGGTTGCCTCATTTTTTCCATCTTGAGGTCTTTTAGTATGAAAATTAATTATAGATGTAATTGAAATGGAGTTTCCAGTCCTCACTTGGAATCTCCAAGTAGGTCAATGGGTCTGTATGGATTGATATGTCTTAGTAGAACTCCATCAAAAAAAAATTGGAAGAGGAAACTGTTGATGAATAATATTAAACTATCTACAACATTGATCTTATTTTCTTAGAAGCATAGAGACCATATAGGTTTTTACCATCTTCCAAATAACTAGTCATGTCAAAATCAAGCTATTATTATTGCTTGGTAAAGTCAAGTATACAGTAGCATCAAGTCATTCAACATCACTAGCAAAACTATCTTTAAAAATGTGTTCAAGCAATTTGACATAAAGAACAACAAAATTATATTTCTTAGAATTTAGAGGAGCCAAGATTATCTTACATTTGACTCTACATTTGTTAGAAAACATGGATGTACAATGTGGTTATCATGCATTTATGAAATTGAAATTGTATTATCCAAAATCACAAGAACTTTCTCATATATTAGCCTTTGAAATAGTTTCCATGGCCCTCAAAAGGTAGCACCAACATTAGGTAGGAAAAAAGGGCATTCTCTACTGAGCATATATACTCTATTTTGTTGTGCATGCTATCTTACATTGATCATCCTCTCTTACCCAAGTTTGATTAAATACAAATTATCCACCAAGCATGGAAAACATCTTCGAGTCTAATGATTATTTGAAGTCTTTTTTCCATTGGAAGGAATGGGTAATGATCTTTTAATTATTCTTTGCTAAGGTCCTAGAAGCCAACAATTGTTGGTCACAATTCTTCTTCCTAACTCAATCTAGGTTAGCTACCTAAAGAATGTTTGATTGGGAATATGATATCCACTTTTGTAATATATTTAGAGATATTTTCTTGTATGAATGGTTCTATCATAGATTTTCCAACCTAAGTTTGTATAATGGGTTAGGTTCAATTTCCAACTTAAAAGTATATTGGATAATATTGCATTTATAATCCTAGAGCTCCTATGAAATGTGACATCCTTGTACATAAAAATTGGTTGTTGACAAATGTAATTTAATAATATTTGATTCCTTTTTTCAAGTTTTTTGAATCCACAATAATTCACAATAAATTGATGCATTAATTACAACATTTCTATTCACCTCCCTTGCATCATGATTACACCAAGTGGGCACTTTGAAACTGAAAAGAGGATATACATGTATATGAGTGATTGTAAGTTTTTATAATGTTTTTCTACATGATCTGATTTGTTAAAAACTTTTCTTATTCTTATGATTTCTAGAATGTTACTAATTTATTTGGAAATTTTATTATTGTCTTTACTTGTGTATTGTTCGGTTCATCCAAAAAAATGGAATCCCATGTCATCTGTCTCAAGGTATATATAAATTTTGATTCAATATTATTAAATGATTATGTTCACATGAATTTTTTACATGTCTAATTTGGGGAATCAAGTATGGTTCATTTCTGTGCCAATACTATGATTAACTTATTATTGTTTACTGTGAACACATGGGTTCATCATTCTAATAAGACTTCTTTCCTTCATGGTAAGTTTAAAGTAATTCTATATTATCAACAATTTGTACAACTATCATATTACTCATCGCTAGTGTTTTCCTACATTTACCTACTAGGAAATCAGTGTTGGCTAAACATGAATTCCCAAGGAGTGAAAATGAAAAAAGGAAGAATGTGGGGCAACATTTGGCAAGTTAAAAGTCATGGTGGACTATCTAAACTTTTCTCTAACTAAACTCCTTGTGCATATCAAATTGTAATCATGAACAACTTATTTGATGTTGTAATTTTTTGTGATATCAATTAACAAAAGACACACAAGGGATACACCTAATAGATTTGAGTTGGACTAGGAACTAAACATTTAACATTGTCTAGTTGATTTTTTTAGGGGTTGGCATGATATATGCAAGTTACGACTAAGCCATATTGATGGAAAATCATATCAATAGAATTCTAAGCATATGGATCCAAAAACTCTAAATTTTTCTCCACTATTGTTGCATATTATTACTGTTAACATACTTTTGCATTTGGCAGAGAATAGTTGCAGGATGGCCCTTGTTCACTTATATTTATGGGTTAGATTATAACATGGATGCAATGAAAAATAGTACTACACAAGTCTCCTTTTGTGTTTATTTTGACATACAACTATTCTAGAGTTCAAATTTAAGAGATTTAAATAAGATCTCATACCATTAACCTAATTGTACTGCTTGATGTGTGCAACATGAATTACTTAAGTTGAGACATGCAACTCATGTTGGGTATCAACATTGCTGTAAAGTTTTTATTTGTATAATAAAAGAAATCTTTGGTTTTATGTAATCCAAAGCAATGACCATCATCTCTAATTTTATCAAGAACTTATAATAGTTCTCAGGTTGTGCTCTGCTATAAGTCTTCTTTCTAGAAATGACACCCAATTTGTTAGCTTATGTAACTATGATTGCAATAATTTTAAAATATAGATATTAGTCCAAAATGTTTATAGTTGTGGGATTCCTTTTTGGCAATAGGAATTTTGATCCTTCATATTTTTCACATCTACTATCTTGCTACTAGAAGCCCTTTTCATTTCTCTTTTGCTCACCCACTTGTCCACCAAAATGATGAGATCCTTTTTGTACTCACTCATTTGTATGCTTTGAGCTAGAACTATTGCAAACCATACATATATTTATGAGGAATGAAGAATTGTGGCACATGCTTCCCTATGTTTTGCCTTTATATTTTCCATTTGGACCATCTTAGCTACATCAATGGTAGCATAACTAACCTTATAGCTCAAATGGCTTATCAAAGTCTATTAAATAATAAAAATCTATGATCTTTTAGTTTAATATTCTAACCACAGTTTAATCAGTCTAGCAGTTGCTTAGGCTCTTTGGTTAAATATTTTTAATTATTCCCCCTTAAGGACTAGTTTGCATCACTTAATGGTTAGTACTAGTCTCTTACAATTTAGACAAACTTCTATTTTGATGTGAATAGTTGAAAAGTAGATTAGTTTCCTTGGTGCCTACACCTATAAAATTTCTCAATTCTCCACATTTTTTGCTTAAATTATTTTAATTCAATTTAAAAGCTCTATTGCCATGCTAATTACTAGGCATTGAAGGTTGCAGAACCTATTCAGAGTCTATCTAACACTCTTCTTGGTATAATGCAGGGCAAGTCACCATTCATTTCTTAAGTTTCATTTAATGACCATTTGTTGTCTTTTGTGCCAATCTTATTTTCATGTTATAGTGACTTTTACTAATAAGTATTTTTCTGGTTTTGAATAATATCTTAGTAATTTCACTCTCATTTGAGTTCTATTAGCTGCCATAGTCATTTTCCCTTCATTGGAGTCCTTAACCATTGGATTGCATCAACATGTCTATATAAGTTTAAACTTGATTTTTTAATTTGCATGGTATTTATGCTCCTACTTTGGAGTTTGTAGACATGTGCTTAAATGTTGTGAATCCTTAATATTTTCCTGAGCATATTGAGAAAATATAATCTTCTAAAAATGGATGTAGTTTGCTATTTATTATCCTGTGGTTGTATCTTGCTGTAAAGCTCAAAGATTTTTTGCTTTTGATGTTTGAATTGAAATATTGATCAAGATTATTCTATCCTGATTGAAATATCATTTTACTTCCTCTTAATAGGGAAAGTCTAAAAGTGATCTTCATATTGATTTGAAGGACAATGAATCCCCATGTAATGGGGAAGTCTTGCAGGTTCACTTTAACCTACAGGTTGGAAAGATCACACAGGAATGCTCTCAAGATATGAAGATGGCTTTAAAAATAGTTAAATAGATGAGGGGATGTGGCTACATTCCTACTGTACAAATGTTTAATTTTCTCCTATATGTTTTAGTTTAAAAGAAGCAAGTAAGTTCCCATTCACCTTTAATTATTTGGCACACAATGGTGTTAGAGTGTAATATAGTCAACCTTCAATTCAAGGTTATTGAAAAAAGTACCAGATATTTACATCATTGAGTATTGGTAACTTCTCATATAATGTAAGAGACAAATGATTCATATATATTTAGGTTTGCCACAACTTTCCTCTTTTGTTTCAAATAGGCAAGTAATTAAATTGCCTTTGATAAATCATTGAAATTCTATTTCAAAGTAGATGGATAATGCTCTCAAGATTATTGATGACATGTCATTGGATGAGGTATCTCCAAATGAGCATACATACACCACTATAATGCAAGGTTATGCATTTGTTGGTGAGTTGGTAGAGCTTTTGAGTATTTCACAAAGATGAAGAGTGAGGGTTTGAGGCTTGATGAAATATCATATGGAACCTTGCTAAAGGCAGGAAGGATACAAAATGCTCTAGAAGTCACAAAGGAAATGAATGTGGTTGGAATCAAGAAAAATGCCTATATTTACAACATTTTGATTGATGGGTACTTAATATTTATTCCTTGTAGTCCTTATTATTTTGAATTTGATTTTGTTAGGTTACTAGAAAGACAATGACATTCAATTTGCATTGTTCTAGATAGTACTTTATAAGCTTCTTAGAATATGATTAGATTTTGGTATATATAATTTTGTGAGGATGGTATTTTAATGTCAGTTGGGACTCATTCTTTTGAAGAAGTTTTTCTTGGTGAAAAAGCATTTGGACTATGGCAATATGGGAAAATAATAGATGTTGATAGTATCATTGTTTTTTTACTATATTTTTTGTATTTCATTCATAGCATTCACCTAGTATTAGTTGGGCATATCTAGTTTAGGAAAGTTTCATTTAGTCTTGTTCCAAGTTTTGTTGATGTGATTCCATAATAGTTGTTTCCATGCTTTTCCAGTAGGAAAGAGTTAAGGTTCTTTTAGGGCCATTTGTAGTGCCTTAAGAAAATAATTAGGATAGATCTATGAATAGGAAGAAAATTCTTTATTATAAATCCTTCTAATGAACTTCTTAAATGTTAGCATGATTAATTATAACCATTGTAATGCACCTTTGTCAACAAGATGAGATCTTATTGCAATCAAGTGAAAGCCTACAATCTATGAGCATAATAGTCCCATGAAGACACATGTCTTGTAGATATGTTAGGCCAATGAAGACACCTAACCTATGGATGTAGTGATCCAGTGAGAGTTTGAATTTTGGTGATTGTCACAACAATGATTCCATTTATGTTGAAACCTTGCTATCATGGAAGATCTTCATGTGAATCCTTGTGGTGGTTGATTCTTTGAAGGCCATCCTTGAGAATATAAAACTTGACACCCATAATGGTTCATGGGTTTAGAATCTTCTCTTAATGATTTATTTGTAGTTGGTGATGGTGCCAATAGCTCTGCTATGTCTAACCAAGCTTGCACAATAGAAGTTCCCCTACTTGCTTGCACAAGCATCCCAAATGTTAGATGTAAGCTCCACCCTTAGCATCACTTTCAAGATCATTGCAATGACACACTAGAACAAAAACTACCATCAAACCACACTCCCAAACTTGTACCAATGGAGTGAGAAAGAAAAACATCTTTAGGGAGCCACGCATAGCAAACAGGTTGCTTCTTCATTCCACTCTTATAGATCTGATGTCATTGATTTCATTTGAAATGTGGTACTGCATTCATCCTTTTCTCATTCTTGGGAATGGCTCTATTCAATGGCCATAGGGATTTTCCAATAAAAAAAACTCCCTTGTCACTCATGAGAAGTAGCCCAACTGGTAGATGATGGCTCACCCTTCAGATTGCTTTCTAGGAAACCACAATGATACGTTGGAACAAACAACCATTGTCGAACCATTTTGCAAATTGTGCCAATGAATTTGCATAGAGATGACTTTGGGAGCCCTCACATAGCAATCGGGATGCTTTGAAACCCTCTAATAAAAAGCATGCTAATGCCAGTATTCAAAATCTAAAAAAATGCGTCTTTCTTCAACACTAGCACTGATTCTATTAGATTCATTGGGAGCTTTCATTATCAAATCTCCCATTAGCCACAATAGGTTCATAAAAAATTGCTAGAGTGCTAAGAAACCACCTAATGCTAGATGAGAGCTCACCATTAGATCAAATTCAAAATTGCTGAACAAATGTGCTATAGAATGGAAACCACTGCCAAGCCTCTTTTGATATTGCACTGGTCGAGTTATTGAAGAAGATGATTTGAGAGAGAGTCCATGGGTAGGAATTCATTAGGAGATTCACACACATATCAAATGTCTATATTAGCTACATAACATATTGATGGTAATCAATATCATTGCAACCCGTTGTATTTTTTTAAAACAAATTAGTTTGGTCAAAATTTTGAGCAACTCATTAGGATTTTCCACCAAGATTTGGTTGAAATTTTGAACGATTCTTAAATGTTTTCCACCAAGATTTGGTCAAAATTTCAACTAATCCTTTGGTCATGACCATCCCATCTTGGTCGTGGGATGGGTTAGAATTGGTCAAAATTTTGACCAATTTTGAGAAATTTTCCACCAAAATTTGGTCAAAATTTTGACCAATAATGACAAATTAGGCTCAGAAGAAATAACAAATTTTTGACAAAGTGTTGGTTGAAATTTTGACCAATTGGAAGGTTGGTCAAAATTTTGAAAAGTAAAATTGTGACCTACTACTTGGTTTCACTTTCAACCAAAATTCATCGAAAATTGGGTCAAAATTTACTAGTGGAGCATGAAGAAAGTGCATCTATATATGATCAAAGAATCTCAAGTTTAAAACTAAATATTTGAAAATCTAGAAGGGTATGACCTTTGTTTGAATTTATAAATTGGGGTATGCCCCTTTTATTGTATGTAATAACATATGGCTTTGTCTCGAGCAAGACTGGAGGTTTTCTTCTTCGTTCTTTCCTACCAGTGCCTTTTTGAACAAAGACTCTAAACTCTTGTAATTTTTTCATAGTAAGTATAATATATAGGGCTTTAGCCTTTTATTGATAAAAAATAAACAAATAAAATTTAGAAATTAATTTAATTAAGAGGAATAAATTAGCTGATATAAACAATCAATGATAATTATTCAAATTATGAGATTTTAAAAATTACTTTTAATTAATCAATAAATATTATTTAATTAAAGGTGATTAATTAAATAATATTAATTATTTAGTTAATATTATGAAAATAATTAAATGATTTGAAGATTGGAATATAGAAGAATAAATGTGATTAATTAATAATTAAAAATTTAATTAATAGAGGAAATAATTAGCAATTTAGTGTTAAGTCACAATCATGTCCATTTTTGGGTGTCTACATTTGCCCCTTTGATATAATGCAATTATGAGAATTCTATCAAAGAATTTCAGATTAGGTCCTACCCCAGCTCGCCCTAGTGATATTAGGTGGATTGCATGCCCCCTTGAGAGATCATTTGTGCAAGAAAGACATAAAAGATCTCTTGATAAAGGATGAGAAATGTTAGATGAAATGATGAAATAGAAGAATAGTTAGTAAGAAGTAAAGACTTGGTAGATGATGATTTTTTAATTGATAGAGATTATTGAGAATAATCTTATGTGGTTTTACAAAGGACTCAGTCTCTATAAGACAAGGACAATGTCTAGTTTTAGGGAAGATATACTCTGTATATGACAAGAGATAATGTCTCGTTTTAGGAAAAATACATCCTATATAAGACATACGATCATTGCTTATTTGATTGATTGATAAAAAGATTTGGATTTTCATGATAGATTCATTGATTTTATTGATAGAAGAAATGTTAGTGAGAAGTGTGAATGAGCTAGAAGAGCAAATTAGGAGATATGATCTAGAAGAATTGAACTTGTGCTATCAACATGGATTATGTATTGAGTCATTGTTGAATAATTTTCACATAAGTTCATCATTGTCCTTATTGAAAAAAGAGATTAAAGTAAATCCAGATATTGCCCATTTAGATATTACTACTGTCTTCGATTAACAAAGTAAAAATAAAAATGGAATGGTTCAATATCATTATAGGCTTATCTCAGATCATGAGTGTGTATGACTTCCACATGTGTGATAGTTCTTATCATATCCACATGTGTGATAGTTCTTATCGTATCTACCCTACACCATCCTTTCCCTAAAGTTTCATAAAAAATAGAATCTACAAACAACAAACAAAGAAAATAAGATGATGAACCATCATATCCTCTCTCAACACCAAGTGGTATCCTTGAAGAGCATAAGAACATAATTAGAAAAGACAAATTGAGAATGGATTGACATAAAGGAATTTTTCAATAGCCTTACAAATCATTAATTGGATTGGTTTGATGTTTGATTTAGTTGATTGGTGTGTCCTATGAGTCCATTTTTTATTTGTGAAGCTCATTGTTTGATTTGGATTAACGTTTGATCATCACAATTTTTTTCTTTTCATGGTAGAGAGATATTTTATTGCAAAAAAATTGATGTGTTTTCATTTTTTTAAGGTTTGTATATGATTTTTTGATCATTTCTTAGGTATTTTATAAATTATTAGGAAGTTTTTTAGGACACTTTTTGGATTTTTTTGCTTTTTCATGTCTTTTTTAAATATTATTTGTGAAGATTTTTTTCAAGACATTTTTTTGAATATTTTTGAGAATTTCTCCAAGATTTTTTGTAGTGCTTGCCCCTAGTTTACATTTTGTTATTATTGCCAAACTCTTTTAGGTGAGTTTATGCTTGATGATTAGTAGCATTATCTTTCAGATTATTAGATATTGTTTTCATACTCAGTTGATTTTATGATGAGACTACTTGGTACTAGTTACTTCATGTATTTATGATTATACCTTGATGATGATTATTACAGTGATTTCAGTTATTTGATGATGTTAGTCAGATGGATTATTATACTTGTTTTTCTTATGGATACTTACCCCATACTGCATGTGTATGGTGTGCATGTATGTTTTCTTTGTGTATGATATTTCTGATGTGCTTCAGGAAGGGAGTCGTAGTCACCTACTATTAGGGATCTACATGATGCACCACTTCTCGCCATTGCCTATTTAGCTTAGAATATATGTGGTTGTACATGTGTGGATTTTATGTAGATTGTAGGTACTAGGTATTGACTTCCTTGAATTGCCAGGATGAGCATACCCTATCACAATATCTCAATGGCAAGAGAGGGGAGATAAGTTCTTGAGTCTAAATCCTAACCTTTAAAACCATTTGTTCTAGAAAATTATGACAAGTATGTGTGACGCATACCCTTCCAAATTCATTGTATGACATAAATTCGTGACTATAACCCTGAGTTTGATCTTGTATGTGGTATTTTATGATGGGTTTTCATATTTCATCTTGTAAGTCTTTGGTATTTTTTTGCTAATTAAGTCAAATTAAAAGATTAATTAATGATATAATTTAATAGAAAATTATTATGATAATTTCAATATAGAATTATATTCAATTAATTTAGAAATTAATTAAATAAAAAGAATTAAATTTAAAGAGAAAATTATAGTTCTAATTTTAGAGCATAATAATACTTTTAAAATTTAATAATAATATATTTAGGAGATCATTTTAAAATAAATGCTAAATATTATTATTACTTAAGTTAATAAACATTATATTAAAAATGCTTCAAAAATTAATAAGAGAGTGTAAACAATTATTTAATAAAGTTTATTTTAATTAAATTGCATAAAGTTTATGCATAAGATTAAAATATAATAAATTAATTAAAAAGAGAAAGAAAATAAATATAATAAAGATATTTTATATTGCATAAACCATGCATGTAAACATAAAAGAAAAGTTAATAAAGGGTTAAAGGGTGGTGATCAAGGAGTTCCCTCAGGTCATCGCACAATCAATGCCTCAAATTTAGCAGAGAACTCCTTATCAGCAATTTAGAGTTCATTTTCTGGGAACCAAAGGTTTTAGGAGGAGCAATTTCGAGGAAGGAAATTTTTAGAGAAAGGGTTTTTGTGTGCATGCTTTGTGTAGTTATCATCTTAGCATTAGATCTAGATAGGATCTTCTGATTTATTTGTAATATGGTTTTTATTCTTCGATCTTCTGTCTTCTTTGTGTCTATCGTGCTTCCTATTTTCATAATTCTTTGAGAATTGAAACCCTTGTATGCGAGTTTATTGTTCTTGATTAGGAAATAATTGTTTATGCTTTAAGAATCAGAAAGCCCTCGTTTATGTTTTATCGCTCTTTGTTTCATGAGAATTTGTGGGAATGGATTTAGTTCAAAACCTTTGTTTAATTGATTGAAAACCAAAATATGTGTTTTGAAGGGAAGACAAGGTTGTTTTTATCAATTTTGATTGTTCGATCTGGGTTTGAATATCAGGGTTTTAATGGAAAATTTATCAAAAAAAAAATATTAAATAATTTAATTACATGGTAATTTCTAATTAGAATGTAATCACATTATTAAATAATTTTAAAAAAAAAGTATATTGAATTTGCGATTTTTGGTGGGGCTTGTTCTTTTTTTAAAAACAAAAATGTAAAATATATATTAAAAAAATATAAAATAATAATGATTGGGAGGGTAGGGGGCCACCTACTCCCCCACCCCCCTTCTTACCTTTATCTACCATGTCGCAACAAGTTACTGCTACAACAACAATACTGTTGTGATGACAGGTACTCCTGATGCAATAGTACCTTGCTATGGCAGTGTTCTTGCTAGTTGCGCGGGCCTTAAATGCATTGTTATATGCATTTTTTATTTTAAAAGTTGTTTTTAAATATTATTAAATTAATTTTTTATTTAAAGTTTTAATTATTAATTATTAAATTTTTTATTAAATTAATTAATGATTAATAAATATTAATTTTTATAAAATTTTATTAATAGTTTTTATTATTAGTTAATTAATAATTATTAATTTAGTTTTTGTTTTTTAATAATTATTAATTAATTTAATTAAATTTAGCTTTAATTTTTTTTTTGAAAAAAGAGGGGTAAAAATTTATTCAATCAAAACCAAGTTACAGAGCATAAGCCAGAGGCCCAAGAAAACATTACATACTCCTGTCTTCCACTAGCAATTGCTCAAGAATCTCAGAATACTCCAAAGGTAACTCATCCCTACCTCTAATATCCCATGTACCCACATTCTTTGAAGCCCATTTTGCCAAACAATCTACCACTTTGTTCCATTCGTGAGGGATATGGTGAAAGGAGACAGAGTCCAAGGAGCTACAAAGATTAAGAATTTGTCTGACCAAAGAAGCAAGTTTCCAGCTAACATCCTCCAAGCTCTGGTTGTTCAACATATCCACAACAATCTGAGAGTTGGACTCACAGATGATATTCTTCCATCCTAAAGAACATCTCTGATCCACAGCCATCTTGATAGCAAGGGCTTCCATCAGGTTATTAGAATGTTGACCCTTGTAACTAGAGAAGAGAAAAACAACATCACCATCGTTACCTATACCTATAGCCCCAATACCAACATGACCCAGGTTACCCTGAGAAGAGCCATTAGTATTAATCTTCAAGATACCAACTGGAGGGAGCGTCCATCTCCCAACTCGACAGACCTACTACTTAATAGGGGGAGATCTTTTTCAAAGAGTGCATCTCCAACTGTTATCCCCTAAATTTAGATTCCTCACAATAACTTGATCACTGGGATCTATAGCTACAAACATATCACACCTAACAAAAAGAGTCTCCTAAAGCCTATTAAGAATGACCTTCCATAGTTGAAAGCTTCCAAGTTTGAAATCACAAAAATTCTACAATTTCGTTCCAGCCCAACCATCTAGGCCACCTGCAAGAAAGGTGTCTTCATTGGCGGTCTGCCCAAACTATACCAAAAAAAAATCAAAGAAGTAGCATGGGTACATCCCTGACACCAAGCTTCCCACCATCTATACCATATCTCTCTCAAAAAGGGCTAGAGAAAGAACAAGTGTGAGGCACACTCCTCATTGTGCGAATAGAGAAAGCAAATAGAGGGACCTTGAAAACCTCATTTGCGAAGGTTCTCCCAAGTGAGGCATTTCTTCTGAGCCAACAACCATAAGAAAAAATTACATTTGGGCCAAGAGAAGTGGCTCCATACCTTCTTCCACCACTGCACTTCATCTCGACTATGTAAGTTGCTGTCAAGAGTAGCATATCCTTGAGCCACAATGTATTTACCTTTACGGCTAGGACTCCAAGCCAGAATATCCCTCTCATTGAGGGAGCTACAAAACTTATTCTCCAAAGCTTTAGAAGGGAGAGCATGGTCCTCATCAGAGCCTCTAGCAAGCCACTCCTGAGTATCTTTCTAGTAAGTTACCTCCACCTGACCCAATTGCTTTATAGTCTTAAAATGTTCCACCTTATACAAACTAGCATTAGTGAAAGAATGAAAAAGAGGCTAGAGCTAGGGATAGCTAGAGAGAATGGGAGGATGGCCGTCCCAAGAGTCCTACCAAAACAAAGCCTCTAAACCTCTGTTGCAAATCTAGAAGAGACCCGCCTTAACCAGAAAAGCTCCCTTCTTAAGAGTATCCCAAATATAAGAGCCCCTTCCCATCAAAGGTAGGCATGGCACTTCAAAGTGATCAACTCTAGGAAGGTACTTATGGACAAGAATCTTGGCCCAATCTTGATCATACTTATTGCACCAGTGCTAGTACAACTTGGTAGCCAAAGTTGTGACAACCAGAGCCATTGATCTAAGACCAAGGCCACCAGCATGTTTCGGCCTACACACAGACTCCCACTTAACCAAGGTCCACTTTGAGGACAAAAGGTTACCAAACTAAAGGAATTGGCGAGATAAAGCATCAAAATCCCTCAAAAACTTTAAGCAAGGGACCTGAACACAACACTTGTAAATGGGAAGAGATCGCACCATAGTCTTTAACAGAATCACTCTCCTAGCAGAAGATAACCACCTATAAGTCCAGTGAGTAACCTTATTTTGAAACTTATCCAAAATCCCTTCCTAGTAACCCCTTTGCTGAGCACCCAAGGTCAAAGGGACTCCAAGATACATCAAAGGGAGGGACCCGATTTGGAACCTAAGAATTCTAGCAATCCTGATCTATATAAGCTGAGGGGTATTAAAGAAATAAATAGACGATTTATCATCATTAATCTTCTTACTTGAAGCTTTCAAATAGATATCCAAAGCTTTCCTAATATTTACAACCTCACTGATTCTAGCCATTCCCATCAACCCAATATCATCCACAAACTGAAGATGGGAGTAGGAAGGACTATCATTATTCGAGCTCCAACCTTAGATAAGACCCTGCCGCACCTGAGATCTTAGAAATCTACCAAGACCCTCTGCCATGATAATGAACAAGTAGGGAGATAGAGGGTCCCCTTTCCGAAGTCCTTGAGAAGCACCAAATAGGTCTGAACGCTCCCCATTGATGAGAATAGAGAAGGAGGAAGAAGTCACACAGCTGAGAACCCAATCCACCCACTCCTTGTCAAACCCAAAAGTCAAAGAATCTTTTGTAAGAATTTCCCAACTCACCCTTTCGTAGGCTTTAGAAATGTCTAGTTTAATGAACATAGCTTTCTCTTTAGAAGTTTCCATAGAGTGGACCACCTCCATAGCTATCACAACTCCATCCAAAATTTTCCTACCTTTAACAAAGCGCCCCTGTTTAGCAGATATCAATGAACTGAGGATAGGCTTGAGTCTCTCAGCAATCAATTTGGTGATGATCTTGTAGACAACATTGCATAACACTATAGGCCTAAATTGATCCCACTGATTAGCCCCTTCTTTATTAGGAATGAGAGCCAAGAATGTAGAGTTCAAAGACTTCAACATCTGCTTGTTCCTATGTGATTCTTGGACTACATCTAGGAGATCAAACTTAACTATCTCCCATAATTCTTGAAAAAAATCAATTAGAAATCCATCTAGGCTAGGGGTCTTACCTTTCTTCATATTAAACACAACCTTCTCCAATTTAGGTAACAATATAGGGCACAAGAGGGCCTCATTCATCTCAATAGAGACAAGGTGGGGAACACAATCTAGGATGGCATGCTCCTCATCCCAAGTAGAAAGGTCCTCTCTAGTGAACAGACTAGAAAAGTAATTAACAACTTCCCTCAAGATTTCTTTACAAGAAAAGATTTGAGTGCCATCAGATGCAACAAGAGAGGAGAGAGAGTTCCCCTATCTCTAAGCCTTGAATGAGTTATGAAAGAAAGCAGTGTTCCTATCCACCTCCTGTAGCCAATCAATGTGAGATTTCTACTTCTAGAAAATCTCCTCCCAAAGCTCCCATTCTTCCAATCCCATAAGAGCCAAGGGTTCAGCTTTACTCAAATTGAAGGTCAACCCCTGGTCCCAAATTTGATGAGTGATATCATTTAGTTTGTTCTGGGTAGCAACCTTCTGAGACTATAAATTTTGAAAGTGCTATTTATTCCATCTCTTAAGCATATACTTCACATGTTGGAGCCTTTTGCTGAAAGTGTACATAGCCATTCTGTGGGCAGGCTTCCCCTCATACCACCAATCCAACACATAATCTGAAAGGGATGAGTCCCTTAACCAAATCAACTAAAATTTTAAAGAGGGATTCTTGGTTGCACTGTATGAGGTGATAGAGAGTTTAATAGGACAGTGGTCGAATCCCCTCTAGTCAGGAATTTCAGAGTTGGTGGCTCACCTATTGTTCATCCAATAGCAGGAAACTAAAAATCTATCAAGCCTTTCTAAGATAGTCTCGCCATCACATATCCTATTATTCCATGTAAAGACTCCATTACCTAGCTTCACATCAATGAGATTCAAAAAACCGATCATATCCCCGAGTAGATTTGAAGACATATCCATCCTAGCCAAGCCACCATGTTTTTCTTCCAAACTAATAATAGCATTAAAATCACCAGCCACAATCCATAGAAGAAATGGGTATGGGGATCAAATGAATCTAATATGGGCCCATAAATGGGATTTACCTATAAAGTTAGTAGGAGCATAAATATTGGATAGAAGACATCTTTCCCCAGTCTCAAAACTAGAGGCAACCAAAAAAATAGAGGATCGACTAGAGATCCACCATAAGGGGGA
Organism: Cupressus sempervirens; assembly: GCA_028749045.1. Taxonomy (NCBI): domain Eukaryota; kingdom Viridiplantae; phylum Streptophyta; class Pinopsida; order Cupressales; family Cupressaceae; genus Cupressus; species Cupressus sempervirens. The sequence goes on along the minus strand of CM053784.1, from coordinate 185,642,222 downwards.
AAGTTTCCTCAGGTTCCAAAGACAAGCCACCCCCCCTGAATTGTTCAAATAACCCAACCCCTACCAAGAGACCTAGGGCCAGATCCGTAGGGCACAAGTAGCTAATCCTTCCATTGTATGCTTAGTTTCCTGAATAAAGACCACATCTGGAGACTGAGACTCAATTAATCTGCAAACAACCTTTTGTCTAGGGATGCTATTCAACCCCCTTACATTCCATGACATAAAAATTATTTAAGGGGTGGGGAGAAATGAGAATCAATGGGTTTTACACACCCAAACTCAACCAAATTCTCACCTATTATCTTTAGCTTTTCTTGATTAGTCTTTCTGCCACTCTTTGATGTTTTCTCTAAAGTCCCCTTTTTGAAGGATTTCTGTTGTATGCCTAAGACAAGAGGAGCCTTATTGCACTTAACATAATCTAAGCCCCCCTTAGGTGTAGTAGGATCAAGAGTCACCAAGACAGAGCCCTTCAAAACTTGTGACCCTTAGAGATCTCCATTGTCCTGAGCAGGAGACAACAAATCAATATCCACCTATCCAACTTGTTGGTTCCCTGTAGGTAGAATCAGATCTTCCTTCTGCATAGCCTCAACTGGAAATTCATGTTGCCCTATAAGCCCCAAAGAGTGCTCAATTAGATTTCCTTCTTCTTGGACCATATCTCCAAGAATGTCAAATCTGTTAAAGGTGTCTTCAGTTTGCCTGTCCACCCCAGTTCTCTTCTTACTCTTGCCTTTGTTATGGGACTTGACTTGAATAAATCCTTTACTATCAATAGGTCCATTAGAATGGGGGCCCTTCCTCACATTCTCCTTAGTGAGGCCGGGGGCAACCAAGGAGGAGGATTTATTCCTGGGACATTTGCAGTGTAAATGTCCATACTCATGGCAAATTCTGCACCTAAATGGAAGGGTCTCATAGTCCAACTGTTGGATCCAAGAAGATGATCCCATGAAAATATCCATAGAATCTGGCAATGGATTATTTAAATCTACTTCAACATAGATGCGGGAAAAAGAAATCACCTTACAATCTTATGTCTGAGTAGCTGAACCCACAGGTTTTCCAAGCAACAAAGAGATCGAGTGAAGAATGTCCTCCCTCCAGAATTCCAAAGGAAGCCTTGGCAAGAAAACCCACACTAGAACTCATGAAGGGATCTCCTTAGCAGAGTTGAATCCCATGTGCCAGGATTTAATAAAAAGCCCCACCTGATTAAAGAAATATAACCGCCCTTTGAAAGCCATATTCCTATCCGTCATGCTTGAAAAGATAACCATAAAATAGTTATTTTTTGCTAGCAAGATCTCCATATCTCCTTTCGAGTTCCACACTCGATGAGCCCAAGAATCTAGCATAGGAAAAGAGAGTCAAAGGCCCAAAAATTTACAAATAAGGGCATGATTACTCCAATATTCAACATCCTCTGATACTTTTTCTGGTTGAATAACCAGAATAAGCCGGTCCTTAGATTGCTGTAATAAACTATTAATTTTCTTTAATCATAGCATCCCTTTGGGAGAGGAAACACCTTCCTTTTCTTGGAGCTCACCATTTAGAGTCTTATTATTGTCATGCATCAAAGAGGATGGCTCAGCCATCACCATATCTCTGATTGAAATCTATGAAGATGCTAACTCTCGGTCCCCCATTCACCAATGAACTAAGACACAACAAAAAGAAGAGGAAGATGGGGTAGAGGCCCCACACACACGATGTGCCTCAGGTCTCCCTCCAAAACATGCTCTTGGCATAGAAATCTTAAACCAGATAGGCAGGCTAGACTCCCACGGGCACGCAGCAGATCAGACCGATCCCCAACCCAATGACAACTCACAGCAAAGGCATCACAACCCCCAAAACACCTCACACTCTATGAAGAAATCATGAAATAAGGAGCAGGCTAGCTAGGGCACCCAGGCTGAAATGCAGACCTGGAACGCCATTCAAAAATCTCTCAAAATTTAGCTTTAATTAAGTTTAGTTAATAATACATATTAGTTAATAAAGTTTTAAATTTATTTATTTTATTATTACTATTATTGATGTGATTTTTAATAAAATGGTAATTATTTTATTAGAAAATCAAAAAAAAATTATTTTAATAATTTAGCATACAATTACCGTTAAAGTACTTAGAACATTTAATTGTAATTCAATAAGGGGGATTGTGCAAAATGTTCAAATACAAGTAATGGGTTAAGTTGTCTGAGTTAAAATGTAAACCTCATTTACTCAAAACCTCACATTGAAAATGAAAGTTGAAACCTTATTGTTAACTCTAACTATGTGTTTTCAAAATCAAACTAGCCTATGAAACTACACTATTAACTGTATGTTTTCTTATGTTTTGGGTTTGGGTTGATTAGAGTGTTGACCAGTTTTAGGATGTCTACTAGAGGCTTGGGAGTTCTGTGTTTGTGATATTATGATGATTTGATTCTAATCTTTTAAACTCAACCATGGTAATGTGTTGGTATGCTCTATGATGAGTTTGGTTATATTGTTCATTATTGCTTTTAGTGTTCTTGTGGGATAATGAGATGAATGTTATGACATATTTGACTTAACCTTTTTGAGTCTTCGATCAGTTATTTTTGGGATGCTTTCTAGTTTCTTATAAAGAACTAAGGTATTATTGTGAATTATCTTTTGATGATTTCTAGTCAATTGTATAGGACTGAGGTGAAAATTGTGATTCTTTGATTTGTACTTTTATGAGCCTAGGGTAGGTGATCTATATGTTAAGTTGGGAAGTGGCTTGCAATGGAGGCCGGGGCCAAAAGTGGCTGCCAGGATAGCCCATTATAAGTAGTTAATAAGTGAAAACACTACACTAAATGAGAGTAAATGAACCCAATAAGAGTCTATGTTTTCCTTGCCCATGCCTCGAGTGCTAGTATAGACTAGGATGGGAGTAAAGAGGATGCTTGGTTGTGACCTTGCATTGTTAGTATGCCTTGTTAGTACAAAAGGATACTAGTGCCACATAGAGTCACTAGGGGGCTGGAGGATTAAAAGACTAGTAGGGTAACCCTAGAGTTGGTTTGTATGATGACACTTGCCCATTAGCAGTATAGATTTACTATGTGTCTTTGTTTGCCTCTAGGTCTAGATGTCGATTTATCTTGGAACCTTTGAGTTAGATTACTTTTAGGGTTTTCCTTGACATAGATATTACTTTTGATTTTTGGTTTGATATCTTGTATGGGACTTGAGACTATCTCCTTAGTACAATGGGAGTGGACCTTTTTGGGTTACCATGAGGTTAGGTGGTAGTGTTTTTTTACTCTTACCTTTGAGATCCATCTATTGATGTTGTGGTTAGAGTTCCTTGTTCTGCATTTCCTCTCATTCTATCTTTGTGTATTATGATGGATGGTTATATCTTTATGGTGGATGATTTTACTTATTGTATTGTATCTTGTTCATGGATCTGAAAGGGATGATGCAATCTATTCTTATAAATGTATATTCTTTTAGCCGTTCATACCCTATGACATGTAAAGTGGATGATTGTGCATTTTGAATTTTATGGTCAAGTGGCATTCAGAACAAATGTATCTTATTTAAATGGATTGGACTTGTAGTTATTCTTTCATGTGGATGTGCTATTTATTAGACTTAGTATTATTTAAATTTAAATGTGACTCAACGTCTTGGGATCCTTAAGGAATGTAATCTATTATGTTTTCTTATGTGTGATTGTATGTTATTGCTTCTACTACTTTATGATTGTTGTACATGTTATTCTTTAAAAAAAAGTGTTTGGAAAACTTAGTAAAACTTTAGGATTAATTATTTTGGATCCCTTGGCAAGGCATTACACATTTTGTGAATGATTTTGAATTTTAGTTCTAGATATTTTTGAAATTTTAAGAACATTTAAAGATTTTTAGAGATTTTTTTTAAGTCATTAAGAAAGATTGCCCCTAGTATTGTGAAACAATTCAAGTTATGGATGATCATGAAGGCTCAGGAAAGGTAAGCTCATTGGCTCTATATTTATATGTGTAGTAGTATTTTCTAGTGAGTAAAAGCTTGATCATTTAGGTTCATTGATGGTGAAGTAAAAATTCAACACTTGGAACTTTTTTGCCATATTTTGACCAACGTACCTACCTAATAGCACTTATTTACCGTATTTTCACCTAAGGAAAATTTTTTCTCTCTTTACTTTTTCAACTATTTTTGATCATTTTTTTTCCAAAGCACTTGTTTTCTAGGTTTTCACCAAGCTAACTTTTTTTTTGTATTGTTTTAGTAACTTTAAAGACATGTAAACTTGACCTTGGGATACTACATATAAAACTTTTTTCAATTGCATGTTGTTAGTGTATCCTAGGAGATGGTCTCCCTCTTGGGTAGCCAATTGAAAGGTTACTTTTCCTACAAGTCCAATAATGACATAAGGTCCTAACCAATTGGCTTCAAATTTTCAAAGCTTCTTTTTCTCTGCAAGATTTATGTTATTTTTTTAAAGAATGAAGTCAAGGCAATTTTGATAGCCTTGTAAGTGGTTTAGTGCATTTTGATGCTTCTCATCTAGAAAATCATGTCATGATAATTTGGTTGCCTTGTAATCTTTGTGTGAAATAAAGTTACTTAGTGAAATCTTTGACTAAGGGAAGCTCAACTTCAAGAGGTAGAACTTCTTTTGTTTCATATCCAATTGTGTAATAAATTGAGAAAGCTGATCTTGTCTCTACATAAGCTCCTATGAGACTTTCTCTAAAAATTTATGCTCCATTCTCCTCTTAGACCATTGTAATAATTTTTCATTTTTCTCCATATCATCTATTTAAATTTTGTCAACTACATACACTAACTGGTCCAAAATTATATGACGATTATTTAAATCTATAATTCCAAATGCACCTAGAAAAATATCCTTCACAATATGAAGTACCTATCTTCTCTTCTTCTCTCTTTTCAATTATTCTTGTTATATCTTATGACTCAACAAGATTTTTAATTCTTTCATTTTCTCTCATGTAAGATTATTCAAATCATATTTAGGTAATGTAATTATCTCATCAAGACTTATTAACTCATCATCATCTTCTTCTTTATGAGTCACATACTAAGATCTTGAAGTGTATCACTAGGTAGTGATAATCACAATTATTTCCCCTTTTCACTTGATCTCAACTTTGGCTATTGCACTAGTGTAGATATCACCTATTGCATAGGTGTCACTTGTGTAGGTTCTATAGCCTTTGCACTTGGCAATAGAATAAGATCTTGAGTAACCTCTTTCTCTTTCTCTTTCGATGTCACTTTAACTTCTTCCAATTGTGTGCATGAATCTTTATCAAAAAATTTCTTCTCTTTCAAGATTGGCATACAAGTCATTGGTGTATATATTTAATGCCTTACCAAGTTTTTTGGCACTTTTAACCTCTATAACTAATGTAATAGTAACACCATCAATCTTCTTGACTTCAAGCTTTGGATATTCAACTATTTGTAACAAAATTGGAATATTAGTACAAAGTTTTCTTGAGTCTTTCATTAAACCTTGAATTTCTTCTTCAATCAATATATCAGGGTTAGGTGGAGGGGTGTTAGTGTCATCTTCAATTGTTATAGTGTCTTTCTGTTCATAGCCACTAACAAGTTGTTGAGTCTCTTCTGTCAACTTGGCCACTTGTTTCTTATATTCATCTTCAAATTCAATAGCATCTTGACCTTCCCTCACCTCTACTAATGCAGTAAGAAATCCACATTCTTCTTTCCATATTTTAATACCATGTTGCTCAACTTTAGGAGCTTTATTCTTCAAAAATTTGTATGCCTTGTCCCTCAACATAAACTTTTTAACACAATATTTAAGGGCTATAGACATGTGTGTCTTCCCTAAATTTGGAATAAATTGTGCTAATGTTGTTTCTCTATTTTTTGTTTCAGTGGGCAATGCCCATTTCCACTTGGCATCCACTCTTTTGTACAATCCCATTGGATAGCTAGTTCCCAATTCTAGGGGTGTGCAGTTGAACTTGATCATTATGTCAATCATTACACCTTAAAGTTTAACTTGATCATCATTGTCCAAAGAATAATACTAAATTTTTGTGAATCCTAGAATGCTTTTAGATTCTACCAATTTTGCACATACCTGATCCATAGTCATTGGAGGGAGTCTGTTCACTACTTTTAGTTTTTAGGTTTGATTAGACTTGGACTTTTCTTCATCTTCATCCACCTCTTGTGCTACAATAAATTTCCTCTTTGGTTTAGCTTGAGCTTCTACCTACTTCCTTTTCTTTGATGGGCTAAGTTAATAGTTTGACAGGAGGTTGTACTGACGTCTTTCTGGTGATGATAACCTTGCCTTTTGGCCCCTATGGTGTCACCATTTCTTGCATATTTTTATCAAGGTTAGCCTTCATCGTAGGTTCAATTATTACAACCTTTTTCTATTTTTTGGCCTTTGGCATTACAATTTCAAGCTCTTTTTCTTTTCCTTCCTTGACCTCTGAGGGTTTTCCTAACCCTTTTCCTCGTTTCTTCTTACTAGCCTCAACAAATTTTATTTTCCTTTCCATCCTTAGGTATGTTAGATTTTGAAGTTACCTTGACAATTATAGTCTTGTATGTACCAAAATATTCGACAATAGCATCAATTTCTTCTGCTAAGAGTGTAGTGACTTCTACAATTACATCATCTATATTTACCTCATAGGGAATCAGCCTTAGCCATGCTACTCAGTAACATTGCCTACGCATACAAAAAGTCAGTGTCCACAATGAAATAGATTTCATCATAATATCTATCTATAACTCATTTTGGAATTATCATTCTATTTTTCATTTGAACTTTGAATTCTTCAAAAAAATTTGTGCATTACTACCTCAAAATTCTCTCCCAACTTGTCTACTAGGTCACTCAACTACTCCATATTAGTCCTATTCCTATTCCATCCAATCCTTCCAATGGTAGGAATATAATTTTGTACATAGAAAAATATGCAAACTAATAGGGAACCAAACTTACAAGATGTGTTCTTCGCTTGTCTCATTACTTCTAGGTTCTCTATGAGTTGATGAAGTTATAGCTTCGTAAGATTGTATGAATGATCTTTCTTCATATTTTTATAGCCCAAATCAATTGCTACACAGGGCATGCTTTTCAATCTACTCGAGTGATAGAAATTGTGTGCAATCAAATGAACAAAAAATTCAATTAATGGATCCTCAATGCTATCTATTGACATTCCATGACCATTCCACTTCACCCTGGTTAGGTTTTTTATTTTATTCCTTGTTCCACTCCTTATTCTCTTCGATTGATCCAAAATAGGGTACCCAATTACCCTTCAAATGATTACCTTGTTGATTTTGATTGAACCTCCTTCTAACCAAATTTTCATGTCATGAACTCAACTAAGCATGATCTTGATCCATTCGACCCTTAAAGCTTTAGAAAATCCTAGGGCATAGGTAAGCCCTATGTCATCAATGATCTTGAATTCATCTTTCAAAATTCCATCAATGCATAGCTTGTCATATGCTGGCCTGATTTCAAAATCTCCAATTTCTCCAATCTTACATTAGTAGCATGATCTAATGTCTTAAATAGTCAAGACTCTGGGTGGAATTGATGTCAATGCTCCAACATTATCAACAAGTGTTTCGATGTTAACTATATTTCTAAAATTGGGTGGAGGTCTTTGATTATTCCAAATACTTTGTGTACTACTATCCTTAATCATTTCATTTCTAGATGCCATTGTGAATTAGGTGTCATGCCCAAAATTTTACAAGGAAAAACATAACCAACAATTTTTATTTTCTATTTTCTGAAGGGTGAACTAAAGGATAGCACATATAGACCTATACTTGTTAAGAATATTCTATCGAACCTATGGGGGTGTTTGAAATATAAAAATTTATGTTTTCTTGAGAATATTAAAATATTTCAAATTCAATCATTGAGTTAGAGATAATCAATTCTAGTGATATGGGAGAATTTTGTTTCATTTAAGTTTTCAAGGGGAACCATTTAGTTTCATAACATTCATTGAAAAACTAACTATAATCTAATAGCTTGATGTCATTATCATTTCAAATTCCACTTCCTATCCTTGAAATGAGACATCATGTATCCATACATGTGAAGCACAAATTCTTTTATTGTAGTTTTCAATAACTCCAAAAGTTGCGAATGTGTAGGAGTATATGTTGTCCTAAATGTTCCAATTACTAGCTATCTTCCCATATATATAATCTTTATTTATCACATTCCTTGCCCATTTTATTCCATTTTATCTTATTTTGCATAGATAACTTCCATTTTAAATAGATTCTTACATTTCCTCAATTATGCTTTGGATCTCATCAATATCCTATTAATTGGGTCATTAGTCCAATCAATATATATGGGTATTTGATTTAATTCCTTGATATTTATTAGTTTATTATTCTTAGTAGTATTACAATAATTTTAAATCAATTTTATTTAATAATTAGGTATTTCTAGACTATACATGAGATATATTATTTCTACATACGATATACTAGGTATTCAATGATCTTAATATGTGCATGTATAGATATGTAACATACAATCATGTATATAAAGAAAATTCTACTACTAAACTTATTTAATAATTATAACTAATGACCCTTTTTGATTTATTGACTAGTTTAATTAGGGATTACTCTATGGCTATCTCCCCCTCCACTAAACAACTCCCCACTCACATACTTCAACACCTTACCCATGACAAGTACTTGCTACTAAATATGTTGGCATAAAGTTATTTGCCATTAGTGACAATACTCACATTTCAAACTGAGTAATACAGTGTAGACCGAATGATGGCAACATAGTTCAAACAGAGCACTGGAGACACAATTCAAATCAAGCATCAAAGACACAGTTTTAACTGAGTAAAGTTGCACTTAGTGTCAACCGAGTAAAGTTGCACTTAGTGTTAACTGAGTGAGGAAACACTCAATGTTGACCAAGTGAGGAAGCACTCAGTGATAATCGAGCTCAGAAGGTTATCAAAGAAGTTAGTTTCTACTGAGTGATACTATATCTACCGAGTCACCAATGGTTACCGAGTTCCAGGCAACATTGTATGACTAGTATGAATCGAGCCCCTACCTCTACCGAGTGCATGATGATGCCAAGTAACGTAGTGGATGCCGCATATCAGAAGGTCATCAAGTCTGTCTAAAGAACCTGAGTTTATTTTACCATTTGGCCGACTCAGTTATATTTTGTTTACTTGTGTTTGGCCGACCTTGCATGAATAATTATTGGAATGGTATATATATGAAATGTATTATAGACATTCAAGTGATATAGATATTCAAGAAGATATACAAGATATCTAAAATAATGATAGTGTGAATTCATCAGTAGAAAAGAATACTTAGCAAGGTCTACCAGGAGCAGAAATGATTTCATCAATCATAGAAGGTGATCTACAATAAAGAACTCAGTCAAGTTGTAAGTTGATCTGTTGGTTGATCCTAATAGGTGAATCATTTTTGTAAATCCTTTAACAGGGTAGACTTAACTGTCTTTATTCAAATCTCCTAACAGGGTGCATACTTATAAAGTATGTTTGTAAATCCTCTAACAAGGTGGATCTAGCAATCCTCTGTGCTCCTAACAGGGCAGATCACCAGAAGTGATCATTGTAAGCCTTAATCGGCCAACTTCATTCTGCAGTAATGAAGCTTTGTGGGTATCATCCCCACCCCATTTTTACTTTCTATTTGGAAGGTTTCTAGGTCACCAAATCTCTGTGCATATATGGTTTAAATGTTTAAGTGTTCTTTTATGCAGCAGGCTAGATAAGTAAAAGTTGTATATGGTTATTCTGAATTGACTTAAAAGTTCTATGGTTACTGATTCACCCCTCCCCTCTCAGTAACCTATTATATCTTGAATATTTCCAACAATTGGTATCAGAGCTTTTTGTTTCTCAGGACAAAGTTTGACAACTTGAGCAAAGATCTAAGTTATGGAGATATTCAGATTGGAGAAAGTGATTAAAAATGAAAAGCTAGATCTAGAAATGGCCATGGTTCAACTCAAAGAAGCAAAGGAGCATCTTTCTCAATCCCTAAAAAGAAGAAAGGAACTTGCAAGAAAAATGAATGACCATCACTATGTTGAAGAAAAGATTGAAGATTTGTTACCATCAAGTAGTTCTGAAGAAGCTGACAAGGCAATCAAAGAACTTCTAGAAAAGAATGGATCTCTGCAAGAAGAGGTAAGAAAGCTCAAAAGAGAACAAGAAGTCCAATCCATCAGGTTATGTGAAGTTTTGGAATAGAGAAACAAAGCAAATGAAGACTTAGAGGTAAGGAATAATCTATCCCTTCAGCTTGAAGATCTTATAGGACAACTATCTAATGCAAATGAAGAAATCATGATTCTAAGATCTGAGAATGAAAGTTTGAGAAATGATTTAATCACTGAAAGAAAAATCAATGTAAGTTTGCATAGTGATCTGAGAACTGAGAGACAAATCAATGAAAGCTTGGAAATTGACCTAAAATCTGAAAGGCAACTCAATGAAAGAATGATGAAATCCCAAGCAGATATGAATCAATTGAATTTGCAAAATGAGCAGAATCTTCATAGAAAAAAAGGTAAAGCTGGTCTTGGATACAATGAAGAAGGTGAATCTTCAAAAAAAAGTACCCAAAAGAATCAAAAACCTACTTGCAATCACTATGGAAAGTTAGGTCATACATCAAACAAATGCTAGAGCAATGGAAAAGCAAAATTCAATGGTAAATGTTTCAATTGCAATCAACATGGTCACAAAGCAAATGAGTGCAAAGAAAAACCAAAATTTGAAGGCAACTATCACAAATGCAATAACCATGGTCACAAGGCATTCCAATGCAGACCAAATCATTCAATCTATCTGAACAACTTGTCAAAGCCATCTTTGGATGGGACTATAACACCTGGTGCAGATGTCACTATTGTGGAGAATATGGACATACTGGCATAAATTGTGCAAGACATCACCTAAGGAAGAAGGACACTACTGTAAGGTGCTATACATGTACAGAACTTGGTAATATAGCTAGAGATTGTATGAATATAGAAAGAATTGAAGATGAAAAGAAAATCAAAGCAGACAACATCCAGAAACAAATGAAGCAACAATGGATTCCTAAATCTACTGAACAAGATAAGTCAAGCAATGGCAATGTCACTCAAGAAATGAGTGACTCCATCATTTCCAATTAATATTCATAAAAGAAAGTATTGAAATGCATCCTTCAAGAATCATCCTAAGTAGTACCAAAGGAAGAAAAATGATCAGATCAGTATGTAGATACACTTTGATCCCAAATCGGTTCAAGACTCAATCGAGTTCGGTTGGGTGCAACAAAGTTTCACTCACTGAGTTGTATCTACCGAGTGAGGTCGGTTCATGACCTTACCGAGTTAGGTCGGTACATCAATATTTTGTTTTGATTGTCGAGTTGATAGTATCTACCAAGCAAGTGGATGACGACCTATCATTTTATCTACCATTGTACCAAGCATTTATGACGAATGTTTCGTCAAAAAGGGCAAAATTTGATCTCATTCTTCACTACAAACTTTGAGCTAAGTTATCTTTTGCAATTCCAGAGCAAGCTTAAAGCAATTTCGAGTGAATTTTTTTTAAAGAGCGAAGAATCTATTTAGAATTTCTCTTCACCTACCGAGCAGCAATGGCATCCGAAAGTAGCAGCTCCAAGACAAAAAAGAGGCTCAAAAATGCTGGTTAAAGGTGTGGAATGGAAGGCGCCGAACTTCAAATTGGCACCAACAATTGAAGAATCACTTGACCCTAACGGTGCTTAGTCTTGAATTCCTCCAAAGGTACTCCTTATAAATGACATTCACTCTCATTTCAAATGTTCCATTCAAGAGCTTGGAAACCTAGAAATTGATAATGCCCTAGGTGAAATGAGTGTAGATGGGAATTTGAAACCCGAGCATAAGAATCTTGAAACAAAAGGGTTAACCCACATTTCACATTTGCCAAGAAATTTTCAAATTAAATGGGTTAGGTATGTACTCAACCGGGTTCACAACGGGAAATTGTGGTTAGAGCAACCGGTGCTTATCACAAAGAAAATGATTAACAAAATTACTGGCCTTCCCATATTGAGCAAAGCTAAGACTACCAAAACCCTAGGTTAGGAAGAATTGCAAAGGCTAACCCAAGCAGAATTGGATGGTAGAGGACTTAAGCTCAGTATAGTAACTGACGTTGAATTAAGATTTGGTATTCACGTCATTGCTCATAAAATTTATAGTTCCAGCCGTCCAAATAGTGTACCTTGAGAAGCAGTAGATTTAGCATATAAGGTAGTAAAGAAGAATGTTGAGTTTGATCTGTTTGAATTGCTTTTGTCTCAATTTAATAAAAATATGGAAAGCATAAGGACTTCAAAGAACAATTCCTACAAATTCGATTCACTTTTGATCTGTTTATTTTTCTATGTTCAAAATTCTTTTCCATCAAAAGGATCAGTAGTATGGAGAAAAGATATTCCCATTCTCTATCAAATAAATGAGTTTATTGTAGAGTTAGGTGAAAAATTTGACAGTGTCTTGGATAATTACTTTGAATATTTTAAGGAAAGAATGAACAATAGGTTCCAGATTCCACCTAAACTAGTTGAGGAATACAAAGAAGATGTATGCTTTATGGTAGATTGTGACAAGGTATACATAAAGGCAGTCAGGCCCCGAGTTGCATGGGTGAAACGTCTTCCTTATGAGGTTAATATTGATGAAACCAGAGATATCATAGAAGCACTAGTGAATGAACCAGTAGACCCAAAGCAACTAGTCTTTGGAACTCATGATGAATCTAAAGCCAGAATTGAGCTTTCAATCAAAATCCCTCAGGTCATTAGCAAAGGAAAGAGGAAGATTGCAAAGCTAAAAATAGAACTTGGTCCTCTAATGATTACTGAAGGGAAAGGAGAAGATGATGAAGAAGAAGAGGAAACCGAGTCAGAAAAAGAAGAGGAGCCTCAACAAAAGAAAGGTAAGGTGATTATCACCAAACCTAAAAAGCAAACTACTGCAGTCTTCTCCAAGAGAACAAGACAAGGGAAGAAGGAACCAATATTTGTCAAGCCTCCACTCACATTTGAGGCAAGGTTGAAGCAATTAGAAGAAGGTACTAGCTTCACAAACTTCAAAGCATTGAAGTTTGAGACAAGAACAGAATAGGAGAAAATGCAGATTGAAGAATTGGTATTGAATAAAATGGGAAGATGGAAATACTCTCCTGAAGAGATTGCCTCTCAGATCCCTACAGAGCTATTGGAGAGGTTGCAACCAAGATGGAAAATTGCAACCAAAACTGTCAAAAATATCTTTGAGCAAACCCTAAAAAATCTCCTGCCGAGTCTCACTGATGCAGAAGTAAAGAAATCACTGAAAGATCATGAAGGTAATATGATGATTAGATTCCACACTTAGTTGATATTAATCAATGAAATAGAGCATGTTGTCAATGATGCAACAAACATGTGGAAACATGTCTATCATCTACATAAACCCAGTGAGCATATTGTTGAAATCAAGGACAATGACAGCAGTGATGATGATATTGAAGATATTCCAGGGGATCTACATTCAATGATGATAAATGTTGAGGAAGAATTCAAGGAAGATGAAATGGAGGAAGATGACAAGGAAATAGAGGAAGAAGAAGCTGATCAAGCTAAGGAGGAAGATGATCCTGTAAAAATTGCAGCCAAAGTCATTGCATCTCTTCCTCACTCTCCACCTAAAGCAACTACATCAACTGTGGAGATAGCATGTACTAGTGAGATTGTGTGCACAACAACTTCATCAATTGCTCAATCTTCACCTGTCTCCTCTCAGCTCCGGGCACCATCTATGCAAGTGTCTACCACTTCATTAACCAAGCTGCAACCATCTTTATTGACCGAGGCATCATCAGCTGCAACAGTAAGTTCATCAGGCATATCAACTTCTACTGCAGAGTGTTCAGTAAGTGTACCCACTAGTACTTATATTTTGACAACTTCATCTGCTCCAATTTTTGCATTTGTTAGTTCTCCCATACCAACCTATACATCAGTCTTGGGAAGAACATCAATTTTTGATACTATTAGCACTTCTCTCAATTTTCCTCTAGCTAGTCCTATTTCAGTTTTATCAGCCAGTCTAGCCTCATCAACTATTGTTTCAGTCTCAAAGGGAAAAGGTGAAGTCACTGCAGGAAAAGAAAAAAGATACATGATTTCCAGCAAGGCAGTGGATGAGGAAATAGACTTGGATAAGGACATTATCATTCCTAAGATAGATCTGGATAATGCATCAGTTGATGAAATGAGAATGGTCAGTCAGCTATTAGATCAGAAGGCAAGACAAAAACAACTGAGGCATGAGAGAGACCAGGAATATAGTATTATTGAAAGTGCTAAGAATATTCAAACAGAGGCTATAGGTGTTGAAGTAGATTCTACTCAACACATTTTGATTCAGTTAGAAGAGGCTGTATATAAATTCAATGAGGATACCTCCGGCCAAGAAAAATTGATTGAAAAAGCAGAGAAGAAATTTGACAATAAGGTGCTTGAGCACATTGCTCAACATATTGCATTAAAATAGGTAGAACTGTCTACAATTTTGAGTAATTTTGAACATTCTTTTAATAATGTAATTTCACTTTTTGGAAAACTTTGTGATGTTACTGAGTATACTAAGGAAATCAAAGAAAAGTTGAATAAAATTGATGAGGATATGAAGGTCAGCGCACAAATGTTGCAGCTTGACCACAGTTCAAGTTCATCCCATCATCTCATAATAAGATTTTTGTTAGAAAAATAGGCAGAATTGTTGAGAGAGGAAGCAAGGATCAGGTGTACTCTAATTGACATCCAAAATATGATCCTTCCTATCATGGACACAATGTAGAAGCATATTGCCCATTCCAAAATATTGATTCATGACAAAAACTTCTCAATTGCAGATCATATGATTGAACTCTCTGCAAAAGTTCAAATAGCACTCTCCACCAGCAAACTTTTGCAAGAAAATTGGGATAAGACATTGGCTCTTATTCTCAAGGTACATTCTGAGTTTATCTCTCATTTTGGACTCTCTGTGTAAATATATATTGTTTAATTTGGCATTATTGTCAAAAAGGGGGAGATAGCACACTTCCATGAGATAATTGTGAAAGAGATATGTGTAATAACTTGTAAATACTGTGCATATTGTATGGGGGAGATACATGTAAGAAAGATATGTGTAATAAGACTTGCAAAGATCAATTTTGAAAATTCATAATTGTATGTCAATTTTTGCACATAATTGTTTTTGTCACTAATGCCAAAGGGGGAGATTGTTGGCATAAATTTATTTTCCATTAGTGACAATACTCACAGTTCAAACTGAGTAATACAGTGTAGACTGAATGATGGCAACATAGTTCAAACCAAGCACTGGAGACACAGTTCAAACCAAGCATCAAAGACATAGTTTTAACTGAGTAAAGTTGCACTTAGTGTCAACCGAGTAAAGTTGCACTTAGTGTCAACCGAGTAAAGTTGCACTTAGTGTTAACCGAGTGAGGAAGCATTTAGTGTTGACCAAGTGAGGAAGCACTCAGTGATAACCGAGCTCAGAAGGTTATCGAAGAAGTTAGTTTCTACCGAGTGACACTATATCTACCGAGTCACCAATGGTTACCGAGTTCCAGGCAACATTGTATGACTAGTATGAACCGAGCCCCTACCTCTACCGAGTGCATGATGATGCCGAGTAACGTAGTGGATGCCATGTATTAGAAGGTCATCAAGTCTATTTGAAGAACCTGAGTTTATTTTACCATTTGGCCGACTCAGTTATATTTTGTTTACTTGTGTTTGGCCGACCTTGCATGAATAATTATTGGAATGGTATATACATGAAATGTATTATAGACATTCAAGTGATATAGATATTCAAGAAGAAATACAAGATATCTAAAATAATGATAGTGCGAATTCATCAGCAAAAAAGAATACTCAGCAAGGTCTACCAGGAGTAGAAATGATTTCATCAATCATAGAAGGTGATCTACAATAAAGAACTCAGTCAAGTTGTAAGTTGATCTGTTGGTTCATCCTAATAGGTGAATCATTTTTGTAAATCCTTTAATAGGGTAGACTTAACCATCTTTATTCAAATCTCCTAACAGGGTGCATACTTATAAAGTATGTTTGTAAATCCTCTAACAAGGTGGATCTAGCAATCCTCTGTGCTCCTAACAGAGTAGATCACCAGAAGTGATCATTGTAAGCCTTAACTGACCAACTTCATACTACAGTAACGAAGCTTTGTGGGTATCATCCCCACCCCAGTTTTACTTTCTGTTTGGAAGGTTTCTGGGTCACCAAATCTCTGTGCATATATGGTTTAAATGTTAAAGTGTTCTTTTATGCAGTAGGCTAGATAAGTAAAAGTTGTATATGGTTATTCTGAATTGACTTAAAAGTTTTATGGTTACTGATTCACCCCTCCCCTCTCAGTAACCTATTATATCTTGAATATTTCCAACAAAATAAACATCTTATATTTCTAATTATGTTTAATTAACTTGCTAATCTTCTCTCTCTCTCTCTCTCTCTCTCTCTCTCTCTCTCTCTCTCTCTCTCTCTCTCTCTCTCTCTCTCTCTTTTTAACACCCATCTTACCACCTATCCTACTATCCTACTATCCTACTTCACCTTTCCATGACTGAAATAAAATGACAAGATAAATACACCATAATTATTGGATTGGTAACTTAAAATTATAACTTGTTACCTATGACCCCACTCTACCCAACTTTTTTCCTAACACTTTACTTCTAACATGTAACCACACATGTTTACATCCAACCTCAAACTACCCTTTTACTCTTTTCATAATCCTAGGTGAATTCCCATGTATTTTGGAGCATGTGCCCCCTTTTCTCCTTCCAAGGTGATGTGATCTTGGTCCCATCACCCCCTTTAGAGCTTAAATGAAAGGACTTGGATAGCGAGTTTTAAGTGAAGGTTGGGTTTGTTTTATCCAAGGTGGAATCACCATTGCTAAAGAGGACTGACACATGTCAGTGGAAACCCCCTTCCCTAAATGTTTTGTCACATGTGTTCAAGGTAATCTTAGGAAAAGGGAGGCACTAGGCTTATCTTAATTTGTTTTCTTTTTTATTGTTTGAATTTTTTTGTTATTTGATGGTAACTTTTCCTTTTAGTGCTTCCTAGGTTTGAAGGTAGATGCCTAGGCCTATCATGGTCTTAAAATTTTATATCTATCTATCTATCTATCTATCTATCTATATATATATATATATATATATATATATATATATATATATATATATATATATATATATATATATATATATATATATATATATATATATATATATATATAGAGAGAGAGAGAGAGAGAGAGAGAGAGAGAGAGAGAGAGATTTCTTGTAAAATGGAGAGATTGTGACATAAGGGTCACATGACTCATATGAGTCCTAGTTAGCAAACTTTTATGAACTAGGTGATTATCATTATTGAGTCTTATCTTTTAGCACATGTATTTTTTTATTAACCCTTTTTGGATAAGATTCCAAGTATATTTTTTCTAAATAAAATATTGGCCTATAATAGGAATCCACTTATTTTCTCATCCTCATATAAATTCTAGAGGAGTAAAATGTACACCTACAACATACTTTTCCTCATAGATTTAGACTATGCATTATGCTCAAGCTAATTTTATTCTATTTCTACCATAGAAATTTTAGGCAATGGGGTTGATGATGTGACATGTTGTTATCTAATCTAGGGATTTATTGTTTTTAAGCTAACAAGTTTTAACATATTCATGTACAAGATTAGTTATAATGTTTACTACCATGGCTTGGATTACAAATGGTATTGTTTGTTACAGAAAACAAATTGAATCACTTCATATGATCTATTTCAAAAGCATGAACTCTTACTTCCATTATAGAAATTAAAATAAGAAAATCTTAAGATATAGGCACTCAAATTTACAATGAATGTCCATTACAATATTTCCTTCACATGAAAATTCCATAGGCTTATTGATGGAACACAAAAATTTAATCAAGAATAGTGAGTTAATCTACATAACTTCCATATGTTCCTGCACAACATTAGATATTCTTTTACATGAATTGATCTCCTCTTTCCTACACAACTATGGTACTACTACAATATTTCTCTTGTAAAACAACTACATACAAGTTTCCAAACTTTACTTTATAGATTTGCAATAGTATACAATAGGGAGTAAATCCCTTTCATATTACAATGAAAACAACAAAGGAAAAACTTAACATCAAAACACATTATGAGATGGTATAGAGATAGATTTATCTCTTCACAAACACCTAGTTCTTCAACATTGCCCAAAAGTGAAACCCTAATCTCTTCAAGGAATACATCTTCAAAAAATTTGAAAACACCACAAAAACTAGGAACCATGGAGGCTCACCTCCCATCCTAAGCTTTTATGAAGCCACTCATCGAGTAGGGGAAACAAGATTCAAATCAAGTTTCATTCCAATCTTACAAATGCATAAACATCACATTAAAAAACTTGAACAATCTCATCCCAAGGGTATTTCACAATGATTCAACAATGGAACCTTGACCATACGGTGAAGGTGTGCTTTCAAATAGGAGACTTGCCATATCATACCATATCTACAACAACAATTTTCATGCCCTTTCAGGGCTTTCACAAATCAACAAATTCCATGCCCTTTCGAGGCTTTCACAAATTAACAAATTCCATGCCCTTTTGGGGCTTTCACAAACATCCTCCAAAAAGACTATCATCAACTATAGCATCCTTGAAAAACCATACTCCATAAACTTCCTTTCTACACCATCATTTCCCATATTACCCCCAAAGCGAGATATGAATGAATATGGCATACAATGGAGCCCATACTCCAAGGTTCTCAACTATATTTCAAGCCCAACTAACCCCTTCACCAAAGGCTTCTCTTCCCTTCCAAGGGTGACTGAAGCCTTCAAACACATGAAAAAATATCAACATTCAAACAAAAAAAGGAGATCAAAGAAAAAACCCCAAGAAAATTCATGAAACAATATACACAATAACAACACAACACCAAGATTGTAATGACAATACATGATCCCATATCAACACTCCATACTTGTAGATTCATTATGCAATGCTAAACACAAAATGGTCATGGTTTGAGCACCAACCTTGGTCCAAGCTAATGGCAATGCTAGTTTATGAAGAGCTCCCTTAGCCTCCCTCCAAAACCCTAACTGTCTCTAAAATTAGAGAGTGGGTGAGCACCCCACTAGTTTGTCCAAGACTCCCTAAAAAGGATTTTCCACTAACTATTTTGAAAAAAAAAATCAAGCCACTCCATCTTATAGACTTGTCTCCCCTGAGTTTGCTAAATTTGACGTAGTGGAACATAGAAAAAAACTCATGTGATAACTCCATTTTCGAATTGGTGGAAGAATGCATGGGTAAAGGGGCCTTGTAGGCTATCTAGGCATCAACATGATCAAAATTAGGTCCCTAACATGTTATAATATCATATGGGTGACTTATTTTCACACCCAAGGCACTCTGGGACCACCTAAAGACCCTTCAAAACCCTAGTCAAGTCTAATTTCGAATTTCTCTTAATTGTGACCCATCCTATCCCTTGTCAAGTGTGTTTGATTAGTCATTAAAAAGATAATTAGTTTTAGGGTAAAGTGCTACCATGACCAAAACCCTAGGTGACATGTCATTAACTCAAAAAAATCCACAAGTGTCAAGTGACACATGAAATCACATTCCACATCATTATGACATTTCCCTAATGCATCTTTGAGATAGATAATTTCACATACAAGAATGCTTACATTTACATAATAAAATACATCACAATGAGGCTTTTGAATCTTCCAAAGATTTTCCTTGGCTATACTGTGTTCACATAAGTTTGGAAATTGTTTCCCACAAAGATTTCCATGGTTCCACTTCCTGCACACTAAACTCGAGCATCCGTAGTCCAAGGAGGTCATATAAAATACACATCATAACTGCATATAAATTTAAATGTTACATAATCCATATCAACATAATTCAATAGAATTCCTTTACTTAATCATTTCAAATAAGATATTCAAAATGTTAAAATATCAAAATTTGCACATCAATTTTAGCATACTTTGATAGTCATAATCAATTTTTTTAATTTATTTATTTTTGAATCATTTTCATATAAAGCTTTTGAAATGTTAAAATGTTAGAGTTTTCATATCAACATTAATTTCTAATCAAATGATCTGACCAACATTCTGAATCACATCCTAATCCATTTCCTATCAAAATGATGAAATGTTGGGTATCTATTTCTTAATTAGCCAACACAAAAATTAGTTCTGATTACATACCTTAGGTCAAAACCACCAAAATGTAATCATCAAAACTAGTATACTTGATTAAATTAAATATAGTTTGATTACTAACATTATCTCATTATCATTATGAGATATTACATGATAAGGCTTATGTCTCAAAAGTCACTAATGTCAGGAAATCAAGATGTTTAAATTATCATGTCTACATAGGTTCAAAAATAGTCATTAGGTAAACCAATTAGATCTGTTAGTCAATATATTATGTTTTCATCTTAATCATCATGCATAGTAGCCTATCCACCTAATGCTACTTGTACAACAATTGACTTATTATATTTACATCATGTCGAGCTCTACTAAGTAGTCCTTTATCTAAATTGATAACAATTTTTGTCTATAATTATTATTAGTACTCACAAGGGTGGGTGTTAATTCATCTTTACACAATGGCCACCTAAAAAAATTGTCCTAATATATCATAACATACTATGGATCCATTGGCATAGTTTTCTAAGTTATAGCTTCTTGAGTTTTTATTCCATAGGGTCTTAGCTTGCCAAACTAATAAAATTTTGAATATGATACTTATGATAATAATGACTACAATGAATATCAATCTTAATAACATCTTAGGTCCAATATTAATAAGAAGGATTCCAATCATGACATACCTAAATCTAGAAACCTACTTATCAACATTTTGTCATAAGGTGTATGGTAACAATCTATAATTCACATAGCATGCATGACATCTCACCTCCTTATGCTTCCTAGTTCTTACCACATACATGTTATTTAGGGTTTATAATATGGTATTGGGGAAGGGGCCTTATATTAGGCTTTTGAGAAAAAACTTTGAAAAATATGTTCATTGAATATTTTTCTCATCACTCATAATGATACTTACTTCACTTAAAAAATAATTCTAATAACCTGCTGAGATTCTCTACTCTAGTCATTGAAATCACTTTGATCAGCTTTAAATCTTCTCATGAGCTCTTTGATCACTTGGTGAGTAGAAATGAATGTTCAAGTTCGATAAATACCTTCAATCTTTCATTTTAGGTCTAAAATTAATATTTTCATACTTAGTTAGTGTATGACAACTATCCTAGTCTCTATTCTAGCTCAACCAAGGTTATTCACTCAATCATAACAATTTCACTAGTTCAACATTTTGTCTTCCTCAATAACTTGGTCTATATTGCAAGGCTCAGTAAATATAGAGTGTACCACTCAGGCTCAATACTTTATGATTTTCAATTTCTAATAATTACTAATGCATCTTTATTTATGTAGATATAAATTCTCACCAGTTCTAAGATTAGGAACTAAAATAAATTATAACATTGAATATTTAGTTTCTACATACCTTCTTTTCACTAGTAAATTTAGGCCTAAATTTCGATGCGAAAAGGTCAAAATTTTGACAAGAGTTGGTCGATAAGGAGACCAAGCTTACTGTCAGTCTTTTTTGGTCAGTTTTTGCCACGTACATTCTGCATTGAAATTTTGACTTCATAAAGGTGGACTTATTGATGCAACTTTTATCAATTTCCCTAGTCCAAGCTGAACTGGTATTTCCTCATTTGCGGGTGGCATTGGTCAAAATTTTGACATAAACCTACATAATTTGGTGTCGAAATTGTGATGAAAGCAACTTTCTTTTCTACATCGGTACCATACATGCAATGCCAAGGGCTACTAGTTTGGTGTCAAAATTTTTACCAAAATATTACATTTGTGTCGAAATTGAGACCAAGATATGTAGAAATTTCAATGAGCTATACCATTTATTGTAAAAGCTTTGCTCTCATAGGAGCCTTCTAAACTGCACAAAACTTGATTCTAAAGCATAATTGCTCGGTGCATGAGAGTTAGGGTATCGTGCATATTTCTACCTCCACACCATTGTTTTGTTCATCACATGATTTATTTCATACAAAATAATGGGAAGGAGGAAGAAATGTGCATGATATCCTAAGTCTCCACCTAGCAATTATGCTTTACAACTCAAATTTTGTGCAGTTTAAAAGGCTCCTATGAGAGCAAAGCCTTTGCAATAATTGGCACAACGCGTCTAAATTTTGGTTCCTACAGGGAAGAATAAAATTAGGAAAGAATTATTTATCAAGAATGAAAGCTAATAATTTCATATATTTTTCAAACAGATAAACGTGAAAAAAAGCCTTACAGTCCCAATCACATCATCATAAGAGTGCATATATAACTATAACTATAACTATGTCTAAAACCAACATAATTTACAAATATCCACAATTCAAATATTATCCCTTGATGTTTTCTTTAATGCAAAGTTTTAAGTCAACTATGTTATCGCCTTGGATGTAATACTAAACTGTCATTAGGCTAAAGATTACAACAAGATTTACAATTTATAAATGCAAGGAGAACTACCCAACCAAAGTAGAAAATGACATGAAAAGTTAACAATCTAGATGAAATATTTCTAGCAATTGAACTGTACATTATAGAAACAAAAAATTGCCTTAAAATTGACACCTCACCAATTGTTCATCTGCATCCATAATGGCTTCACAAAAGTTGAAAGCTTACAATTTGTCAAGAACACAAAAGGCACTTGTAGTTCAGCTGCATCAATAAAACTAAAGTAGTTCAGTTGCACGGTGAGGGAAAGAGACTGTCAATATCGATTATGGAGTTGTAGATAGGTAAGTGATAAACATAAAAAGGTAGTACAAAATTTTAATAGCAATTGTGACCTTCACAGCTTTTCTCAATAGTTTTGGGTCATTAAATTGGATAGAAAATTAATAGTAAAATGTGAAAGAGAACACACATAATGTCACATCAAAATAAGTTTGCATCCTACATATGAGTATGCATCAAAACTGAATTTTTACCTCCTCAATCTATCTGTATCAATAAAGAAATAAGACATTTTTGTAATACAAAATTCTTGAACCCTATTCCACTATAATCTTTCAAACCTGAAAAATAAAACAAAAGCCATAAGAACTAAAATAAAAGGATTTATTTCTAAAAAACTATCACAGATGCTTTTTATATACCTTAGGACATGATACAAGTTGTTTCACAAGAAACACTAAACATTCCATTTTTTCTCTCGTTTACTAGAGTGATGATAAACTATATGCAAAGTAGAAATATGGCAACATAATAGATGATTAGTATCTACAATTTTTAATACTAAAAATTATAAAGAATGTAATACTCACAAGTGTCGCTGCCTAAGAGAATGCAACCCAAGTTTATCATGATCTGTGCAACATTCATTGCATTAGGAATATCCTGCTTATTTGCAAACACTAGTAACACTGCATCTCATAGTTCATCTTGCAAGAACAAGAAACTTAAATGATAAAAAAAATTCTATGGATAACATGAAAATAATTGTTAAAAGAATGAGGCCAATTTTACATAATAACCAAAGTTGCCATGAGAAAGACATGAAATCTTCTTGATCCATTTTCCAATTGTGTTTATACAATCCTAAAAATTCACTTTGATAGTTTTGACTAATTATTGTTGGAAGGATTTTATTTGCTTCATCAAATGAGTGTATATTGTAGTCTTGGCTTCTTGTATTTTTCAAGATAGTATCATTACTCGTCTAGTATTGTTCAATCTAAAAGGATGATATTGATATGTTGTTTTTCTATAACAACCAAAAGAAGGGGTTGTTAACCTTTACACAAACAAGGGATGAAAGCATAAACATAGGGTATCAACAACACAACAAAAAAAACCTTTTCCTATGCACTTGGACAAAATTCTAAGCAACGCTATTGTTAGGATTGCAACAAAGGAAACACCACTACAACCTATCAACAAGGCCCAAGAGTGATTATTTAAGAGTCAACATTATCAGTAGAATTTTGTTCAAAACAAAAGTGGGAGCAGTAACTTCAACAACATAGGCCAAAAGGATAGCAGACATCACACCTGAAATACGATCTAACATCCAAAATTGTGACAAGAATGGAAGTGATAGAAGTCTAGCTCAGACCAACAGCATGAGAAGCATCAATATAATAAAAAAAAGTTTCTTCTTCATTAGAAAACAAGTCCTCAAAAGGAAAATCTAAAACATAATTAGAAGCTTTAATTGTCAAATGGTCATTTTTCACAACCCTCCTTCAAGTGACAACACCTATCCAACACAAAATGGAAATCATTAGGCATGTATCTTTGATGCAGGAGCATCTAGAGGTATAAGGGAAATCCTGTGTCACCCAATAATGTGTACTTAGACTTATTTTTTGTTTCATGTGTTTTCATTTTTGGATACCCATTTGGGTCAAATAAAGTTTTCAACTCTCACAGTTCCACTATTAGTGTTCTGGGTTAGAGTTTTTAATCACCTTGGGATATGTGTAAATGCCAAAAAAATAGGAGTATGTAATTGATCCATTATTTTGGTGAACTAGAAGTTTTAAATTGGTTAGATGATTGTGATTTTAATTTAGAGCATTCTAGAAAAAGAATCAGGTCAAAAGGCCCCATGGTTTGAAAGTTATCATAGTTTTTCAATTTTTGGAGACATCCTAAGAATGCTTCAAATTCAAGTTAGGGGCATTAAATGATCTTGAATAGGGCCAAAAAATGGGGGACAAGTGAAGCTATCCATAGGGCTATAGAACACTTTGAGAGCTTTCTAAAAATGTAAACGGTTCCTCAATCAGAGCTACGGTTCAAAAGTTATGCCTCCTGAAAGTTCGGTTACCATTTTTGGATTCTTCTAATTTTGTGCCGACTTCTAATGCAACTTCTAGAGCCTTCTATTTGGTTGGTGGATGCCAACTAGCACTTTTTAGAATGTATTCCTAATCCTTAACCCTCCAAGGTCTATTTAAGAACATTTTTGGTATTGTAAAAGGCAGTTAGGAGTGGAGTTTGAAAGAAGGTATTGGGAGAAGAATTTATCTCTAGATTTATGCTATTGTAAGCCCATAGGGAATGTTTTGGAGTCTATTTCTTTGCACTAAGTGTACTAGAATATTTTTATAGTTAATAAAATTTTCCCTTTCCTATTGTGTCCATTTTGTGCTTGGGTTGTGTCCCCATCAAGTGGTATCAAAGCTGGTTTTCCTGAGTGTGTAGACAGAGTGTCGACTGTGAGGCAGTTTGCACTAGGACTGTGTGGTTGTGGGTCTGAGTTAAGAAGATGCCTCCATGAAGAGAGAATGGTGGAAGGGCTAGAGCTATTAATCTTGAGGAGGTTAGAGCCCTCCAAAGGTAGGTACAAGCATTGCAGGAGGAGCTCCATAGAGGAACAAATGTTGCCATAGGTGACGAAAGTGAGGACGATAATGAAGAAGAAGAAATTGGACCAAAAGGGGAAGTTGATGGGGAAGATCTAAATTAGGCAAAGGAAAGGATTTTTAGGGCCATTACTAAGTTTGGGAAAAGACCTACAATTGATGTGGGTGTATTATTAGGAAATTTGAAACCAGATGAGTTGATCGATTGGATCGATGAACTGGAAGAATACTTTGAGTATGAGGATATTGGGGACCTAGATAGGGTTAAGTTTGCAAAGGCAAAACTAAAAGGACATGCCAAAATCTGGTGGCAAGAGGTTCAATTGGAAAGAAATAGAAGAGGAAAGGATAAGATCACAAAGTGGGATCGCATGGTGGAAAAACTAAAGAAGTAGTTCATTCCTGTTGACTATGAGCTTGATTTGTTTAAGAAGATGCATGGGTTAAAGCAAGTAGGAAAATCAGTCCAATAATATACAGAGGAGTTTTACCAACTTCTGATTAGAGTAGGGCATGTAGAAGTAAATAAGGAGAAGGTTGCTTGTTATATCAGTGGGTTGCGACCTAGCATCTAGGAGGAATTAAATCTAGTAAGAATGACCAGTGTTGAAGAGGCATACCAATTTTCCCTACGAGTTGAAGAGAAGCTAAATAAAAAGTTTGAATGGAGACAAAGAGCACATAGTCAAGGAGGAAGGGGTAGTGGTAGGTCATCTGGAGGCCGAAATGAAACCCAAAAGAAAAATGAATATGTGGGTACTAGTAGGAACCAGAGGAACAAGGGTTTCAACCGCTCCCATGATCAAGACTTTGGAAATCAGAGAGGAAGAGGTAGAGGATGTGGAAAAGGAAGAGGAGGCTTCTGTGGTACCTATTTCCATTGTAATGAAGAAGATAATCGTGCCTTTGAATGCCCTCAATGACAAGGAAGGATAGATAGGAGAGCTGAGGGTCAAGCTAGGGTTGCTCATGTGGATGAGGATGCACAATCATCACATTCAGAGGATACAAAAAGAGGAGAGACTTTAGTAAATGAAAGGGTCCTACTAAGTGGTGAGATTGAACCAGGACAAAGGAGGAGTTTATTTAATACTAGGTGCAAGTGTGAGGATAAATGTTGTGATGTGATCATTGATGGTGGTAGCACTGATAACTTGGTATTAGAGGAGATGGTCTCTAAGCTAAAGCTCAAGAGGGAGAAACACCCCCAAACCTATCAGATCATTTGGGTGTAGGATGATCATAAGGTCTTGGTAAGTTAACAATGTTTAGTGAAATTAAAAATTGGGAGTTACCATGATGAAGTTCTCTATGATGTTATTCCAATGGATGTTTTCCATCTATTGTTGGGAAGATCATGGCAGTTTGATAGGCATGCAGTACATGATGGTCATGCAAACACATACTCTCTAACACAGGATGGAGTTCACCACAAACTGAAGCCCATGAGAAAGGAAGGTGAAAAGGTATGTAGCAGTGCTAGAATTTGTATTGTTGATGGAAGGAATTTTTTATATGGCATGAAACATCAATGTATGTGCTATGCTTTGATCCCTAGGAAAGATAAAGAAGGTAGTAGTGAAGTACCATTTGAAGTTTCAGATTTACAAGGTGAGTTTGGAGATATCATCTCTGATAATGTTCCAGAAGGATTGCCACTGGTAAGGCAAATCAGTCATCAGATAGATTTAATTCCAGGAGCTAGTTTTCCTAACAAGGTTGCTCACAGGATGACTCCTACTGAAACTGAGGAGCTAAATAGATAGGTTCAAGAGATATTGAGGAAGGGCTTGATTCGAGAAAGCCTGAGTCCATGTGTAGTACCTGCAGCATTGGCACCAAAGAAGGATGGAGAGTGGAGGATGTGTACAGACTCTTGAGCTATAAATAGGATAACCATCAAGTATCGGTTTCCTTTGCCAAGAATGGATGATCTTATGGACTCCTTGAGTGGAGCTCAGTACTTCACAAAGATAGATCTCAAGAGTGTCTATCATCAGATATGGATACAAGAAGGAGATGAGTGGAAAACAACTTTCAAGACCATGGAGGGTCTTTATGAGTGGTTAGTCATGCCCTTTGGATTGACGAATGCCCCAAGCACCTTCATGCGGCTTATGAATGAGGTACTTAAGAAGTTCTTGGGAAAATTTTTTATTGTCTATTTGGATGATATTTTATTTTTCAGCAAGACTTTGGAAGAAAATTTATTGCATATTCATAGTGTCCTTGAAAGGTTAAGGGAAGATAAATTGTTAATTAATTTGAAGACGTGTATCTTTGCAAAAAGGGAGTTAGTCTACTTGGGGTTTTTTATATCACCTGAAGGTCTCAAAATGGATCTAGAGAAGGTAATAGCCATCTTGGAATGACCTACTCCAAGGTTTGCTACTGAGGTAAGATCATTTCATGGTCTGGTTAGTTTTTACAGGAAGTTTATTAAGAATTTTAGTGGCATATGTGCACCCCTGACTGACACAATAAGAGGGGATAGAAAAGAGTTCAAATGGATTGCGGCAGCTGTGAGAAGTTTTGAATTATTGAAGAAGAAGGTGACAGAAAAACCTGTGTTGGCACTTCCAAATTTTAGAAAGGTGTTCCAGGTGGATTTTGATGCTAGTGGCAGTGCTATTAGGGCTGTATTAAGCCAACAAGGTAAGCCTATTGCATATTTTAGTGAAAAATTGAATGATGTGAAAAAGAAGTATTCTATTTATGATCAAGAGTTCTATGCAATAGTTTAGGCCTTAAAGAAATGGAGGCATTATTTATTGCCAAAGGAATTTGTTTTATATACTAATCACCAGGCATTATAGTACCTAAATAGCCAAGGTAAATTGAATCATAGGCATATGAAGTGGGTAGAGTTCTTGTAGAGTTATACATTTGTGTTGAAGTATAGAAGTGGAAAATCTAATAGGGTTGCAAATGCATTAAGCAGGAGGCAGTTGTTGCTTACAGTAATGCAGGTTGAAGTAGTTGTGTTTGATGAACTCAAGAATCTGTACCTTGGGGATCCTGATTTTGCTGAAGCGTGAAAAGATTGTAAAGAGCCTGTTGATGTAGACAAAACCAAGTGGCTAGACTATTTGATTCAAGATGGTATGTTGTTCAAGGGTAGCCAATTGCGCATTCCAAGTTACATGAGGGAAAATCTTATTAAGGAGAAATATAGTCGAGGGATGGCAAGACATTTTGGTCAAGATAAGAACATTTCCATTCTCAAAGAACATTATTTTTGGCCTCAAATGTCATAGGATGTGAAGAAGATTGTATAGAATTGCTAGGTTTGTCAAGTGGCCAAGGGATTTAGTCACAATACTGGACTATATCAGCCATTGCCTATTCCATCAAAGCCATGGGAGGACATAAGTATGGATTTTGTTCTTGGACTGCTGAGGACACAAAGGGGTAATGACTTAGTATTTGTGGTGGTTGATAGGTTCTCCAAAATGGCACATTTCATTCCATGGATCAAAACTCATGATGCTGTCCATATTGTAGACTTGTTTTTCAGAGAGATGGTAAGACTACATGGCCTCCCAAGGAGTATAGTTTCTAATAGAGATACTAAATTTGTTGGGTATTTCTAGAGAACATTGTGGAAGAAGTTGAGAACAGACTTGAAATTTAGTTCCACACATCACCTATAGACTGAAGGCAAAACAGAAGTGGTAAACATAAGTCTGGGCAATTTGCTGAGATGTTTAGTCGGGGATAAGCCCAAGGGGTGGGATTTGATTCTACCACAAGTAGAGTTTGCTTACAATAACTCTATAAATAGGAGTATTGGTAGATCACCATTCCAAATTGTATATGGAAGTAGCCCAAGGATTGCACTAGAATTGAGGAAGATAGAGCAAGGGGAGAGGACAAGTGCCAAAGCTGAAGAATTTGCTGAACATATCAAGCATCTACATAAGGAGGTTCAAGCACACATTACCAAAATTAATCAAGAGTATAAAGCTAGGGCTGATCAAAGGAGAATACATAAGGAATTCCAAGTAGGTGATCTAGTCATGGTACACTTACAAAAAGAAATATTTCCAGCCGGTACTTACAACAAGCTAAAAATGAAGAAATTTGGCCCCTACAAAATTTTGAAGAAACATGACTCAAGAAATGCATATGAAGTAGAGTTGCCAGATGGAATTCACATTTCTCCTATTTTCAACATTGTAGACTTAACAGAGTATCATGATGATGGTGCAGATGAGGAGTCGATGTTAGAGCCATGTCCAATTTTTGCTTCTAAGAAGGAGGAGATAGAAGACATTCTAGATCATCATGTGGGCAAGAGTACCAAAAATAGGCAATATGAAGAGAATCTGGTTAAGCGGAAAGGATGGCCAATAGAGGACTCAACTTGGATATCAATAGCTGAGGTTTCCCATTTGGGATTTCCTCTACCATTCATAAAGTGATAGGGTCACTTTTCAATCTACCTTGGGTGTCTGATGCAGGAGCATCCAGAGGTATAAGGGCAATCCTGTGTCACCCAAAAAAATGTACTTAGACTTAGTTTTTGTTTCATGTGTTTTCATTTTTTGGATACCCATTTGGGTCAAATAAAGGTTACAACTCTCATAGTTCCACTATTAGTGTTCTGGGTTAGAGTTTTTAATCACCTTGGAATATGTGTAAATGCCAAAAAAATAGGAGTATGTAATTGAGCCATCATTTTGGTGAACTATAAGGTGTAAATTGGTTGGATGATTTTCATTGTAATTTAGAGCATTCTAGAAAAAGAATCAGGTCAAAAGGCCCCACGGTTTGAAAGTTATCGCAGTTTTTAAGTTTCTGGAGACATCCTAAGAATGTTTCAAATTCAGGTTAGGGGTATTAAATGACCTTTAATAGGGCTGAAAAATGGGGGATGAGTGGAGCTATCCATCAAGCTATAGAGAACTTCAAGAGCTTTCTGAAAATGTAAACGGTTCGTCAATCGGAGCTATGGTTCAAAAATTATGCCTCCCAGAAGTTCGGTTACCATTTTTGGATTCTTCTAATTTTGTGCCGACTTCTAATGCGACTTCTAGAGCCTTCTATTTGGTCAGTGGATGCCAACTAGCACTTTCTAGAATATATTCCTAATCCTTAACCCTCCGAGGTCTATTTAAGAAAATTTATGGCATTGTAAAAGGCAGTTAGGAGTGGAGTTTGAAAGAAGGTACTGGGAGAAGAATTTATCTCTAGATTTATGCTATTGTAAGCCCATAAGGCATGTTTTGGAGTCTGTTTCTCTACACTAAGTGTTCTAGAATATTTTTATAGTTAATAAAATTTTCCCTTTCCTGTTGTGTCCATTCTGTGCTTGGGTTGTGTCCCCATCAATCTTGTAGAGATGCAATCTCTACAACAAAATGGAAAACCCTCATATTCAATGCTTCACCAATGGCCTCTCATCAACCATGATTGAAGTGGAGAGATCTCTATTTCAACTAGAATACAAACATAGAATAGCCCAAAATTGTACTAGATCCATCCAATTTTAGGAACTAGCAAAGGGAATTTCCAATGGCCTCAGGCAAAACAAATCACAAAAGTGAAATGAAGACGAGGAAGGAAAAGCCAAAAATAACTCACATAGTAATAGCTCAATGTCACTAAACATTAGGGACTTCAAAGAATTATTCACCCAATGGTGTAAATCTCAGAGGCACTAGAGACTCTAAGAATTTATAGACCATACTTCTGCACTGATAAAAGTCCATGTTATCACCACAAAATAGGATAAACTTTGCATAAGACTTGATAGCCCAAGAATAGCTCCTTCACATACAAATATGTGATTTCCCTTGCACTCCTCAAATATGCAATTGGGTTGCTTCTTAGTTGACACAGGTCATGTACTATTTACATACTCTCTAATGTGTTTGGCCTTTCATCAATGTATATAGCTACTATTTTACTTTGTTCACTATTTTTTTTTGTATATAATTTTTTGCAAGTGCATACCTACACATACTTTTTTTATACCTAACAATCTACATCCAACTACTATAATCATAGTAAGGTGTGACATACTCCATCAATTCAACAACCTTGTTGTAAGAGACCTTTATGCCATCCATGGAAAATAGGACCAAACCATGTAATGAATATGGTGCTATGCGATATATCCTCTCTCCAACACCAAAATCAATGTTTATTGGAGGAAATTCATTAGGGATCCATTGTTTCTATAGATTTTTGTATCTAAAGGGAACATCAGAGTCATCTTCACTCTCATCATCATAAGAACATGACTCTCACTGAGAAAGGAAAAATTTTATGCACTTATTGAATTTCCATTTGATATTTTGACCTCAAGTCAATCTCCTTGATTTAGACATACTTAATGTCTCACTTTCTTCTTCCATTCCTATATTTTCCTTGCTCAAGGAAGAAAAATCTCACAAATACCTATTTTTTGGTACCTACACTCCACAAAATAAGAGAGATAGGTGGCAATGAGAGAGATATTTTACAAGTGGTAAAAGACATTAATATCTATGGGGTGTACTGACTTATACCTAATGATCCATGAGATTGTGTGGGATGCTCAAGAAAGGGTTTCAAGTTATTGTATATGTAAATCAATTGTCCTATATTAGCTAAAAATTTCATGATACATATACTCAAAATTAAATTACATCAAATATTAGCATCACATATGAATTATAAATAGTAAAAGGTATATGACAAGTTAATCAAATTAGTCATTGATCTATCAAGAATTGAATATTGAATAGCATAGGAGTTGATCACATTACTATACATTTTGTTCTTGTTCTCATTGATAATCAAACCTCTTCCAATGTTAGCTAATCAACACCCTTCCCCCCCCTTGGTCATTGATATTTTTCTTCATCCATCTCATCATCAGGATCATCTTTGTTGTCAAAATTTTTACCACCACTATTGTGGTCATCATCATCATGATTAGTATAAACATCATCATCATGTTTAGTAGAAGCATCAAGAGTATCATCAACTAACTCTCGATCATAATCCACTTCCTCTTCCTCAGTATCTTCTTCTTCCATCACATTATACTCTATTAGCCTTCCTCTTGGATCATGTCCAACAACAAATGACCAACCCAGTTTAGGTGAACTTCTAAGTAAAATGCTTGCTCACATTGGCTTGGAAGAATATAGAGCTCATCCCCAACTAGCTCAAACAACCTTGTGTTAATCATGGGAAATCCATTCTTATTCTCAATAACAATTCTATCAAGATCATATTTATTGAGTCATAGTCTACACCATTTGATGATGATGAGAACTAATTTGAAGGAATTAAAGTCACAGTCAAGTATATCAACCAAAATGCCATTTTCAAGGATGTAAGTCATTTCTAGATGAAATATAGGTCACCTGATAGAATGCACTTAGCCTAGAATCACAAGTTCTCTTCATGTCATCAAAATCTTTTATGCAAAATTTATAACCATTGCACAAAATATCCTTGTGGTGTTTCACCTATAATAATGTCAAACATGTATAAATTATTGCATCATGAGTTCAAAAAAATATTGTTAATTAATAAACTTATAAGTACCTCAATATCTCTTGAATCATATGCTAAATCTATTTCATTTTGTTTAACATTGGGATCTCAATTAAAATGAGCTTGTATAACAAATGAAGATATGGGATCCCATATTAATCTATGACCAGAATGTTGACATCATTCAATCCATATCATCATCTAATCTTTGATTGTTTGCAATAAATAAATGTATTTCATCTCATTCTTTAGCATCTGTACAATAGTAAATAGATGACTTACAAAAAATGTATTTTGAAGATTAAGAATTAATTAACTACAATAACATCTCATAGTTTATTACCTTTCACTTTCCTAAACCTATCATTGTCCACCAAGTGCTCCCCTTTGAATTTTTCAATGGATTCAAGATCCCAAATGCAATCTATATGGGTCTTTGCTCCAAGATTAGGAAGATATTAAGTAACATACACCATCATCTAGTATACCATATATCCCTTAGCCATAGAACCCTTAGGATGTGCTCTTTGTTGAACCAAACCCTTCAAAAAATTTAAGTGTCTCTCAACCATCCACATTGACTTGGGTTGTACAGGTTCACACAATTCAATCTCCTCAACTTTGTGTATAAGGTAGTGTTCTTGTGCATTAAAAAAGGTTGAAGGTAAACACTTTTGAATTTCACACATTGGTAGAAAATTCTTTTCTTCCAATATTTTATATATTCTTTATGGATTTCTTTAGATGAAAACCACCTACAAGGGATTCAAGACACAAAAACATATAAATACAAGATTTTACAATATATTACTTGTTTGATATATTGAATAAATATCACTTCTTACCTCATGTATTTTCCAAGATCATATATCAATTGTTTGATATTATTCTTGGAGATTTTTGAGAGTGATAGGGGTAGCACAAACTACAAAAATTGTCAAATGATCATTTCATTCTTTTCTAACACAATACAATGAAAATTGAATGCAATTTCACAAATATATTGTAAATACAAAATATCGTAACTTATCTTGATGAAGGTATGCCAATCATGCATTTTTAGCCCTGGTCCAAATTCACTTTTCTTTTGATATGAGATTACTTATATTCACAAGAAATCCTATAGGAAATCAATTTTTTTGTATGACCTCTTTTATGGAATTACTTTTCTACTCTGTTAATAACCAAGGAAGGGCACTTGCATTAATCTGGTCTCCATTGCTATTTAATTAAATGATATTTTTCATTACATGATTAGAATCATGAATGTCACTACAAATTTTGGCAAGTTTTTCTTTTTCACGCCTTCCATCCAATATTTTTCATAGTGTCTCTATTACATTCTTTCCAATATGCATAGTATTAAACAAATGCACAATTTATAGCTGCTCATAGTAGGGTAGCCTACTATGTTCTCTGAGATAACATTTTAGTCTCATTGGAAGGTGATTAGTGAAGCCTTGATGACTTTCACGATGATCAAATACATAACTAGCCAAAAAAATACAATCAAAATATATGATTTGCAAACATAAACTATTAGGTGAAGTGATACTATCTTGAATTATACTATATTCCAACTACCATAGGTGAGGTGTCATTCTTCGTGGCTTTGATGTAGTCTCTTTTTATCCATTGAAAAGATTTTTTTTGGCACTTTGATACTTATGATTTATTTGGAGGAAATGTCTATTTTCATCAAACACCTTCTTTCTTAAGCTTTTAGATTGACAAGATTTCATCTTTGGATCACCACACATTGGACATGCAAATTTTCCCTTTTTTTGAAGACCTACAACATAATGATGCATGATGGGTACACAACCCAAGAACAAAATGGACACAACAGAAAGGGAAAATTATATTAACTGAGAAAATAAGCTAGTACACATAGTATAGGAAAATAAACTTCGAAACATGCCCTAAGGGCTTACAATAGCATAAATCTGGAGATAATTTCTCCTTTCAGTACCTCCTCTCAAACTCCACTCTGAACTACCTTTTACAATGCCTGAAATCTCCTTAAATAGATCCTGGAGGGTTAAGGACTAGGAGTACATTCTAGAAGGTGCTAGTAGGCATCCACCAACCAAATAGAAGGTTCCAAAAATTATGTTAGAAGTCGGCGCAAATCTAGAAGAATCCAAAAACAGTAACCGAACTTCCGGGAGGCGTAACTTTTGAACCGTAGCTCTGATTGATGAATCGTTTACATTTTTAGAAAGCTCTCAAAGAGCTCTATATCCCTATGGACAAGCTTTGCTTGTCCCCCATTTTTTGGCCCTTTTTGTGGTCATTTAATGCCCCTAACCTGACTTTGAAGCATTCTTAGGAGGTCTCCAAAACTCGAAAAATTGCAATAACTTTCAAATCGTGGGGCCTTTTGACCTTATTCTTTTTTTAGAATGCTCTAAATCACAATTACATTCATTTGGCCAATTCACACCTTCTAATTTACCAAAATGATGGCCCAATTGCATGCTCTTATTTTTTTGAGATTTTCAAACACACTGATAGTAGAATTGTGAGAGTTGGAACCTTTATTTGACCCAAATGGGTATCCAAAAATAAAAACACATAAAACAGAAACTAAGTCTAAGTACATTTTTTTGGGTGACACAAGATTGCCCTTATACCTCTGGATGATCCTGCATCAGACACCCAGGGTAGATTGAAAAGTGACCCTGTCACTTTATGAATGGTAGAGAAAATCCCAAAAAAATAAAGTGACCATTCATAAAGTATTTATGACAAGGCCACTTTTCAATCTACCCTGGGTGTCTGATGCAAGAGCATCTAGAGGTATAAGGGCAATCTTGTGTCACCCAAAAAAATGTACTTAGACTTAGTTTTTGTTTCACGTGTTTTCATTTTTGGATACCCATTTGGGTCAAATAAAGGTTCCAACTCTCACAGTTCCACTATCAGTGTGTTTGAAAATCTTGAAAAAATAGGAGCATGCAATTGGGCCATCATTTTGGTAAACTAGAAGGTGTGAATTTGCCAGATGAATGTAATCATGATTTAGAGCATTCCAAAAAAAGAATTAGGTCAAAAGGCCCCATGGTTTGAAAGTTATTGTAATTTTTTGGGTTTTGGAGACCTCCTAAGAATGCTTCAAAGTTAGGTTAGGGGCATTAAATGACTTTGAAAAGGGCCAAAAAATGGGAGATGAGTAAGCTTGTCCATAGGGCTATAGAGAGCTTTGAGAGCTTTTTAGAAATGTAAACAGTTCGTCAATCGGAGCTACGGTTCAAAAGTTACGCCTCCCGAAAGTTTGATTACCATTTCTGGATTCTTCTAGATTTGCGCCGACTTCTAATGCAGTTTTTGGAACCTTCTATTTGGTTAGTGGATGCCTACTAGCACCTTCTAGAATGTACTCCTTGTGCTTAACCCTTTGGGATCTATTTAAGGACATTTTTGGCATTATAAAAGGCAGTTCGGAGTGGAGTTTGAGAGGAGGTACTGAAAGGAGAAATTATCTCCAGATTTATGCTATTGTAAGGCCTTAGGGCATGTTTTGAAGTTTATTTTCCTGTATTGTTTATACTAGCTTATTTTCTCAGTTAATATAATTTTCCCTTTCTGTTGTGTCCATTTTGTTCTTGGGTTGTGTACCCATCAAGTGGTATTAGAGTAGGTTTTCCTGAGTGTGTAGACAGAGCGCCGACTGTGAGGCAGTTTGCACTAGGACTGTGTGGTTGTGTGTTTGAGTTAGAAGATGCCTCCACAAAGAGAGCATGGTGGAAGGGCTAGAGCTATTAATCTTGAGGAGGTTAGAGCCCTCCAAAGGCAGGTACAAGCATTGCAAGAGGAGCTCCATAGAGGAGCAAATGTTGCTGCAGGTGATGACAGTGAGGATGACAATGAAGAAGAAGTAATGGAACCAGAAGGGGAATTTGACGAGGAATTTTTGAATCATGCAGAGGAAAGGCTTTTTAGGGCCATCACTAAGTTTGGGAAAAGACCCACAATTGAAGTGGGTGTATTTTCAGGAAATCTGAAACCAGATGAGTTGATCGATTGGATCAATGAACTGGAAGAATACTTTGAGTATGAGGATATCAGGGACCCATATAGGGTTAAGTTTGCAAAGGCCAAACTGAAAGGCCATGCCAAAATCTGGTGGCAAGAGGTTCAATTGGAAAGAAATAGAAGAGGAAAGGAGAAGATCACAAGGTGGGATCACATGGTGGACAAATTGAAGAAGCAGTTCATTCCTGTGGACTGAGACCTTAATTTTTCTTAAGAAAATGCATGGATTAAAGCAAGAAGGAAGATCAGTCCAAGAATATACAGAGGAATTTTATCAACTCTTGATTAGAGTGGGGCATACAGAAGCAAATAAGGAGAAGGTTGCTCGTTATATCAGTGGGTTGCGACCTAGCATTCGGGAGGAATTAAGTTTGGTAAGAATGACTAGCGTTGAAGAGGC
The DNA here is from genome assembly GCA_028749045.1 of Cupressus sempervirens. NCBI lineage: Eukaryota > Viridiplantae > Streptophyta > Pinopsida > Cupressales > Cupressaceae > Cupressus > Cupressus sempervirens. Next base: position 185,604,596 of record CM053784.1, on the reverse strand, counting down.
ATACCAGTTTGACCTACGAGTTGAAGAGAAGCTAAATAAAAGGTTTGAAGGAAGACAAAGAGGGCACGGTCAAGGAGGAAGGGGAAGCGGTAGGTCATCTAGAGGCCACAATGAAACTCAAAATAAAAATGAAGATGAGGGTACTAGCAGGAACCAGAGGAATGAGGGTTTCAATCGCTCCTGTGACCAAGACTTTGGAAATCAGAGAGGAAGAGGTAGAGGACATGGACAAGGAAGAGGAGGCTTTCGTGGTACCTATTTCTATTGCAATGAAGAAGGTCATCATGCCTTTGAATGCCCTTAATGACAAGGAAGGATAGATAGGAGAGCTGAGGGCCAAGCTAGGGTTGCTCATGTAGATGAGGATGCACAATAATCACATTCAGAGGATGTAGAAAGAGGAGAGACCTTGGTTAATGAAAGAGTCCTAGTAAGTGGTGAGATTGAACCAGGACAACAGAGGAGTTTGTTCTATACTAGATGCAAGTGTGAGGATAAATGTTGTGACGTGATCATTGATGGTGGTAGCACTGATAACTTGGTATCAGAAGAGATGGTCTCTAAGTTGAAGCTCAAGAGGGAGAAACATCCCCAGCCCTATCGGATTGCTTGGGTAAAAGATGATCATAAGGTCTTGGTAAGTGAATAATGTTTAGTAAAATTCAAAATAGGGAGTTACCATGATGAAGTTCTCTATGATGTTATTTCGATGGATGTTTTCCATCTATTGTTGGGTAGACCATGGCAGTTTGATAGACATGCAGTGCATGATGGACATGCAAACACATACTCTCTGACAAAGGATGGAGTTTGCCACAAATTGAAGCCCATGAAAAAGGAAGGTGAAAAGGTATGTAGCAGTGCTAGGATTTGTCTTGTTGATGGAAGGAAGTTTTTAGATGGCATGAAACATCAACATATGTGCTATGCTTTGATTCCTAGGAAAGATAAAGAAGTAGTGAAATACCACTTGAAGTTTCAAATTTACTAGGGGAATTTGGAGATATTATCTCTGATCATGTTCCAGATGGATTGCCACCAGTAAGGTAAATTAGTCATCAGATAGATCTGATTCTAGGAGCTAGTTTTCCTAACAAGACTGCTCACAAGATGACTCCTACTGAAACAGAGGAGCTAAATAGACAGGTTCAAGAGTTGTTGAGGAAGGGCTTGATTCAAGAGAGCCTCAGTCCATGTGCAGTACTTGCAGTACTTGCACCAAAGAAGGATGGAGAGTGGAGGATGTGTACAGATTCTCAAATTATAAATAGGATCACCATCAAGTACCGGTTTCCTTTGCCAAGGATGGATGATCTTATGGACTGCTTGAGTGGAGCTCAGTACTTCACAAAAATAGATCTGAAGAGTGGTTATCACCAAATATGGATTTGAGAAGGAGATGAGTGGAAAACAGCCTTCAAGAGCAAGGAGGGTCTTTATGAGTGGTTAGTCATGCCCTTTGGATTGATGAACACCCCAAGCACCTTCATGCGGCTCATGAATGAGGTACTTAAGAAGTTCTTGGGAAAATTTGTTATTGTTTATTTGGATGATATTTTAATTTTCAGAAAGATTTCGGAAGAACATTTACTGCATATTCGTAGTGTCCTTGAAAGGCTAAGGGAAGAGAAACTGTTAATTAATCTGAAGAAGTGCATCTTTGCAAAAAGGGAGTTAGTCTTTTTGGGGTTTATTATATCACTTGAAGGTCTCAAAATGGATCCGAAGAAGGTAAAAGCCATCTTGGAATGGCCTACTGCAAGGACTGCTACTGAGGTAAGATCATTTCATGGTTTGGTTAGTTTTTACAGGAAGTTTATTAAGAATTTTAGTGGCATATGTGTACCCCTAACTGATACAATAAGAGGGGATAGAAAAGAGTTCAAATGGACTGCAACATCTGCGAGAAGTTTTGAATTCCTGAAGAAGAAGGTAACAGAACAGCCTGTGTTGGCACTTCTAGATTTTAGAAAGGTTTTCCAGGTAGATTGTGATGCTAGTGGCAGTGCTATTGGGGCTGTATTAAGCCAAATACGTAAGCCTATTGCATATTTTAGTGAAAAATTGAATGATGCAAAGAAGAAGTATTATGTTTATGATCAAGAGTTCTATGCAATAGTTCAGGCCTTAAAGAAATGGAGGCATTATTTATTGCCAAAGGAATTTGTTTTGTATACTGATCATCAGGCATTACAGTACCTAAATAGCCAAGGTAAATTGAATCAGAGGCATATGAAGTGGGTAGAGTTCTTACAGAGCTATACATTTGTGTTGAAGCATAGAAGTGGAAAATCTAACAAGGTTGCAGATGCACTAAGTAGGAGACAGTTGTTGATTATAGTAATGCAGGTTGAAGTAGTTGGGTTTGATGAACTCAAGAATTTGTACCCCGAGGATCCTGATTTTGCTGAAGCATGGAAAGCTTGTAAAGAACTTGTTGCTGTAGATAGAACCAAGTGGTTAGACTATTTGATTCAGGATGGCATGTTGTTCAAAGGTAGTCAATTGTGCATTCCAAGGAGTTCCATGAGGGAAAATCTAATTAAGGAGAAACACAGTGGAGGGATGGCAGGACATTTTGGTTGAGATAAGACCATTGCCATTCTTAGAGAACATTATTTTTGGCCTCAAATTTCACAGGATGTGAAGAAGTTTTTACAAAGTTGCCAGGTTTGTCAAGTTGCCAAGGGGATTAGTCACAATACTTGCCTATATCAGCCATTGCCTATTCCATCAAGGCCATGGGAGGACATAAGTATGGATTTTGTTCTTGGATTGCTGAGGACACAAAGGGGTAATGACTCAGTATTTGTGGTGGTTGATAGGTTCTCCAAAATGGCACATTTCATTCCATGCCACAAAACTCATGATGCTGTCCATATTGCAGACTTGTTTTTCAAAGAGGTGGTAAGACTACATGGTCTTCCAAGGAGTATAGTTTTTGACAGAGATACAAAATTTGTGGGATATTTCTGGAGGACATTGTGGAAAAAGTTGAGAACAGACTTGAAATTCAGTTCCACGCATCACCCACAAACTGACGGCCAAACAAAAGTGGTAAATAGAAGTCTGGGCAATTTGCTGAGATGTTTAGTTGGGGATAAGCCCAAGGGATGGGATTTGATTCTACCACAAGCAGAGTTTTCTTACAATAACTCTATAAATAGGAGTACTGGAAAATCACCATTCCAAATTGTATATGGGAATAGCCCAAGGACTGCACCAGAATTGATGAAGATAGAACAAGGGGAGAGGACAAGTTTTGAAGCTAAGGAATTTGCTGAACATATCAGGTGTCTACATGAGGAGGTTCAAGCACACATTACCAAGATGAATCAAGAGTATAAAGCTAGGGCTGATCAAAGGAGAAGACATAAAGAATTCCAAGTAGGGGATCTAGTCATGGTGCACTTACAAAAAGAAAGATTTTCAGTTGGTACTTACAACAAGTTGAAAATGAAAAAATTTGGCCCCTGCAAAATTTTGAAGAAACATGACTCAGGAAATGCATATGAAGTGGAGCTGCCAGACGGTATTCACATTTCTCCCATTTTCAACATTGTAGATTTAACAGAGTATCATGATGATGGTGCAGATGAGGAGCTAGTGTTAGAGCCATGTCCAATTCCTGCTTCTAAGAAGGAGGAGATAGAAGACATTCTAGATCATCATGTGGGTAGGAGTACTAGAAACAGGCAGTATGAAGAGGATTTGGTCAAATGGAAAGGATGACTGATCGAGGACTCAACTTGGATTTCAGCAGCTGAGATTTCCCATTTGGGATTTCCTCTACCATTCATAAAGTGACAGGGTCACTTTTCAATCTACCTTGGATGTCTGATGCAGGAGCATCCAGAGGTATAAGGGCAATCCTATGTCACCCAAAAAAATGTACGTATACTTAGTTTCTGTTTCATGTGTTTTCATTTTTGGATACCCATTTGGCATCACTTGTATAGACCATCCTCCCAAAAGAAACATATGGCATCATGCTTGACCTTTTATATCATGTTGACTCACACCCCATCTGCATTTTACCTTTGAAACATTATAAACATGGTGATGGCATTACCATTTGTCAAGCACCTTGTGGCTTCTTCTATATTCATATACCTAGGCTTGGGTATATGTTAAAAAATGTTTTCCTTGTCTTTGAATGCTATCAACATCATGAGTTATGATGTGTGACCAAAATTGGGATGCTAAATTCCTTATGTTGCTGTAGAATACATACTTTTATGTATTATGACTTTTGGGTTTTCATTAATAGCTTCACAAACCAAAGAATACTAGATGGTGAAGACCACATGCCATTGTTCCAAATATATGTTGTGTGCACTCTTCTTTAAGCCATTGGATCAAATTTTATTTGGTGGAGCCTTGACCAAATCTAATGTTCACCTTTCTTGCACTTTTTAATATTGATCACCTTGAATGCATTCATATGTATTTGCTAAACAAGTTATTATTGGTCATCTTATCATATCATCCACATGCTTCTCTGACACTATTCCTATTGTGGCTTTAAAACATGAAAATTGATATAGATATGGCTTTAATTTTCACAAGCCATTTGACTCTCTAATCACTAAACTTTTAAACCTAGACCATGAAATAGGTCCACCTGAGTGTCGGTAATGTTGGAATCATTGAATTGAGATGAATTAGGATAGGCCATTGAAATTGCATGAGAAAATTGAACCACTTCAAACTACTTTGAACCACTTTTGAATTTGGTTAAATGAGGTTCAAGGTCTAAAACTAAATTTTTTAAATATGGGGTCTATATGGGTACCAATAGGGGCTCTAAGTGTGGGATTGTTTTTGACTAAAAAAAAAGAACTCTAGTAATCTCTAGAAAAAGACAAGTTCCTTATCTATTTGGTGAATAGACTCACAAAGCAAAGGAAAACTAGGAGTTTCTTGCAAAGAAGGTGGAAGAAGGGAAAAGCCAACTAGGAAAACACTAAACTACTAGCAAGCACAAAGCTTGCACATTGTTCAAACTAACACTACACACACAAAAAGAGTATTTACAAAATATATACAAAAGTAGGGAGAGAGCCTACCATGAAAACCAAAAAGAAGAAAAAATCACTTGAATCCATTTATTGGCTGTGAGAAGTAAGAACCCTTCTATAACAATAGGCTATGCCTTAATGGATCAAATTTAAACCACTGCCCAATGATGATCTCTTCAATTCCAAACCTCAAGCTAAAGGCACATATAAATATGCTGACCAAGCACTTCTTTCCAAAAAACCATAACTCATCATAGCACTCCTCATCTTCAAATGATTTTTCCATATTGTCTTTCAAATCAAGAAAGGTCTTGAATTGAGGAGAACAATATTTAGGAAATCTCTCAGTAGTCTCCTAACTATAGTCTAAAATGACATGTTTCCTCTCACAATCATGAGAATCATGCTTCACATTATCAAACAAAGAGAATTCATCCATCATGGGATCGAATTTATCATAAAAATTTGCTCCATTTCTATCAAGAATCGAGGAATCATCAAATACGTAAAACATTTGATCTTTCATTTCTCCCAGTGCATCTTCAAATTTCATGACATTTTCTTTAATAGATTCAGACTCAAAAGAATAAAATGAATTAGAAAAAAACACTCTTGCGGTCTATTTGTTTTGTATTCATACTTCGACCATCCAAAGAGGGATCTCTTCACCCAAGAGATGATAAAAAACTATGTATGATGTCTTCTTCTTCTTTATAGAGGAGAGTGTCATCTAATAACTCAATTGAGTTACCCATAGGCTGAGAACTAACTCCAACCTTCCCTTCTTCCATCATAATTTCAGCATTTTCTAATATGAGAGAAGAGAATAGATTTTTATCACTTAATGGTGAGTCACAAAGCTGAAACAAATAATTTTCTTTGATAGCAATATCTTCACAAAACCCCATTGGTACAAATAGTGGGTTGGGCTTACTCTAGATGACTTTATCTTCTAGCTTTTCAAATTTTACTTCAATCTCTCTCACTACCACTGTGTTTGGCTGGAATTGGACTACTTTTGTTGGATGTGCAAGATGATCATCTTCTTGAAAATTGCCTAATTTAGAGGTGAGAAAATCTATCCCTATTTCACCAGTCTCACCACTTTAAATGAAGGTTTCATGATGAAGCTTATCATTTTCATATTCAGCCAATGATTTTGTCTTTTCAAATATAGTAGGATAATCTTCTCCTTTCTCATCTTTTGTGCATGGTGGAAGAGGTTTTACTTCTTTATTTTTAGCCAGATCAAGATCTATAAGTGAACTGCACTTAGAGGGATTCTCTTGATTATGAAACCTTTCTTCTTCTTCATTAAGAAGGGAAAATTAAACATTTCCAATGGGTTATCCACATGCTAGAAGTTAGTTTTGAGATTGGTTTCCTTTTCTCTATTTTCATTGCTACTAGGATTCTCACTTATAGCCTGAGTGTTCTTGTTTTCCCATGTCTAGTTTTCTTGTGGCTAAGCTATGGTCGTTTGGCTTTCCTTCTCACCTAGGGCTAAGTAATTACAAGAGATGAAATGTGAATTTATATCTTGGGCTTCATAATTATCCACCTCTAAATTTTTCTTCAATCTAAACACTTTCTCCTCAAGTTCTTGTAAGTCTTTCAACTTATAAAATCTCACACAGAGACTTTTCCACAATAGCCAAGATGTGGAGTCCTCTTCTATGCTTATGTTGTTCTTGATATCTTGAGAGAGACTTCGTCTATAGTTGTACAAAAATTTACATAACACTTTATCATCCATTTGATAATGTTCCATGAGAGTGGGATTTGTCCTTCTCATGACTTTCATATTCAACATGGTCTTCATATAGAGTTTCCAATCTCTTGCACATAGAGATAATCATAAAACTGAGGAAATGATTATTAGGCACAAATTGACATGAAAATGTCTATATAAGAAGACTTTAATCAACACTAACAGTTGGGTTTTTCTATTGAAAAAGTATAAGTGCCTTCTAAATTTATTTTGGTACAGCTTCCTATGTAAGATTTACAATAAATTAACTACACTATGATTGATAATGATTTTAAACTAAAAGAAATGAAGGTTTACCAACATCTACCTGTAAAAATGGCAAAGATATAGAAAGATTAACTGATTGAAAGGAAAAAAAATGGTAAATGACACAAAATTCATTTACCTAAATGTTGCATTACATAATAAACATAGAGAGAAAGATGAATGATCTTTTCCAAACACACAAACAACTACAACACAAAGTCTAAAATATAATTGTGATAGTAATCATATATACCAAACTGCATTCAAAGATAACCAAGATAATGTAAAGATCAACATTGATCAGGAATTTAATACATAAACTCAAAGTTCTGATGCATTAAAATACTCCTTTGAACATGATAAAACAAAATAAAATTTGTTGTTTGATACACACAAAAGCATTATCTAGAATATGTCTCCCTTCTCTCTTTTTATTCTCAATTTCTATTCTACTATTTCCCAAAGTCTCCCAAGAATTTTTTTGCCAAAATTGGAACCCCCATTTGCCTTGTTTTTGATCTATTTAACATCTTCTCTTTCCGATGACATTTCAGTTATATAATTGATTCTTGGGGAATCTCTTATCTACCTATCCTCATATGATTTTAAAATAACATTACATATCCTATTATTGAGGAATGGTAAAGTGTTGAGGGTAATTATAATGTTTAATAAAACATTATAATCTTGCTTGCTCCTTCCAAAATTTTCACTCACAGACACTTGCCACTATTTAATTCTGGACATTAAGGAGTTCAATGTACCATATAAAATTGTTTACAAGTGTTTTTATATGTGAGTGGTTTACATTTATGCTTTACCCTGGTGAATGTGTTCACCTCCATGGATGGTTAAGACAATCAAACTTCTTTGGCATTAACCTGAGAGCCCAACTGTCTCAATGATTCCCCATGTTACCATAAAGCTCATTATTTGAAATGAGATGTGTTCAATCTAGAGATTTTTCTATTCTAATTGACCACTCGAGTGTCTCCTTGTTATGTGGATGCCTCCATTCTTAAGCATGAAATGACATATATATAAAAAATGATCAAGTTTCTATGTTGTCCTCAGGTTCTAGCCTTGAATATCCTCCTCATTCAACTCAAGGACATGCCATACTTGATCACCATCTTCAATCACATATAAAAGGGAATTTTATGTTGTTTGGTGTGGCAACATCGACCACCTATCATTGATCTTCTTCAGCATAAGATCTAATTTCATGCATGTGGTTTTTATGAGGATGGGCTATGTGAATGAGGTTATGTAGTTATAATTTGGGTTTCGAAGACCATAGTCATGGCTTCAAATTGGGCTATGATGGCTCACTCTTGACCAATGCAGAGGCTCCCATTAATGAGTATGTGGCATGAAATATTTCGATTACATGATTGGGTGTGCACATGTGGCGCTATGGGGACCTTTCTATTGTTTACATTCATGGATGATGCTCTATTAAGTAGTTGGAGATACTCCTTGTGACTTTGTGATCAACTCCAGTGGTGGTTAGGCTCTTTATGGGCTATGAGTTTGAGCATTCAAACTCATGGGTTGGTATGGTTGAGGATGCTAACAACTGTGCTCATCAAATATTGATGTGTATGGGTCATCTGAAGGACTTGATGAGTGTAGATGCCTATTAACACATGATGTAATTGGGAACCTTGTTTGTCATTCTTTCCATCTCACTATCTCATAGATTCATTCCAAGCCAATAGGGACTTATAGACATTTTAACAAATAGTTCACATGAGCCCTTCTTCCAACGTTAATGTGCAATAGTTGGTATATGTATTTCATGGGCCCATTTCAACCATCTTTTCCCTCTACCTTAGTACCTTGACTCAAAGATGTGAACAGGAGAGATTATGAGTGAGGGTCATGTAGATGACAAAAGGGCTCATGAGATTCTCTAGCTTGAGATTCCTCAAAGTCAACATCCTCCTTCTAATTCTTGTCACCAAATTTAACCATTCATTTCATGGATGTGTCTTTGGTCCTCATGATAAGATAATACGAGTTGTGAGACATTTATGCACCCTGTAGCTACAAGAGCTCACATCATTGATTTCAAACTCCCAACTGATATGGTGGCTCTATGATTTAGACTAAGTCTTTGGAATGCTCCAAGGAAAAGTTGGAAGGAACCCAATTTTTCTCTAGGTTGTAATCAATGTTCTCCATGATAATCTGACATTACAAATAAGATTTCTCTTCACACTTGATAAGAAGAATGTTCAGATTTGAAGATGGCATCACTTGTGCATACTATGCTCCCAAAATAAATATATGGCATCATGCTCAATCTTTTATATCATGCTCACTCACACCCCATTTTCATTTTACCTTTGAAACATTATAACCATGGTGATGGTGTTACCATTTGTCAAACACCTTGCAGTTTCTTCTATATTCATATACCTAGGCTTGGTATATGATAAGAAAAGTTTTCCTTTTCTTTGAATGCTATCAAAATCATGAATTATGACATGTGACCAAAATTGGGATGTCAAATTCCTCGTGTTGCTATAGAACACATACTTGTATGTATTATGACTTTTGGGTTTTCATTAATAGCTTCATGAACCAAAGAATAATAGATGGTGAATACTATGTGCCATTGAGCCAAACATATGTCATGTACAACCTTCTTTAAGCCATTGGATTGAATTTTATTTGGCCAAGCCTTGACCAAATCTAATATTCATGTTTATTACACTTTCTAATATTGATCACCTTGAATGCATTCATATGTATTTGTTGAACAAGTTATGAGTGGTCAACCTATCATATCATCTGCATGCTTCTCTCATAGTGTTTCTTTTGTGGCTTATAAACATGAAAATTGATATAGATATGACTTTAATTTTCACAAGCCATCTGACTCTCCAATCACTAAAATTTTAAACCTAAAGCATGGAATAGGTCCACCAGAGTGTTGGTAATGCTGGAATTTTTGCATTGAGATGAATTAGGATAGGCTATTGAACCTGCATGAGAAAATTAGACCATTTTGAACTTCTTTGAACCACTTTTGAATTTGGTTCAAAGAGGTTCGAGGTCTAAAACTAAAATTTTGAAATATGGGGTCTATATGGGTACCAACAATAATCAAATGCACTAACATCCCATGCACTCTCTTGCAATAACTACTAATCCCATAAATATTTTGTAGGGAATAATCTATTTTTATAATAAAACTTAATGATGATTGTTTGTGGATATTTGGGTTGACCATATACCCAAGGTATCATATTTTGATTTCATTACTAGATCATGTTTCCTTTGATTAATTTTTTCAAGTAAATTATAAGGTAACTTCAATTCATTTATGAATCTAACAAATTTTTTTCTTTTCTTAAAAGGTGGAATTTGTAAACTAAAGAGTTAAAGGATAAACTCTTTGATGTCATGACAACACTTTTTGGATCCAATGTCTTTCAAATACTTAGGCTCCTTGAGAAAATGGGCCAAGGTTTGAAGTACATTAGGTGCAACTACATGAACCAAATGAAAAAATACCCTTGTTATGAGCATGCCTCCTATATTCCTATTATTGAGTGGAAGAATCTTTAAAATGATGCAACTGAGAAAAAATAAATACATGGTGGAGAAATAGTACCATTGAGGAAAGAAGGTATGTCATAATATTAAGAATGAAATTATGTACTAATTAATCTTAATACTTATGTGATCTAATATATTTAAAACTTCACATAGGTTTCCTGACACATCAAAGGAAACCAAAGTAGGAAAACAAAAGCACAAGCAACACAAGCTCGGCTTGAGTGGATATTCAAAACTTGTTGCACAAATTATAAGTATGAGTAAATGAAAAATTATATTCAAATATTTATAAATTATAAAAAATTTGGTACTTGATGAAATTTATTACAAATAAAATTCATGATACGAAGCAAAAATGTAGGCCATGTAGTTTTAAAAACTTCTGAAGAGGACAAGGAATTAGCCTACAAACAAGGCTATATAGTCATGGCTGAATGACCCTGAGCAATGAGTGTAAAAGGTTCTTATATTGGATCTATCAATGAGGTAAATAAGTTAATTGATTTTTATTTCAAATTGAATACTTTATCATTATTGTATTTTTTATTAAGTTTCAAAAATATAAGTCATTACATTTTTTTTAAGGAAACAATGATTATATATTTGTTTACAACTTTAAAGTGAATATATTTATATGTACTAGAATGAATGATTAACATTTCACAATATTTTTCTTGTATATATATGTATATATTATTGCTAAGTGTACTATTTATTACATTAGATTGCAACTTGCCCATCTTGATACACCAGTCGAGCACCATGGAGGCATCGATTCAAACGTGGATTGTAGTACTGCAGGAATATATGTTCCATTTTATTTTTGATTTTTGAATTATTAATAAAAGTAATAATTTTAAATTGAATTTGATGTAGTAATACAAATTTAACTATAATATGTATTGGGATTAAGAAAACATCTTATATTGTAGTTATAGGGGATGTATAGGTTGTTTCTGATAAGCATGTTGAGGTTCAAGCCAATGGGAAAGATGATGTGGTTAAATAAGGTAAAGAGTGCTACAATATTATTTAAAATCTTTCAAATGTCAAATTTTTAAAATTTAACCATTTTATTTGTTATTGCAGAGGACCCACCTTTGCAAAGGACAATGAGATCACGTCCATGGGTCAGAAGAAATATTGATGATGACATGGATGTGCCTCTACAACAATATAGGGAAGGACAAAAAAAATGAGTCATGTGAATTTATGTAACTTATTTATGTAATTTATTTGATAATGATTGATTTTTATGTCTATATTTTTTTTAATGTTATATTGAATGTTCATGTGAATGTTCTATTGAATCTTATGTTTTAATGTTAATGTGAATGTTCTAATGAAACTTGTGCATTAATGAATGTTATCATGTGATAATTCATAAATATTACATTTTATTAATAGAGTGAATGAACTTTTTTTTTAATAGGGAATTTAGATGTTGGGGGGAGGGGGGGTGTGGTGGGGCCAAATGAGCTTCCACCTTCACAAGGCTGGCCATAATTAGTATAGAATATTAAACTATTCTTGAAACCAATTGAAGCTCAACATTAATCTATGATTGTATTACAACTAATTGTGTGAATCCCTTGGTTTTAAGAAATGCAAAAGGAGGCCATAGTTCAATATGCAATCTCAATTCATATGCATATGTCATCAGGTAGGGTTGAAAAAATGCAATAGGATTGCATTTTTTGTTAGAGCTATTTAATTAGGTATTTTAAGTTATAGACTATCACAAACATTGTAACTTTGACTATTATAGGAAAGCATAGTGTCCTCAAAATGCAAGTGAATCAAGAATTTCTATGTGCTAGCTTGTTGAGGACATTCTCTCATCCATAGCAACTAGAGTTCTAACATTAATAATGGTCTATAATTTTAGAAACTTAATAGACCTATTAAAAAATGTAAATGTGGTGCATTTTATCAACTCTACCTATTTTTCACACATATAGAATGCTGTTGTATGTGCATTCTTGATTTAGAGTGACATTCACAAGTTTATCAAATCAATGGTATGATGCCATTCACATCTACAATTTTGCATTAGCAATTCTAGTTAATTACTAGGCTATTATTGCAAACTATACATATTTTGGGTGTATGCAAATTATTTGAGCACTATGCCAATACTGTTCTATTATTAAAAAGTATCACTACTTATTTTCTTATATGTGCAATGTTGGTTTTGAAGTGCCCAAAGATATAACAATTTGAAAATTGAGTCCAAGTTATTGCCACTCTAATAAAGAGCTAATCAATGTAGGCTATTCAATTTAACATTGAAGAGCATAAGCTATGGAATACAATTTTATTTTTAGCCAACTCCAGCATTCACATTGTGGTAAACCATATGTGGAAATAAACTTCAATATCTAATATAACTATTTTTTTTCCTTTTTTTGTAGCAAATGAATTTTCCTAACCAATTTAAAACACCCAATGAACTAATAATTGATTCTATTTCACATGAAAAAGACTTCCATAAACTATTTTTAACTAGAAAGGAGTAACTGCTTCCTACTCAATTTACAAGTTATAATCATCTATTGGAAATAAATAAATAATTGAATACACTGCTAATAATTCTAACTAATAACATGTTCAGCTAAAAGTAAAGTAACAACTAACTAATATCTTCAATCTAACTGATAACATGTTTAGCTGAAAGTAAAGTGACAACTATCTATTTATTCTTCTATGAATCTAAAGGTAAAGGTGCAAAAGAAAACATACCAAAATAATGGAGAAATATTTTTGTCATGTTTTTCAAGCCTCAACATTAGTGAGAGGAGAAGCATTGACATAGGCTTAACCTCCTAACCACAGACCATACTTATCCCCACACATCCTAACTAAATAGAAGGACCCTCCCTACCTCGAGATTAGGCTTGGGATGTTCTTAAGTCTAGTCATATGAGCTACCTGGTGGTTTGAGTGCCCCATCAGTTATTCCTAAAAAATTGAAGCTTATGGACAAAAAAAAAGATCTCATAATTGGCACATATGCTGAAGATTACCTTGGCCAAGGATTTCAATTTGGGTTTGTAAACCCGATCTCCACAACTCAACTTGACAAAAAATTTCATTATTAGGACATGCATGAGCTATTACATGTTTTTATTACATAGTTATCTAATTTCATTTTTTATCCTTACAAGTTATCTTCACCTCTTCACCATTCATGGCATCCTTGCTGGTAAATCTTAGGTGCTTAAGAGATTATATCCATTTCATCTTACTTACACCTCTTCACCTTTAATGGTGTCTTTGTCGGTGAATTCTTTCCAAGACATTAATTCAAAAAATATATATTGATTGTTGATCCCAATCAAATATTTATCAATCATCTAATGAAAGTTATATGTTACTTGATTATTTTCATCAATGTTTATAAGAACTAACTCATACCACATGATTATGAATGAATTAATTTGTTATTAGTTGGTATAATGCATAAAATTAACTAACTCACTTCACATGGTCAGGAAGAAATAAATTAATTATAATTAACTAACTTTTTTCACATAGTCATGAAAATAAATAATTCATTAAACCAACAGCTATGATTAAATTTAAAACTTAGGGAAAATTTTTGGATGTAACATACCCACCCCCTTAGATTTTTCATTGTCTTCGATGAATATAATAACAAACTTAAGTAATACTTAATTAGTTTATAGAGGAAGAAAAGAAATATTAAGTTTTCAATTTTCAAATAAAAGATGGGGGTATATTTGTAAAATGTCATGATAATCCTCCCAGGCAGCATTATCCTTAGCATATTGGTCCCACCAGACTGTGCACTATGTCACTTCTTGATTTCATTAGTGTAGCTTATGTACCTCAAGTATTCTGAGTGGTCTTACCTCTACCACCCCTAGTTCTCATATCTACAATAGTTTCCAATCAATCATATGTCTATGGTAGGTAATAGTATTTTAAAGATATGACACATGGAAGATGCCATGCATCCTAGAAAGGTCTGGTGGTAAAGTAATCATGTAAGCTACTGGGTTCACAACTTCTAGAACTTCAAAGGGTCCCACACATCTTGGGGATAACTTAGCATTTTTGCCAAACTTGATAGTACTCTTCTGAGGTTTTACCCTTAGTAATACTTTTTCCACTATTGATAATTCTCTAGGTATTCTTTTGGCATCAACATAACTTTTTTGTCTATCGTTAGCTTCCTTTAACCTTTGATGAATCTGAATTACCCGCTCTTCCATCTCTTGAAGCATTTCAGGTCTAACAATGATTTTATCTTCCAATTGATTCCAAATTATTTGAGGTCTACATTTATGACCACACAAGGCTTCAAAGGGAGCCATTATAATGGTGGACTGATGGGAGTTGTTACATGCAAATTCTACCAAGGGTAAGTATGTTTCCCATTGGTACTATCAGTCCATACAATATGCTCTTAGAAGATCTTCTAATACTTAATTTAATTGTTCTGTTTGACTATTTGTCTCAAGATGATAGGCTGAACTAATGTTTAATTTAGCATGCAAGGCTATAATTAATGTTTGCCAAAATTTGGAAGTTATCCTAGCATCCCTATCTAAAATAATTTTCTCTAAAATTCCATGCAACCTAAAAATCTCTTTTATGAACTTATGGGCAATCTTGGGTGCTCCATCAGTTAAATTTCTTGGTATAAAAATGAGAAACCTTTGTCAATATATCAACATAACCAAAATAGTGTTGTATCAATTTTGTGTCATAGGTAGTCCCTATATAAAATCCATAGATATTACCTATCATTTCCACTTGGGTACCTCATTAGGGTGCTACAAACCTATTGGGTATCGATGTTTTACTTTTACTCTCTGGCATTCCAAACAACCTATGAAAAATTCAATTATCTCACTTTTCATCCCTTTCTAGAAATATAAAGGTTTTATATCAGATAAAATTTTTGTTACCCCCGAAAGTCCTGAATATGGGGCTGAATGAAATTCATCGAAGATTAGTCTTTGGATTTCAGGGTCATTGGGTACATAGATTCTATGGTGATATCTTAATAATCCATCCTCTTCTAAGCTAAGCTCTAAATACTTAGGATCTTGTGGGTCTCTGATAAAAGCTAGTCTGATTTCTACATAAAGCTCATCATGCTCTAAGTGTTGTAAAATTTGATCTCTTAACTTGAAGTTTATAGTAGTTATTGCCAAAATATGTCTTCTCCTAATTAGGGCATCTACAACCTTTTTTTCCTGACCTTTAATATAAATTATGTGAAACTCATAATCTGCTAAAAATTCCAATGCCTCCTCTATCTAGCATTAAGATTTGGTTGGGCGAAAATATACTCTAAACTATGATAATGATATCTAAGTTCAAAAGGTTTTTCAATCAGGTAATGTCTCTAAATTTGTAAGGCATGTACAATGGCTACTAATTCAAGATCATGGGGTGCATAATTCTGCTCATAATTTTTCAATTTCCTAGACTCATAAGTAATAACCTGTTCATCTTGCATTAACACACTTCCTAATCCTTCTTAGGATGCATCTATTATTACCACAAACTACTTTTTTGGGTCAGGTACCCTTATAATAGGTGTTTTAGTCTATTTTTCATTCAAAAACTTAAAGGCTATTTGACATTTTCCATCTAGACAAATTTCTTTCCCTTTCTCTAAAGTGAGGTGATTTGGTAGGCTATCCTTGAGAAATCTTTGATAAATTTTCTATAGAATCCTGCTAAACCCATAAAGCTCCTAACTATAGATACATTCCTAGGTGGGGGACATTCCTTAATTGCTTTTATCTTTGATAGATCCATTGCTATACCCTGAGCTGATAAAATGTGCCCTAGATACTTAATTTCCTTTTGGTAGAAAGCACACTTAGATAATTTCCCATTTAGTTTGTGTTCTCTTAATCTTTGCAGAACTATTTCCAAATGCCTTTGATGTTCTTTCTCATTCTTAGAATATATTAAGATGTCATCTATAAAGACCAAAACAAACTTTTCCAAACAATCCTAAAATATGTTGTTCATTAAATTCATGAAAGTTGCTTGGTATTGGTTAACCCAAATGGAAACATTGTAAAGTCATAATGTCTATACCTACTTTTGAATGTGGTCTTGTGTATATCCTCATCCTTTATTTGAAGCTAATGGTATCTTGACCTTAGGTCAATTTTTGAAAATACTATCGCTCGCTTCATTTGATCAAAAAGATCATCTATCCTTGATAAAGGGTGCCAATTTTTTATGGTGATTTTATTGAGCATTCTATAATGTATGCATAATCTTATGGTTACATCCTTCTTCCTTACAATAGCAATAGGGCTCCGCATGGTGAGACACTAGGTCAGATCAATTTCTTATCTAGCATATCTTGAAGTTGGATCTAGAATTCCATTAATTCTGTAGTTGTCATCCTATATGGTGCCCAAGATATGGGTTTTTCTCCTAGTATCAAGTCTATGGTGAAGTCAAATGCTTCGAAAGGGGATAGTCTAGGAATTTCCTCAACACATCTTTATAATTCTTCAAATAAGGGTATTTTTCCTCGAATGACTCTTTTAACTTTTCTTTGATTTCATCATTTTCATAGATGTAGTCATCTCCACAAGTGGTGGTTTTAGGTTCCCTTGTGTCTTCAATCCCAACATTCAAAAATCTCACAACCCTTCCTTCCATACCTTTTAAGTTGCATTGAAAAAATTTGTTTAAATCTAATTTCATGCTTAATCCCTGAAATGCTTGTGGGTCTACCCTAATCATCAACATAATTTATAGTTTTGTCAAGACAATCTATTTTGGACTTATGTTCATTGAGCCAATTGATTTCTATGATAATATTGTATGACCCAAGGGGTGCTACATATAAGTTCAATTTTGTTGAGAAATTTAGAAAGTCAACCTAAGCTTCAAATAGACATTTCTCTACCTTTGCCCTTGACTAGTTCACATATTCTAATGTCCATGGTTTTGCCATAAAACTAAATCTTTTAAAAAACCTACTTAATAGTCTAGGTGATATAAAATCTTTAAATGCTCCAATATCAACTAAAATGGACACAGGGTTTCTGCAAATCTTACCTAGAGTTTCAATGGGGCCTATCTATTGTATTGCTTGTCTATTATCTAGGGCTATGTGAATCCTCTACTGAAAGACTTTCTAATACTATAGTAAAGGTGGTCACTATGGCTGGCTAACATTGGGTTTACTGGGGCATCAGTTTGCATAGTGATCCCCTCCATAGTTAAAACATCCTCCCAGTGGTCCCTTCTTTTCATTATTTCTATTGTTTTTCCTCATAATATAATTGCTTTTGGAATCCTTAGCTGAATTGCCCTTTAACTTTGGTTTTCTATATTTCTAGTCCTTAACTTGCTTTTTTTGAGGCTTGAAATCAGCACCCTTTGAATTCTAGGTCATCTTCCTCTTATTGTCTCGGATGGAGTCATCCTTTCTGATCTTGTGTTCTTGTTGAACAAGCTTCTCTAGGGCTTCTTCCATGGTTCAAGGAGTGAGAAAATCAATAGCTCCTCCTATCCTATTGTTCAAACCCATGATGAATTTCCTCACCTTCAAATTGGTGTCTTGCTAATATGGTGGCACCTATTTTAGCAATCGAGTGAACTTCTCCCAGTATTTATGTACTAATATGTCTCCTTTTTTTAAGTTTTGAAAGTCTAAAAACTTTTGATCATAAAAGGTTTGTGGCAGCCAATGGTTCTAGAATATGTTTACAAATTTTTCCTAGGTAATCTTAGTGTTTCTAATATTCTATTCAACCTTGGTATTTCGCTACCAGGTTGCAGCTTCTCCTGTAGAATGATATATTCCCCAAACTACTTTTGAGGTTTTAGAGAAATTCCTAATCTTAAAATACTACTCCATCTCAGTTAACCAAGCTTCTACTTCCTCCCATAAATTAGAACCAAAAAAATTAGGTGGTTTTATTTTCTTAATGTCTACTAACAAGTTAGCCACTATCTCTTTCTTCTTTTGTTTCTCCAATTGCTTGGGAGAGGAAGTTTTGTTATGCTCAAAGAGTTTTGTCTCCGCTCTAGGAAGTGGTGAGGTTTGAGTTTCCTCATAGTTTTTCCCTATTTAGGCTACCATTTCACTCATTCTTATTTCGATGGTTTCTAACTTTAGTTGTGATGTCTTGATTTACAATGTTCTTTTTGCTATTTATTTTTATGTTCATTAATCCCACCTATTAATTTATAATTGTTCAATTATGTGGAAAAAGAAGAGATCTTAAAAAAAAAAAAAAGGAAAAGTCTTGCAAACACATGATTTTCAAATAACTTAATTTAACTTATTACATCATTGCTTCACTTAGAGCAACCTTATTTACAAAATTTCCTCTATTGAGGATGTTTACATCACCATAACATTTAATCTTTCTTTTCAACACTTAGTTTTGGTTCAGATTAGTACATATCTCGCACCTTCTAGGATCTATAAAATTGTAGAAGAGGATTGCTCTGCTGAGCATTCTAGCTTTGAATTAGCTTGTTTATATATGCTACTTTTCTTGCAAGAGTCTACTTGACTCTTTCTTTCTTCATCCATTGAATTTCCTAATTTAGAGTTTCATTATCTTGGGGTATAGAACAACAGGTGTAGTCATATTTAGTCATGTTTTTAATGAGATAGGGAAATATGGGGTGTTGAGTCTTTTTGTAGGGTGTTTTACATACTTGCATCCTGTAGTTACTCCAAAGTTATTTTAGGTTTCAAGAAAGTAGGGTGCCCTAGGTTTAGTGCCGAACCTAGTGCTCTGCTACCATATGTAAAAAAAAAAAATTCTTAACCAATTTAAAACACCCAATGAACTAATAACTAATTCCATTTCACATGAAAAAGATTTCCATAAAATATTTTTCACTAGAAAGGAGTAACTGCTTCCTATTCAGTTTACAAATTATAATCATCTATTGGAAATAAATAAATAAATGAATACATTGCTAACATTTTTAATCATTCTAACTGCTAACATGTTCAGCTAAAAGTAAAGTAACAACTATATTCTTTATCAACTAGTATCTTCAATCTAACTGATAACATGTTCAGCTGAAAATAAAGTAACAACTAACTAATATCTTCAATCTAACTAATAACATGTTCAATTGAAAGTAAAATGATAACTATCTATTTATTCTTCTACGAATCTAAAGGTAAAGATGCAAAAGAAAACATACAAAAATAATGGAGAAATCCCTTTGTCATGTTGTTCAAGCCTCAGAATTGGTGAGAGGAGAAGCATTGACATAGACTTAACCTCCCAATTTTGGACCATATTTATCCCTATATATCCTAACTAAATAGAATGACCCTCCTTACCTTGGGATTAGGCTTGGGATGTTCTTAAGTCTAGCCATTCAAACTACCGAGAGGTTTGAGTGCCCCTTAAATTATTCCTAAGTAACTGAAGCTTATGGACAAAAAAAAAAGATCTCATGATTCGAACATATGCCTTAGATTACCTTGGACAAGGATTTTAATTTGGGCTTGTAAACCCAATCTCCACCACTTGACTTGACAATAGAATTCATTATTAGGACATGCATAAGCTATTACATGTTTTTGTTATATAGTTCTCCAATTTCATTTTTGATCCTTGCAGGTTATCTTCATCTCTTCACCATTCATGGTATCCTTGCCAATGAATCCTAGGTGCTTGAGACATTATATCCATTTCATCTTACTTACACCCATTCACCTTTAATAACATCTTTGTCGATGAATTCCTCAGTGTTTGAGCATGATGACATTGTTTGCACCTTTGCAAAATGTTTGAAAAGAAAATAGTAAAATTAGGGATAGGATCATTGATTCATAAATTTTATTATAGTTTTCCATACTCCATATCTAATGAAAGATCATCTTGGGTTGCACTACTATCTTGCATGTTTTCAATTGTTATCTTGTTGTTGAAACTGTGTTATGCTAAAACTATATTTTTTGACTTCTAAGTGCCTGTTGCAGACCACGTAACTAATTTTCCAAAATTAATGAAAGGCTTCACACTTCAAGGATTGAAGTTGGCCTAGATAACTATCTATGATCCAAGATGCAAGTTATAACTCCTAATGAGTTGGGAGATATGGCATTTCTCCCAAAGTATCGATTTATGGAAGTTCTACATGATAGTTTTATGTGCTTGAATTTCAAGTTGGATGTGCATGTTTCCTTGATGAATTAGCCTTTTTTCACTTAAGAAGTTATAGAGGACCTAAATATTTACCCACAAACTAAAGCATGAGTTCTAACTCAATTAGAGGTAGGAGATATCACAATTTTTCTTAGACATCAATTTATGGACATTTAATTGCTGATGCAGGCCAACTTGTGGCTCTTCAAGAATTTAATATTAGGTTTATTTTCATTTAATATTTTCTAATAGTTGAGTTGTGGTTTCTTTATGTTCTAGAATGATCTATAAGCCATTTTATCTAGAGTGTTTAGGCTTAGAGCTAGGATCATTTTTTGGCAATTTGAAGAGACGATTTGAGAGCAGAACTAGAAAGTGTGAATTTTCTGCTAGATCTTAGATTTGAATGTATTTGTATCTAGCCATAACTTATAGGGCCTAATATCTGGGCATGTATGTTGAATATTTTAAGAATCAATAAAATTATTTTACTCTTCTTCCTCCTTTGGTTGTCATTGTTGGAAATATTCAGGATAAGGTAGGTTACTAAGAGGGGAGGGGTGAATCAGTAACTTATAAAACTTTTATCTTATTTAGCATTTTAACCATTCACCATTCATTCATCTAAAATACTATGTAACTAAAGGAACAAACATTAATTACACATGTACATAGAGATTTGGTGACCCAAAAACCTTCCAAGTAGAAAGTAAAACTGGGGTGGGGATGATACCCACAAAACTTCAATATTGCAGTATAAAGTTGGCCAGTTAAGGCTTACAATGATCACTTCTAGTGATATGCCTTGTTAGGAGCAAGTAGGACTACTAGATCCACCTTGTTAGAGGATTTACAAACATACAATGAAGTATGCACTCTATTAGGAGATTTACAAAAAGAGTGTTAGGTCCACCCTATTAAAGGATTTATGAACTGATTCACCTATTAGGATGAAGCACTAGATCAACTTACAATTGTTTTCTAATAAGATCCTTGTTGCATTGATCACCTAATGTGATAGATATAACTTTTTTGCTCCTATGTTGACCATGTTGTATTCCCTTTCATTCTACTACTAATTCTCTTTCACTTTTCTCAAAAATTATATCAATACCTTCTTCATATGCAAAAATTACTCTTATTTATACACACCATACCATACTAAAGATGATATCGTACACTACATATATACCATTCCAATATTTACAACTACAAGGTCAACTAAAACATCAGTGAACAAAACATTACTGAGTTGACCAGATAGTAGAAAACTCAAGTTCCTTAAGCTAACTCGGTGACCTTCTGATACTCGGCATCCACTACATTACTTGGCATCATCATGCACTTGGTAGAAGTAGAGGATCGATTCATACTAGCCACACAACACTACTTGGAACTCAGTAACCATTGATGACTCAATAGATATAGTGTCACTTAGTAGAAGCTAACTTCTTCATTTACCTTGCTGTGCTTGATGAACACTAAGTCCTTTATTTACCTTCTTGTGCTCGGTGAATACTAAGTCCTTTATTTACCTTCCTTTTCTCGGTGAACACTGAGTTCTTTATTTACCTTCCTATGCTCGGTGAACTCTGAGTTCTTCATTTACCTTGCTTTGCTCGGTGAACACTGAGTTCTTCATTTACCTTTCTTTGCTCAATGAACACTGATTTCTTCATTTACCTTGCTTTTCTCGATGAACACTGAGTTCTTCATTTACCTTGCTTTGGTTGGTGAACACTGCTGAACTGCCCATTCATTTGGTATCCTTTGGAATGCTCGGTGAGAACTATTTACCTGTTGAAATTTATAAGGTAACCATTGAATGCTTGGTATATACTGTAGACTAAGTGATGAGCTTGGTAAGGATTCAAAATTGAATAAGTTTTTGCACTAATGACAAATATATCATAATTTCAACAATCTCCCCCTTTGGCATTAGTGACAAAAACACTTATGAGCCAAAATGTATGTGCAAAAGTCAACGTACTGATTTACATATATCTCCCCCATACAATATGCACATAGTATTTACAAGTATCTCTATCTTTACACAAGACTTCCTTTATATATCTCTTTTCTCTTCTTTGGTACTCTATCTCCCCCTTTTTGACAATAATGCCAAAGTAAACAATATGTATTTACACAGAAACACCAAAATGAGAGATAAACTTAGAATGTACCTTGAGAATAAGAGCCAAAGTCTTATCCCAATTTTCTTACAAAATTTTGCAGGTGGAGAGTGCTATCTGAACTTTAGCTGAAAGTTCAATCACATGATCTGCAACTAAAAAGTTGTTGTCATGGATTAATGTTTTGGAGTATGCAATGTGTTTCTATATTGTATCCATGATAGGAAGAATCATATTCTAAATCTCAATCAATGTAGATCTGATCCTTGCTTCCTCTCCCAACAATTCTACCTACTTTTCTAACAAAAATATAATTTTGAGATGATGGGATGAACTTGAATTAGGGTCAAGTTGCAGCATTTGGGCACTGACCTTCATATCCTCATCAATTTTATTCAATTTTTCTTTGATCTCCATGGTGTACTTGATAACATCGCAAAGTTTGGCAAAAAGTGAAGTTACATTATTAAAAGAATTTTCAAGATTGATCAAAATTGTGGACAATTTGACCTATTTTATTGCAATGTGCTGAGCAATGTGCTCAAGCATCTTATTATCAAATTTTCTTTCAGCCTTTTCAATCAATTTTTCTTGGCTAGAGGTGTCCTCATTGAATTTATTTACAGTCTCTTCTAACCAAATCAAAATGTGTTGAGTAGAATCTACTTCAACACCTATAGCTTCTGTAATTATATTCCTAGCATTCTCAATTATTCTATACTCCTTATCCCTTTCAGACCTTAACTACTTTTGTGTAGCCTTCATCTCTATTAGTTGACTAGCATACCTCATTTCTTCAATAGTAGCATTTTCATAGTCAATTTTTGGAATCACTATCTCTGTGTCTAAGTCAATATCCTCAAGAATTTTTTTTCCAGTGAGCAGAAGTCTTAATGGTTGCTTTTGTTTGGCTTCTGTGATGACTGTATTGACCTTGGGAATAGACGCAATAGTGGAGATGGAAGGACTAGCAGTGAAAATTGGGATACTTGAGGATTGAGTGCCAATAGGAGTATTTACCAAATCAAAAATTGGAACACTTCCCAAAAATGATGATACACTCGGTAATGCAGTATCTAACCTAACTAGATTTGAAGTAGATGCAGATAATGCAGACAAAATTGTAGAACAAGCTAGAATAATTATAATGGGAGGACTAACTGGTGTAAAAATTGGTGTTAATGTAGCTGACAAAATTGTGGAACTTACTGCTATACCAACTGAAGATGATGGAGCTAAGGAGGCTGGCTAGGTAGCTAAAGGAGAGGGTTGTAGCTTGGTAGATGAAGTGGTAGACACTTCCATTAATGATATCTGGAGCTGTGATGAGGCAGGTGCAAATTATAAATCTGATGTGGATGTTATCAAACCTGCTGAATCTGACTCCAACCTTAATGATGTGACAATTTTAGGTGGAGAGCGAGGAAGGGATGCAATGATTGCTACTGCAATTTTTACTAGATCATCTTGCTCCTTATCTTCCTCTTCAACTTCTTCCTCCTTGTCTTCTCCCATTAATGCATGTAGCTCACCTGGTGAAACTGTGATAGATGGAGTGCCATCAATATCCTCACTGTCACTACTGTCATCATCCTTGATTTCTATTGGGTCTTCACTAGGCTCATGCAGATGATAGATGTTTTTCCACATGTTTGTAGCATCATTTACAACATGCTCAATGTCTTTAATCAAAATTAAACATGTGTGAAATCTGATCATCATTTTTCCTTCATGGTTTTTCATTGTAGTTTTTACTTCTGATCTAGTAAGACTTGGTTGAAGATTCTTCAGGGATTGCTCATATATGTCTTTTACCATTTGGGTTGCTGACTCCCATATCAATTGCAATCTCTCTAGTAGTTCCTTTGAGATTTGGGAGGCAAGCTGGTCCGGGGAGTATTTCCATTTACCCATCTTGCTTAGTACCAGTTCCTCTATCTGCATTTTCTCAGCATCTGTTCTAGTTTCAAATTTCAATGCTTTGAAATTTTTGATGCCAGCTCCTTCTTGTAATTGTTTGAGCCTTTCCTCAAATGTAGGTGCAAGCCTGACCAATATAGGTTCCTGCTTACCTTTTTTGGTCCTTCTAGTAAATACTACAGTAGGCTTCCTTTAAGGTTTGGTAATTATTGCCTTACCTTTCTTTTTCGGAGGTTCTTCTTTAGTTTCTTGTTCGTCTTTTTCTTCTTCTCCTCCTTCTTCATCATCTTCTCCTTCGTCCTCAACTTTTCCTTTTGTTAGCATAAGAGGGCCAGATGCAGTTTTTAATTTTGCTATCTTCCTCTTGCCTTTGTTTATGGCCCGTGGTAGCTTGATTTCAAGCTCAATTCTGGCCTTTGCTTCATCATAGGTTCCAAATTGTTTTTGCCTTGGGTCTACTAGCTCATTTACCAATGCTTCTATGATGTCTCTAGCTTCATCAATATTTACCTCATAGGGAAGAGGTTTTACCCATGAAACTTAGGGTTTGACTGCCTGAATGTACACCTTATCATAGTCAACCATGAAGCATACATCATCTTTGCAATCTTCAACTAACTTTGGTGGAATTTAGAACCTGTTATTCATTCTCTCCTTGAAATCTTCAAAGTAATTGTCCATGATGCTATCAAAGTTTTCACCCATCTCTACCACAAACTCATTTATTTGATACAAAATTGGAATGTCTTTTCTCCATACGACAGTTCCTTCAGATGGAAAGAATTTTTGAATGTAAAAGAATAAACAGATCAATAGAGAACTGAATTTACAAGTGTTATTCTTGGAATTCCTCATACTATCCATATTTTTATTCAATTTCTTCAACAATACTTCAAACAAATCGAGTTCAAGGTTTTTCTTTACAACCTTGAGGGCCAAATCTACAGCTTCACAAGGTACACTATTCAATCTACTAGAACTATATAATTTATATGCAATTACATGTATGCCAAATCTTAGTTCGACATTAGATACAGTGTTGACCTTTAAACCTCTACCATCCCATTCGGCTAGGGTTTGCCTTTGTAACTCCTCCTGACTTAGGGTTTTGGTGGTTTTGGCTTTGTTGAGCATAGGGAGACTCATGATTTTGTGAATCATTTTCTTAGTGATTAGCACTAGCTGCTCTAACCATAATTGTCCATTATGCACCCTACTCAAGACATACCTAATCCATTTGTTTTGGAAGTTTCTAGGTATATGCGAGATATGTGTCAAGCCTTTGGTTTCAAGATGCTTGAACTCAGGTTTCAGAGAGCCATCTACACTCATTTCACCTAGGGCACTATCCATTTCTAGGTTTTTTATTTCTTGAATAGAACATTTGAAATGAGTATGAATATCATTGATAAGAAGTACCTTAAGGGGTATTTTTGATTGAGCTCTAGTTGGGTCGAGTGATTCTGCAACGGCTGGAACAATCTTGAAATTGGGCACTTTCCATTCTGTACCCTTTACTAACATCTCTGAACCTCTTTTCACCTTGCTGCTGGTAGTGCTTGCAGATGCCATAGCTACTCAATAAATATAAGAAAATCTTGAACAAATTCTCTGCTTGAAATTTGCTTGAAATCACTTGGGATTTGCTCTAGATTCACTGGAAATCTTTTAGCTCTGAGTATTCTTAAGTCATAGTGAAAAATGAAATCAAATTTTGCCCTTTTTATGAAAATGCTATCATTAATGCTCGATACGAAGGTAGATGACATAGTGCTTGCCAGTCTGTCATCGCTCTACTCGGTAAAAGCTTTGCAACTCGATGATCAAACAAAATCTTTGATACTCCCAACCTAGCTTGGTAAGGTCTTTAACCAACCTTGCTTGGTAAATGCAACATGGTGAATGATAACTTTTCTTTGGTCCTTGAACCTAAAATACTGATTTGATCATTTGCACTCTTTCACTCTGGAACTGCTTGAGATATGGCTTGATGATGCAATTCTTGATTCTTCTTAAATCTAATTGGGAATGGTGGAGTCACCCATTTCTTGAGTGACATAACCATCATTTGAACTATCTTGCTCAGTAGATCTAGGAATCCATTGTTGTCTCATCTACATCCAAATGTTATCAGCTTTAGCTTTCTTTGCATCTTCAATTCTTTTAGTATTCATGCAATTCTTGGCTATATGACCAAGTTCTGTACATGTATAACATCTTACTATTGTGTCTCTTTTCCTCAAGTGATGCCTTGAATAGTCTTTTCCAACATGTCCATATTCTCCACAATAATGACATCTGCACCAAGTATTGTAGTCCCATCCAAAGATTGCTTTGACAAGTTGTTCAGCTGGATTGAATGATTTGGATCTGCATTTAGATGCCTTGTGACCTTGTTTCTTGTATTTGTGACATTTGCCTTCAAATTTTGGTTTTTCTTTGCATTCATTAGCTTTGTGACCATGCTGATTGTAGTTGAATCATTTTCCATTGAATTTTTCTTTTCCATTACTCCAACTTTTGTTTGATGTATGACCTATCTTACCGCAGTGATTGCAAGTGGGTCTTTGATTCTCTTGGGCACCTTGTTTGGAGGATTCACCTTCTTCCTTGTATCCAAGATCAGCTTTACCTTTTTGTCTATAAAGATTCTTCTCATGATGTTGATTCAATTGGTTCATGTCTATTTGAGATTTCATCATTCTTTCATTGACTTGCCTTTCAGTGATCAAGTCATTTTCCAAACTTTCATTGATTTGTCTCTCAGATCTTAGATCACTTTATAAGCTTGCATTGATTTGTCTTTCAGTGATTAAATCATTTCTCAAACTTTCATTCTCAGATCTTAGATTCAAAATTTCTTCATTTGCATTAGATAGTTGACCTACAAGATTTTCATGCTAAAGGGATTGCTTATTTCTTACCTCTAGGTCTTCATTTTCCTTGTTTCTTTGTTCCAAAGCTTCACATAGCCTGATGGATTGGATTTCTTGTTCTCTTTTAAGCTTCCTTAATTCTTCCTATAGAGAACCATTCTTAGCTAGGAGTTCGTTGATTGCTTCGTTAGCTTCATTTGAACTACTTGATGGTAAAAGGTCTTCAATGTTTTCTTCAACATACTAATGATCATTCATTTATCTTGCAAGTTCCTTCTTTCTTTTTAGAGATCGAGAAAGATGCTCCTTTGCTTCTTTGAGTTGAGCCATGGCCATTTCTAGATCTAGCTTTTTATTTTCAATAGATTTGTCAAGTTTGAATATCTCCATTGTCCTTGATCTTTGCTCAAGCTGTCAAACTTTATCCTAAGAACCACAAAGCTTTGATACCAATTTTTGGAAATATTTAGGATAAGGTAGGTTACTGAGAGGGGAGGGGTGAAATTAGTAACTTATAATTTTTTTAATCTTATTTAGCATTTTAACCATTCACCATTCATTCATCTAAACTACTGCATAACTGAAGGAACAAACATTCATTGCACATGTACACAGAGATTTGGTGACCTAGAAACCTTCCAAGTAGAAAGTAAAATTGGGGTGGGGATGATACCCACAAAACTTCAATACTGCAGTATAAAGTTGGCTGGTTAAGGCTTACAATGATCACTTCTAGTGATCTACCCTATTAGGAGCAAGTAGGACTGCTAGATCCACCTTGTTAGAGGATTTACAAACATACAGTGAAGTATGCACTCTATTAGGAGATTTACAAAAAGAGTGTTAGGTCCACCCTATTAAAGGATTTATGAACTAATTCACTTATTAGGATGAAGCAGTGGATTAGCTTACAACTATTTTTTGATAAGATCTTTGTTGCATTGATCACCTGATGTGATAGATATAACTTTTTTGCTCCTATGTTGACCTTGCTGTATTCCCTTTCATTCTGCTACTAATTCTCTTTCACTTTTCTCAAAAATTATATCAATACCTTCTTCATATGCCAACATTACTCTTATTTATACACACCATACCATACTACAGATGATATCATATATTAAATATATACCATTCCAATATTACAACTACAAGGTCGGCTAAAAAATAAGTGAATATAACATTACTGAGTCAGCCAGATAGTAGAAAACTTAGGTTCCTTAAGCTGACTCGGTGACCTTCTGATACTCAACATCCACTACATTACTTGAAATCATCATGCACTTGGTAGAAGTAGAGGCTTGGTTCATACTAGCCACATAACACTTCTTGGAACTCGGTAACCATTGGTGACTCAGTAGATATAGTGTCACTCGGTAGAAGCTAACCTCTTCATTTACCTTGATGTGCTCGGTGAACAATGAGTCCTTTATTTACCTTCTTGTGCTCGGTGAACACTGAGTCCTTTATTTACCTTCCTTTTCTCAGTGAACATTGAGTTATTTATTTACCTTCCTCTACTCAGTGAACACTGAGTTCTTCATTTACCTTTCTTTGCTTGGTGAACACTGAGTTCTTCATTTACCTTGCTTTTCTTAGTGAACACTACTGAACTGCCCATTCGCTCGATATCCTCTGGAATGCTTGGTGAGAACTATTTACCTGCTAAACTTTATAAGATAACCACTAAATGCTTGGTATAGATTGTAGAATAAGTGATGAGCTCGGTAAGCATTTAGAACCAAATAAGTGTTTGCACTAATGACAAATATATCATAATTTCAACAATCATTCATTGTGTTTGCTTGCATTGTGTTAACTCTTGTAGGGTGGTTTGGAGAGTTGGGTGTGTCATTGACCCTAGTTTTCCCTATCCTTCCATGCATTAGGTGGTATTAGAGTTTGATGTTCATCCTTGTGGAGATTGCATCATGTAGAACCTTACTTGGATATTGGTTTTAGGGTTGCAGTTATGTGGTTTTGACTTATAACTTGCAAAGGGTTACGATCTTGCAGGAACCTGATTTTTAAAGATGGTTCATGGTAGATAAAATGATGATAATGATATATTAGATCATTTGAGATAAATTGTAGCAATATTAGATGTTGTGGAGATAGCCTAGAGGAGAGGAGTGCATCTTGATGATGTAAGTGATGATGAAGTAGCAGCACCAAACCATAATCCAAAAATTGAAGAATATCAAGATGAGGAAATATTGTTGAGAGTGTTGTCTAGGGAAAATTCAAAGCCTACTATAGAAGTTGTTCCTTATGATGGAAAATTGGATACCAATGCTATGTTGGATTGGATCTTAGATATGGAGAAGTTCTTTGAGTATGAAAACACTCTTAATAATATAAAGGTGAAGATTTCAGTTACTAGGTTGAAAGGTCATGCTTCACTATGGTGGGAGCCTTTGCAAATTGATAGATAAAGGAGAGGAAATGAGAAGATCAAAACTTTGCTGAAGATGGTGAACAGGGTAAAGAACAACTTCCTTCCTATTGATTACCAAGTTATCTTATTGAGAAAGATGCAAAATTTGAAACAAAAGGACATGACTGTGAAATGGTATATTGAGGAATTCTATAGATTGGACATCTAATCTAGACATGTGGATGATGATGTTGAGAAAATTACAAGTTACATAAATGGATTGAGATCTGGAATTCAAGATGAAATAAGTTTTGTGAAATTGGAAAGTAAGGAAGACGCATATCAATATTCCTTGAAAGTTGAGAAGATCTTAACAAAGAAGCGTGAACAAAGACAAAGAGCTAGAGGTAGTAGATTCTAAAGAGGTAGAGGTAGATCTTATGGTGAAGGTGTAAAATCTAACAACTTTGTGTAGGATAAAGGAAAATCTAAATGGAAGAATGATGACAAAGACAAGACTGAGTGGAAATGTGTTAGTTCTTACCGAAGAGGTACTGGATCTTACTGAGGAAGAGGTAATTCTTATCCTAGAGGTGGTTTCCATTGTAATTGTTTTAGATCTAGTAAAGGACATAGATCTTTTAAATGTAGATCTTCTAAAAGTGGGTATAATAATAGAAATGTTGTGATTCAAGGGGACATTGAGAGTTCAAGAAGTGGACCTGAGGTTGGAGAAAATCTAATGGTAAGAAGAACCTTATGTAATAAGGGAAGTGATGAGGAACCTATCCTTAAAAGATGAATTTTCAAGACTAGATGTAAGATGAATGGAAAATGCTACAAGGTTTTCATTGATAGTGGAAGTTCAACAACTTTGGCATCAGAAAAGCTAGTTACAAAGTTGCAACTATAGAGGCTGAAACATCCCAAACCCTATCATGTTTCATGGATCAAAGATGAGCATAAGATATTGATAAGTGAGCAATGCCTTGTGAAGTTCAAGATTGGACATTAATTTGATGAAGTTCTATGTGATATTATGCCTATGGATTGTTGTCATATTTTTTTAGGTAGACCTTGGCAATATGATAGATATGTTGTACATGATGGAAGATTGAATCAATATACTCTTTGGGTAAAAGGGAAGAAACAAATATTGTTGCCTTTGATTGAAAGTCTAGATGAGGTCAGTTGTATTGCAATAAAATTTTGCATGGTTAATGGAAAGAAATTTGAAAAGGAAGTAAAGAAGAATCAAGTTCATTTTGCTATAGCTCCTAGAGGACCGAGTGTTGGTGGTATTGACTAAGCAGCAGCACCATATAGATTTACACCTATAGAGAATGAAGAGCTTAATAGACAAGTGCATGAATTATTATAGAAAAGTTTGATCAGAGAAAGTTGGTGTGATAGTAGAAATTGTAGAATTATTGAATGAATATAAAGATATTGTTGCTGATGATAATTATAATGTTTTACCTCCAATAAGAAAGATAAGTCATTGTATAGATCTAATTCTTTGAGCTAGTTTGCCAAACAAAGCACCATATAGATTTACACCTATAGAGAATGAAGAGCTTAATAGACAAGTGCATGAATTATTATAGAAAAGTTTGATCAGAGAAAGCTTGAGTCCATGTGTTGTACCTACTATATTAGCACCTAGAAAGAATGGAGAATGGAGAAGAATGTGTAGTGATTCCAGAGCTATCAACAAGATCATAATAAAATATAGGTTTCCTATTCTGAGGATGG
Organism: Cupressus sempervirens; assembly: GCA_028749045.1. Lineage (NCBI taxonomy): Eukaryota > Viridiplantae > Streptophyta > Pinopsida > Cupressales > Cupressaceae > Cupressus > Cupressus sempervirens. The sequence continues at coordinate 185,572,789 of CM053784.1, read as the reverse complement.
CTGACATAATGGATTGTTTGAGTGGAGCAAAGTATTTTACCAAGATTTATTTGAAGAGTGGCTATCATTAGATCATAATTAGAGAAGGTGATGAATGGAATGCTACTTTCAAGACAAAAGATGGTTTGTATGAATGGATGGTTCTGCCTTTTGGTTTGACTAATGCACCTAGTACTTTCATGAGGTTGATGAATGAAGTTCTAAAAAGATTTTTAGGTAAGTTTGTGATTTTTTATTTGGATGATATTTTTATATTTAGTAAGATTAAAGAAGAACATCTTGAGCATATTAGACAAGTATTGTAGAGGTTGAAAGAGGAAAAGTTGCTGATTAATCTCAAAAAGTGTTCTTTTATGCAAGAGGAGATTGTGTATTTGGGATTTATGATTTTAGTTGATGGATTGAAGATGGACCCTGAGAAGGTTAAAGAAATTTTGGAGTGGCCTACACCTAAGAATGTGAGTGAGGTAAGATCATTTCATGGTTTGGTTAGTTTTTATAGAAAGTTTATAAAGAATTTTAGTGTTGTTTGTAATGCTATGACTGAGATAATGAGAGAAGATAAAAAGGAATTCAAGTGGACACATGGAGTTGATAAGAGTTTTGAGACTTTGAAACAAAAGTTTGTTAAATTATTTGTATTGGCTTTTCATGATTTCAATAAGATATTTCAAGTTGAATGTGATGCAAGTGGTAATACAATAGGAGCTATATTAAGTCAAGAAGGTAAACTTGTTACTTTCTTTAGTGAGAAGTTGAATGATGCTAAAAAGAAGTATTCTGTGTATGATCAAGAATTTTATGCTATTGTTCAAGCATTGAATAAGTGGAGATATTATTTTACTACTAAGGAGTTTGTGCTGTATATTGATCATAAAGATTTACAATACTTGGGAAGTTAACATAAATTGAATTAGAGGCATACAAAGTGGGTTGAGTATTTACAGAATTTTACATTTTTCATTAAGCATAAGAGTGGAGTTACTAATAGAGTTGCTAATGCATTGAGTAGAAGATATTCTTTGTTGACTGAAATGAAGTTTGAAGTTCTTAGTTTTGATGAAATGAAAGAGTTGTATGATGCTGATCCTATTTTTTTTGAGGTGTGGAGAAAGTGCAGAGCACCAAATTTGACAAATCACATAAGTAAGTATGATGAGTATTTCATTTAAGAAGGTATGTTGTTCAAAGGTATTTAATTGTGTATTCCTAGAAGTTATATGAGGTTGAATTTGATTAAGGAAAAGCATAGTGGTGGATTGGTTGGACATTTTGGAATTGATAAGACATGGAGTTTGCTGAAAGAGAAGTATTATTGGCCAAAAATGTATAAGGATGTTCAAAAATTTGTAAAGAGTTGTGGATTTTGTTAAGTTGCAAAAGAAGTGAATCAGAATATTGCTTTGTATAAACCTATTACCATTCTTGAGATACCTTGGAGTGACATCAGTATAGATTTTTTTCTTGCATTACCTAAGACAATGAAGGGGGTATGATTTCATTTTTGTTGTAGTGGATAGATTTTATAAGATGGCTCATTTCATACCATGTAAGAAGACATCAAATGTTGAGCATGTTGCTAAACTTTTCTTTAAAGAGATTGTGAGATTGCATGGATTACCAAAAAGTATTATTTCTAACAAAGACAGTGAGTTTGTTGGTTATTTATGGAAGACTTTGTGGAAGAAGATGGATACTAAGTTGAAGTTTAGTTCTACATTCTATCCATAGACAAATGAATAGATAGAGGTTGTGAATAGAATCTTGGGTAATTTTTTGGGATGTTTAGTTGGGAATAAGCCAAGTAACTGGGAGATGGTATTGGCACAAGCTAAATTTTCATATAATAATTTTGTGAATAGGATTATAGGGAAGACACCTTTTGAAATTTTTACTAGAATGAAGCCTAGAGGAGTATCAGATTTGAGAGATATTGCTGGTGAAGAAAATAGAAGTGGTGTAGGAGAAGAATTTTCTAATTTTATGAAATCTTTGCAGAAGGAAGTGAAGTTGAGGATAAAAAAATTAATCAGAAGTATAAGGAGCATGCTGACTAGTCTAGGAGACATCATGATTTTCAAGTTGGTGATGAGGTGATTTTTCATCTGAAGAAGTGAATATTTCCAGTTGGAATATACGGTAAGCTAAAGATGAAGAAGTTTGGACCTTGTAAGATCTTGAAAAAGTTTAATAGTGGAAATGCTTATGAAGTTGAGTTACCTGATGCCATGGATATATCTCCTATATTCAATGTTGCTGAATTATAAAAGTATCATGAATTATATGATGAATTTATTGTATTAGAGGACTATACTAAGAAGAAAATTGAAGACATTGAATAGATATTGGATCAGAGAATTGGTAAGAGCACAAGGGGAAAAGATTATTATGAATATCTAGTGAAATGAAAGAACAGACCTATGGATGATGCTTCATGGATTTCTCAATCTAAGTTGGTTCAACTCAAGTTGTGAAATATTAATGATTCAAGAGAATTATTTCTTCCAACCCTTGTTATCTAATATAGGATCATCATGGGTTGCACTACTATCCTGCATGTTTTCAATTTTTATCTTGCTGCTAAAATTATGTTTTCTAGTTTCTGGGTGCCTGTTGTAGACCATGTAACTAATTTTAATTAATGAATGAAAGGCTAAAAAATTTAGTGATTGAATAAGGTCTAGATTAATATCTATGGTCCAAGGAAAAGGTTCTAACTCCTTATGAGTTGGGAGATATGGAAATTCTCCTAGAATATAAATTTCTGGTAGTTCTGTGCAATAATTTTTTGTGCCTTTCTTTCAGGTTGGATGCATACTTTTCCTTGGTGAATCAACCTTTTTATACTTAAGGGATTGTAGAGGATTTAAATATCTACCCAAAATTTGAAGTGCAAGTTCTAACTAAATCAGAGCTAGGAGATATCGCAATTTTTCTCGGACATCAATTTTTGGACATTTAATTGTTGATGCAGGTTGACTTTTGGCTCTTCAAGAATTTAATGTTAGGTTTATTTTCATTTAATATTTTTTGAGAGCTGACTTGTGGATTCTGTATGTTTTAGAATGATCTATAAGCCATTTTGGCTAGTATAAATGGAGTTTTTAGGCTTAGAGCTAGGACAGTTTATAGTCAGTTTGAAGAGACGATTTGAGAGCAAAACTAGAAAGTACAAATTTTCTACTAGATCTTGGATTTGAATGTATTTGTATCTAGCCATAACCTAGAAGGCCTTATAGCTGGGCATGTATCTTGAATATTTGAAGAATCAATAAAATTATTTTAATCTTCTTCCTCCTTTGGTTGTTGTTCTTTGTGTTTCCTTCTATCATCTTAACTCTTGTAGGGTGGTTTAGAGAGCTGGGTGTGCCATTGGCCCTAGTTTTCTCTATCCTTCCTTGCATCAATATCCATAACTGAGAGAATATCATGGTTATTTGGTAGTAAATCAAGGGACATGATGTTAATTCCTTATGAAGTTCCATCTAAGGAAACTATGTTTAACATATTGTATTTTTACATTTAGATCAGTATTCAAATTCAACAACAACATTATCATCAATACAAGTAGATGCACAAAAATAGATCAGCACATAATTGATGCAACATTGAGAATAGAAGGAAAGATAGAGCAAGAAATCTATGGAATGGACTTAGCATGACTCATGTGACCTAAAGCATGATATTTCTTCCTTCTGTGGTCAGAATTGATGAACCCCCAAATTTTCCCTTGCTCTGTACTTGTTGACAAATGAAAAAGGAAAGAAGGATTTAAAATGGAATGGTAAGATATGAATCCAAGTTCATTCTATAAATCACTCAGCTTATTAAGCAACAAGAGGAGGTAAGGGTAGAGGTAGTGCAATCCAAAGAAGAGTTGTGTCAAACACAAATAATGATATTCTTTTAAATGGTTGGCCTTAGCTCTTCGGCTACCTTTGGTTATCAAGAAGGCCACTTGCATGCATCACAAATTCGAATTATTAAAATGAAGAGATAAAGAGGGAAAAGGAATAAGAAGAGTTGAAGAGTTTTAATTTTTATTTTATTATTATTATGCACTCTTATATATGTTCATGTATATATATTGGTGAAATGACATCTTTAGATTATAAAATTATAACTTATTGGTGTCACTTCATTTTTATATGCATGTTTTCATATTTAAGGGTTTATAATAATGATTAAATAAGAAATTCCAATAATAAATCTCTAAAGGTGTGAATTTTATATTTTTAATTTAGATTATTTAAGTTTTTATTATATTATTTTCCAATAGCTCATGTGGTCCTAAAATGTAACCTGTGGTCAAATCTTCATGTCCTTTCCAAGGTAATCTTAGGTCATACTTGTCAATCCTAATAATTGAACCAATCAACCATCCCCTTTCGATGATCTCATTTAGCAATGCTTCCCCCCTTCTTTAATCTTCTTCCTAAAATCATTTAAGAAAAACATTCTTTCCAAGACATTAATTCAAAAAAAAAATATTGATTGTTGATTCCAATCAAACATTTATCAATCATCTAATGATAGTTATATGTTACTTGATTATTTTCATTAATGTCTATAATAACTAACTCATTTCACATGATTATGAATGAAATAGTTCGCTATTATTTGGTACAACGTATAAAATTAACTATCTCACTTCACATGGTCAAGAAGAAATAAATTGACATAACATATATAATTAACTAACTTGTTTCACATAGTCATGAAAAGAAATAATTCGTTAAACCAATAGTTATGATTAAATTTAAAACTTAGGGAAATATTTGGGATGTAACATTTTATTATTTGAATATTAGTGAGAAATTTGAAGTATAGAAGAGTTAATTCTAAACTATATGAGCACTCATAAATTGTATCAAAATCTTTGGACTTGGAGACCATGAACGAAACATTTTTTCTAATTATTAAGTTCAATTACATACTAAACCTTCCATTGGCTGCCACAAAATGCATCTAAAAGTTTTCTTATTTTACAAGATAGAGACCTCACCAACTTTGGCAACTATTTGACCTACTCCAAAATTGGCTATGTAGACATCAGCTGAAGAATGATGATTTTTAGTCATTTTATGCATCTAAATTGGTTGCAAATTCAACTAGAATGGAGGACTTAGATATGTAATTTCACTTTCCATAGCTTTTTTTCAAGAACGTATTGAAGATGATGTATTATCAATGTAGTCATCAATTCTATGTACAACTTTAGACTTGCAATCATCCATAGCTTTCTCTTTGTCTAACAAAAATGATAAATATTTGTTTTCTTAGTATAAATAAGACATTTATAAACCATTTTTTTTCCCTTCATATTTGTGTTCATCATGGCTTTCATATGTTGAAATTTAATCTCTTATTTACTTTGTCTATTACCAAATTGTGGTGCCCTTGGAGCGAAAGTTAGAAAAGTTGATTGGAGGAGTCAAAATTTAGAGAAAATGTAGCAGCTTTGATTGGAAAGAGATGTTTCAATAGAGGAGATTGAATAAATTGTAGAAAAGGTCATGTAGTAAAAATGCTGCAAAAGCTCCGCAACAATGATTGGAGACTCTTGTTTGACTATAGTAGACTCCACTATACAATGGGTACATTAGGATAGATGCACCTGGAGGAGTGGGGATTGAATGATGCATACCCATTTTCTTTAAAATTATTGTTGTCTTTTAAAAAATATATATTTTTTATAATTTTTACTTTTTGATTGGGGTTCACTTAATTAATTATGGTGGTTGGAGGTTTTTTCAAGAAGGCTTGTTCATGTCCAAGTAGAGATAGAGTAATGGTCAAGAGAAATATGAGAAGATCATGCCTTCCATTCAGATACAAACATTGCATCTTACACCTAGAGGTATGCATATTCTATTTAAATTCTCTATTCTAGAAATTGGTTTTAATCTTTTCAAAATCTCTGACCTAGAAACTATTTTTAAGTCGTTCTAGTGTGCTTTTATCAAAAATTATTTAGATTAGTTTTATGCTGTTTATTGCTTTCTTTCTATCTTTTTATATTTTTTTGGTGGTTGTAATGACATCATTTTTTGGCATTAATTAATGATCATCCTAAATTCCAAATATTGTCTTTTATAGACCTAATTTGTTTTTTCTACAATAATATTTCTTAATAATAATAGATGCCATGTGTATATTGCTGAATAGTCATCAAGTGTCAAATATGAGTTTATCAGTGATAAAATGTGTTAAGCTTTTTTGGTTGGGTTGGACTAATAATGAATAATATTACAATAAGGCACTACTTTATACTTTATCATATATTTATGTATCTCCCTGCCCTATTGAAGAGCTATCAACTATGCATAGGCTAGGAAAATGTTTGTATATGTAATAGAATTTGGTCAAACAAGAGTTTTGCACATTTTGTGAAAAACCATCAATGCATCCTTGCTATGGCCATGCATAGCACATCCTATAATCATCACATATACATTTAGCATACATGTAATGTGGATGTGTTTTCCCTATTCCTTTTTTGATTCAACGTCACATGTTGTAATAATACTTGCAAAGGTGTAGTGGTTTGGCTTCATGTCCAATTATTGCATTTCATCAAAAAGTTCAAGAGCATCACTGTTACACTCATGCCATGCACTATCAAAATAATGACATTCCATGAAATTGAATTAAACTAAGACATTTTGTTAGATAGTTAGTGTCCATCTACTATGTTGCTATAATCTACATTCATATGAACCAACACATTGTTGAGAACATAATTCTAGCATAAACTCACTCAGATAATGTAGGTATAGAGTTGCTAGGCCATACCCAATCCATTAAATTTTCAAACCTATTAATAAAATTATTAAATACAAAAAAAACTTTATATTATAAAACTTATTAATAAATTAATATTAAATCTTAATAAATTTATAAATTTTTAAAAACTTAAAAAAAAAATCCTTATTGCATAAGTATAAATGCCGCCAGCCCTTGCCATGCGACTGCCTACATTGCCACAGGCTTGGCTATTGCTGCATGTAAAAGTCAGCCTGTGTAGTATTGCAATCAAGTAAGATGGGGAAGTGGGTTCCCCCGCCCCCCTCCCCCCCCGCCCCAAAATATTATTTTTTAATTAATATAAATATATACTTTATAAAACTTTGTTTTATATAAAATTTAATATAACAAATTTTACCTCTTCTTTTAAAGGATTATATATATATATATATATATATATTATAAACATATGCAATTCTAGCCTGATACTGAAAATTCGATTAACCATTCAAATTTCTAAATTATATTTTCTTTTAAATCTCAAACCCTCCCCATTTTTTTAATATCTAATTTACAAAATTAATGGACAAGGATTCTAAGATGTTTCAATTCCTATGTATTCAAAATATTTAGTCATGCATACTAGAATTTCACAACACTAAAACACTCGTTGTAGAGAAATCTTTAGATAATCATTCAACAGACATGAATAAGACAGGAAAAAAGAAAGCGTCATACATTTTAGTGAATAATCACAAGCATCTACTTGGACATTGATGCTAATCACTACACCCAAGAAAATTGTATAGAAGTTCCTCCTCTCAGAACCCCCTTCTTTCTGAAAATTCCTTCCTCTTCCAAAATTTGTGGTTCCTTCTCGAAAACTTTCATCTCTTGAAAATGAGCCCTCCATTGGTGAAAATGAGTTCTCTCCTCAAATTGGGGCACTAATTGTGCAATCATGTAAGAGGACTCTGTGCTCACTAGACTTTAACTCTTTATTATCTTTTCTTTGTCTTTTCCATGCACGTTAATTGAATTATTAAATTACTTTATTTAATTTTCACTTGACTTCTCCTTTAATTAATTTATTGAATTTTAATCTCATGCGCACTTTATGTAATTAAAGTATCTTTATTAAATTCACTTGTTTTATTAATTTATTATATTTTAATCTCATGCATACATCATGCAAACTTAAAACTTTTAATAAATTAATATATTTTCACTTTTAAATTTATTTTTGAAACTTAGTCGATAAAATATTTATTAACTTAAATAATAATAATATTTATCATTTTTTTGAAAATGAACTCTAAATATATTATTATTAAATTAAATAAATATTCTCACGTTCTAAATTTATTTTTATAACTTTTATCTTCAAATTTAATTCTTTTTATTTAATTAATTCTCCAATTAGTTAAATATAATTAAATATTAAAAAATCATAATAATTTTCCATTAAATTAAATCATTAATTTAATCTTTTAATTAGACTTAATTAATAAAAAAATCAACAAAGACTCATAAAACAAAATATGAAAACCCATCATAGAAGAACATATACAAGATCAAACTAAAGGGTTATAATCACAAATTAATGTCATTTGATGCATTCAAAGGGTACTCAACTCGGATACTTGTCCTAATTATCTAGGACAAATTGCTTAAAGATTTGGGATTTGGACTTAAGAATTTATCTCCCCTCTCTTACCATTGAGATAATGCAATAAGGTATGCTCATCTTGGCAATTCAAGGAAGTTGATACTCAGTACCTACAACCTACATAAAATACATGCATGCACAAATACAATATTCTAAGCTAAATAGGCAATGGTAAGAAGTGGTGCATTGTGTAGATCTTGACTAGCAGGTGACTACGACTCCCTTCCTTAACCACATCAAAAATGCCATACATAAAGAAAACACACACACACACACAAACCATACACATGTAGTATGAGGTAAGTATCCATAAGGAAACACATATGATAATCCATCTAACTAATCATCATCAATAACTAAAAGCACTGTAATAATCATCATGCATACATGAGGTATAGAATAGCAAGTAATCTCATCATAAAATCAACTAAACTTGAAACAATATATGATAATATCAAAACAATACCACTAATAATCAAGCATAAAACTAGCCTAAAAGAGTTTAGCAATGATAGAAAAAATGTAACTTAGGGCATGCACTACACAAGGGTCCACAAATACTGTTAAAACCTCTTATGAACTTTCTATAAAATGTAGCTAGTCCATGAAAAGATCTTACTTTTCTCACACTCCTTGAAGTAGGCCATTCAAGGATAGCCTTCACTTTCTCTAGGTCCATGTTTAGACCTTCTAGTGAGACTACAAATCCCAGGTACACCAACTCCTTTAAAAAACTATAATTCTTTAGGTTTATGAATAGCTTGTCTTCCCTCAACTTATCAAACACCTTACAAATATGAATCCAATGCTCCTCCAATGTCTTACTAAAGATCAATAAATCATTTAGGTAAACAATGACAAACTTTCCTAGAAACTCCTTTAGTACCTCATTCATGAGCCTCATGAAAGTGCTCAGTGGATTGGTTAGCCCAAAAGGCATGACTAACCACTCATACAGTCCTTCCCTTGTCTTAAAAGTAGTCTTCCACTCATCACCCTCTCTGATACGAATCTAATGGTACCCACTCTTCAAATCTATCTTTGTGAAATACTTAGCTCCACTCAAACAGTCCATAATATTATCCATCATTGGTAATGGAAATCTATATTTATTGTGATCTTATTGATAGTGTGAGAATATGTGCACATCCTCCATTCTCCATTCTTCTTTGGTGATAATACTGATGGTAGAACATATGGACTCAGACTCTCTTGAATCAATCCCTTCTATGACAACTCATGAACTTTCCTATTGTAGGAGTTTCACAGATAAAGATAATCACACTATTATTGCTCTCAAGGATACTATGTCTATTTTGAAAATTATCTCTTCCATCATGAACTACACTTGAATTTTCAACCTAGGTACATAGAACTTGAAATGGGTCAGCATAGTATGTGCACTAAGTTCCTTTAAGTCTTAACGTCTATGCTACAATAAAGTAAAATGCATGAAAGGAACCTATACTACTAATACGAAATAGTAAACATGCTTGGACTAACAACTAATAACTATAGAAAACTTTGAAAAAGGAATTCTAAGCTAGTTAACAATTCAAAGATCCACTATGATGATTTTCCACAAGTGCTATAGGAACTTTCATAGTAACTATGTTGTAGGACTAATATAGTAAATCTATCTTAAAATAAGAAATTGCAAGAAATGAATCTATTCTACCTAAATCTATTCCACCTTCCAAGTGAGCCCCCTTGGTTGGTTTCAACTAACTAAGAACACAACAGGTATTCCAAAATTACTTTCTCATTAGAATTCTTCTTTTGCTACATGACTAAATAATTCATAGAGAATAGAAAAAAGCAACTTCAGAATCCCCCTAACTAACTAACTAACTTGCCCCCTCTTTCCTTATATATATAGAGGATTGGAACTTATTACATAACATACAAATGGTGAGCAAATGTTGTCAGAATAAAAAGGTGAAATGTCAACCATGACTTTAAAAAATTTATTGAGCAACAAAATAATAGTCCACAAATAATGTAGCAAGTTGGGTCTCCTAGACATAACTCTTCTCATAGACATGAATTAACACTCAGAACTAACCTGTGCTTCTCATGCTACAATCGGTCTTCATTACTCCTTCTTTAATATAGTGTTCACCACTCCTTTAACCACTTCTCTATTTCCTAAAAATTAGAAACATTCAAACACATATGCACAACAAAATTTTTACTCTTATTCAAATATTAGAACATAGCTTAAAATATTTATATGAAATACTGCACTTTATATATAATATTAAGCAAGGTTTGTCATATCCATTATCCATAGGTTTAATAATTTCTAGCTACATTTAGAATAATAAAAATATGTTGGAAATGTTTTTTTCACAAGGCTCAAAGAGTAAGTTTAGACTATATAAAAACTATATCAAATTTGAGACATTAATATGCTGCATCATTTGCCCCCCACTATGAAAATGCTTGTCCTCAAGAATTGTACTTCTTTGCTATTGCTCTGAAATCTCCCATTGTAGTCTTCCCCTATTTCCCACTTTTGAAGGTGTAGAAATATCCTCTAGTTCATCTTCAATGCTCACCCAAGTGTTCTTCAACTAATGAATCTAACCTGGTAGCACTATTTTAATATAGGGGCCAGAGAAGGGTAGGAGGTTGAAAAGCTAGTAGCATCCATAGCTCTTTCCTGATTTGCCTTCCCAGTTACATATATTTAGCCACTCTATTGATTGTTGCATCAAAATTAATAGGGATATGTGGTTCAACCTTCTTGAAAGGTTTAGACATTTGATTCTATCTATTTCTAAGCCTTGTAATTGCTCTTTATTGTGTGAAATTAGGAAGTGTCTGATATTCTCTATAAATTTTTTCCCTTTCTTCAAACACTTTTTCTCAGATTTCTAGTTTTGGCCTTCCGCAAGTTAATTTGAACTAATCTCTTAAGAGGTCATAAGGTTTATGGGATTCAACCCGGAGTGGCAATGGTTCAGACTTTTCAAGATTTCTATAGGTATCTAACTGTCTATCATAATTTGTTTCATTATGCATCCATGACATTAGAGCTCTTAAGTGAACATCCCCTATGTAAAGTAGGGGATTCCACTCTATTTCATGTGGAATTATGAAGTTATGAAAATAGAGCTCACACAACAAGTTCTTTTTCCATGAAGGTATAGTCTAATAGACATTATAAAATTTTTGAGCATTCTTAAATTCAAAATCAATATTTCTCATTATCATCATTAACAGAAATGACATAAACTTTTCTTTTAAACACATAGCATACACCCTTGGGGGTAGTCTACAAGCCATAACTTGATCAACTAACTTCAAAGCTTTATTCATTTGTTGCTTCTATTTTTCTAGTTGCCCCTTTAATGATTCAATTTTCTCATCTCTATTAAATATTTCCTTTTGCATCTTGTTTCTTTCTTGCTTCCATAAGGTTTTTTGAAAAATAAAATGATTGTATAGACCAAACAATATTGACTAAATTGTGGATGATGACAATTCTTGAGCTTCAGATTTCATCTTTTGTTCATTGGTAACTTGTTGGAAATATTGGGTGTACTAGGATGATTTGTAAGGTATAAGAGAAATATTGGAATATTTAGGGACTGATAGCATGGCAGGTTGATCATTGCTAGGGGCTTTTTCTGGAATAGCAATATGATTTGATTTTCACATTTCTCGATTCACTTGTGGTATCTCCTTGATAGGTTCATTTTCATGTATTTTTGCATTTTGGGGTTCTAATTGCACAGGAGAATCATCTAGGACATTTTCAACTACCAATTTTGTGTGAGACTTTGAAATTAGGGCATTTGGATTTCCAATGGAAACTGGGGATGATCGGCCTCGCATATGAGGGCTTCTATGTACAAGAATCTCTTTATCTTCAACCATTTTATAGGCCCATTTTGGTTTAGGCATGGCTAGAGTAGATGTTGTACTAATAGTTGTTATAGGAATAGACCTTTTCATTTTTGTTACTTTAACAAAGGGGTTTTGGGCTTCCTTTTCAAGGTTAGGGTTTTCTTCACTAACCTTATGCTTTCCCTTTTCTATAGAAGAACTCAATATAACATCCTCTAAAATAGGTTCTACCAACTTATCTGGAGAGGGTCATTTTTTTGGTTCAGCTGGATTTTGACTTGGCTCTATGATTTCTTCCTCAGAATAGGGTTATCTTGAGGCTATAAGGTCTTGGATTCAACAAATTCTACCCATGAAATAGGGGAGGAATCCCTAAGAGATATTTCAACTAGAAGTTTAATGATGGCATGATGGGAAACATAATTTTCCTTTCCTTTTTGAGTTTCCTCAACACTTATGCACAACATATTATAAAGAAAGTTGGGAACATTAACTTGTATGTTATGTCTTATGCAATTGAGAAATTTAAAATGATGACCATGCAAGTTTGAAAAATTTCCTTCATAGATTAAATACCTAATAATGTGGGTTGCTAACTTTGGATATGGAGGTGGAAGAGAAAATCTCTTACATCCTTTTTTTGTAATGTCCAGTTGAGGGTCATTTGGCTGAGCAAATTGTGCCCTTAAGGACCTGGCATCATGTTCATTTGGATAATGTTCCTCAATTATTGTTAATCCTATGACTTCTACTATCCTTTCTTTGGTAGCAATCACTCTTAATCCCCTAACTAAGGCTTCCCCTTCATCAAATGTCATCATGAACTCCATTCCCACTTCTACATTGAACTTTGTTAATTGTAAGAAGTAACGAAGCTAGATCTGCAAGCATGAAATTGCCAAATTGCTTCAATATCCATGAGTAAAACATTATAAACAACTGGCTCATACCTCTTTAACTATCCCCCCATCTTCAAAATGTCTAGCTTCCACTCTCACCACTGTGATATTTTTTTCCCCTTTTACCTTTGCAAATTCCTTCTTTCTCTGAGTTTCAAACTAATCTTTATGAAAAATGTCGTATGTTATTACCACTTCTCTTAATAAGACCCCTTTGTTTTTGTTGTAAAATGACAATACATTAATAATAAAGGACATCAAGGCTTTAACTGAAGGTGTTCTCGCAATAATTCTTAGTCCTTTCAATCATGCCAAGTACAAGGGATCTTTTCCCAAAAATCTCAATGAAAAGTTATGATAGATACAGAAAGATTTTAAAAATTAATGAAAAATATCAGACGACTACCAAAGTACAGCCTATAATGTGGACATGACTTAGGATAACATGGAGATGACATTTGGAAATTAATATACTTTCTCAATCCCCCACTAAAATTTGACAAGTGTCCACACTTCAAAAAATTTAGTATAGGAATAAGAAACTGGCTTAAGTCTTATATGATATATAATGTAGTATTATATATAAATATCGAAACCTGTACTCTAAAAATGAAGAAAGAGTAAAATAAATTTTTATAACTAAAAATTTGAGAGTGTACATCAGCATCTAGTTTGATAAAATGGTGAATGCTAATGACTACAGAAAAAGTGTTGATAGGATTATTTATATAAAGCAGTAAAAATAGAATGTGTGGGTGATGTGGAGTGTGGGTGGATGGTAGATAGAGAAATGAGATGGGTTGATATGAAGAAAGAGAAAAGTGAATGGAAGAATGGACTTCATACTAAATGAGGTTTCATTATGGAGGTTCCTAAAATTCTGTCGTGGTATGGCTACAGGAAGAAGGTTTTCACCTTCTATTATAGGAATTGTGTTCATAGGAATTGTTGAATTGGTTGGTTGGAATTGTTGTAGGAATTGTGCTTTACTCTGTGGTTTATGATAGAGATGCATCCTATGGCCATTTATAAGTAACTTAAACTGGATAGGATCAATGGTTGTTAGTTGCACTGCATCATTGTCAAATACATGCTGAGTTTCATAAGGCCCTAACACTAGTAAATTTGAACTCATTTTTTGACAAATTTTGGTCAAAATTTTGGCCCAAGTTGGTTGAAACTTTGACCAAGAAGTTTGTGGGAATTTTTCTCTTTGAAATTTTGACCAACCTGCAGGTTGGTCCAAATTTCAACCAATACATTCGTCGAATTTTTTTTTTTGGTAGCTCTGATTTGTCATTGTTGGTCAAAATTTCCACCAATGTTTGGTCAATTTTTCTTTAGAATTGGTTAAAATTTCAACCAATTCTTGGTAGAAATATATCAAGAATTGGTTGAAATTTCCACCATTGTTAGGTAATTTTTTTAATAATTGGAGGAAATTTTGACCAAGTCTTGGTAGAAAACTATCAAAAATTGGTTGATTTTTTAAAATAATTGGTGGAAATTTTGACCAAATCTTGGTAGAAAACTATCAAGAATTGGTTGAAATTTCCACCAATGTTTGGTCAATTTTTTTAATGCTGTATCAAACAATTGTTTCTTATCCAAGCCATTTAATTTGCAACCTTTTAAATCTCTACAAAGATAAAGTTGGAGCACAAAAAAATTTCTTCTCAAAGGTTTCGTCTGATTGTAAAGAATCCATTCCATTATTTGTTCAAAAAATAAGGAATATCTAGTTCAACATATAATGGAATGGATGCTTTACAATTAGAGGAAACCTTTGAGAAGAAAAATTCTCCTACTCAAACTTTATCTTTGTAGAGATTTAAAAGGTTGCAAATTAAACATCTTGGATAAGAAACAATTGCTTGATACAACATGGAACAAATGGACATTTATGCATAGGGCACCATCAATTATGTGAGTGATGCAGATGTAGCCAAATTTTTAAGGGTCAAAGCCACCAATTAATATAAGGTTTCTAATCTCCACAAGGTTGACATTGTGGTTGTAAGGGCCATGGAAATAACTTTTGCATAACTTGCTTGTTTTGCATAACTTTCTCTAATATCAGTTATCTAGAAATGAATATTATTGTTGCAAAATTGTTTTTTGATTCTATTCTTCCATATTTAAATGACACTCTAGAAGGGCAGAACTACTAGAAGTCATTTGTCTAGTATGGACTTGGCCATAAATGACAAGAGAAAGCATGGTGAGTAGGGATAGAAATCAGTGGAAAACTATTCCGAGGGTATGTGTCTCCCTTGTTGGGATATTCTCAGTTTTTGATAGCTAAAGGGGTGGTATTGTTATTGTGGCTTTGAGTTATTTTTGTGGGCTTATATATGGGTGGCACCATATCCCAATTGTGCCAATGTCTCTTAATGCTTTCAGAAACACAATGTGTTAGTGTGCAATGGGATTTCCAATTTGTGTGCTTTAAAGGTGGCAACTTTTCAAAATTACATTGTCCAAAGACTATTATATATAATGATCCTTTAATCTCTATAAAGATTAGTTATCATCAATAAGTACAAAATGTATCCAAACTTTGAGTGTAAAGGTCCTCTGCAAGTAGTCTTTATATGAAATCATATTAAGCTACAAGTTTTTCTCACTCTATTAACTAGAAAATAATTGTAGGTAGTAGTGCAATACAAAGACAAAACTAGTATATGAACTTGATTCACCTTGAGTTATCATTTCAATTTTGTTTGCATTCCCAAATGCTTCTAGAAGCAAATTTGACTAGAGAAATTAAAAAAACCAACATAAGTACAAAGACGTCCAAACAAACTTTTAGCATATAATGAACTAGAAGATCAGACATATGTGGCAACTTCAACTCCTATCAAGAAAGGTTTAGTTGGTATCCAAAGAAAACATGCTTCAACATGGATCCATAAAAACTCCAGGAAAAATTCTTACTTGTAGAACTTCTTGTTCAACTGTTCTATGATCTGTCATAGATCGATCACCAATATAGGCTAAGTACTACATTATGAGCTTTGTTGTTTCTATTTTTCTTGCTCCACTTTCTCCACTAACTAGGATTGATTGGTTGCATTGTTTATTGATCATTGCCCTATAATGACAATATCAAAATGAGAAAAAATAAAAGTAAAATTTTCTGTCATCAGTAATAAGCCAAAAAAAAAAGTATCTAATGACATTCAATAATTGAAAAGTTTACCAATATGAAGCATCAGAAATTGCAAAAACATGGCGGCTCAATTCTCCAATGGGGCCATCTCTATACTACTCCATCATGTGAACATCATATAGATGTGGAAGCTTCATAAATGGGTTGACAACAATTAAGATATTTCTTGTATATGTCTACCTCCATTGCAAAAGAAATAATTAGAGACAAAAAAATGCTCTATCATTAATTATTCAAGACATTATAGAAATAAGCCATCCTGGAAGCCATTTGACATGGAGAAAACCATATGAAAACACGCCAAGATAGGGATGAAACAACTATATATTTCTTTTAATATAAATTTTAAATGTCATTTATTTTAATGGTATATAAGATTGCCTATTACCACAAGTTCATTACAACATTAATTACTAAATGCTTAGAAGGCAAATACAAAATTGCATAATTATCAAGATGCACACACAAAGACCATGTAAGGAGTTTTCACTGTAATGACACATCATTGAATATTCAAAAAATTACTATTGCACAAAAGATAACAACACTATGATAAAGGCACCTTTCTATCAACATTTAACCATCAAAAAAATTGGTGGTGGCCAAATGAGAAATATCATAATGTATAATCTTTCAAAAAAAGTTAGATTTGTAATATAGGTAAAGCATAAGAGCATTTACAAATCAAATCTATACATTAATTATGCAATAAGCTGCACAAGAGTAAATATAAATGGGGTCTACATGTTGTTTTTCCAAGACATGTGTACTTACAATGCACTTAATGCTTATTTCAAGAAGTTTCTAGCCTTTCACTTCCTTTTTTACAAGAAATTGAGCTACTATCATTTAATTTCTCTTCAAAATTTATAAATGTAAAAAATTACATTAAAACAACTCATTTCCCTCAATTTCATTCTCAACTCTTAAACCTAACATGCACACCATGAGCAAGCAGGAAGCAGGCGCAATGCATTCCTTGTTGTACTTGTGAGTTTAAAGAAAAGAAGCAAAAGACAAGTTTCCTTTGAAAACCAGCACGTAATTGCAAACAAAAGCCAAGTCCTCTTATAGATGATCCTATCTAATCCTTTTAAAAGTTCAGCATAGCTACATAGGTTCTACAGAATTATACCTAGACTTATAACTATAGTAGTACCAAGAGCTTATAGTGGGAGAGTGTTGTCTAACTAAAGTAGTACCAAGGGGTTACAATGGATGAGTGGGTTCACAAAAATCTATTTATTATCAAAATATTAAAAGTTTAAATTAACTATGCGCATGGGTGACATAGTTGAAACTTATTAAAGAAATGTCAATATAAAAGAGTGATTACTCTCATAGATACCTGATATATAGAAAAATAGAGCAAGAAAAAACACACAGAAAGATAGAGCAGGGAAGAACTAAGTAGAGGTGAAGAAAGATAAGAAGATGCATTTAGTATTTCTAAAAGGTAACATTGAAGTGGTGAAAATGGAACTAGGATGCAGCAGTGGATTGCTGAGTAAACATTGATCGCCACTACCTAAGTAATATGAAGATTTTGTCATGTGACATTCATTAAAATCAAAATTAAATAAATAAGAAGATGAAAGCTAAGGCCTAAACCTTTTGTCATTGAGAGGAGAGTGGTAGCTAATAATTTATGTAAATCATTATAAATTTGGCCAACTGAATCTTGAAAATCGACATCCAAAGTGACAAGAAACTGAAAAAGCGTGTAGAAGAATTATGTTTCAAAAACTCCTGCTCTTCTCCTCTAACAGAAAGGTGCCAAAGATAAAGATGATTAGATAAAAAATTATAGATATGAGAAGAAAAGATAAAGGTACAATGATATTCTTATTCAAATCTACAAGATTTAGTACAAGGATAACTCCCCTTCGAAGCCAAGAAGTCAAAGCTTGTTGGAATTAAGGTCAATATGTATTACTATGCAATGAAGGAGGGTGGAGCAATGATGCAAGATGAACAAAGAGTTATGAAAACTATCCAAAATGGTCAAGAAAGTTGTAGAGATAACTCAGAAAACAATTTGAATAACTAAGAAACTTGAAAATGGGGGCAAATGGAGGTTTTAAATAACCCAAAGGATTCTCAACATTGGTGGCCTACCAAAGAAGGCATTACACTAGCAAAGACAATAGGTGCAACACTCAATGGCCTCCTTTACTATGAAAGTGCACAGGAATAGTGTGCACTAAACATCTATGTGGTTCACATGTGTGCTTGATCAAATCAGTCTACATGTTGAGAAATTTGAACAAAAAATAATGATTAGTTAAGCAAGATGAGGTGGAGGTATAGGTCAAGATTAGATTCAAAGAAATCATAGCAATGTTACCACAAGCACTACAAACCATGAGAATTGTCTAAGTGTCTTTTTAAAATAAATTGAAAAAATTTAAATTTGCTTTTGGATACCATTTGAACCCTAATTTAAGGAGGTTGCCATCAAGTTCCCTCAACTTGATCAAATTTGACATCATGTCTTGATTGAATGCTATGAAAACTTTATCTTAGGTCTTCATGAGCATTATTTTTGTCCTCTTAATAAATAAAGAAAATGATGTGTGCCTACTGCATTTGCTTCTAACCAGGGTGTCTACTCTAATGAGATATAGTGATATGGTATATCTCTGTCTGCTCAATATTATTCTTGGTCCTTTAATGAAGTTACCTACAAAGTTCATCTATGCCATGTATACACACCTTGGAGAAAGATAATGGAAGTGAAAACCTTGCAAAGGTTCAGTTTGATCTTTTGGTTAAGCATCCATATCCACAGTGGAAAAGGCACACAATCCATAAAGAAAGAAAATTTGATCTAGGATATGGAAATCCATCACCAAATTAGATAGAATCAGATCTTTAAATAAACTGTTCTTTATGAAGTTCAAATTTTACTATATCAAGGTTCTAAAAATATGTATACCTCCTGTAAAAATTTTGTTGTAGCCTTTCTTTTAGGGCATTTAAATCCACAACTTTCAAAAACTCAAGCCCATTTTCTCTTGGTCCATAATAGACAATTTGCCTTTCTAAAAGGACCATAATATCATCAAATAATTCATATGTTTCTGGAGTAGACTGAAGCAAAGACATGAGAATAGTTGCATTCAAATTCTATTTTTGCAAAAACTAATGTGTGACTTATCTATAGGCCTACTTAGGAGTCCTTTGCACCAACTACATTAGTTTCTCTATAAAATTGAATTTGATTTTTTCTTCAATTTCAGATGGCAAAGTCATTCATAGAGCTATTTTTGAAAGTTCCATCCATGTTGATTTGAGGGCCTAGAGCTATGCAATAACCAACAAAGATTTGAAAAAATCTTTTAAAGGGGAAGATGAATTATAATGAGCCAAAAAATGAGAGAAAAATAAAATAGAACTAATCTATAAAGTATAAACTAACTTGAATTAGACAGAGGAGACTAAGGAGACCCCATTATACTTGTATTGCTAGTTAGCAACGTTTATAGCTTTGGTATCAACTAGAAAACTATATTATCAAAACAAGGTAGAAATGGGTAGGAAAGTAGAAAATACATAGTGGGAAAGAAGAAAATTCAACAAAAAACAATATGAAATCATTAATCACAAGCGAAAAGGAAGGCATATAAGTTTGGCAATCTATCAGCATAAGACTCTAGAGCTGGGTCGGTTTAATTTTGGTGGTGTTAAGTTTGCTTCCCAAGTGTTTGACAAAATGTCAAATGTTTGAATAGTCAAGAAATTGGAGTTATAAAAGGCTATAACCACCTAGATTTATTACGGTTTATCTATATTTTGGGTTCCTCTAGGCCATGCTATTTTAATGTTCCATTTTTGTTGTTTTTTTATGCTCTCTTTTTGTATATATATGTTTTTGTTTGTTGTTTATTAGTTTTATCAACTTAGAACTTCATATATAAGGACAATATTTTCATATTTCTCCCCACAGAACAAAAACTTGTTTAATAAATTCATGTTAAGGACCAATAATATCTGGTTTGGTGAAATCATAGGTGAAAGCATTTGTTCTTTTCTTCCCAAAACTAGCAGCAACATAATTACTTCTCTCAAAATCCATTAAATTTCACTATAACCAGCTTTTATATTTTGCTTAAAGATGCTATCTAATTAGACATTATGTTATGTAGCTTTATTATTTTATATAATTTGCATTGTCCCAAATCTCTTTCTTAGCTAGTCACTCTGTATCTCTCTTTAGTTATTTATTGTTTACCTATCCATGAGTAGTTTTGAAAATAATATGAATTACTATTTTCTACAGAATCATTTAGATCACAAGGTATTTAAGTTAAGTCTGTGGAAATTATTGTTAGGTTATGAATATTTCTTGAGATGGTTTCAAAGCCCATAAACTTGATTCTATAGAGGAATATTCTACCATTTAAATTTTTATGTTGAAATCATACACATAAACGTTAACTGTCATTGGTTCTTGTGATGCAAGTTCTACTTTTTAGCAAGATCGTGAGACTTTATGTGCTTTTGTAGATAGGGCATGCTTGAAATTGATGAAGGTTTTGGTTTTAGTGTAGTGTGTACATCCATATTCATTCAGCAACTAGCATGTGCTTCCTTCTATTTTGGAGTTCTACTACAAGAAAATCATTGGTTAAGACATTTTGTGCAACATGTTTTTCACCCACATAATCATCCATTTTAGCTAGTACTAAAGAACACTTTCAAGATTGGATAATGAGATCTAAATCATTCTACAGTTCTTGAGTAGAGAAAACACCAAGGAAACAAGATAGATAATACTTCTAAAAGTGTATGGCAACCTCTATAATTTTTCAAAACCTAGAATAATAAACTTAAGGGAAACTTTAAAACTGGAACATCATGCAATATCACACTCATATGTTGTTTTTCAAACCAAAGGTTCCAAACAAGAAAATGAAAAGCATTTTACATCTTGCACAATTTTTTATGGGTAATAAATTAATCTAATACTCAAGCCAAAGTAAGAAGGCACATTTAGGACCCTATTATGATTCAAACCCAAGATACTCTTTGACCTCATGCTATTTGTGCTTGCTCCCCATGGCTTATTCTATGTTTTATTTGTCCCTTCTCTTACTCTTTCCTCTCATTCTTATTCTTCTTTTTCTCTATCTCCTTTTTATCTCCCAAAAGATGATGGGTTCTATGACAAGTTAGAATGGATCTTAAGTCAATTTAGATAGACACGACATGAGTTGTCAAGTCTTGATTGAAAATAACTTAGAGCTATGAAGGCATGTTGTAACTCTTCATGATATATTAGATATATGTTATGATGGATGTATGGGATAGCTTGTGTTGGATGCATTATGAGAATACATGACATTCTCTCTTTATTGGAATTAGGTGTACACAAGTTTCTTTTCTTTGTTTGAATATACCACTCAATTATGTGGCATATCCAATAGATGTAAAGGAACCTCTTCACCTAATTTGATTAAAAATAAAGGAAATTGATCTCCTTTGCATAAGGATGCTTCACAATTGAAAGTTGGTATCCCATCTTCATTGCCTTGAAAGAATTTCCAAGATATCATTTAAGATCTTCCCTATGATCTATGAAGGAACATTGTAACTCTTCATGATATGTTGAATATAAGTTATGATGGACGTATGGGATGGCTTATGTGGTGGATGCACTATGAGAGTACATGAGTCTAAGGATGAATCATGTTGGCAGTCATGTATATAGATGAGCATTATGCATTGGAAGGACATATTAGATCATGAAATTTCTTTTTAGATATGAATGGTAGGATACCATCTTTTAGTCTTGAAGCATCTTCGTCAAACATCAGGGATCCATGTGCTTTCTCTCTTTATTGGAATCAAGTGTGCAGAAGTTGTGTTTCTTAATTTTAATATACCACTCAATTATGCAATGTACCCAATTGATGTAACAAAACCTCTGCACCTGATTCAATTGGAGTGAAAGGACATTGATCCCCTTGGAAAAGGATGCTTCACAACTGAAAGATGGTTTTTGTAACCATAGTTCATTGTATTTAAGGTGACAATCACATTTATTCTCCAACCTGAGGGTTTTTCAATGAACAATGATCACTTATTTCTCTATTAAAACTAATTGAAAACTAGTGCCACCAAACCAAGATGCTTTTGATTTACTATCTTAACGTATTCAAGATAATTAGATACAAAAAAAATTAACTATAAAAAAATACAAAAATGACCTGTTTCAGCTTATTTAAAGCATTGTTTACATAATCTCTTTATAGTATATTTTACTTATTTCTAAAGATTCATTTGCATATCATGAAAGAGCATTGAGTCCTCACCATTGTGGTTTTTGTGGGATTGTTTCATTAATAATGAGGAAGATATCTATGTTTTGTGTAAGATTTTTGAAACCCTCGCTAGGTAACTAGTCAAAAATTCTAATATTATGGAATTTGATAGTAAACTCAGTAATCTTTCATTTGGTTTTGAATTTGCATTGAGAAGTGGTTCCATGTGAGAATGTCATGATACCCTAGTGGCTTAAAATAGTAAGATCCATGTATTCTAGTTGTAACAAGTCTTATTAATCAAAAGAGTACTATATAAGGGTTTGTGAACAATGAAAATAGGTTAAGAAGGAAGAGGAAAATTTAATCGGTGCTCTATACTCTTGGGTGGATGTTCCAATGAAGATAAACAATATAATTTGCATGAAAACTTTAGCTTAATTGTCTAAATATTGACAATAATTTTGGACCATTATTCTTTTGTGAAGTTTGATTCACCAATTCATTAAGGATTATGATTTGGAAGGACTAAGGTTTAGTTATGTTGAAGATTCCAAAAGTTGAGATTAAATGAAATATCATTAACATACTTTGAATGCTAACAATGAATATATATTCCTTGTTATAAGTAATAGACAATTATGTTATTGTACTTCACTGTTGATTTCTCTAGGATATTGTAAGAGTTTGATAGTGCTTGATGCCCAAAGATATCTAATTCAACATTGGAGGTATTATATATTTAAGATTATAATGTCATTATGATAATGAGTTCACTGATTAGTTTCTGACAATAACATAAGAATCTTGTTTGTTAGAATGGGTATTTGGACAAGGTATGTTAATAATGAAACTTGGCAATAGAGTAAAGGTTTTGTGTGTGTAGGTTATAAGGACATTGGACAAGGATCTTGCATTGATAAATATGTTTGAAATCTTGAATGGAAAGAATGAGATTTTATTGATAAGGTAAGATTTATTGATGACTAAATTGATGACCCTTTGAACTAATGCTCTTGAGAAACATTGTAGAATAGTGAATGACAATCTTGTGAATATGATGATTGAATAAGGGAAATAAACCTTGAAGGTTATTGATTGAGTAAGGATAGGATTGGGGACCTATCATAAGTGTCTTGAACTGAATAATTTCATGATGTTGCCTCTAGAATAATGATTTTCTATGATGAAATTTTGTATGGAACAACAAGATCCTAGTATGAAGTTGGTTGTTAGAGATACACAAATGCAATCAACAAGGAATATTATAGCATTAGTAATCAAGTACCAGCTATAATGAGCACTAAATTTCTTATATCTTATGCATAGCATTAGTATTTTATTAAAGTCAAGATACTATTATTTTTTATATGTGGGAATTGAGAGAGTTAAAAGGTATTGTATTCATCAAAGAGGAAAGTTTCATGACAAAAATCGATGAAGGCATCAATATAATCAACAAGTAAGTGCAAAAATAATGTACTCACAAGTTCAAATCTGATCAAGACCATTAATATATAACATAAAACAAGAGAGAAGAACATGATCAAATGAACAAGGGAAACTAATTCTAGTAAGGCAATAAGTAATCAAAATTTAGAGACAATATAATCATCCAAAGGTAATCAACATGAAGGAATCTTGAAATATGGATATGTTTTCCTTTGCCAAGGAGAATCACATATGCAACAAGTATATGGAGTGATGCTATTAAGAGAAAAGTTCTACATATCATGGCTTGTCTTGAAACTTGATGTATGTAGTTGAGATATTAATAAAGCCATATTGTTGCATATCGATGAATATCTTCACTATCATTATAGTTTTTAATGATTAGATTTGTGTTGTTAATGTCAAAATTTTAAAGTTCCATGCACTATATAAGCTAAATCATCAACTTAGGTGTATTTTTGCATCCATGGTATTTCATTTGGTTAAAAAATTGTGGAGATTTCCTATTTTATTGAAACTAACAACACTTGGATTTGGGAATCTCAAGGCCATTCCAAATGTAATTTTTCCATAGGTTGAGACCCCAATTATAGAGAAAGTGTAGGGTCATAATGTGTTTTTGTATGGAGGGTTGTAGATGACCATGTGTTGTTGTCAATATTATAAAATCCTTGAAACTAACAAAAAATGCATGATTTAGAGCACAAGAATACAAATTTGATTAAGTTGCATGATTGTTAAACCCTAGAAAAAGGAATTGAGGCCTAACATAGTTGACTCTAATTCAATTTGGAAAATAATAGAGTTTAAATGATTTGAAATGAGGAAACTTAGAGAATATATGCTGGCTTAGCCGAGATTGCTAAAATTCAAGAGAAAAAAATCAAAGTATGAAAATGCATGAAAATTGTGAAAGAATTTATAGCATCTAAAGTTTTCTCATGTCCCAAATTTGATAACCTATGAAATTTCAAAGATCTATTTCAAGCAATAGATTTGATGGGTATGCCTGATTAACTTAGATTTCAAATTTTGTATGTTGTAAAGTGCAAGAAGAACCTTGCAATCGAATACCCACATGGGAAGAGATTTTCTTTATTAGGTATAGAAGAAGAAGTGAAGAAGAAGGTATAGATAGAATAATTACTAAGGATTTGGAAAAAGCCCTTTATCTCATACAGAGAGTATTTTTGCTTGTCTGCATCGGCCCAGTAGGTGGGTGAAGTGATCAAATCCCATTTTAAGGCCAAATCAAGAATATATGATTAGATGCATATGATTAAAGGGTTTTTCCAATATTCAACTCCTATAAGAGGGTATTTCTTCTTAGGCCATGGGTTTCTTTCATGAAATAGGTAACACTTAGAAATCTCAGGTGGGTCTAACACATTTTCATCCAAACAATGAATTCTTGAACTTATAAACTAAAAAATCACCTGGAGAAGAAAGCTTGTAATGCCCCTATTAGGCTACTAGAAAAACCATCTACTCAAACCCCAAACAATAGGAGATTTCATCATTTGACTAGTTGAACTGGTCTTGGCTCAGCCCAAGAAGTGGAAGCTCTTATCTCCATCTTTGTTCTTGAGTTCCATACCCCTTTCACTTGTCCCTCCTCCCCTACTAAGAAGTAGAAAACTTAAAATACTAAGGCCTTGAATTCCTTCCAAACACCACCTTATTATAGTTCTATTGTGGATGGAAGGGGAATGGAAGTGTTAACTTGTTAGGGTGATAATAGTAGAGAGAATTGGGATTGGAGGTAGCTATCCCAAATCCCACCCATTATGGACCTTCTTCCAAGCTCCTAAGGGTCATAGGGTAAGAACTTACCCCCAACCAATGTGGGAACTCCCACATGAACACCCCTCCCTAAAATTCTAAGGCCTAAGGTATTTGCCTCTATAAATTCATCACTTTGCATAATCAATAGATTCATTGATTCAATTCAACATGGGCATTAACTCATCGCAAGCAGTTACATTTCATTCAATAGTAAAAGTAGAGGCAACAGTACTAGAGTGCCTAGTTCACCTCATTGACCACTAAAAGATAGGATTGGTTCACATTTCTAACCCTTAGTTACCTTAGAAAAATATAGGGAATGTTTTACGTCAAAAAGATCCCATGCCAAATTTTATATATTTTTTGTTATGAACCTGAGTTGCTCAAAATTTTGAACAACTTAGGCATAAAACCCTAGTTTGGTCAAAATTTTAGCCAACACGGGGATAATTTTTTTTTATAAAACATGAAAACATAGGCCAATAATGGCCCTTGGTCAAAATTTTTGGTAGAAAAATAGGGGGAAATTTACTAGTGTAACCATCAAGTTTGCAATTTCCCTAGATTCTCTTTGAAGTGAGAATCGTAGAGGAGAGCCCAATCTCCTACTTGGAATTGTTTATTCCTAATATGAGCATCATGCCATTGCTTTCATTACTGTTGAATAATTTATGTTCTTTCCAAAGTTGCCTTTCTTATTTCGTCCAATGAATTCAAGTGGAGAAGTCTCTCTTCTTGTGCTATAGAAAGACTGATATTCAACTCTAAAGTAGTGTGTAATGTTTTATGCTCAAATTCAATAGGTAACATGGCTGCTTTACCAAACTCAAATGGAGTGAATCTAGTTGTTTTTTTTTATGTGGTCTTGTATGCCCAAACAACTTCAGTTAATTTTTTGTTCCAATCCTTCTTGTGTTTGTGCACTATCTTAGTCAGAATGGCTTCAATTTCTCTATTGTTAACCTCTACTTTCCCATTTTCTTGAGGGTGATAGGAATTGGATTTATAGTATCTTATACTATATTCTTTCATAACCTTAGTGATTAGGTTTGATGTGAATTGGGCTCCTTGATCTATAACAAGTTCTTTGGGGACTCCATAATGGGTGAATATTTCTTCACATAGGAATTTGGCTACTTTCTCATCTCTTGCATGTTTCATTGCTTTAACATCCACCCATTTGGTTACATAATCCATACATACTAAGATGTAGGATTTACTGACCTATGAAGTCCATACCCCACTTATCAAAAGGTGTGACTACAATCTATGGAGTGAGTGGCATCTCATCAGTTTTGGTTGGTTGACCCATCCTCTAGCATCTTTCCTAATTGGTTGTATAAGTCATTGCATCATTATATAAGGTTGACCAATAATATCTAGTTTTAAGTACCTTCAATGCTATTATTTTCCCTATAAAATGGCCTCCACATGGCTCATCATGAAAAGCATGCAGTATATCATATATTTCATCTTCCTTGACACATCTCCTAATGACTTGATCTAGTCCAACATAGAAGAGATTGCTATCTATCTAGGAACAATGAAAAATTTTCTCTGCTAACTTTCTCCTTTCTATGTGATAGAAGTGTGGGGGCATTCTATTTCCAACAAGATAATTTTCTATGTCTACACACCATGGTGTATGAGTTGTTATATGGAACAAGTGCTCATCTGGAAACGCATCTTCAATTAGAGTTGGATCTTCAATAGTAATCTTTAATCTGGACAAATAATTAGCAATGATGTTGGATTTTCCTAGATTGTCAATAATGGTAATATCAAACTCTAGTAACAACAAGAGCCATCTTGCTAGTCTACTAGTGATAGCTGGTTTGTTCATTAAGTACCTTATAGCTAAGTGGTCAGTATGGAAAAAAAAAGGATATCCAATTACATAATGTCTAAATATTTTCAATGCATAGACTACAGCTAAAAGTTCTTTCTCAATTACTGTGTAATTTAGCTCAGGTCCATGAAGGCTTTTACTAATATATTAAATGGCATTCTCTAGATTAGCAAGATTGTTTCCTAATACAACTCCTACAACATAATATGATGCATCAGTATGAATACGAAATGGAATTGACCAATTGAGTCCCTTTAAAACTAGTGTTGTAGTGAGGAGTTTCTTAAGTTGTAGGAAGGCTTCATCACATTTAGGTGTCTAGATGAATTCAACTTCCTTAGTCAATAGTGTATACAAAGGACTAGCTATTTTAATGAAGTCTTTTATGAAATTCCTATAACATCCCTCATGACCTAAAAATAATCTTACATCTTTTGGTTTTTTAGGTATAGGCAATGTTAGAATTGCCTCTATCTTAGTTGGATCCACTTGTATTCCTACAACTGATATGAAATGACCAAGCACCACTCCTTCTTGTATGAGCATGAAACATTTCTCACTATTGAGTGATAGATTATGTTCTTTACATCAGATAAGAACCTTTTCAAGATTCATTATGGCTTCTTCAAAGGTGACTCCAAATGTTGTGAAATCATCCATATATATTTCTATGCAATCATGCGATATATCAACAAAAATGCTAATCACAGCTCGTTGAAATGTTGTAGGAGCATCAAATAGGCCAAATGGCAAAACAAAATATGAAAAAGTACCCCATGGGCATGTAAATGTGGTTTTTTCTTGATCTTCAGGAGCAATACTTATTTGGTTATAACCACTATGCCCACCTAGAAAAGAGAAATACTTCTTTCCAACCAGAGTGTCCAGAACTTGAT
This sequence comes from Cupressus sempervirens, assembly GCA_028749045.1. Classification (NCBI taxonomy): domain Eukaryota; kingdom Viridiplantae; phylum Streptophyta; class Pinopsida; order Cupressales; family Cupressaceae; genus Cupressus; species Cupressus sempervirens. The sequence goes on along the minus strand of CM053784.1, from coordinate 185,544,199 downwards.
CAATGAAGGGTAAAGGAAAGTGATCCTTCTTAGTTTTCTTATTCAATTCTCTATAATCTACACAAATCTTCCATTATCCTCCCTTTTTAGGCACTATGACTAGAGATGACACCCATCTACTATCAAATATAGGATATATAAAACTAGCATCAAGCAGTTTTTGTAATTCAGTTTTAACTATTTTTCAAAGGGTTGGATTAATCCTTCTTTGAGGTTGATGGAGTGGCAGACACCCTTCATTGATATATATTCTATGAGTGCATAATGTAGGACTCAACCCTTTCATATCCCCATAGTCCCATGCAAAAGCCTTTTCATATTTTTGAAGAAGCTCTATTAACTATTTCATCTATGTAGAAGATAATTTGGGATTGACATGGAGATGATGACCTTTTTACAACTCAATAATAGTTATAAAATCAATTTTAGTAGCTTCAGAGATTGGACTTGTATCTAATTCACATGGTAAGAGTTGATGGATAATGTTCAGCTCCTTGAGCAGAGAACAACTCTCATTACATTCCTCATATGTGGTTAATTCTAACATAGAGCTCTCATATACATCCTTTTCTAGCACACAAGTATTATTATGAATACTCTGAATTACTAAATCCTCTTCCTGTAGCTTTAGAAAAGATTTTCTATGTAACATCATAAGTTGTGCTATAGAGTTTAGGTCTTCTTCTCCATCTCCTAAATTTGGCCATATAGATGTACTTCAATCTAGTTGTGGTTGTACTAGAGGATATAGATCAATTTTTTTTGTTGCTTGACCATTAGATATGGTCATATTCCCTAACCTACAACTTATATTTGTGTCAACTATAGCTAACCATGGTCATCTTAAAATGATAGGGTAACTAGATAAATTGACTTTTCAGGACAAAATCATGAAATCTACAGGGTACTCTAGAGATTCTAGGGTTACTATTATGTCTTCTATCATCCCATTAGGTGTGACAATAGAACTATCTGTAAGTTATATAATTGTTGGGGTAGCCCTTAATCCTTCTATATTCAACTTTTTCATAGTATCCTTAGTCATGACATTTATAGCAGCACCAAGATCAATTAAAGTATTTTTAATAGGTTGACCATTTATAATCACATTCACAACTAGACTTCCTATATCAGAATACTTAGGAATGATCAATTTTCCTAACATAATGTCAGCCAATTGTCCTACAACATGGACTATTGTTGGGTCTATTTTTCTTCCTCCTAGGAATTTTTAGATAGGCTTCCTTGATGGCTTTACCATAGATCAGAACATATTTAATAGCTTGGAATAGGTCTATTTGGACATGCATGTTCTTTAACTGATCAATAATATCAAAAGATTGTTCCTCTATTTGTGTAGGTTTACTTTGTATGAGCTTCTCTAGAAAAGGAGGTTCAACTAGTGGTTGAGCTTGAGCTGAGCTAGTGGCATTGGTTGGGTTAACCTCTTTACAAGCTATAGGTTCTAATACTATAGGAGTATCTAGTATTTTAGTTATAAGAGGCAGCTTAGGCATTGGTAGTGTTGTACTAGATCTCAAATGTATATTTATAACATTTAGAGCATAAGCAAAGTATTGTTGAGCATCAACAGAATATATTGGCTGTTTTGACTACTAGTTATTTGGATTTGGTTGAGGTTGTTTAGGTAACTAGGTCTTGTTTTGGGGTCTAGGACTTGCAGGTGGTGGTATCAGTGTAGGTTGTTAGACTGGACATGGTAATTGTGGATTACCAATATTTTGGTTAGGCCATTGTTGAGGTCCTCTCCATTTATTTCTAGACTACATATTCCCCTGAGGTGGTTGCCATTGGTTCTGTTGATTCTACCATTGATTATTCTATTGGTTTGGCTAGGAAGATTGGGAATTCTAAGGCCATTGAGGCTATTGTGGATTATTTACCAAGAATTATTCAAATTAGGTTGACTATATTATGAAGGACCTTGGGTATTACGATTTTGCTATTGATTACCATATAGATTTGAATTTTACAAAGGGTCCAAAGGCATACCTTGACGTTGGGCCCATGGCTAGAATTGAGCAATAAATAATACTTGCTCATCCTCTCCATCTATTTCAATGTACTCAATTGGAAGATGTTGGTTTTCCATGCTAGTGACCAATTTACATCGGCAGTCTTTCTTTTGCTTCTGACAGTGTGGGTAGTACTCAGCTAATTGTACCTTAGGTTCTACATGCTTCTTCTTTGTAGTCATTATGTCAACATGTGTGGCGACATCATTTATGATGTCTTACTTGAAATCTGAAAGTAGATTAGAGATCTCAAGCTTTGAAATATGTCGATTGATTCCTTTAGTAGTTGTAGTCTGGTGTCCTTTTCCTTTCTTCATTGTTGACCTTGAGTAGTTAAGATAGATTTTCTTAAGGTCATCCCATGAAGATTGATATACATCTCCACTAGCCATCAAGTCTAATGCTTCTAGACAATTATCATTCACACCTCTCAAGAAGACTAGCTTTTGTGAATCCTTACAAAACACATGCTAAAGGTTCTTTTGCAGTGTATACAAGAAATGTGAAACATAGTCTTCTAATGTTTCTACCTCCTTTTATGATATTCAAAAGATATTATTTCCTCTTGAGTCATTTTCTTTGCAATACTCCTTGTATTTGTCCAAAAACAAAGCTTGCATTTCATCCCAAGTACCTGCTGAAATGACTCCTAAGTCCATGAACCATCATAAAGCTAACTCTTTTAGTGTTGTTGGAAACAACTTGAGCTTATGGCCATCAGTGTTATAGTCAAAGCTATGATAGAGTATGTCAAAATCAAATAGGAAAGTATCAAGATCTTCAGTTGTAAAGCCATAAAACTTTGGAAGAGCATTCGGAGGTATATTTTTAAGATTAGCATTGGTTACCAAGCTTGGGAGAGGAAATGGAAAAGTACATTATGCCATTACTAGAGGTATTTGATTATGAGGTTGCTTTTGAAAAGGAACATTGGGTACTAGATTGTTAACAACTAGTGGATTTGGAATAGTACTATCAAGAAAATTGGCCAAAATTTCAACAAAAGTTTGAAGACCATTTGTATCTAGAGGTTTTTCTCTTGAGGATGATTCTATAGTAAAAATAGGGCTTCTGTCCTCAAAAGGAAACTCAGCTTCGTGAACTTCTTGGTTTAGATTCATAGACTCTCATGGAAGAAATCTCCCATATTCATCTCGTTGTCTTTATCTTCAATGCATGCAATTGAATTGGTGACTTGTTAATCAAGTACACAATCTTGTGGTTTCTAACTAACACACTAATCTAAAAATAAAGACTCATGAAGGGTCCTAGTTTGACACCATCACTAGCAATGATGCCAAAAAATGCAAGATTTTTACAATAGATAAAGATAATTATACTATTATTCCTCTCAAGGATATTATGTCTATTTATAGAAATATCTCTTCCATCATGAAATACATTTGAATTGTCAACCCAAAGACATAGCCTTAACATCTATGCTGCAAGAAAGTAAAATGTGTGAAAGGAACCTATACTACTGATACATAATAGTAAACATGCTTGGACTAACAACAAATAACTATACTAAAATTTGGAAAAGAAATTCTAATCTAGTTAACAATTCAAGCATCCACTATGATCATTTTCCACAAGTGCTATAGGAACTTTCACAATAACTATGCTGTAGGACTAATACAGTAAATCTTCTATAGGACAATATAGTAAATCTATCTTAAAATAGGAAGTTGCAAGAAATGAATCTATTCTACCTAAATCTATTCCACCTTCCAAGTGGGCCCTCTTTGTTGGCTTCAACTAACTAAGAACACAACAGGTATTCCAAAGGCACTTTCTCATTAGAATTCTTATTTTTCTACGTGATTGAATAATTCATAGAGAATAGAAAAGAGAAACTTCAGAATCCCCCTAACTGACTAACTTTCCCCCTCTTTCCTTATATAGAGAGGATTGGAACTTATTACATAATATAAAAACTATGAGAAAACATTGCCAGAAGAAAAAGGTAGAATGTCAACCATGACTTTAAAACATTGATTGAGCAACAAAATAATAATTCACAAATAATGTAGCAAGTCAGGTCTCTTGGAAATAACACTTCTCGTAGATGTGGCTTAACACTCAGAACCTATTCAGACTATATAAAAACTATATCAAATTTGAGACATTAATATGCCTCATAATCTATTCAAATCTTCACTTTCTACTAGTGTCATTTTGTGTGCTACATTGTTTGGAAAACTAGCTCCTAGAACCAAATCCATCTAGTGACTAATCTTCCTCATTGGGGGCAATCCATCACATACATTATCTGATACAATATCAAAAAACTCTCCCAAAATATTTATTACTTCTATAGGTACCTCCTCTACTTCTTCTTTACTATCTTTAGGAATTATACCAAAACACATATGCTCATGCTTCATACCTTTAAGAAACCCTTCCATCAACAAAACATATTCTGGCAGTGCTACACACCTTTTCTTCTTTATCCTTCAACAACTTCAACTTTTGTTTCACTCCATCCTTAGTTAGAGTGTAGGTATTTTCTCCCTCATCATGTACATAATATTTTTCAAACTTCCATAGCCTACCCAACAACATAGAACATATGTCCATAGGTATGATATCACATAGTACCTCCTTTTGGTAGCTTCTAATCTTAAACTTCACTAAGAACTGCTCATTGACCATGACATTGTGGTCATCTCGAACCTAAGCAATATGATATGGACATGGGTGTTTCTATTTCTAACACCAAAATTTAAGTACTTCCACTATCAATGATCACATCACAACACTTATCTTCATATCTACACCTTGTGTGAAACAAGCTCCTTATTTGCTCAGGTTCATTCTCACCACTTAGTAGGACTCTTCGGTTAACTAGGAATTCTCCCTTTTTAGCATCTTCAGAATGTGAGGATCTAACATCTTCATCAACATGTGAAACTCTAGCCTAGACTTCTATTCTTCACCTATCTTTCCTTGGTGATGGGTACATTCAAATGCTCTATACCCTTCTTCTCCATAGTGAAAACATTTCCCACAAGCCTCCTCTTCTAGACCTTTGTCCTCTTCCTCTTCCTCTCTGATCTCTATTGTTTTGATCATGGAAATGATTGGAATTATTTCCCCTCTAGTTTTGACTACTATCTGTCACCTCATCCTTGTTCTTTTGATCATCATTACAACCACCATAAGATCATCCACCAGATCTTCCACTGTGACCTCTTCCACTATTCTTATTGTCAAACTTCTTACTTAGTTTCTCCTCAACTCTTAGGAAAAAATGGTATGCCTCCTCAATAATTTTCATTCAAACTAGACTTAGGTTTTCCTAAATGCTTTGCCTTAACCCATTAAGATAATGGGTGACTTTCTTCTTATCAACTTTTGCATAGTCAGTTCTAATGAGAACTTGATAGAACTCTTCAGTATACTCTTGAAAATATTTTCCTGCTTGCTTCAACCCTTACATTTTATTCAATAGTTCAAGCTCATAATCCATCAAAATGAATTTTCACTTTAGTTTAGTTACCATCCATTCCCATCTGGTGATTTTTTCCTTTCCCTTTCTATTTTGCCCCAACTGAACCTCTTGCCACCAGATCTTTGCATGTCCCTTCAGTTTTGCCTCCGCAAACTTGACCCTATCAAGATCTTCAATATCTTCATATTCAAAGTACTCCTCCAATTCATTGATCCAATTGATCAACTCCTCTAGATTAAGATTTTCTAAAAATGTGGGAACTTCAAACTTAGGTCTTTTTCTAATCTTGGAGATGGACCTAAAAAGCTTCTCTTCCTCTAGGTTTAGAACTAACTCTACTTTGGTATTTTCTTCTACTTTGTCCTCATCTTCACTTTTATCTCTTATAGGAAGATTTATTCCTTTGAGCATTTTTTCTTCCAATGCTTGTATTTCTCTTTGGAGGGCTCTAAAACCCTAAAGTGTAACACCTACAACTCTTCCACCATGCTCTCTTCATGGAGGATTTTTTGTGTGCTTCAACTAAAACCCTAGTGAAAACTACCTCACAATTGGTGATTTGTCTACATGCTTATCCCAAACAATAGTTCTAGTGCAAACTACCTCACAGTCAGTGATCTATATACACACTCAAGAACTCTAGCTCTGATAACACTTGATGTAGGAAGCTCCCCTTAATACCATAGACTCATAATAGAAATAAATAAGCCATAGTAAATGTGAGAAAAAATATGGGCTTCTCATTTGCATCACAAATATGAAATTATAGAATTCATAAGTACAATATGCTAACCCACATGGGCACCTTTAGTACAATAATTTGCAAGACAAGCTGCGAACTGTCACCCAGAGTTGTCCTAAACAATGTTTAGGCCTTTCTTATATAGATAGTTTTATGTCACTTGTGAAGGTTCTAGATGCTCAAACTTAATACCTAGGGTTGATAGATCCTAACAAAACATATAGAGTTAGCCAAATACATCTTTGATGATTATTTTAGAAATTTTGGGTAGCCCAACTTCAGAATGCCATAGCTCATGAACCATTGGTCCAGTTGTCTATTATAACCACTTTTTGAAAACTCTAGCTCCTAATCTATAGGTTCAAAACCATGCTAGCACCCTTTTGTTGATTTTTTAGACCTCATTTGGGCACTCTAAAGCCTCCAATGGTGAGTTTGAAGATTTTTCTGCAAATTTTCTAGAAAAAATCTGCAATAACTTCTTTGATACTTAAACTGGAGCAATGAGATTCTTATGGTAGACTGATATCTCTAATATGAACTTTCTTCTAGAAAATGAGAACATTTTGAGCTCATACGACAAACTTACTAAAAATAGCAAGTTCTCATAAATAGTAACCACCATGTCTACTAGTTCTTGTTAAAATAGAAAAGACTAAAAATAAAATATTTTTGGTGATGCAAGATTGCCCTTACACCCAGGATGCTCCTACATCAAACCATGTCTCTCACACACACTAACATTACCACATGATTTTCCTCTATCACTTTTATCTTTGTATCACCTTCACTACATCTCAAATGACAGATAGTGATAGATCATCAGACCTTTGTTTTCTAATGCTTTGTTTCTGTATTGCTTCTAGTAAAACAAGTGTAACTTCCATACAACATTATATTATAATTAGTCCTTTAAACTGCATCATTAGGAAAACCTCAGTAACATGTCCTCCACTACATATCATCTAAAACTTCCCCAACTGCTATGCATACCAAGATTACTAACTTCTACTCTTCTAGTCCTAACAAAATTACAGCTATGTTGACATTAGTGACAAATATAGTCATGAATGCAACATATCAATACTCTTCAATTCTTAGGATACTCCCCCAATTTAGTATCATCAACATTCATGCTAACATGTAGGTCATGAATTTTATAGACCCATGACTTAATCCACTCCCAAGGGTTGTGTTCTTGATCTTGTAGTCCCACTCTATTTTCAAAGCTACCTCAATACCATCTCTATCTATTTGGAGCCCTTTTGCAAGACTTGGTTCATGTTCTTATATTTTGCGTTCCACTTCTAGTTCTATGTATGTTAATTATGGCTTAATCTTGACTTTTGTGAACTTAGGTTTTGGATCATTTGACATAGGGACTCAATTTAACTATTTTATTGGTAAGATAACTTTCAAATTCATGTAGTGACTATAATAAGAATACTCTAACTTATGCTGGATGATAGGTTTCCTCAATAATAATCCTAGTTTTTTTGTAAATGAACTTGCTAACAACCTTTTGGTACACAATAATAAATATATTGACAACAAATAGGATAAGTAAACAAACAATCTCTCTAAGGACAAAGAAACTTTGAGAGAGAAAATCAAGTGATCTCTTCTTGTAAAAGGATTTTAAAAAATAAAAAAAATAGTGTTTATGTTCAACAGATGTTTTTTATGAGGTCAAATCACAATATAGATACTTTAAACACACACTATCCCAATGGTCAGATATGGCTACAATATAGTATTCATAGGCTCATAGGGAGGAACCCAATCTTGATGTTTCCTATATCTCACATACTATTTCCCTCTCAATCAAAGAGGAAAGTTGATACAAGAGTTGATCAATGATAATACATATCAAAACACCCTCAAGTAAAGGCAAATAGAAGCCCCCTTTTTGTGAGGTTGACGACTCTTAGAGATGAAGCCCAAGTAGCCTTGTGCCTATAGTAGGGAAAATATACATGGAGAGTTACTTCAAAGAAGCCTTATATACTCTTGCACTATGAGTAAAATAATGAGGTAGTTTCTAGATTGGTTCTTAATAAGATCTATTACATTCTCTCTATCAATTTATATAGGTGTGGCTCACTAAAGAGCCTAGTTGATCATGTTGAAATAATAGGGATATTCACCTACCTTACACTACCATCAAAACACCTTACTTGAGCTTAAGGGATAAACAAGAGATTACCTCACCATCTTTTATGCACTAGCCAAGAGAATTTACCAATTTGAGATCATTCCTAATAGGGTTGTACATTTTTCAAAGTACATGTCTCTCTAAAAATGCTCCTAGAATTTTTTTTAGATGATCTTGCTAAAAAGATTTGGTACATGTGTCACTTAATTAAATGTATCTAATATGGAGAGAGATAAATGATCACACAAAAGTGTCTTTGAGAAACACTCCTAGAAACACACCAAATACTTGTTCATTCCATATTGGGATTTTAAATTGCTTTTTATCATAATAGAAGACACTCATGATTAATCATGCAAGGTTGATGCAAGGAGACCAATGAATAGCTAGGGCCAAGGGCACACCCAGCTATCCAAACCACCTTGTAAAGTAAACATAATGGAAGAAAACAACAATGGAAAACACCAAGGAGAGAGAAAGAACCAAATAATTTTATTGATTCATCAAGTTATCAACATACATGCCCAGCTGTAAGGCCTTCTGGGTTATGTTTAGATACAAAATATAACTTCAAGATTCATGATTCAACTTCAAATTTGCACTTCCAAACACATGCTCTAAAATCTCTAGCCCTCTAAGTTTTACCTCTAACCTAAGCCTAAGAACCTTATTTATACTTGCCAAAATAGCTTATATAAGATTCTATAACATTACATCAAAGAAAGGCCAACTTAAAAATGGTCAACACTCATCCCTAGATATGATCCTATCATTTAGTTTATAATTTGAATTAAATACAAGAGTTAGCTCCCACTAAGAACTAGAACACAAACAACTCAATCAAAGAAGGAACCAAGCATCATCAAAACAATTAGTTCACTCAACACATGAAGGAACACTCGGCTAACACACTAGACAACTTAGCCAACACATGACAACTCAACAATAACTGAAACTCAATAGTAACTGGAACTCGACAGTAATTGGAACTCAACAATAACTAGCAAGATGAATGAAAATGAGAAGGATTGCAAGGAAACCCAAGATGCTCTTGCATTAGACAACCAAGAGATTCTTCTAAATCATGCATGTGTCATAATCTGATTTGAGTCCAACTCAAATTGGGAAATCCATGTAGCATCTTCCATTGGTTTATATTCCACTTCACCAAATACTCATAGTAATCTTTTCCTCTTGTTCCCTTACTAACATTCTGATCCAATACTTGTTTAACCTCTTCAATTTTCTTCTTATGATAATCATCTAATACAACAACTTCATCATCTAAGTCATGATACTTATACAAATCAATAACATTGAATATAGTACATATATTCTTGTATATAGATAACTCAACTTCATAAGCATTACCACTATCAAATTTCTTCAATATCTTACAAGTTCCAAAATTCTTCATTTTTAGATTACTATATGTTCTAGTAAGAAATATACCTTTCTTCAAATGAACCATCACCTCATCATCAACTTCAAAAACATGATTTCTTCTAGACTTATTAGCATTATTCTTGTACTTCTAATTACTTTGTTCCAACTTCAACTTCACTTCCTTATGCAAAGATTCCATAAATTTAGCAAATTCTCCCCCTCTAGCACTTCTCTTCTCTTCACCAACAACATCCCTTAAAGTTGATATTCCTCTAGGTTGCATCCCAATAGCAATCTCAAAAGGTGTTTTCCCTGTACTCCTATTCATATAATTATTATATATGAACTTAGCTTGTGCCAATACCAGCTTCCAATTATGTGGTTCACCTCCAACTAAAAATCTCAACAAATTACCCAAGATTATATTCACAACCTCTATTTGTGTATGGAATATAGAACTAAATCTCAATTACGTAACCATCTTCTTCCATAAAGTTCTCCAAGAATAACCAACAAACTAACTATCTCTGTTAGAAATAATACTTCTTGGTAATCCATGGAATCTAACAATCTCTTTGAAGAAAATTTTAGCAATATGCTCAACATTTGATGTCTTCTTACATGGTATGAAATGAGTCATTTTAGAAAATATATCCACAACAAGTATAAAATCATACCCCTTTACTGTCTTAGGTAATCCAAGAACAAAACCCATACTAATTTCACTCCAAGGTTTCTTATGAACAAAAATAGGTGTATACAAACAAGTATTTTGACTTACTCCTTTTGTAACTTGACAAATTCCATAGCTTTGTAAATTTTTTTGAACATCCTTGTATATCTATGGAAAAAAATACTTATCCTTCAAAAAACTCATTGTCTTATCAACTCCACCTTGGACTTCCCATTCCTTACTGGTTATTTTTACCTGCTATTGCGCAAACCGTTGGCAATGTTGTGTGCCTTGAACCAGACTAGTTTTTCAATGCTCATCCCCAATGTAGGGTTTGTATTGAGCTTGACCTACTTAGGGGCCTCAAATATAAAATGGAAATCTAGATAGGTGGTGCCATCTTTAGTCAGAAGGTGCTTTACCTCAACCTTCTGAATACCTGCTATCAGTGCTAGTTAGTTGAGCATAAGATTATGGACTGTCCTTTGTTGGAGCATAACTATCCCTTAGCTTCAGAAACCAAGACCGCTCTGGCCACCCAAGAAAGATTAATGGACTATGGTGGTGAAAAAAAGGAAGGGATTGGTTGTGGCTAAGGTGAGATCTTTACCTATGGATCATGGTAAATCCAACTTAAGCCAAATACCCATCGACTCCTTAGTTCCATTATTCCCTTCACCTCCTATTTCAAACCCTAGTGGCTAGGGGATAGTGAGCATTCCTACCCCAAATCTACACCCTCTTTGGACTCGAGTGTTGTAAGTGGCATTAATGATTGCCAAGAAAAAGCTATGCTAGCCCAAATGGCCGCGATGAGTTTATTGATAATTGGGAGAAAATTTAGAGGGTTATTGCCATTGATTACTCCTCTTTTGAGCCTCCTTTTTTGTACAATAAATTCTCCTCTCTAGGGGATGAGGATGACATGCATGCTCAGTTACCATGAATTTCCTTTCATGGAATGTGCAGGGTTTGACAAACCTCATTAGAAAATATTTTTTTCATGATACCAAGTGTTGGCTTGATCTTGATGTACTTTGTCTCTATTAAGTTAAAGTTGTTGGGTTATTCTTACCTCAACTTGTCATGTTATTTGGTTGGATAGTGCCATTTTTTATTCTCAACATAAAAATGGCATACCATTCTCCCATTCTCTTCTCTATCACCTAGCAAAAAGCTTAGCCTCACCTAGGTAAAACCTAATTTTACCTTAACATCTGCTTGCTATCCCATCCACCAACTATTGCTCACATCCTACACGTCTAAAATCTTGAGCCTCAACCCCACACTCATTTTGGATGGATTCAATGGTGGAATGACACTATCTTCCATACTATGAGGTTTCTTTGCATTTACAATTAACAACTATCTATGTACCACATGAGATTACTCTTGATCTATATACAATCTCTGAGGCTCTTGCCATGAATTTGTTTGATACAAATATCTAGGTTTGGCTTGCTAATGTTTGGCACCAAAAATAGGTTACAGATAGATATGCTACTCAAGGAGCTCAAATCAAGGCCTGTCTCCATTGTTTGGAGGTCAATGACTAGGCTTCCAAGGAATTCTTTAGTGTTTTAAGGCCTTGTCACTCTACAATGGGTATTAAATGCATCTGAGAAGATCAATAGGTTTTCACCAACATGTTGAATATTCTCTAGGATTTTGTGTGTCATTATGACCAAATTTTTATGGCTCAGGGGTCCTCTATTACACGTGATCAAGTGCTACAATCTTGACTTGATGTACTCCTAATAGGCTTGCTCCTGAACAATATGCCTTTTGTGATCAAAAGCTAATGCTTGCATACTTAAAGGAAGCTATCCTTTCCATAGCTAATGATAAAGCCCCTAGATGTGATGGCTTCTCTTGTGAGTTCTACAAGGTTCTTTGGGTTGACATTGGCCCTAATTTGCTTCATGTTTATCATGAAGCATAAAGCTCTAATTCATTAGGTAACATCATTAACAAAGGGAATATTGAATTCATACACAAAGCTGGTGATCTTAAAGAAATTTTTAACTGGAGGCACATCACTTTGTTGAATGTCTCCTATAAGACCATTTCCAAAGCCATCTCTCTTAAAATATGACATTTGCTCCCTCGGATTGTTTGACCTAAGAAAACTAGTTTTATCAAGTCCCATTATATCTTGGACAACATCATTACTATCTAGGAAGGTATGGAATGGGTCAAGCAATCCAAACAGCAGGCCCTATTCCTAAAGATTGATTTCACCAAAGCATATGACCGAATTGAATGGCCCTTTATTTTAGCTATGCTTCAAGCTCTAGGCTTTGACCTAGTATTTTTTTAGTCAATATAGATGCTTTTTAGGGATACCTTTACTTGCATCACCATTAATGGTTTTCAATCTAAAGGTATTGGGCTCTTCAAATCTATCCATCAAGTTTGTCCTCTTGCACTTGTTGGAGTTCTTTCTAGTAAAGAAGATATCAAATGGATTTAAACCTAATATCAAGAAGCAAAGATAGGGACAAGGCTAAGGATGAGATAAATCCTATATTCAGCAAGGCTAAATCTCAGTTCTAGGCCAAACATTAACAGAGTCAACAAGACTTACTTTACTTTAGGCTTTGCAAAGCCAAGGTGGGAAAACCTAAGGGATTTGTCTGATTAATTTGATATTTCTCTATGCAAGACTATCCCCTATAGTAGAAATGGTCAATATCTTCTATGATTTTCTAAAAAACTTCCTGATCGTAGTAGCTAATTACAACCAAAGAAAGTAATAGCAAACAAGCCATGATCGACAATTCTAGTTCTTCAAAACATAAAATGGGAAATTGATATTCAATTAAAGTTTTGATCTCTCAGCATAACTTGGGTATGCAACAAAAAAGAACATGTATCCTTCAAGATGACTAGTCTCTTATCCATTGGTCATCAACTAAACCTTAACATGCAGATGGATACCTAAAGTATACTCATATACTCAGACATATGATCTATCTATTTAACTTGCAAATAGACATCAATCTTCATAACAACTCTCATACTTATGGTGAAATCCTTCTAATGTAACCTACAACCTTGTCAATATAAGAAAGCATTTACTTGGATCTTTGTTCCAACAACAAGTTTATCCTAACATACAACCTAAAGGGATTGCAATTGAATTCAAACTCTTCATTTTTAAACACAAAAGATTACAAATAATAGAAGCAAGAGACAAGAATCAGAATGAAACCAAGGAAAATGAAACTCTTGCATTAATTTCCTTGGAAACAATATATCATTTGCATGTTAACACTCAGAAAATACACAATGAATGACTGTATAATATGAAATACCTCACAAGAAATACACTATTGCTGTTCATAATAGAAGAACATTGAGAAAATAGTATCACAACTATGAGAAAAATCTTAGGAAATTGGAACCAAACTAGTCTCACAATCCTCTTAAAATCTCCAAAGAATTAGAACCTTGTCAATAAGTAGAAAAGGAAGATATAGGAGAGAAGATCTTTTTGGGTTTAGAAACTCAAATTTGACATCTATCCGCTTTGAAATAATCTTCAATCTAAAGTTGCTGAAACTGAACTTCCTCATCTACCTACAACTAAGATCATAAATGATGCACATATATCTGATATATCTCCCTTTTTATAATCTGCAAAATATCTCATAGAAAAAATATCAAGAATTCATCACAAGCTATATTGAAGCTTCAAATATGATCTTTGCTTGTCACATCTGCTTTGCCAAGCAATTCAACTTGTGCTTGTTGAAAACATTATTACTTCAACCACCTTCAAAAACATTCAATTCAGCCTTCAAATTGCTGGAGGAGTCAAATCTAATGAAATTATGTATATATTTGGTTGTAATTTCATCTGCAACATTAAATTTGTAATTTTCACTAAGAAGCCCCTGAAATTAGAAAACCTCTTTTAGTTGCTTCTAGTTAACACCTACACAAAATCTAACTACAAAAATGGGAAATTCTCTCTTTTTTGGTTCCAACGGTATATTACACTATACATTTTGGATAAAATACGCCCCCCTTTGACCATTTCAAAAATTTACCTCCCAGGTTGTGAACAGAGCATAAAAAATTTAAAAATTTAAAAAGTCATATAGTATAAACTATATAAAACTTTAAAAATAATTCAAATATTTCAATTTGAAATCTCAGTGTTCAAATCATTTTTGAATTTTGATTTATTGCTTTTCTCAATCTTCCTCTTATCCCTCCAATTTGATAGCTGTCAAAATCCCACTTGCCATTTGGGATATTTTGATTTTAATATTAATCTTTTTAATCTTTTTTATTTCCTTTGATATAGATGAACACATTAATATATAATATATTAATTCTTTGCATGCTTGATCTCACAACACTATTGTGGCATCGTATATCTTTAAACTATGGCCCCCAATCCTCGTAACATCATAGCCCCCCCTTAACTCAAACCCACGACCTTACGCCAACCATCAAATTTATTATTTTTTGACAATGAACATATTAATATTTAACACCTCTTTTAATATTTCCTTATATGAAAACATGCTAGCATATTAATCAATACTTGGTCTAATTTCAATACTTGAAAATGCCCCTTATGATCTTATGCAATGCCCTAGGCATATCATCATATTTGAATACCCTATTGTCCTCAATACTGTGCTACATTTATATTTTCATAACATCGCCAAAGTTAGAAAGTTGATCACTAATACTACAAAAAAGGGGAGGGCATCATAACATCTTACAACTATATCATTTGCCTCTCGATCATATGATGTGAGCCTCCATTTCATGCATATTTGGTCAAAAAACTATCAACTTCACTGCCCATCTACTTCTCCACTTGGTCACTGCTCATGCTCCCCTTTAACACACATAGTGTCACAAAGGCACTTTAAGCTACAACACTTGTGGTATTTAAAATGCTATGCATAAATGCAAACGTGCAATGTGGGATATTTCCCATGCCCTCCTTTGCAATGTTGGGAGCTCCACATTCAGGCAACGACTTCATTTTGATGCCTAGAGCTAAACCTCAACTAAGTGCTTTGCTTGCCATGAAATGTTGTCGCTAGTCATGCAATGATTTTCTCTAAATGTGGGCATCCTGCCTCCGAATGGCTCGCCCCTGCTCTCTCCAGCCTGGATGTGGATCTTCTCCTTTGACTGTGTTGACTACTTCCCCTTGTCAAAATGTGGGTGACCCTATGAATGTTGCGACTATGAGGCATGTTCAACCAAGGAACCCCCTCTGATGCATGGAGTTCTCTTTCTTTATATCCCACAACTTCTTATACATAGCATCCCTTTGTAGCCATGGGCATGCCTTTTATCTCAATTTTTTACATTAAAGTGGAAACCCTTCCTTGCCCATGTTGTGGGTATGTTTTTCTTTGCTTGAGGCTTCCTATCAAAACATGGATGGCTTTGTACAGTTGTTGTGTATGGAGCCCCTCAAAAATAACTCATCTGAATGCAAATGGGAATTTTAGTTTCATGCTAAGGCTGCCAATATTCTTCACATGGAGTTTTTATACTGTTGTCTCCTCATTGATCTATGCAAGTATTGAAATCTCCATCATCATACATAAAAAGGTGAGTACTTGCTATAGGTGTCACCTTCCATATTTGATTAATCAATGAATGTTTCAAAATATCTCAAGTTTAATTATAAACAATTTCTTGGCAATTTCATCCAGTAAAGAATTTAAAACTTGGCCTTCATTGGAAAGTCCAATATTGGAATTAGTTCTCAAACAAGTGTGAACCATGGGACTATTATGACAAGCTTGATTTCATCTCATATTTGTTAATGCATTTAAGAATCACAAGTCCCCCAAATATGAAGAGAAAAATGTATATACCAATGATCACATTGATTTCTCAAAGACATATTCCACCCCTTCCAAATCCCAATGACTTGATTTAATGAAAAAGCCCATAGCATACTATTGATTTTGATGGAATCAGTCAGGCCCCAAAGTGGGTTCGACTAAAAAATTTTTTGTTTCCGAATGACTAATTCTTGGAATTGATCCATTGAGATCCTCAAATTGTTTGGAATCAAACTTGATCACAAACTAATCATTTAAAATTCATTTTATCACTGTTCTCTGCAAACTATGATTTTTTGATATAAGCCCTGTTGCCAGCTTTAAAAGACTGTCATACACACCTGGCCAGGCTCTGAAACTTTGGATTTCTGTTCTCTCTGACACATTCAACAAGTCTGCCACATCTCATCACATGAAAAAATTAGGGTTAGAAGATATTGACCTCTGAACATGCCTACTTAAAATCACTTGCAGATAAACATGTCAGAAAGCTGGAAATTGCATTTGGTTTTGGCTTTGAAAACTAGGCAAATGGACACTTGAGGTGATGAAAACTGGGAAATTTTTTCTTTGCCATTAGGAGAATGTAATTCTATGATTTGGGCTCATGATGAATCATAGAACACATTTGGTGAAGGTTTGAAGTTGGCTACCTAGATTTACAAGACAATGAACATCAATAAAATAGTGTTTTTTGTGAATGGAATGGCTCTAGGAAAGTGTGCAAACGGATTTGTCAAGACTTGAAAACTAAAAAACTTGTAGCATTTTTGGATTATAATGTAGGAGTGCAATCCATTTCATCCTAATAATCATAGAATCATAGATATGACATCCTAAATAGGGCTCCTGATCAATCTACACTTTTGATTACTAGTGAAACCGTAAAAATTGCAAATGGAATTGTGTTTGAAAATTGATCAAATGGATTTTTCATAAGCTCAAAATAGGAGCGTATAAAGTCTCTGACCTCTAGAATATGATGTAAAATAAATTTTCTTATTTGGGTCAATTGGTCAATAGTTATAGTCTGTCAAACAGGGCTACTTGAAATTATGAACAATATGCAGATTTACAACAGAGGTAACTGACCAACTTTAAGACATTCAAAACCTAGCCAAATGGATTCAAAATGAATTGAAACTTGGAACATAGGTTCTTTAATATGAATATTAAATATCCTCAAAGTTTCAGGTCATGAATCTTAACTGGGTAAAATATATTCAAATGCAAACATGCCCTTTGATCACTGTTTGACATAGGCAAAAAATGCAAAACTAAAAACCACTCAAAATAGGACTTCGTAGAATGGTCCAGAATGTCATTTTATCATCATAGAACACATGGACAGGCTGAATGAAGGGTGTTAGAAACATAAAACACCACATAGGCCTTAAGACAATAGTCGGGTACACAAGCATGAAAAGCATTCATAGGGGCTTAAAGTGACTCAAAATTTGGAAAAGGCAATCAAAATGGGAATGCAATTTTGAGTGCCATCAACACCTTCCCTCTATGTTTTGGTAGCTGAGGGCTTTGGTTATCTATTGGCCAATCCCATTTTACAAGGTCTGATGCATGGTATTTCTTTATTGAAGTCAACCACTTAGTTGGTCAATGGCCATTTTGTCAATGATTCTTTCCTCACTTTGATTGAGGATGAGAAGAATGTTGCCAATGATTTGTAATATTTGGATACTTTTTTCCTTGCTTCAACATCAGCTATCCAATGGCACAAAACCTTTTGCTACCGACAATATTTTTTTCTAGGCCCTTATTGGTTGCAACAGTATGGATGGAAATGGGTCCAACATGGTAAAATTTTTAAATTTTTGGGCATTCTATTTTATTTTCAAGCATCTCTTGTGGAGTTGTGGAATGTTGTGCTTGCTCAAATTGAGAAGAAGTTGGAATATTGAATCACTAAGCCCCATTCACTTGTGGGAAAGTTTCAAATATGCTCAAAAGTGATTTTTGCTACACATGTACTATTCTTCTTGTTGGGCTCCCTCTAAAGCCTCTTACCTTAAGCTTCATCATCTTCTTAGGGACTTTCTTTGGGCCTCTAATGTTGTGCATCATGGCTTTCATAGAGTTTCCTGTGACTTCTATTGTTTACCCAAAGATTCTATTGGTCTTGGATTGCTTTCCACCTCCAAGTAGGAGATAGCCCTCTATGCCAAGTGGGTCATATGGGCTCTCTTTAGAGATACAACCTAGAAAATTTTGCCACGACACTACATTTCTTTAGGATTTTTAGTTAGCCATTTGGCCTGCAAGGGGATTGGTTTTCAAACCCTTCTTATAACTTTTGAACTTTTTTAGATTTAGGGAACTTTTGTTTCTATGGGCATTTAGAAATCCTAGGAAGCCATCAAACCTTGGCTTCACTTGGCTAGTAATGGATTTAGAGATGGGCTCTTAATGAACCAACAAAAACTTAGGTGATCACCCTTGTTTTCCACTCAAGGTGTGCCTTTAGCCAAGATTCAAGAAGTCAGTGCTTTGTATTTATTTTGTAGGGGTATTAAAACACCCAAAGATTTATTCTCTAGGGTTACTATAAGTCTTCACTCAGGGGAGGATCTGAAGGTGTAGTATAGGCTTATCCATCCAGATCAACATACATTTGATCTTCTAGTTTTAGTGGTTCCTCCCAATTTGATACAAAAGATTGGAATTCACTCATCTCACCCTTAGTGGAAAGATTGGAAGTGGTACCTTGCCACTCCAATGACTAGTTACAAGCTCAAGATGAGGTATCAGTGGCTGGTGCCCATCTTCTAATGGTTGATACTCTCAACCAAAATTGGCATTTACATTCTTCACATAAGACTTGGAGTCTTAGATTTTCCACTATCTAGCATAACATCACAAAGCCAAAGATTGCTCAATTCATCTGGTGTCTCCTTTTATAGGGTTTTCCTTTGGGTCCTTGGCTCTAACATCTGGGAGTTCCTAATCCTAGATGCCCTTTTTGTGGTCAAACTAAAATCTTTTTACATATTTTTTGGTTTTGTAGAAGAGCTCAAAATTATTAGCTCTAGATTTATAATTTTTTCTGGCCTTTTCATCCAGAGGCCTTCACTTGGTAAATGGTGATTCTAGGTGATGCTCCCAAAATCCCTTTTAGATATGCCTAGTTCTTGCATGCTTGGAGAATGGAAATACTATTTACAATTTGGAAAGGTCACAATGTTGTTTTATTCTCTCACAGCTTTCTTGATATTCATGTTGCAGTATACTCTAAAGAACATATACATAATAATGTCATGATACATATTCAAGTATAAACTAAAAAAGTCATGCTGGAAGTGGCTCACCTATAGGAGCTACTTGATCACTTGGTAAATGCCCCTTGTATAGTTTCTTAAGTACCTCTAGATGCTTTATCCAATGACCGTACTCCTCCTCACAGTCATTGGTGAGACTAGAGTATTTTTTCTCACCACTTACATACCCCCAAGTCATAGCCTCATCATCACTCTCCCAATGGAAACTTTCAAGGTCATTGCCACTTGGTCTTGCCTCCTTGGAGGCTAGGCTAGGGTTGGTTCCTAGTGACTCCCCTACTGCCACTAATATGGATTGATCATTTTCTCAACATGACCCCAAGTGGGTTCCCCTAGCTGGACTTAGCCATTTCTCTTCCCAGGGCTGAGGAAGATAAAGATAAGCATGCTGATAAAGATGTTGTTGCTACTAACAATTGGTCTCCTCCTAAGCCAACCATTAACCCCAAGGATTTCTAGGTATCTAATGAAAAAGACCATCCTTTAGCTAGCACTACTCTTGTAGCCTAAAGTTTTATGTTTTTTCTAATATATATTTTTTGATGAATAGTTAATCTCTAGCCTTGGGTCATTTGAACTCATGGGGTGATCTATTATCCCCCAACCCCTTTTTTGTGAATATGTATCTTTAAATTTTAATTAATGGAAAATATTTATTCATCAAAATGTCAAGTTAATTTACCACAATATTTTTTTAGTCAAATTAATTCTCATAGAACTTCTTCATATACATAACTAAATTCCTTTGAACAACATACCTTCTTGAATGAAATACTCATCATACTTACTCATGTGATCTAATAGATTCAATGCTCTACATTCTCTCCATGTCTTAGAAAAATTAGGGTCAGTATTATATAGCTCTTTCATTTAATCAAAATTAAGAACTTCAACCTTCATCTTGATCAACAAAGAATATCTTTTGGTCAATGCAACAACAACTTGATTAGTGACTCCACTTTTATGCTTTCTCACAAATGTGAAACTTTTCAAATACTCAACCCACTTTATATGTCTCTAATTCAATTTATGTTGACTTCCCGAGTGTATAAGTTGTGAAAGCCAATTTCACAGATTGCCAAGACCACCTGCATGCAAATAACTTGGTGAAGAGAAACCAAAGAAGGAAAGGTAGGGCTTGGAGAATCTGAATGGTGTGAGAGAAAATATATTCCAACAATGAAAAATAAAATTTATGTACAAAAATACACTAGGAGATCCTATTTACAAAGGCTTCTAGGATGCTTCTATAAAGAGCAAGAAAGAGCTAGGAGATAAGCATGACACTTGAGCATACGTCCACAAAAGGTGGATTATCCTCCATGTAGACAAAATGATAAGTAATGACAAGGTAGGTACAAACTCCTATGTTGTCAAAAAACCAACATGTAAAAGTATGCTCACTCCTAGGTGACAACTAATAAATAATGAATTTAACTAAGTAAACTTAAGTAAAGTATAAATACTAATAAATTACACTGACACCCCCCCTTAAGTGTAACTTAGGGGAATAATGCACTTAAGATCACAATAGCTATGATGAAATGCATAATGGGTCCCAACAACTAGCCCATGTTAGGTACCCATGTACAAATGAAAAAAAATGCAACCTCTAAAAATGAGGAAAGAGGGAAAACCTCATGGGGAAAACCCTCCCCTAGAAAGAGGTAAGTAAAAACATGCTAAAAAAAATGAAGAAAGGAAGGCCTCAACAAGACGCCCAAGAACAACTTTTGTAACCCCAAGCATAGATGACAACTAAAGATAGCATGGCGATGCAAAAGGTTTGGTGAAGATTTCGACAACCTGTGTGTTAGTGGGAATGTACTCCAAAGAGATAACACCATCCTATATCAACTAATAGATGAAGTGCATATGTAGCTCAATGTGTTTAGTGCACTGATGCTCCACTGGGTTGCAGGAAATGTGAATAGCACTTTGATTATCACACCACAAAAAAATGGGATGATCAGGAGGAAAACCAAACTCAGTCATCAACTGTCAAAGACACAAAATCTCCTAACTAGCAAGTAGTGTTGCTCTATACTCAGCCTCTTTAGATGAAAGTGTATGAGCATGCTACTTCTTGCATGACCATGTGATAGGACTGGATCAAAGACAAAAAACAAAGCTAGAAGTAGACTTTTGATCATTGACATTACTAGCCCAATCTAAGTTAGTGTAGCCAACAATGTGAGGAGTCCCTGATGTGTAATGAATGCCATACATAAGTGTTCCCTGAATGTATCTCAAAATGCACTTGGCAGACTACTAATGACTCTCATGAGGCTCTTAGGAAAATCAAGAGACAAGGCCAACTACAAAGGTGAGATCAGGATGAGTCTGTGTTAGGTACAACAAGCTACCAACAAATTGCCAGTACAAAGTGGCATCCACTAAAGACAAAGAGTAGGAGGTAGACAAGGTGACACCTAACTAAAAAGGTCTTGGAGTAGGTTTTCAATAAAGCATGCCAAAGCATCGAAGCATTTTAAGAGCATACTTTTGCTGATAAAGGAAAATCCTAGTAGATGATTGAACAATCTAGAGACCAAGAAAATAGTGTAGTAGGCCAAGATCAATCATCTCAAACTAGTCCATTAATGCACAATTAACATCCTAAATCATAGAGGATGAGCTACCCGGGAGGATAAGATCATCAATATATAGGACAAGGATCAAAATCTCTACTCCAAGACACATAATGTACACTATAGGATTAGAATGGAAGCAGGTGAAGCCTGTAGAAAGTAGAAAAGAGTCCATCTTCTCATACCAAGCCCCAAGGGCCTATTTGAGACCATAAAATGAGCATCAAAGTCTACAAACTAAGGACGAATCTTGCACAAATCCCAAAGGCTACTCTATGTAAATTTCCATAGTGAGATCATTGTGTAGGAAGACATTCTTCACATCCATCTGAGAAATGGGCCATCCTTATGAAGCTGCAAGGGATAAGATAAGGTGAATAGAATTCATCTTGATGACAAGGGAAAATGTCTTAGTCTATTCAATACCCTCAACCTACAAAAACCCCTTTGCAACAAGATGATTTGCAACAAGATGAGCCTTGTGCTTATCAATCAAACCATCTGCAGAAAACTTAGTATGAAAGATCCATTTGCATCGCACTAGCTTTCTTCCCTTAGGAAGAGTAGAAAGATCCAAAGTATGATTCTTTATCAAAAAATAATGCTCCTCCTCTATGAAATAGTCCCACTTTGAATGTCATATCACTGTTGCAAATGTCTAAGAATCATCACAAATAGAATGAATGAGAAGACTAGAACTTGCAGTATGAGATCAGGTGTGATAGGAAGTGGAAGGGTCACCAGCTAGAGATCCTGCTATATGCCTAAAATGTGGGCATACTTCTATGAGTCATTATATCTAAGATTTCTCAAGAATGAGGTCTTGAATAGCATCTCATAGCTCTCTACTCATGTAGTGCAAGGGTTTCTAACAGAGGCCCTTAGCTTTACCTAGTTTGTGCCCATGCGAGTACACCATGAAACAAGAGATTCAAGGATCCAAAATGCATGCAAATGGAGATGAAAAATAATCTATATGATAACAATGAAAAAAAATTCAAGAAAGGAAATGTAATAAAAATGAAATACTAATCTATGAAAAAAAAAATGGATCCAAGCTCAAGGATGAAACCTCATGATGGAAGCCATGGATGCACGAGAGAAGAAGACACAAAGATAGAAGTTCTTCATAAAAAGCTTTAGTATTCAAACTCCTTCTTCAAAAATTTCTCTCCAAACCCACAACATAACAATAGCATAATAATGGATGTCAAAAATGAGGAGAGGTCTCTCCCTTATAAAGAATAATGTGGAAGTGGGAAGCTTCTCAATACCAATATGGGATAATAGAGTTTGATCCACATGAGAGAAAATTCCACCAATGAGAAAAGAGAAGAAGAATTAATCAAAGGAAGGAAAAAAGAATTTATTTAATTTCCTTTTTCACATGGGATTTATTTAATTAAAAGGGAGCAAGTTCTTTTAATTAAATAGGAAATATTTAATTAAATTAAAAAAGAGGTTTTTTTCTTAATTAATTAAATGTGGGTGAATTTAATTAAAAGAGAGGTTTTCTTTTAATTAAATGGGGACTTATTTTATTTAATTAAATAAGACTTAGGATAAAATGAACAACCTTAGGAAATATTGAAATAATTGAATTTTATCAAGGAAATTGATTTGAATTAATTTAATAAAATATTGCAAACCATTGATTCAATAAATTGATAAATTGTTGGATTGAATAATGGGGGCCCATAATCTAGGTGACCATTTTAGGGTGCATATATTTTCCCCTCTTTGACTAATGTGTGATCAATTTGGGAACACATGTAGTCAAAGAAAGAAATTAAAGTGTGAGATTGATTTGGGATCACAAAACAACCCAGATGTGTGGTCAATTTGGGAACACATCAAGACAAAGAATACAAATAAATTTTAACTTAAAAAAGTTGAGGATAAAATTGATAAAATTAAATCAAGGATTGAAGTTGATAGGTATTGCCCCCTTGTGATCGAAATCGAAATGAGATAGAGGAGAAAAAAACAAATTAATAAATTTGATCAAATTGAACAAAAGATAAAGTTCTTGATGTAAGATGAAAGATATAAGAATCACAAAACCAAGGTAGATCATCAAGCATGAAATATGATGCCCCAAAATTGAATTAGAAGAAACAAAGTGGGGTGAAAGAAAATGGAAGATAGAAGTTTGGAAGAGATGAAAAGAAATAGAAAAAATAAAAATAAAATTTATAAGAAATAAAATGCTCCAAAATCAATCAACTCTTTAAGATAGAAATTTTAATTGAGATCAAAAAAGAAGATAAGGAAATGAAGATCAAAACATGAGCATAGTTGATTAAAATTTCACAAGAAAGATGAAGGGAAAACCCTCTCAAACTCATAATGCAGCCTAAAAATGAAAACTAACATGAAGTCTAATAATGCAAGCTACATGAAAATGCAATAGTGTACTTGCAATAGAGAAACTATAACATAGGATTTTGTATTCATCATTCATTAGAGAATGTAAATGAACTTATTTTCATCATTGGGTTATTATTAATGGACATTGAAAAATCACACAATCATCACTAGTTACAAGTGCAACTATGAAGTTATGAATGTGATTTATATTGGATTGAAATGTGGAAAGATTCTAACATAAGAATCAAAGACATAAAAGTCAAGATGACTGTGATGTTTTCTTACCCAATTTAATATAGCAAAACCATGCTTGCATCAAGGCATAGATGCCATGATGACTAGGAGAATGATTGTGCAAAAACAATCAAGGATGATGCCTCAAATCTCCTAAGTGTTTCAAGGGGACAAAAAGAGATGCTCTAGAGTTTCAAGACCACACCCACAAGCAGCAAACAAATAAAAACATGCCCCATGCCCCAAGTCCTCTAGCTATGCATCTTGGAGAGACTTATTAGACAAGGACACTCAACAAAAATCAATAATAGTCAGTACACGAAGAAAAGATCATGATATAGCTCAAACATTTAGTGTTTGTGTTTAAAAATTTAAGTGTTAACTGATACTGAGTTCCAAGGATAAGAATTGAATGCTTGTAGGTAGGTAAGATCACATGATAAAACTAGGTAAGACCACACCAATAAGTGTTGAAAAAAACTCAATGTTAGAGGTTGTATTGAAAAATAAAATTGAGTTGGTGTTGAAAAACATCATTTGCAAGGTGTCCTAAAGACTAACACATCCAAGAGACTAAAATTAACATAGTTATGCCCCCTAGACAAAGACCAATTCCAAACCAAGGCAACAAGGACAAGGCATGATGGAGAAAGGCTAAGCGTCGAGGATGTGTGCTAAGAAATAGGGGTACAAAGGCCTCAAGTAGCACCCATTTCCAAGTTTTCACCACTTGGATATATTTTTTTTTTAGGACTTTTTATTAAAAAATTTTTTTTTGTATTTTTGCCACCAAGGCACCTATTTTCAGGTTTTCACCAAGGCACTTTTTCTATTTTTTTTTTGAATTTTTGAATTTTTGAATTTTTTTTTGTATTTTTGGAATATATAATTTTTTTGAAGATACATCAAAGCACCTATTGTTAGGTTTTCACTAAGGTGATCATTTTTTTTAAGACATTTTCCAATTTTTAAATTTTTCATAATGTCATTTTTTTGGATTTTTGAACTATATCATTTTTTTTTTGTATTTTTTAAGGATCAATAAATATAAATAAATAATATACAATGTCCCCAGACAAAATGGACATCAAACTCTCAAGTAAGATCACATTATGCAATCTCAATGTCTAGTAAACTGGAGGACAAGAGTGATTAGCAAGCTGGTGAAAGAAATGAAAGACAAGAGAATAAATGAGAATAAAGGAAAGAAATCCTCAAGGGAAAACTCCTCAACAATACCCAAGCTAGAGAAAAATTGTCATGTAAAGCACATTTGAACAAGAAATGAAAGACCAACATAAGATAATTCACAAAAGTATAATGCAAAAGTGGGAAAGATGCAATCCAAAGGAGTAGACATGTCAAGAGGCTTCATAGCATCATATTTTACTCTTTTTTATTAGATCAAGACCAAATGGGTAAATGGGAAAATGATAGCGAAAGACTAGAATGAATGGACAAAAGTAGATATGAAGGCTAAACATGAAAGGAATGAAAAAAATATCATAATAAGACAGCTCACATGATAGCCAAATGTTTGTGTATAGGTCAACATTGTCAAGATCAAAGAGAGAAGACTGAATGAATGAAAGATGTAGAAGAATTATGCATGATGCCTGATTGTCAAATTTTCATCATGGTACTTATCCAAGGTGCCACAAGGGAGTGGTTTTCACCATAGGATGAATTTATTTCTCTTTACTTTTGCTACCAATGTGCCTGATTACCAGGTTTTCACCAAGGCACATTTCCACAAATTTCATTATTTTCCTTCTTTTTTAAATTTTTTTGGAAGAAGTCAAGATTTTTAGATAATTATCCTTCAAATTTTAAACCATGACATGTAAAGGAGTTGAAATGACATTCTCAAAGATGTTGATAGGGAAAGGAAGATGGAAGACAAAAATGGAGGATATGGCTTTATGCAAAGCTAGTGAAATTGGAAGATGGAAATGAAGGAATATCAACATCAACACACACCTTGAAGGGTGGCAAGAGGATGTAGAAAATGTGAATGGAGGAATATGTGAAGGAATATGGTGGGTGGATAGAAGAGGTTGTGGTTTAAGCACATGGAATGGAAGAATACTTTTGGAAGAAGATGAAGTGTAATTCTTTGGAAGCATGAATGTCAACTTCAATTCTTGTTCAAAATTAGACTCTCTCAAGAAAGACTTTGGAATCCATATAACCATAGGCCTCTTTTAATTTATTTTTGATGATTTAGAGATAATATCTTGAATGATGGATTTTGAAACCCATACTTGTCTTATAATTTTTTTCTTAGATATCTCTTTTGACTTTTTGCCCCCATGTCGATTAGAGGAGACATGGTGGTCTCTTTTTTATATGGATTCTTGAATTGCTTCTTTTTATTATATTGAACATTTAGGTTACTTCCAAAAGACTTGGGACTTGTGGAAGAAGAAGGATGATATGACTAGTTTAGCCAAGTGGGTGGATGAAAATGATTCAAGGATATGCATCTATGTTGATCTTGAGGAAAGATAAGAGAGGGAGGGATGTAAGGACCCAAAATGGATGATGAATTAGGAGATTTGGGAGGGGAAAGTGAAGGTACATAAGGACCCAAGATGAAAGGAAGATGTGAAGCATTTAGTATTAGTGGAGAAGGTCCAAGGATGGATGTGGAAGATGCAAAAGGGTAATCAATAAGTTCATCAATATCTAAATGACAATCAAGGACATCAGCATCTTTAGAGTGAGCATTAGAATTTTCAATAGGATCATGAACATCTTGAATAGGAGAAAATTCTTTGATAGGAGTACTTGAAGTTTGAGAAGACTTAGGAAGATTAGAAAGTGGAAGGGAACATAGAGTGGTAAAACAAGAAGATAGAAGACTTTGATCTTGACAAGGATCTTTGGATAACATAAGTGTAGAGTTTTTGTCTTGATTTTATAGGCTCATCATTTGAAGTAACAACACTATTATTAATAAAATTAATGGAAGTATCATCTTTGGAAGGAACAACTAAATTAAGGTCATTTTGATTGTCAATAAGCTCAGTGATGTAATTAGTAGCTTGATCTTGCTTAGGAGAAGACTTAAGACATGGTGGAATGAATGAAGAAGGCCACAAAGGATCAAAAAAACCATGAAATGGATCAAAGACATCATGAAAATAATTGGATGACATGGAGGGTTCTTGATCTTGATCTTTCTTTATATTCTTTTCTTTATTATTTTTAGAGTCCTCTTGACATGAAGCCACTCCTAAGGAGAAGAAAGCATGTTGAAATTGTATGGACGAGTTTGGAATCGATGATGATGGACTAGTTGAATTAGGAATTATAGCACATGAAGTCTTAGGCTCTTTAGGTTTAACATTATCAAAAGTATTTGTAGCCAAGTGAAGGGCAGGTTTAGTTTCTTTAAGAGGTAGCCTTTAAGGATAACTATAGGGAGTTGTATCAAAAGCATTACGATCTTTGTTAGATGAAGGATTGGTAGAAGATTTGAGAGACTCAGAATCTTTAGGGGATGTATGGATAGTGGAGGAAGTAGAAGATATAGGGAGAGAATCAAAAGATAAAGGCTCAACATTAACATGATCTTGTTCAACAATGTAATCTTTATTTTTAGCATGAGGGTTCTTAGAAGAGAAACTCTTATGGCATTGATGTTTTATTTCAGTGAAAAAAAAAACTTTCTCTTCCTCAAAAAAATGTAGATTTATCATTTAGGTATTGTTTACAATATTTATCAAAGTTATTTTCAAGATTCAAGTCATATGGATTACCATCAATATCTATCTATGACTCATCCCTTTAAGCACAAGCATAGGACTAGGAGGACTTTTAGGACATGTAGGAATATAATAGTCATCATTATCATAATCATTGTCACTATAGGCATTATAGATAGGCATATCACAAGAATTTTCATGTTTTTCATTATGGTATGTCTCAATAAGAGGAATAAGACTCTTGGTAGAAGTAGAAGAAGAATGATATCGTGAAGAAGAGGTAGGTGAAGACCTACATTAATGATATTTAGAAGAATCATGGTAAGACTTGGAATATGAAGAATGTGAATGATATTTAGAAGAATCATGATAAGAAATAGAAGATGAAGAATGTGAATGATATTTAGAAGAATCACGATAAGACTTAGAAGATGAAGAATTTGAATGATATTTAGAAGAATCATGATCAGACTTAGAAGATGAAGAATCTGAATGATATTTATAAGAATCATGATAAAACTTGGAAGATAAGGAATATTTGGAAGAGGGATATTGTGATATGATATTGTGTATGATCCTAGTAAGAATGTTTGATTTCTTCCCTTTTTCCATTATTTTTGTCACAAGGTTGGCATCCATATATCTATTGGAGTAACAACACTTTTCAAATTCAATAAGGAGGTCGAGTTCATCTATGCTCAAACAATGGTCCCTAACAAGATATTCAAGATCCATGGTTCTAGAAGAAGAAGAATCAAGCATGGAAGAAGAGAAAGGATGAATAAAAGAAGGTAGACTATATGATAATAAGAGGAAAAGAATCAAGAAGACATGAAGAAGAGGAAGAATGGAAATGGGAGACTAGAAAGACATGAAAAATAAAGAAGAAAGAAGATCAAGAATCATTTTGTGAAATTTGATACCATTTGAGTTCATTTGAATGTTGAGCAACATGTAATAGCACTTGTAACCAACATGAAATAAAAGATACTAGTTGATAGGATAACCCTAAGAAATGTTGGTACCAAGCTAGGATAGTAAAAGAACTCACTTTTCCAAGAAAGAGATGATTAAGATAGAATTTTGCAATAGGCATAAACCAACACTGCCATAGTGGTGCTCACAACTTTGGGTGAATTCCCTAGCACATATGGACTAGGAGGATGATTTACCCAAATTTTAATTCATTAA
Organism: Cupressus sempervirens; assembly: GCA_028749045.1. Taxonomy (NCBI): domain Eukaryota; kingdom Viridiplantae; phylum Streptophyta; class Pinopsida; order Cupressales; family Cupressaceae; genus Cupressus; species Cupressus sempervirens. The sequence goes on along the minus strand of CM053784.1, from coordinate 185,514,533 downwards.
AATTGATTTTTGATGAAAGTGGATGGACAAGAGATTACTAAGACTCTCCAAGTATAATATCAAAGAATCCAAAGTATGTCTTCCCCAACTAGGACAGTCTCTAACTCACCATCTACAAACAAGGTCTCTTGTGAAATTATTGATTATTAATTCAAGAGGTCAAGGCACAATAACCCAAGGTGCAAACAAGCTTCTAACAATGGGATAAATAGCCTAATTTGAACTAGATCAACCTAGGGAGATTGAAAATAATAGGACAACAAAGAAATTTGATCATAAGATTTTGACTTAAGAACTTAGATTTTATTCATTTTAAATGTCCAACTAGGTGTATTGATAGATTTTTAATCATGAATCAAGCACGCAAGACAAAAATTAGGGATTTCAAGAAAATGTCTTCAAACAATGAGCAAGGGACAAAGCAACCTTGCACATGAACACCAATAGTGTCATAGTATCAATTTAATCCCTAGAACCACTACTGTGTATGTTCTCAAAATAATTTCCAATCACACACATAGTCCTAGAAAAGAAAATTTGGCAATAGTATGGTTCTTAGTAATGTTCAACTCTATAGCTTTTGCAATCTAAAGTGGGCAAAATCCAATCCTAGTGCACTAGGGTTTTAACATATTCTCATAATTTAATCAATCAGAGATACTGAGAAGATTTGATAGCCCAAGAAAAGACTACACCTGTGAGGATTTCCCCCACAAAGATATTTATATAGTGGTTGTTACTACTATGTCAAAAATAGTTATTATCACTTGAGGTACCATCTGTGTGGATGACCCAATAAAGGGAATGTCCACTATGGTTTAACCCTCTCTAATCAAGGAAGACTCACAAAGTTGTACCTCATTGGGACTTGGATTGGATTCAAGGGTTCCAAGTCTTTGATGTGCCCAAAAGGGAATAAAGCATACTCCTCTAGTCACTTCACCTTACCCAAACATAGCAAACAAGATTTTTTGACATGCTAATTTAAAATCATTTCACCAACTTTTTGAAAAATCCAATAATAAATACCACCAATCTCAAAAGAGAAAGTACTAATGGATGTTGAGGACAAATCCAAGTAGAATAGTGAGATAATAACAAATATCCTTCCCTACCTACAAGGGGATTCGTCGTCAAGAGGAGCTTCATATGTAAGGCAAGAAAATGAAGCTCAGTCTCTCAAGATCTCTCAAATAGTGTTCAGAGGGCCTAATTACTATGTGAAACACATGCATGAAAGAAAATCTAGATCCAATTTTAGAGTACCAAATGAAGTGTGAATCTATGAAAGCATGTAAAAGAACTCAAGCCAAATGCATGAGAGGGTTCATTTTACTGCCAAATCCAAATGTTATAGAGATTCAACAAATACATAGTAATCCTTGCAATGTGTCTTTTCTCTGTTGTACAAACCCTTCATTTACAATTGAATGCTCACTTGCAATGAACAAAGCAACAAGAAAGACAAGAAAATACAAGATATGCAATATATATCCAACTTATGCAAAACTAGGGTTAGATCTAAAAATCTAATTTTTAAGAGTGATAATAATCAACTAATAACCCAAATGAAAGCTCACATTGTGCATTGAACTATTATAAAAATTAAATGCATGTTATTCATTAAATGCCCTTTTTTTATTGATTTTTGATCTAGTCATCAAGATTGGACCTATATGATATGAATTATCATCCAAAACCCTAAATGAAAAAAAGTGACCCCTATCAAAAATTAGAGAGCTCTCCAAAAATGTCAAAATTTGAAAAATATCTTTTCATTTGTGCCCTAGGGAGCTATTTTTTCAAAACAAACCAATTTTTGCAAATTGAATTATTGAGCCCTAATATGATCTCTAAAATAAAAACACAAAGAACCAACTCTATTTAGAATTCAGAGAGCTTTCCAAAAATGAAGACTTTTCCAAAAAATTCACTAATTTTCTCAAAACATTCTTACATTCCATGCACCTAAACCTCAACCTCTTCTATCCACTCACCATATTCCTTTACGTATTCCTTCATTCACACTTTCTCCATCCTCTTGCCACCCTTCAAGGTGTGTGTTGACATTGATCTTTCCTTCATGTTCATCTTCCAATCTCACTCACTTTGCATAAAGCCATATCCTCCTTTCCATCTTCCATCTTCCTTTCCCTATTAGCATCTTTGAGCATATCGTTTCAACTCCTTTGCATGTCATGGTTTAAAATTTCAAGGAGAATTATCTAAAAAGCTTGACTTCTTCCAAAAAATTCAAAAACAAAAATAAAAAAATTTGAAAATGTGCCTTGGTGAAAAACTAGTAATCAAGCACCTTGGAAGCAAAAGTAACGAGAAACAAATTTTTCCTATGGTGAAAACCACTCCCTTGTGGCACCTTGGATAATTAACATGATGAGAACTTGAAAATAAAGCATCATGCATAGTTCTTCTATATCTTTCATCCATTTCTTCTTCTCTCTTTGATCTTGACAATGTTGAGCCGTACACAAACATTTGGCTATCTTATGAGCTATCTTTTGATGATCTTGTTTTCATTTCTTTCATGTTTATCCTTTATATCTATTTTCCCCCATTCATTCTAGTCTTTGACTATCCTTTTCTCCTTTATCCCTTTGGTCTCAATCTAATAAAAAAGAGTAAAATATAATGCTATAAAGTTTCTTGACATGTCTACTCCTTTGGATTGCATCTTTCTCACTTTTACATTATGCTTTCATTAATTATCCTATGCCAACCTTTCATTTCTTGTCCAAATGTGCTTTACATGACAAGTTTTTCCTAGCTTCAATACTGTTGAGGAGTTTTCCTTAAAATAAATTTTCATTAAAAATAAAGAAAAATTATAACAAATAAAAAATACCTCAAAAAAATATGAAAATTGGACTGAATCTTGTCTAATATGTCACCAACTTGAAAAAAAAAATTTAGATCAAAATACTCAGTTGTTTGGGAGATATGATCAAATATTTTAGATCTAGGGTTTTTTGTCTCCAAACAAATCTACACAAGAGGGTTAAATCCAAAAATGTATAAAACCAACAAGAAAAAGGTGGGTTGCCCCATAGTGGGCACCAAAAATGTATGCCTAAAATGTGGGCACACTTCTATGAGTCATTATATCCAAGATTTTCCAAGAATGCAAGGGTTTTTAATGGAGACCCTCAGTTTGACCTAGTTTGTGCCCATGTAAGTACACCATGAAACAAGAGATTTAAGGATCCAAAATGCATGGAAATAGAGATGAATACTAATCTACATGCTAACAATTCAAGAAAGGAAATGTAATAAAAATTTAATACTAATCTATGAAAACAAATATGGATCTAAGCTAATGTGCAAATGCAAGGATGAAATCTGATGATGGAAGCCATGGATGCATGAGAGAAGAAGATAAGAAGATAAAAATTCTCCACAAAAAGCTTTAGTATTCAAAATCTTTCAAAAATTGCTCTCCAAACCTGCAACATAACAATAGCATAATAATGAATGTCAAAAATGAGGAGAGGGCTCTCCCTTATAAAGAATAATGTGGAAGTGGGAAGCTTCTCACAACCAATATGGGATAATAGAGTTTGATCCATGTGAGAAAAAATTCCACCAATGAGAAAAGAGGAGAAGAATTAAATGAGGGAAGGAAATTTATTATTATTTAATTTCCTTTTTCATGTGGGATTTATTTAATTAAAAGGGAGCAAGTTCTTTTAAATACATAAGAAACATTTAATTAAATTAAAAGAGAGGTTTTTCTCTTAATTAATTAAATGTGGATGAATTTAATTAAAAGAGAGGTTTTCTTTTAATTAAATGGGGAATTATTTTATTTAATTAAAAGGGAGTTTTTCCTTTAATTAAATAAGACTTAGGATAAAATGAGCAATCTTAGTAAATATTGAAATAATTGAATTTGATCAAGGAAATTGATTTGAATTGATTTAATAAAATATTACAAACCATTGATTTAGGAAACTGATAAATTGAATAATGGGGGCCCATAATCTAGGCAACCATTTTAGGGTGCATACACTTACAGCCTCAACTTTAGCCCAAACCCATTTAGGCATCTATGGAGGATCCTATGGCAAAGGTAAATGGGGATCACCAAGATCATCATCCTCATCATCTGGAAAAGAGACTAGAAAAGATGACGGAGTAGTGGTAAGTAAAGTGGACTCTAAAGTTAGGGTAGGGACTATAGGAAGACTCTCATCAAATTGGACATCCAGTCAAAATAGGACCTCTCTGGAATCAAGATCAAACAACCTGTAAGCCTTAACATCCTCACAGTAGCCAACAAAAATGAGGGGTTGGCTCTTCCACTCCATTTATTTCCTCTAAGAATTAGGTACAAATGCCCATGCTACACTACCAAAAACTCAAAATGAAGATAAATAAGGCTTGACATGAGACCAAGTCTCCTTAGGAGTCATATGTCAAACTGCCTTTTGAGGCATCTAATTTTGAATATAGTTGGCACAATTCACTACCTCTAGCCAAAAACATGAATCCATGGACCTAGACTAAATCATACAATTAGCCATCTCCCATAGTTTTTTGTTCTTTCTCTCTACCATACCATTTTACTAAGGGGTATAGGGCACTAAAAACTGATGCTAAAGACCATGTTCAGAGAAAAAATACCTGAAAGCTTGGTTCACATGCTCCCCCCATTATCTATGTGTATCCGCCGAACAGAAAGACCAGAATGCTTCTCCACAAATGTCTTGAAGACTTGAAATGAATCAAAGAAATCAAACTTGTACTTTAGAAAGTATACCCATGTATGTCTGGAGAAGTCATCAATGAAAGTAAGCACATATCTAGCACTAAAAAAAGGAGTGGGGAATGACATGAGGTCACTATGAATCAACTCCAAAGGTGTCAAAGCATGATTGGCTCGTCCATGTGGAAAACAATCCCAAAGTTGCTTGCCAAGTGTACAACCCTAACATACACCATTTGTAAAAGAAATCTAGGAAAACCCAAGAATAATTGCTTGTGTGCTTATTTTTTGAAGATATTTGTAATTGACATGGCCAAAATGCTCATGCCAAAGTTTGTTTACTAAATCTGCATGTACAACTAGATAGGAACCTCTGTTATTAGAAGACTCAAATCCATCAAATCTATAGAGGCAAGAGGTAGAGTCAACACTCCCATTAGCCACAATCATCTCAGAATCATGTAAGTCCCAAATAACCACATCATGTGGTGAGAACTAAACTATCTTACTAGAGCCAAAGTGGCAAATCTGATAAATGGACAATAGGTTTGTCAAAATATTAGGGACAAAAAAAACATCCTATAGAGAACCCCTAGCTATTACAACAAAACTAGAACCCTACTTGAAAGATTTCATGAGTTCCCAATAGAAATCTATGAGGTAGCAGCACAAGGAGCAAGTGAGGTGACTAACTTTGGAGTGTTTTTCATATGGTGATAGGCATCAAAATCAACAATCCAGGTAGGCCCAAAAGTCATAGCTCAAGCAGTGAGAGTGTGACCTTTCCCTACAGGGGGATCTTGACTTAGGAGCTAAAATGTGATGCTCCTACATGACTTCCTCTAAAGCTTCCAGATGTTTCCAACACCTAGAAATGAGATGTCCATCTTGCCACAAAAGCTACAGGTCTCAACTAATTTCTTCTTAGTCTTGGAGGTAGACTTAGTAGACTTTGAAGAATCTTTACCCTTGGGAGGGTTAGATGGAGGTGTAGAATCAATTTTTAATGTATCTTTCTTCATTTTGGCTTTCTTTTTTGATTTCCCCTTAGAAGACTAAGCAACCAATGCTTGGTTGGAAGAGCTAGAGGTATCCACCTATTGGATCTTTTCCTATTCCCATATCAACCGATCACAAAATGTCTCAAAAGAAAGTATCTAATGTCTGTTACTCAAGGCATCCATAGTGGAGTAGAAAGTAGAAGATAATATTTGATACTATCCTCACAAATTTGAGAGTATCAAAAAGATATACTCATCATTTGTTTTGTTTTTTCCACATCCTTGCAAAATTGTACATAGAGATTTGAACTTCATCAAGAAGTCCTCAATGGTGGGGAAGTTGGCAGGTGTCAAAGAAGTCAACTCTACATCAAGCTATCATTCACTATTCCAAAAAAAAATTGAAACTTGGTCCAAATAGCCTAAAGAGTGGTCAAATAATCCAAGTGACATAGGAGACTATCTGAGATGTTCAGTGCAATCAATCCCATGGCTTCATCCATTTTGTTTCTATGCTGAAGAACCTCAAAAGAGCACTATAGAACAGGTTAGTTCTCATCCAGACATAACCATAAGCCTCATGACATAAGAAGCCTAGTCATTTTGTGCTTTCTAGGTGTGATAGTTGTGTAGCATTAACCAGGTCATAGAAAGATCTAACATTGAGAGAAGAAGATAGAAGTAGAAAGGTCTATTCTAAAGTAAATTATAGAAAATAAAATTCTCCTCCCACAATGTATAAAGATATCCCTCAAATACCAAAGAAATAACTATAAAAAGCACAAAATTTGAGAAAAGAACTTGGATTCTAGATGTAGAGAGGGAGGAAACTAAAAATTGTACTTTAATACTAAAAATGGGAGCTCAAATGGATTCAAACCAAAATGAAACTAGCATCATCATCTCCATCTTAGAACTAGCTTTTTAGTGCTTCTTTTAAATTGAAAAAAGAACTCTCTATGCTCAAGTTATGAAGAAAAAACCAACTGCTGCTCCAAAATCAAGCTCGTTGGAAATTATAGTCACTGCAAAAAATTTGACAACCATATGGTCATCAACTACTAGAATGCTAATGTTAGTAGCCAAAAAGTGATGTCACCTTGTCAAAAAATGATGTCACCATTACAAAAGATTAAAGCTAGAATGGTGACATGCACGAATGAAAAAATGATGTCACTGGTCTAAAAATGACATCACCTATCGTGAAGGTGATGTCAGTGACCATATTCTAGTGTTAGTGGTGGGCAAGTACTACTTGGAGTAGTACCATTGGTGGCAATGGTAGGTGGGCAGTACTCAGTGGTGAAGGTGGCAACTTGGGTGGGTAGCGGTGGCTGAAACGTGGCCTATCAGTGGCAGCATGGTGCAGGCTATGCCACAACTATGTGTCCTATTATGGCTAAGCCTAAGCTAAGTGTGGGTGGTGCTATGGTGACACTAGGGTGGTGGAGCAGTGGCACCTAGGTAGAGTGGCCTAAGCAGTCACCCTTTTTAATTTTTTTGTGAAATCTCATCCGTATAGCCCTCTGGGAGGCCAAAAACATTTTTTCTAAAACTATAGTGTCCAAAATTGAATTTTTTTATATGAATTCTAACTGTATCATGCCTTCTGAGTGAGATGGAAGCGTCCATTTTAGCCCAAAGTGCAACAAAAAAAGGTACTTCCTCCTGATTGAAGGAAAAAACTTTAAACAACCTAGGGTTTGTGTCTTTGAATCATGTCTTCAAAAATCTTCAAACTAGGAAGTAGCAGGGACACTTTGATACCATGTAAAATTTGTGAAAGCCAACTTCATAGATCACCAAGACCACCTACATGCAAATAACCTAATGAAGAGAAACCAAAGAAGGAAAGTTAGGGCTTGGAGAATCTCAACAGTGTGAGAGAAAATATATTCCAACAATGAAAAATGAAATTGTTGTACAAAAATACACTAGGAGAGCTTGTTTATAAAGGCCTTTTGGATGCTTTTAGAAAGATCAAGAAAGAGCTAGGAGATAAGCATGAAAACTAAACATGCATCCACAAAAGATGGATTATCCTCCATGTAGATGAGAGGATAAGTATGACAAGGTAGGTGCAAAATCATATGTTGTCAACAATCCATTACATAAATCTAAGTAAACTTAAGTAAAGTGTAAATAATAATAATTTACATTAACACCAAGTACCATAAAGCTTTATGATTAGTATACAACACAAACTCTTTAAAAATCAAATAATGTCTCCACTTCTTCAAGGATTGGACAATAGAATACAACTCTTGATCATACACATAATATTTTATTTTAACATCATTCAAATTTTCACTAAGGAGAGAAATAGGTTTACCTTCTTGAATTAATGCAGATCCTATTGCACTGCCACTTGAATCACACTCAACTTGAAATACATTATTGAAATTAGGGAAAGCAACTCAACAAACTTTCATTTCAAAGTCTCAAAATTATTATCAACTCTATGTGCCCACTTCAAATCCTTTTTATCTCCTCTCACTATCTTAGTCATAGCATTACAAATAGAACTAAAATTCTTTGTAAACTTCTTATAGAAACTAGAAAAATAATGAAATGATCTTACCTCACACACATTATCAAGTTTAGGCCATTCCATAATTTCTTTAACCTTCTTAGGATCCATTCTCAAATCATCATCTTAAATAAAAAAATCCCAAATTCAAAATCTCCTCTTGCACAAAAGAACACTTTTGCAAGTTAACCATCAAATTCTCCTATTTTAATCTTTGTAATACTTATCTAACATGCTCAATATGTTCTTCCTTAGTCTTACTAAATATCAGAGTGTCATCCAAATAAAAAATCACAAACTTACCCAAAATTTTCTTAAGAACTTCATTCATCAACCTCATGAAAGTACTAGATGCATTAGTCAGACCAAAAAGCATAACCAACCATTCATACAAACCATATTTTGTCTTGAAAGAGGTCTTCCATTCATCACCCTCTATAATTTTGATCTGATGATAACCACTCTTCAAATCAATTTTGGTAAAATATGTTACTCCACTCAAATAATCCATTATAGCATAGGAAATCTATATTTCACTATGATATTGTTAATAGATCTGGAATTAGTGCACATTCTCCATTCTCTATTCTTCTTAGGTTCTAATATAGTAGGTACAACACATAGACTCAAACTTTCTCTAATCAAAACTTTTTACAACAACTCATGCACTTGTCTATTAAGTTATTCATTCTCAGTAGGTGTCAATCTATATGGTGCTTTGTTTGAAAAACTAGCTTTAGGAATCAGATCCATACAATGACTTATACTTCTCACTGGTGGCAAACCATTAGATATATCATCTGCAATATTATCTTTATACTCATTCAAAAAACTTGTAATTTTTCTAGTACTCAGTCTATACTAACATATTTGACTATCACCTAGTTACCACTATCTATCACTTGGTTAGCATTGTTTTCAGTGACTAAGTTATCACTAACACACCTCAATTTCCTAGGAATTATGGAAGAATATATTTGAATCTTCTTCACTTCCTTTTTAAACTACTTTCCATTAACCTTGTGAATTCTCATAGTAGTACAATTAACCTCATCGAAACTCTCAATAAAAGGTAATAATATTTGTTTTTTCCCATTCACCCAAAGAGTATTTTAAGTCAATCTTCCATCATGAATATCATATCTATCATATTGCTAAGGTCTAGCCAACAAAATATGACAAAAATCCATAGGCATAACATCAAACAAAACTTCATCAAAGTAATGTCCAATCTTGAACTTCACAATACATTGTTCACTTACCAATATCTTATGCTCATCCTTGATCTATGAAATGTGATACAGTTTAGGATGCTTTAGCCTCTACTCCTAGGTGAGATCTGCAACACTAACCTGAAGCTTCTGACTCTCAATATTCCACCAAATGGATGTGTGGTCCCTCAACTACATAATTTCACAACAGGCCCTCATGTTGGTTGAGTATGGATACATGGTGAAGTAGTGCTCCATGTCCAATAACCAAGTCTCAGCTTTGAGGCCACTTTCCTTGCCATCATATGGTTGCGGTCTAGAACTTTGAAGGGACTTAATGATATCCAATCTAATGGAATCCTCACTATTGTTGTCTCTACCACCCCAATGGTGCCTTCTCTCCCTTGGTGGGGTGAGAGAATTATCACACTCACATTCCTCCTCTCTATGCTCTAAATGATGGGAATCTTAATGGTGAGACCCATCTTCCTGATCATGATCCTATTGGCACTCCTCAACACGAGGGCCCAATCGAGAAAGAATCCCCTAGAGTACTAGCAACAATACCCCCATGCCATCTTGATTAGCATTATTACCTTGTTCTCCCTCTCCATCCTGACATTCCTCTTCATGATCTTATTCCTCTTGAACAACTCGTCGATTACCACCCTAACTAGACCTACATGCAGGAGGCATCCCTATGGAAGCAACAAGATAATTTTTAGAACAATTGGATCACAAACATAAGAGTCAAAACATGAACCCAAGAGATATCAAAATAAAAAATCATAACATAACAATATACAACATTAAAAAAACCATAGTGGAAGCATAACAAAAAGATTCCAATGTTGCAACATGGACTTTGATACCATATATAATTCCCTGCTCAAAGATCCTTGGAAATAAGGGTGCAAAAACAAGCAAGAATTTTTTTTTACCAAGTGTAAGTGTGCATGATAGCAACATACACGGATCACAAGATTGCAACAGAAGACTGACAATCGTCCAAACACCAACAAATCTCCAAACACCACTACTAACCAAAAACAAAAATAAGAAAACATTAGAGATCAACCAAGCTAAAAGACCAAAGCCGACTCCTAAAAATTGACTGTCTAAAATCCTGAAGCCCTATCTAGATTTTTGAAGGCCTTAAATTTCCTAGAATCTTCATCTTAGCTCTTAGAGGTATGGAACCTATCTCAAATGAATCATCACATATATTAAAATATATCTTAAGTATAAGGAATACTTAAATGATATATTTTAAACCCCAAGAGACTGACTACAGAAACACACACAACTAGAATCAAAATGTGACACCATAGGGTTGAAGAACACCGAAGAGGGTATCCAAATCAACTCTCAAAAAGTTTGGATTAGATTGAAAAAATGCCTATTGCCTACCCACATAGGTTTTTACAAAAACTAGGTGATACTTTAATACAACATAGAGAAATATTGCGTGGCATTTTTAAAGAAGGAGGGCAACATTTTCAGAGACTAGGTGATACTTCTCCCAAAGTCGTGTGGTATTGTATGACATTTCTTACAAGGAGGTACAAAACTTTCTAGTATTGCATGATATTTCTCCAAGAGGCATGTGATAGAATTAGGGGATGCACAATATAGTTTCAATGGGCATGTGATATATTTTTGTGTTGCACCATGTTGATAAAAGGTCACCCATAGAAACACATGAACACTTAAGAAAAATAATAGATCCACATATCGAGGAAAAAATACTCAAACTAAATAAGGAAATACAAAAAGAACAACATCTATCAGTCTAACAGATAAGAGTAAAAGTATAGAAGGAACATTGCAGTGAACTAAAGCAACATCGCAATGTACAAAACAACCAAACTAAGTATGTGGTTCCTCCCAACCTTCAATGACATCATAAGGCCATCGTGGGCCCTAACCACCCCTCGTGCATAACATCCTAAGCCATTGATCAAATATTTTTCAGTACTATCGTGATAGGGACATCACTACTAAATATGCTAATAACCAAAAGCATAAGGAAATTTAACATTCTAGTAGTACAAAAAAAGATAAACTTGCAAGTAGATAACATCACCTATCATATGCTAATCATCATAATAAGGAATCTGTCAAAACTAAGATCATCTAAACATGATAAAAAACATCCCAATGAAAGCATAAATCACAAGAAGCACACTCCATAAACCAAAGTACCAAGTGAGCACATCTAGCAATAGTTGCACTAGGATATAAGACTGTCTCTATACATCGGTCCCTAGCAGTGGTGAAGGTAGCTATGCCTTCCAACCATGTGGTACCCATAGGTCCACACCTATCATTTTGATGGAGATAATGATTGAACCTCAAACATACAAAACAACATCCATGGCTAACACACATGCCAAGCAGTATGATGACTAAATCCAAGATATAGACAATGCATAAACTATAGGTCCTAGTCAAACATCTCATTGGGATACTATGTAGGGAATGACATCATGGAGAGTCACTTGGCATCAAAAAGACCAAGCTCAAATCTATGCAGACTCAACTCCCTCAACGGAAGGCTCATACACTATGTAGACTCAACTTCCTCAATGAAAGGCTCATACACTAAACTACTATCTTATTATCTTTAATGTTATTACCACTCAATGTTTTATTTAGTTATCACTTATATAAAGTTTCCTCTACCAACCTTTGATGCCATGAACATCGAACTGTGAGATAGAAGCCCCCTCCATATGCTACCCTACCCTACCCATGCTCATCCAATGATGAGTACCCTTAGGCATGCAAACTCCCAACCTAACCCTAATGATCACAACTTCCAAAAGTACCACAAAAGATCAAGCCCTGCAGATCACCCAATAGATGTACACATGTGTGGCGCACCACCATCACAAAGATCATACACAAGGATAGGATGAGAGCACAAACAAAAGTCAATCAATTGAAAACATAATCGGGATGACAGATGCTACATGCATCCCAATGCAACATAAAGTGCAAAAGTGGTCTGACAAATATCCAAATAGATCATCCAAGTCCACGACCCACATTATGCCAAGAAAACATTGGAAAATAGGGCGATACACAAAATGAGGCAAAAATGCCAAATTTTGGAAAAATTCTAAAATTAAAACCCATTTGGCCTTTTGGTGCAAAAACCTTGAAAATCCAAAAATAATTGAAATTGGACACTGTATGCAAAAACAACCAACATAATGGCTCAAAAACTCAAAACTCAATTTCAAAAATAGGGAAAATGTTCATACCCATCCAACTAGGCAGAACCAACATATAGAAACATGAGGGAACACTAGTTCTCAACCTCCTAACATATTGCTACAAGAAATTGAAGCTAAAATGGAGCGAAAATAATAAAATGAGAAAGCCCTACCTAATAGAAAAAGGGGCAGAAACTATAACTTGAACAATAAAATAAATCACCCACCAAATCTGCTGAAAATGACAACAAAGTATAAACTCCCCAAGTTGAATCCAACGAGACCAACCTCACATAGACCCCATGCTCACAACTCTTAGAATGAACAAAACAAGAAACCTTTAGAGGAGGATTTCTAAAATAGCTCTCAAATTTTCCAATTCTAAAAAGTGAGTAGTGAATAATGAATCCACTTTTCCGATACTTATTCATTTTTGAGTGAATAATCGATTATCGAAAATAGATAGCTAGAGTAGTTAAACTTCAAATCAATCCAAACAAAAATAGATTATTATTCGTAATGGAATTTCACCTAAGTCAAAGCTACCAAAAATTAAATTTGAAAAGATTTAAAACCCAAAAACCCAAAATTATAGAAAATAACTTAACACTTTCACGATGAATGTGAACTTCTAAATGCATAGACATGCTCATTGGTCTAATTGCATAATGTAAATGAGTTCGAATTTACTAATCACCAAAAGGTTTTAATTTAAAAAAACTAAATAAGGATACATCAACCATATAGGGATGACACTGTCAAAATATAAATAGTTGAATCACTGACTCCATGTGCCACTGCCAAGGATATAATTCTTGCATACTAAAATACACGATCAAGTGCAATTGCATATAATATCATAGCCAAAGCAACATGTATTAAAATACCTATTTAATCCATTTACATCACTCACATTCATAGAAAGCATAAAGATACCAGAATGAAATAAATCACCATAGCATGAAATCCATCACATAACATAACCAACAATATATCCAAATAAATCATATAACTAGATATCATCATAGATCTACTATCATCTCAAAATAGCATCAACATGCAAAATGATAAACTGAACAGCATAGTAGTATAGCATCTATGGTACTAAATCAAAGTATAAAATTTGACCCTCAGGTCATCACAAGGTACAAAATAAGAGTATCAATTATCTCTTGAATCAAAATAGATAAGGTATAGACTGCAAACATGAGAGGCACTACAATGCAAATTTGGCAATCATGCTGGAGATAGTATGGATGATGGGCTAGTCACTGATTAGTTCCTGAATGAGACATTTGGCATTGACACACAGGTAAATTACAATTATAATAAACTAATTTAATCATATTTCATATGTATAGTGAATGACTAATTAATTAGCATGTATTGACATTGTTCAAAATTCAAGGTCATCCTCCAGCCCTATTTTTTGTCCCGTCAACGAGTCCAGAGATATGTATCAATTTAATCATTTAAATTAATACATATATTTATTAAGTAATGATATGAAGTATTGACAAAAAATTTTATGCATGTGCATCAATTATCTACTGGACCATCGACATTCACTAGGGACTCTGAGCCTAGGCATGATACAAGCTTTGTAGAAGTACATTTTTTTCATGTTAATTTAATTCATTTTATTATATTTGTTTCATGTTTCATGTTACATGTAACATGTATTGTATGACATGAAACTCTTGACATTTGAGACTCCTCCTCATCTTTAGTAATCCATTGATTATGGAGTGGCTATAGTTATGGCTAGTTTAGAGCCATTAACTGAGGTATGAAAGAATTTTCTTGGTTTTAGTTGTTGTTTATAATAGTTATTATTGAAATTTCTAATGTTATTTATAAGTGATTATATTGATTGAATTGTTGTAGGGTCTTGTTACACCTGATCATCCGTGAGCCTTTGAGGTGGACTTGCAGAGCGACTATTTGATGGCGGTAAAATAATAATAATTTTGTATGTACATATATTTGATTTCAATGTATAATAATTATTGATTCATATCTACTTTATTTGTATTAGCTCGAGTTAGAGAAGAGCCTAAATAAGAGGATGAGCAAGCATGTGAGGAAGACCCCATCATCTTCATTATCTCCCTCCATGCAACGACCAAAGACCTCTACAGATTTATTATAGTTGATAGACACACATGTATATGCATTAGTGGACATATATGTTAGATTTTATGTCAGTATACATATTCAATATACATTTGATGTATATATGACATTTTATATTTGATGTATGACATATATTTAATGCATGACATTATTGGTTAATATATGATATGTTTGTTCATGTAAGACATAATTGGTTCTCATAATATATTACATGTTTGTTAATGTATGACACTATTGGTTATCATTTTATATTATATGTTTGTTCATGTATGACATTATTGGTTATCATAATATATTATATGTTGATTCATGTATGACATTATTGGTTATCATAATATATTATATGTTCATTCATGAATGACATTAATGGTTATCATAATATATTATGAGGTTGCATGAGTACTTGTACTCACACCCCTAGTACTCATACCCACATACCCAAGTACCAGGTACATGTATCCCAAGTACCAAGTACTTGGTGGAGAGTATCATAGCTAAGGACATTCATTGAGATTTTATATATTTTTTTCTTCAATTTGTTGTTTGTGTATTAGCTCATTGTTTATCAAGCTTAATTCATTACCTAACCAGTTCAAAACTTTGATAGAATATTGATTAATAATAAACTTTATCACTATTCAAGCATAAGTTTATCATTTCCAATATGTCATCATCATATGATTTATGATCTTGTTCATGTTTAAAGTTTTCCTTCTCTATTATTTTTTTATCAAGCTTAATTCAATACCAAATTAGTTTGAAACTTTGATACAATATTGATTAACAATAAACTTTATCAGTGTTAAAGACAAAAATTTAGCATTTGCAATATGTCATTATCATATGACTTATGATCTTCTTGCTCATGCTTACAGTTTTCCTTCTATGTTATGTATCTAAACATTTATAATAAATTATTATTACAAACATATAACAAATCTAAAACTGAAAACAATACATTACATTTGTAAACTTTATCATTGTTCTTGATTTGAAAAATCATTGTCATGACTCATAAATTTAGGTTTTCTATAAATATAAAAGTATAATTAAAAATAAAGTTTGACATACCCAAGTAACCCCCTCCCCTATTCTAAAAAATAGTTGTACCCATACCCCTACCCATACCCTAAGTACCCCAAGTACCCCCGTTCCCGTGCAACCTTGTATATTATATGTGGATATCAGTGTTTTCTCTACACCTATGTGGTCTATAGGATCTCTTTCTACTTAGAATATCCCCTAACCTTGCCCAACCTCCTCACTAGGATAACTGAGCCAAACCTGCAACATCACTCCCTTACTCTTTTAGGAAAACTATCCCTCCAAAGGTTTTATAGGTCTACAAGGGTACCACAACACTCCCTGGTCCAACCAAGGTTTCCATAATGTCCTAAGGTGTTATTGTAACACTTGTACTATGCTTGAATGGATAACAACATGGTTTGTACCCGATTTCAAGATTTCTTCACAAAAGGGCTATAAGGAGAGCCCCTAATTAGGCCTCCACTTGGATTTCTTGGGCCAATAGCTCCTTTGTCTTAGAGTTTCAACACCTCTATCCTTAAGAAAAATTGATACATATGACCCATGCTCAAGGATTTTTATGGTCTCAAGGTGCCCACATGCTGTACAACAAAAATAGAAAAATTGAGGGTTTGGTAGGGTTTTATTGGCTACCTATTGTCCCCACTTTTTAAGACACCTTCCACACTTCATCAAGACTCCTCATCCAAAAGTTATAACTATCTCATTCCCTTCTTCAATCCCTTATAAGGGAAAGTCTTCATTCTTCAAGGTTTACTCTCGAGAGCTCTTTCTTTGTCGATAGTCCCTAGCCGAGCATTGCCTAGCTCACCTAGGGCTTGGTCAAAGAATTCTTTGCACTCACTTTTAGGGAACTTTCTTGCATAATATAATACATTAGGGTTTTTAGCCTTGAAATTTAGAAGACCATGGAGTTTCCATGGTGTAGACAAGACTTACAACCCTTTCATGATATACAACTCAAAAACTGGCAACATATAGGTATCTTTGAAGAAATTTACAAATCCTTTCAAAACTTGGTCACAAACTATAAATAATGCATGGAAAATGAAAAAAAACAATAAGAAAACTAAAAAATGCAACAAAATGATAATATCCACATGATTTTCCTCCAAACAATATTAAAAACCAATAAAATCTATGCTAAAACAGTCACAGTTTGCTGCATACATTCCAACAATATGGATTCATATAAGAAATGAGTTGCCAACCTTTGATTAGGGTTCCTCCAAGAATAAAAAGGTTTATCCTTGGGTTAGAGATAGGTTTTATGTATTTTTCAAAGCTTATTTACAAAGTAGATCTTTTAGCAACAATTGGAAAAAGTTACTTAGCAACTTTTAAAAATTTCAAGGAATTCTGGGGCAATTTTTATTGCTTAGGTAGTCTTGTTTTGACTCACATTTCAAGACCATGCTATGCCTTCCCAAAACATCCTTTGGAGTGAAAATTTTACTATCTTGCTTCACCTAAAAATCCCCAAACTCATAATAACATCCCTTCCATAAGGTGGCAGATTTACATAACATTACATTGTTCATGCACTTTAATCTTCTAAACAAGTAGTCTATCTTGAAAGGTTCTTTTAATGCACACCGATGCCTGAAATGCAATAAAAAATCCTAAATCAACCTTCCCCCAAAAAATATCTAAGAAGGATACCAACTCAAAGTCAAGGTACCATTCTCAATAGAGACCAAAGAGGAAACTTTCAGACCTATCCTAGCTTGGACACACAAGCATGAGCTAAATTCCCTTATTGTATTCACATACTTCTTCAAAGAAGTTCATTACACCAAAAATGATATGGTGGGAGCCTTGAAAGGGTGCTCCCACACCACCTCCCAAGAAATTATTCAACATCCTATGAGTGAAAACAATCTTCCAACATCCTATGACTATATTTTCTTTGCAACAACATGTAATTTGTTGATTTTTAGACAACTCTTCACAAAGGGAAGCAGTTATGTTTCAAACCCATGAAATGACTATTAAGACAACCAAGAAGATCATTAAAATCTTCCACCAAATCCATTCAATGATAACATCTAGCTATATAATGTGTAATGACTCTCAAAACACTTAATGAGTCAACTTGTTAACAAAAACAAAAAAAAAGGAAAATAGTTAAGACTAAGGAAATTTGGGTTTATAGGTGACCTCAAGTTCCTTGACCTTAAAAGCAAGAATTACCTTATTACCATAAAAAATAACATGTTCAAAATGATTTGTATGATCACCCCTTTACCTTCTATAATGAGTCTCCATCATTGGATGAGATGAAATATCATGTTGCCATAGTCAAAGATTATTGCCCTATAGCATTCAGTGACTCTTAGGGATGATCTAGTTTAGTGTGCTTGAGAATGTTTTAGTGCTCAATAGGATAGGATGATCTTGGGTTAATGTTTACCTAGCCACTTGAAGCTAAAAAAATAGATAGTTTGATCCCACGATGTAAGGTGAGAGAGATTTGGAAATTGGCAACTTTGTACTAGCCAACACTACAAGTTTTAGGACAACCCAAGATGGCATCGCAAAATCAAAATGGAGTAAGATCTCCAAAAAGAAAGAGAGGTTATTGTAGGTCTCTAAAATAGAGTTCTATAGCACCTAGAATCACATTCATACCTCACATGAGCTCTGAGATATGCCCCATCAAAGATCTTTTGCCTATGGCATTTAGTGACCCTTAGGGATGTTTTGGTTTCGTGTGCCCCAAAATATTTGAGTGCTCAACAAGATAGGGAAAGCTTGGGGCTAGGGTTTACCTAGCCACCTAGAGCTAAAATAATAGATAGTTTTATCCCACAACATACAGTGAGGGAGATTTGACAGTTGGTAACTTTGTACTGGCCAACACTATGAGTTTTAGCATCACCTGAGATGGCATCGCAAAATTAAAAAATATTAAGATCTCAAAAAAGTGAGAGAGGTTATTATATGTCTCCATAACATGGTCCTATAAAACCTAGAATTACATCCATACCTAACATGAGCTCCAAGATATGCCCTATTAAAGATCTTTTCCCTGTGGCATTTAGTGACCCTTAGAGACATTTTGGTTTAGTGTGCCTGAGAATGTTTGAGTGCTCAATGGGATGGGATGAGCTTGGAGCTATGGTTTACCTAGCCACCTAGAGCTAATAGAATAGACAGTTTGATCCCATGACAAATGGTGAGGGAGATTTGGTAGTTGGCAACTTTGTACTAGCCAACACTACGAGTTTTAGCATCATTCAAGATGGTGTTGTAAAATCAAAATGGAGTAAGATCTTCAAAAAGTGAGAGAGGTTATTTTAGGTCTCTAAAACATGGCCCTATATCAACTAGAATCACATCCATACCTCACATGAGCTCCAAGATATTCCTTGTCAAAGATTGCTGCCCTGTGGCATTTAGTGACCTTTAGGAACATTTCGGTTCGGTGTGCTCGAGAATATTTGAGCACTCAATAGGATGGCACAAGTTTGGGGCTAGGGTTTACCTAGTCACCTAGAGCTAATGAAATAGATAGTTTGATCCCATGATGAACAGTGAGGGAAATTTGGCAATTGACAACTTTGTACTGGCCAACACTACAAGTTTTAGCATCACCCGAGATGGAGTTGCAAAATAAAAATGGAGTAAGATCTTCAAAAATAAAGAGAGGTTATTATAGGTCTTTAAAACATGGCACTATAGGACCTAGAATATCATCCATACCTCACATGAGCTCTGAGATATGCCTCGTCAAAGATCACTACCCTATGGCATTTGGTGACCCTTAGTGATGTTTTAGTTCAGCGTGCCCAAGAATGTTTGAGCACTCAATGAGATGGGATGAGCTTGGGGCTAGGTTTTACCCAGACACTTGGAGCTAACAAAATAGATAGTTCAATCCCATGATGAATGGTGAGGGAGATTTGGTAGTTGGCAACTTTGTACTAGCCAACACTACGAGTTTGAACATCATTCGAGATGGAATTGCAAAATCAAAATGGAGTAAGATCTTTAAAAAGTGAGAGTGGTTATTGTAGGTCTCCACAACAAAATCCTATAGTACCTAGAATTGCATCCATACCTCGCAAGAGCTTTGAGATATGCCTTGTCAAAGATCACTACCTTATAGCATGTAGTGACCCTTAGGGACATTTTAGTTCAGCGTGCCCAAGAATGTTTGAATGATCGATGGGATGGGATGAGATTAGGACTAGGGTTTACCCAACCACTCAAAGGTAATGAAACATACAGTTCAATCACACAATGAATGGTGACGAAGATATGAGCAAAATATGTATGCATAGGTCACTTTGTGCAAGATATGAGTAAAAGTTGCTAATTAGGCCAAATTGAGTCTTGTTGATTTTTTGGTCAAGATAGCCTAGGATTAGGTGGTTTTAGTTTTTTTTTAATAGTTTGGAACCTTTTCCAAGTCCTAGAAGTGAGATCTAGTGAACTTTGCATTAGTTGCACTTTTTGTACAAAATTGCAAAAGTTGCTTTAAAATGCAAATCTAACTGGAAACCTTCTAACCTTAAAAAAAATGTTTTCCATGCTCATATACATGAGCATGGGTAGTTACAACTTCCCAAACTTCCATTTTTCAATATTTTTGCAAAAATTGCCAAAGTTGCTCAAGCAACTTTTTGAGCAACATTGCAACTTTGCATTTACAGGACTTGTGAAGCTAGGATACTCAAGTTGGGCATGGTCCCTCAAAGTTCTCATTGAAATATATTAATGATATTAACATAACAACAAAAATCTCATTGCCACCTTTAAATGGAGACTTCAACTTAAATGGAGATTGTCAATTCGAAAACATGTCCCAGCCAAGTAGATGACTGGTTTATAAAGCAACCAATAGGAAATGGGATCATGGAAATGAAATCAATTATTAGAAAGGTTTGGAAACACTAAAATAACTTATTTAAAAATTCTCATCCCTTCACCAATTACAAAACTCATGCCATTCACAAATCAACATGCTACAAGAGGTAAAATTCTTCATGGTGCTTGACCTAGGGCTTGATTGGAAAAATCACAAAATACATCCTCTAGTCTTGAAACCTTGGACTCTTAAAGAGGACCCTACTAACTACTATTTACCAAGTGGGCATGAAATTTCAACCAAGGAAATTGTAGTTAGAGGCCCATTTTTGCTGTGTGAACCAAAATGCTGTCCTAAAAACCTAGTTTCACTAAAAATGCAATAACTTGAGTTAGAAAACATGTAGAATGATGAGACTAAAAGAAAAAGAAAGCCAATTAAAATATCTATCTCAAAAATTCATCACATTTGGTCTAAAAGTCTGTACATTTCATGTAGTGTGCAAACAACAGTAAAAATGACTCAAAAATTGAATTTCTTTCTTTTCAACTTCTTCTAATTCATATATTAATGCTCTCCAGACCTCAAAAATGAGGTATATATATCTCCTATGTATATTTTAATGGTTAGAGCCAATATTTTAATAGTTATAACCTTTTTTCCACTAAGTTGCAAATTTGAGCAACTTTTACAACTTTCAACAATGCAACTTTGCACAAAAAGTGCAATTTTTACATTTTTCACTTGATTCCACTTCTAGGACTTGGAAAAGGTTCCAAAATACCTAAAACCAACTAAAAAAAACTTATTCCTAGGATTTATTGACCAAAAAAATAAAAAACTTAAAATTTTCCTAATGAGCAATTTTTGCTTATAAATTGCATAAAGTGCCTTAAGCATACAAAAATGGTGTCTTTCTTTGACAACCATGGACTTCTCATCCAAGGGTTGTTTATTCTAGCCTAAGTAGGTAAAAAAAAATGAAAACCAAAATATAAACCAAGTGCCTTGGTGCTCTACACCAAGAACATACCCCCAAACATGAATGAAAAGAGAACAATGACCATGGACATAGTGAGATTGGTGAAATGCAACAATAAAACTCTTTGTGTTTGCAAGTTTGCAACAAATGGCATCCAATACCCATACTGCCACACCTAGGTCCAATTTTAAGTTTTCATTTATTTATATGAAGTGTTGTAGATAGTCATTTTCACATTGTTTTTGATGCAGAGCTTACAACCTTCTTTCACCAAAAGCTTCATAAGTGCCTAGTAGCACCCAACCCACTGCAAGATGCCAGTCAAGCTTACCAACCTTTACCCAATGCTGACCACTGTCTCTCCAAGTGGACTCTACTTTTCTAAGGTCTTTTCCCTTCTTTAGGGCTCCTAGCAAACTTGGGTCAATTATAGGTTTTAGGAACACTAGCCCTCAACTAGGCCAAATAAGGCAAAATGTGAAATCTAGTTTCCAAACTCCAAACTTAGGCTAGGATCAACATCAATAGGCTCATACCATAGAGATTCATGCACTTTTAGGGTTCTAACACCCCCAAAAGACCAAATTCCCAAAACTAGGCCTAGAAATCCTAATAGGTCAATTTTTAGTTTTCTATGGCTAACTTCCAAACTTTCCAAATGAGGTATAAAAAAATTACCTTTTTAAATACCCTTTACTAGGTTCTTTAAGACTCCAAAATATCTTTGGCTGAACCTACTCCAGCATCTCCTAACTCCCACTTCGTTCATAGACCTAATAGGCCTAATTAAGTTGGCTTTCCAAAGCAAGTGTGAGGATATGGGTTCATAGAACCAAAAAAACTACATGGAACTCTTCCTCCCCATGTCAAATCTCCATTTCACCCTTTTCCTAGGTCAGATTAGTTGGTTTGGAAGTCTAATCACCACTTCTCCTAGAAATCTAGGTTGAACACGTAGGGATGTTCAGCCTAGGGCTGGCTAGTAAAAATATGAAACCTTCTGCTCTAGGCCTGAAACTCTACCATATCAAATTTCACTCCCCTAACTTGAATCCCTCCAAGTGGCATTAAATTTCAACTATGGGATTGCATGTTAGAGGCACATGTTTGCCAAAACCCTCGAATTCAGCCCCAAACAAGCAACTTGAACAAAAAATGCAATAACTTGAACAAATGGAAAGATAAATCCTTCAAACAAAAATAAAATGAAGCCTAGTTCATCAAGCTATAAAACCATGTCAACTAATCCCTTCTCCCAATCCATACAGTTCCATATAGCATAGAAAAATAGTGAAAATGGTAGAAAATTGATGTTTTATTCATGCAAATGTTCACCAGTCTGTACCATCATGTTGTCCTCTCAATGTCCAACATATTTAAACATGTAATCTATTCCTTCAATGGTCATAACCATATTTCAAATGTTTATGCCAACATACAACCATTTTTGCAACCATATTGCAAAGTTGTCAACATTTTTGCAATTTTGCTTGACAATTTTTGCAATTTTTGATAATTTTTGATAATTTTTGACAACTAATTTCCAATACACCTAAGACTTGACTAAATGACCCTAAGGACTATTAAAATCCTCTAAGGATCAAAAAAATCCTATTTTCATTTAAAAACCACCAAAATTGCTTATTTTTGACCCCCTGGTACAATTTGGCACTTTGGCTTATAATGGCACCTAGAGCCCAATTGACCTTACTTTTTGGTCTTATTAAAACATTCTTATTAATATTTAAAATCCAAAACTAGGATGACTATCCATTTTCCTTGGTGCTCTACATCAGTTTCCTTCAAGAAAAATGATGTAGCCATCCCCTTTATATTCTAACTGTGACTTGGGGATGGATTATTAACATGTATCATATGTAATTATGCATACTAATGCAAGGAACAATTAGAGGATGTAGATGATTGGTGCAAAGTCTACAACCTTAATCCACCAAAACCTTTTTAAGTGCCTAGTAGCACCCAACCCATTGCAAGATGCCAAACAAGGTTTCCAGCCTTTACCCAATGCTAACCTCTATCTCTTCAAGTGGAATCCACTTCTCCAAGGTCTTACCCTCTCCCTAGGGTTCTTAGCAAACTTGGGCTAAAATAAGGTTTTAGGGACACTAGCCCTCAACTAGGCCAAATAGGGAAAATTAGGGAAAATGCTTTCAGGGGTTCAAACAAACACTTTTTTTGTCATACTTAGTCCTATCCCACTAGAATTCATTCACTTTTAGGGTTCCCACACCACCAGTAGACCTATTTCCCACATATAGGCCTAGAAATCCTAATTGGTTTGTTTTTAGTTTCCCCAGGTTGACTCCCAAACTCCCCAAACAATGTGGCAAAAAAAACACCTTTTTGGATACCATTTTCTAGACTCTTGAAGATTCCAAAGACTCATAGGCTGATCCTACTCCATCATACCCAAACACTAACTAGGTTCACAATCCTAATAGGCCTAATTAGGTTGGATTTCCAAAGAAAGTGTCAAGATATGGTGTCATAGAATTAGAAAAAACACTTGGGACTCTTCCTCACCATGCCAACAATTGATTCCACCCTTCAACTAGGTCATTGCAACAAGTTTGAGAGTTTTACACCAATTTCTCTTCAAAATTGGGCTAAACACATGATGATGTTCAGCCTAGGGCCTGTAAGCAAAAATAGTAAACCAAATTTTCTGTCCTTGAAACTCAGCCATATGTAATAATACAAACCTAAATTACTTCCCACCAAATGGCATCAAGATTCCACCATTGGATTGCAAGTTAGAGGGCCATAAGTGCAATCTAGTCAATTTACAGGCTTACCCATGCAACCCTCAGTAAAATGGAAATACCTAACACAAATGAATGGATCAATACCTTAAAATAAATTAAAAATGAAAGATACTTCAAATAAATATCTAGCCATATAAACTTTTCACATGTGTCAATTTGTACACGTCCGTACAATAGCAAAACACAGAAAAATGGTAGAAAATAAAGTTTTCATTGCTTCACAAGACATCAAATTCATACAACCATCACCCATTGAGGCTTGTATGGTCATCTCATACATATATGCTTCTATTCCAATGGTTTTAACCACATTTCAAATGGTGGTTTTAATGTAGAGTTGGTTTTTCAACAAAATTGCAAAGTTGTAATCATTTTTGCAATTTTGCTTGACAACTTTTGCATTTTTTTGCAATTTTTGACATCTTAACTCCTAGACACCCAAAACTTAACCCAATGACACTAAAGACCTTTATAACCTTATAAGAAAGATAAAAATCCTTTTTTCCTTGAAAAATCATCTATATTACTCATTTTTGACCCCTTGGTTTAATTTGGTACTCTGGCTTATAATGACACCTAGAGTCCAATTGACCTTACATCTTGGGTCTTATTACATAATTTTTCAACCTTGTTCCTAATTAACAACTAAGATGACACCTATATATTTTTATTGGTTCCCTACATCAATGATCATCCAACTGGACAAGTTTGGAGTGCTTGGGTGCATGAAAATGCATTAAATTTGATGCCATGAGTATAGTAGCGGGAGATCTACCTAAAGGAGGCCATGGTTTTATGTAAAAAAATAAAATTAATAATCATAAAAATGGTTGAGGATCAAATAATAGTTCCTGGAAGTGATTTCTTGGTCAGATTTGAAGAGACCTTAGTTTTTGGCCTTGTTTGGTGAGGGTTTCATAAAAAAGCACATATATAGAGTTGATGGGTTCAATCTAATTGAAGAATCACCACTTTAGGATCAAATTAAGATAATTTACCAAGTTTTATGGTTGGGGTATAGTTATTTCATATAATTCCTTTGTAAATGGAGGGGTTTTTATGCCTAAAAAGTGGCCCATAGTGTAACAGTAGGGACTTGGTCCAAAATAACCATACCTAATCTTTTCATATGTTATAGAGAAGATAAATGGGTATCCTAATATTCAATTTATTTTCTTGATGTTATGAAAAAATGTGGAGAAAAATGCAAGAGGACAACATTTGAGGGCTAATTAGGGCTTGTAGGCCTATTAGGCTAGGATGATTGGTTTACCTTAGAGATAGACTCTTGGTATTTGGTAAACTAGTTATTTGGGGTGCATTAGGGTACTCAAAACCATTATATTACTAAGAAGTCTTTGGATAAGTCATTTACCTAATTTGGAAAACTTAAGCCTTAAGGTTGCATTTGGAAACCTTTGGGAAAATACATTGTTCGAAGTATTTTCTTATAGAACTTGGAAGGCCCCATCTTGCTCTACATTTCTTTGCCTACAATTTTCTATAAAAAAACATATGTAATCATACCCTAAATACTTGATTGCAAGTGTAGACGAGATATAATATGCAATTGGGTCCTAGAGCTACACTACAAGTTGTAAGTTCAATACATGTTATATGTAGTCAAGTCTCAAATACTTAACTATGATTGTGTTAAGAGGGTGATATGAAATTAGGTCTTCAAGACTAGATTTTAGGGATGCAAGACTTAACCCAATGACATATGAAGATGCTTAAAGAGATTGCAATCAATTCACAGAGACTTGATTATAATACATGCCTATCAACATAGAAGGATGACTTATTGGTTGGGTCTTAAGGCCTTCCAACCACTTAGGCATGAGAAAATTGCAATCAAGTTTGTGAGACCCAATTTAATTTTGTTAATGCATGTAACTTATGACTTGTAATTGATGTCAAGGACCTTGACTACATATGAGAACTAAGACAAACTATTCACATGTTGAGATTCAAATATTGACCTATACACTAGTAACTATGAGGATAATGCAAAGGAATTAAAAGACATAAAAAAAGGGCTTAAGTGATGCAAGTGGTATGGTACTAACAAGGTAAAAGCTACAAGAACAACCTAACAAGGTTTGATAGCCCAAAAAAGGCTCAAGACCCCACACTTGCACCTTGACAACAAATATTTCTTAATACAAGAAACCTGCACTAGACATGGAACCAAGAACTTAGCCTCAAGAATTGATGTTCTTACATCAAAATAGGCATATGGACTGGAATTGAAGACCCCAAATTGAGAAAAGGACATAGTTCTTTCATTAACCTCTTGGATTCCTATTAGCCCAAGGAATGAGACTTAAGTCTGCAACTTGTACACTTAGCATGAAAAGAAAAGAATAACACCAAGATTACTTCCTATTTCTAATGTACTATCAGATTCCAAAGTGGAGAGATCCCATTAGCAAGTTGTCAAAACCCGTGGGGACAACATTTAGACACAAGGGCTAATTAGGCCACATTTACAAAGGAGGTACCATTTAAACACATGATAAAAACATGATACCAATTGGAGATGTTGAAAAATGATCCAAATATGCTAACTACCAAGTTATAGACCATAATATGGAGTTTTGAGGCCTTAAAATGATGGGACAACAGGTTTGTGTATTGATGCATACAAGGTATATGCATATAGGGCATCATGTTTCTTCCTTCTCCTTGCATCTTATCACCTAAAACCAAAAGCATCTTAAATTTCATTAAAAATAAAAGGATTCCACCAAAGGCCATAATTTTCCTATGGTGGAATCTCACATTATATCTTGATTTCAACCAAAACCCTTGAAACCCTTGAATTTTAGGTTGTAGGCACTAAAATATGAATAACTTGAGTTCTACAAAATTTGAAGACCTCATAAAAATTGCATTAGAAAGGTGATTCAATATCTATCCAACGATACTAAGAAAAGATCCCTAAGCATCCATACACAACCATACCATGTAGAAAAACAACCCAAAATGTAGAAAACAAGGTTCCTTTTATTGATTTCAATGCCAAAAATGTATATTGTAACTTCCACCTACTTGAAAGGGTTATATGAAGGTCTTCCCCAACTTATCCAACCATATTTGAAAGTTTGTGACTATTGGAGGAAAGATTAGAAGCATTTTTGCTTAGTTATGCAAAAAGTTGCAAAGTTGTATAGTAACTTTTGAAATGTTAATGCATTTTTTGCATTTTAGTGCCTAAAAGGAATTTTAATCACTCAAATGAATCTAGATTGACCAAACACAACTACTAGATCCTAGATTATAAGTATATGTATTCAAATTACATAAATTGTGCCCTTGTGACTTCATTGAGCAACGAGTTCATAATATACCCAAATTGCTAATGGGCCACACAAAAGGGTTAAAGGTGAACCTAAGAGGCCCAAACACCCTTATTTCATCATTCCATGTGAGAGTGCTCCCGCACCACTAAGAGTCATGACCCACAATGCAAATGGATTTTTGTGTAGATTCATGATTAATTCTTACCAAGCAAAAATCAAGAGCAACATATTGAAAGGTTTTGCTAAAAAAAATTAATGTTGATGATGACCTTCAATCTACCTTTGAACCCTTTTAAAGAAGTCAGATCTCAATATACTTCATTATTTAAGATGAACCAATATGTGCATTGTTCAATTCACTTGCTTCATATGTTCTTTACTCTTTTCTCTCCCCACCTATATAATTCAAACTTCTACTACATCCAAAATACTTTCTAACACTTCCAACTTGTGAAATTGGCTATCCCTTAGCAATTCCATGCCAGGGACCCTTCCCTAAGCTAGAGACTTATCCCTTAAGTTGTTCATTTCCCTATGGTAAGGTTTTCCTTGACTTTTATGCCAATTAGTGACTCTTCCAAATACATTGTGACTTCCTACACCCTAGCTATCACACCTAGGTCTAATGACCCTTATTAATGCAGAGCACATGGCCTACTTTTGCCACTTGGTTCTTAAACCTCTAAGGGTACCCAAACCCACTTCATAATGATGTCTTGGTTACCAACCTTTGCCAAATGATGACCTTTATTTATCCAAGTGGACTCCACTCTCCTAAGGTCCTTCCCTTTTCCTAGGGCTCTTGGCAAACTTGGATCAAAATATGGCTATAGGGACACTTGCCCTCAACTAGGCAAATTAAGGAAAAACAAGTAAAAAGTTTTCAAGACTTCAAACTTAGACTTGATTTAAAATTTCTAGGATTAAACAACTAGGATTCATGCACTTTCAAGGCCCAACACCTTCTAAGGATCAATATCCCCAACTTAGGCCGAGAAATCCTAGTAGGTTAAAATTAAGTTTTCCTTGGAAAACTTCCAAACTCTCCAAAGGACAAGGCCAAATTATCACCTTTTCAAATACATTTTACCTAGTTCTTGAAGACACCTAAATATTTTCTAGACACCTAAATATTTTCCCAAAGACCCCAAGGCATTTAAATCTACCTAAAGACCTACAAACTCCTTATTGCATACAAAATAACTTAAATTCCTCAAATTTGACCTTTGGTTCAATTTGGTATCCTGGCTTATAATGACACCAAGGATCCAATTGACCACTCTTTCTCTCTCTCCCTCTCTCCCTATTCAATCTAGTGAACCAACTAGATCTACTCTACATTTTAATATCTTAAGTATTTCCTTGTGGTCTAACTCATGAACTTTTCAAAGAATCTTATTATGTGGTTTTCCACCATATTTTATCATGTGGACATATGATGTGACAACAAGGTTCAAATAATGAAGAATCTTCCTCTCTGTTTGCCAATCCTTAAATAACCACAAGTTAGGTTTCTTCATAGAATATTGTCTAAGCCATGTCCTGATAACAACCATTGCACTAATATGGTACTCTAAACCTTCACCATCTATAACTAAGTGATCTAATTTTGGTTTGGCTTGGACACAATGACACAAATAATAATCTGTCCCTTCTTCATTGTCTTTAGGTGTAATAATAACAAAAACATGGTTTATAGTGACAAATGTACAAAATGCAGTCATTAATTAAGAAAACACTTAGGTAAAAGTTATAAAGTTACATATTGAAATTACAAAGATATATATATATATATGTATATATATATGTATGTATATATATATATATATGTATATATATACATATGTATATGTATATATGTATATATATATGTACATATATATATATATGTACACACACACACACACACATATATATATATGTACATATATATATATATATATATATATATATATGTACATATATATATGTAGATATATATATATATATATATATGTACATATATATATAAAACTAGGTTGCACTAGATCAGACAAGTAGTCAAAGTTAATAGACAAATCCATCTCTACCATTTCTAGTGCTTGTGGGGGATGATAGTTGTCAATTGGGTCCAAAACCTGTATATCCCATTTGTCCACCCATTTAGATGACTCACAGTCATCCCAATTTTCCTTTGCACATGATGGATAATAGCATGCCATTTTTAATGTTGGATACTCAATGAACCTACATCAGAGCTTCTAAAAGAGTGCAAATTACTTGATCTTGTTAGTGTGAAACAATCCTCATATGGTGCAATGTTGGTATTATCTATCAACCAAAAAAATCTATGAACTATAGACTCACCTTCCTTACCTAGACCCATTGTAGTGTTACACCAATGGACGATGGATTTTGCATTTGTAAATATTGCTCCATATTTGTACTTTAGTTATTCACAAGCTAAGGCTCTTTTGAGGCATGCACCTGCACCATTGTGCTCTCCCTTTACATGACCAACCTCTGTGAAATTCTACATATATTGAATTCTACACAACCTATGCATCCTGCTCAACCAATAGAACATCTGTGCATTCTTGAATTGAGATGCACAATTGTCTAACCAAATAATGTGCTAATAATATGGTATGCCCTTGTTACCCAAATCTCCATAAAATATTTGAAAATAACCATGTATAGACTCTGTAGAATGTGATCAATCATTGCTAATGTAAAAATGGTACTCCCTCAAAATCTTCCTATCATCCTCTATACTTGTAGGTGAATGCATGAATGTTACGTGAACAAATATGGAAACTTATTGAGAAGTATAATACTTTGCTTGTACCTCATTTTGTGGTTGTAGTGCTTAGCTCTCTACAAAGTCTACAATCGAAACAATGGTATCTAGTGTAAATGTATCCTTGCATAACTTTAATTGCAAATCTAGCCATTAAGCTCTATGTGTATGCCTTGCATACTAGTAAATAATCTTTTCACAAAAAATCTTCATGAACTCATATGTTGGAATCTGTTCAATGACTAAATCACATCTTTTACCTTGTTTCCCATCTTTTAGAGCATTGTATGTGTGGAATGTGGCCTCAAAGTTCACAAACAAACTTCAACATGGTCATGTATGTGGATTCATCCTATAATGAACATTAGATTGTTCACCCAAGAATAGTCTTGCAAGGTGACCTGTTGCCTTGTATCTAGAAGGATTTTGCCTCTTAATGTCCTTAGATATGAGGTTTAGGCAACTAGATCCTCTAAGAATGAAGGATTTAAGAAGATTAACCTATATGCACATGCAAGTAATCTAAATGATTATGCAATTATTCTAAGAACTTCTAAAGCAAACTAGATTAAATGTATGCATATTAACACTATATGATATTAAGCTAAGAAATGAAAGTCTATGAAAATATAGTGACCTTGGATGAGTATGTATTTTAGTAGCAATTCAATATTTATAATTTTCAACCTCATTAATGAGGAATTATGAGTCCCTTAAATAGAATTCCTGAAATCCATCAATGAGTGAGATTAACTCAGATCAATAGTCAAGATTGAAGCAAAGATTTAGTTAAGATGGAAACTTCCTTGTGCAGGTGAAGTGAATTGTTTCTAATCTGAGTGTGATGAGTAGTTATCCAAACTTGTCATGGGTGTGAGATCAAGTTAACTAAATTGATTCCAATTTGAGAGATAGTTCACTCAGAGTTTCCATTTAGAACTAAAAAGTAGAATTAGGAAAGATATTTAATTTAATAAAATGAGATATGACCTCATAAACACCTTTTCTATTTAATTAAATAATTTCATTCAATTAATTAGAATAAGCATATTTATTAAATTAAATAAATTTAATTCCTTAGTACATCAGTCTTAAGTGATAATTTAATTTAATAAAGTATAAATACTTTGGATTAAATTAAACTTAAATCAAATAGGTTCAATGCAACTAATATGAGTAAATACTATAGGAATTATATAATAAGTATGATGAACATAGGCTAGGGTTTTCTGCATCTAATAGTTAGGTCAAGTAGCGAATGCTAGAACAAGAATTTTTCTAATGAAATAAGACTTTAGCTTTGATTAGATAGACCAGAATTGGTATAATGGCAATGAGCTAATTTTGGGGTATTACATTTTGCCCCTCTTTGAATGAATGTGCGAGCAACACGTTTAATTCAAAGAAAATCAAAAAGTATAATGCATGGATCAAGAAATGAGATTGGTTCTAAAATTGATTCTACAAAGACCAGTTTTTAAGGACCATCTCTAGAATGAAGCTTAATCCAAAGGAATCCAAGTAGAGCACCTAGATACCTATAGTGATAAGCATTTTAAAAATCTCCAGAATGGAGCTTAACCTTTAAGGATCCAAATAGAATGTTTGGATACTCGAGATCTGATAGCATTTAAAATATTATCTCCAAAGTAGAGCTTAGTCTTTAAGGATCCAGATAGAACACCTAGATACCTAAGATTTGATAGCATTTAAAAAACTATCTCCAGAATAGAGCCTAATCTTTAAGGATCTAGATAGAACACATAGATACTTGAAATTGATAGCATTTAAAAGATTATCTCTAGAATAGAGCTTAATCTTTAAGGATCTAGATAGAACACCTAGATACCTAAAATTGATAAGAATTTAAAAGATTATCTCTAGAATGGAGCTTAATCTTTAAGGATCTAGATGGAACACCTAGATACCTACAATTGATAAGCATTAAAAATATTATCTCCAAAATGGAGCTTAATCTTTAAGGATCTAGATAGAACACCTAGATACCTAAAATTGATAAGCATTTAAAATATTATCTCCAGAACAGAGCTTAATCTTCAAGGATCTAGATAGAACACCTAGATACCTGAAATTGATAAGAGATCAAGAATGAGGCTTGATCCTTAGGATTTGAGATTTTGATTGTCCCGATATCTGTAATCAACCGATGACAAGATGAAATAGATGACAATGATGTCAAAAAGAGGGAAACAAGATGCCCTGAGTGATGAGATGCCCCAAATGATTAAAACATAAGATGGGAACAAGATGCAATAAGGATTCAATGATGTAATCATCCTACCCCATTGGGAGTGAAATCGAAAGATGACACATGAGAAATATGATGTAGAGTAGTATGTTGAGAGATATAGAAGAAATATGAGATTTAGTAGAATGTAGAAGGGATCAGGACAATCAGAAGAAAATTTAGAGTTGATTTGAAATGATTTAGAGGTCCAGAAGACCAAGTTTGACCAAAAGTTGAATAGATTTGACCATAGTTGACTTGAGTTGACTTTTTTCAAAATAAATTTTGAAAGTTTGAAGAAATTTTGAGTTGAAAAGGTTCCAAAATTCATAATGTATCAACAAAGTCTAGATTGCACAAGTGTTTGATCGCATCGGTCCCAAAATTTTAAAACACATTTTTGGGCTGCCTAGGTGTGTTAGATTTCGAATTCAATCCTAATAATGGATTTAGAATGGTCAAATTAGCCAGGGGTGATTTTTGTGCAAATCACAACACTTTGAAAAATTAGGTCAACACCTATGTAAGGGCCCAAGGGGTCATTTTCAATTCATTTGCACCTTTTGTCTTTTGTGAATAGGAGCTCTAAGAGGAAGATGGTTGTGAATGTGACATATCACCGTTTTGAGCACTCTCGATGACACAGTTGGTTAGTGGACTATGGACCACCCATGAGTAGTTGATAACGATCCATTGTACTTTCATTTTCATGCATTTTGAAGTCATTTATTACATGTTTAGCATGTTTTTAGGTAGTCAACATTGATCTTTGTACAAGATGGTCCTTTCTCATGCAAAGGCAGTCTCTTCTTGCATGAAGATTCACTAACCCACTGTACCTTCATGAACATCAGTGGGGATTCTCACACAAGAGATACCCTTTTCTTGTGTGAAGAATGTTAGAATTTTGTGCAAGTGGTTGTCACCTTTCATGTGACACTGTCTCTCTTCATGTGAAAACTTATTTCTTCATGTGAGAGAGTCTCTCTTCATGCAGGGTTTTGATCACATGTTGGAACTTACATTTTTTTGCATGAGGATGTGTTTTCTCTTGTGAAGATGCCCATTCTCATGTGAGACAAAACATCTTTGTACGAAAATCTATGACAACAGTGTGTTAAAAATTTGCATTTTTTAATGTCTTTAACATGATTTTTGCATTTGTTTATTCATCATTCTAATTTGTTGATCAAGTACTGACCATTTTCTTGTCATTGTTTTTTATTTGTGTATGTAGGAGGTTTTCGATGATGTTTCATTTAGGTCCCACTATCTGTCATATGGAGCTTTGTTGTAGATCCTAGATGCAGAGGACATGGCTCATATAGATAGATTGGGACTCACTTATCTATGTTGGATCCTAGCATTGCTGGTGAATTAGGACCTGTTGACTGCATTGGTGGAGTGTTTCCATTTGGAAATGAACACCTTCCACCTTCCTCAGGGAGAGATGACTATGACTCTGGAGGACATATACAAGATCCTATGGATCCCCTTCCATGAGCCAAGAGTGACCTATGACACAGTGCCCTGGGCAAGTACAGAGGCATTGTGCACCATTTTTGGGAGATAGTCAGCGATTGGATGGGCCATCACGTGGGATGAGCTTGTCCACACATATGGGTAGAAACACAGATTGGACACAGTTTTGGCTATATTCCTTAGCTACTTCTTGGTACCTAACAGAGGGAAACATGGACTAAAGTGTGGCTGGGAGATTATGCTATAGAGGATGTTGGATTCACTAGAGAGATTCAGATGGGGCCAATGCATACTCACCCATATTTTCTATGAGATGCATGAGATAATGTACCATGAGTGAAAGAGTATGGCTGCTAGTGTGTACATTCTATAGGTCTAGGCATGGGAGCACCTGCCAGTCACACGATTAATTTTTGAGGATGCCCAGGAGCCTACAAAGCCATACATTTGCAAATATAGAGGATTAAGACAGAGTAGTGGAGGGCTCATCTCAATGATCTAGTCTCCATCATATGGTGGCCCTGACAAGAGACTGAGGAGTGGGATGATGCTCCTAGGGAGCTCAATTGGATGTTTTTCTCATGACCACTAGTGGGCAAGACTACACAGATCATCAAGTGATTTTCCATCGGCTGAGTATGGAGGTAGTATGGGAGGCAACAGGACATCTCCTAAGAGTTTTGTGCCTATGCATGAGCTGCAAAGCATCTAACATGGGGATGTCCAATGAGGCTAGATTTAGGGTAGTCAATGATTGATGCATGTAACCTAGTTGTGACACAGTGGGATTACCATCCAAAGGTAGTGGATGCAGGGGTGATGGCAACATATTAGGAATATCTTATCGATCACCTCATCCCATGGTTTACAAATCCCTTAGGGGGAGTAGTGCTAGGCCCATAATAGGCATTAGCATAACAGCAGTAGGCTCCTCTATATCAGGCTCCTAAGTAGTAGGTTCCACAGGGCCCACTACTAGAGATGCGACAAAGAGTGAGATAGGTGGAGATCCCTACACAATAGATGGGATCAGATCCAAGGGTTGGGGGTAGAGATAGAGGGCAGAGGCGATGGCAGAGGTTGAGGGTGGAGGAATAGGCACCCATTGAGTAGGCTTCAGAGATGCTCGATGAGGAGATGTAGGAGTAGCCTACCACAGGATCTTAGGAGATGTTTTGATGATAGAGAGAGAAAATCTGAAGCTTCCTGGCAGATCAAAGAGTCATAGATTGCAGTAGTGATGACGGATGCACAGCTAGTAGAGTGAGATCAGGAGATCCTAAGATTGTAGAATTAGGTAGAAGTAATTGAGTAGAGGGTGGAGATGCTACAAAATGAGGTTAGATTGTAGATGGCCCAAGTAGCTTATTATTTCTTAGCATACTCTATAGTTGTGCCCGATGAGGCTCAGTAGGTTCCTTGATTTTCCTAGTATGCCCAAGATTCTGGGGGTGCTCGCCCTCTAACAAGACTAGATATGCCACTTCCTCCCCCTCTTCTAGCTATAGGGGGTGATGGCATAGGTCACAGTTAGCTCTTGATTACCTTGATCCCCAATTTTGATTCTGGCTATGTATCCCTTGGTGTGCTAGCACCATTTTGTACCATTTTGATTGATAGCGCTCAAGTAGTGCCCTTTTTAATACCAAAACATTATATATATATATATATATATATATGCATATATATATGAGATTTTGAGCCGAGTATCACTGTGTACATGTCATTGTCCATGTTTGCTTTACCTTGATGTATGTGAGATACTGATGATTATTGGATGCATGTGTTGTGTTATGGATGCATATGTACTTTGATGTGATGTGACATAACTATGTAGTGTAGATAATATGAGTATATGGATGCAATGTATATGGAAATGAACTAACATCTCATGTAGTATTGTGTGTTTTTGCTTGACAGTGACAGGTATTCCATCGACAAGTGCAAACCAATGAACCAAATGCTTGTGTAGCCATGGAGATTCTGGATACGATTGAAGAGACCCCCAATCTCCCATCATGAAGAATAGAGACAAAATTTCCACTGAATCACATGCTTATGTAAGTGAATTATGTGATGCAAGACTAAATTAAATGCAACCCTAGGTCTAGTTACCGAGCTCTGACAATTTATCATCACTAGACATAAATGAAGCATATATATCCTACAATTACCAGTTACTTTACAATCATGGAAATATGAATAGGACATATGTCATAGGTTTGTTGGGATTAAATGTAAGAATTTGAGGCACAAGAAGCCCAAATGACCAGAACATTTGTCCCTTTTAATATAGCAAGTTAACATAAACATCAAAGCATCAATGCTAAGATGACCAAAATGTTGCTTGCATGCAGACACACCAAACACATGAAAGATCCTTCTTATGCTAAGTAATCAGTAAGTAGTATGTCTGCAATGGCCTTTGCATCTGTAACCTAGGACAAAAATGTGTCATATATACTCATAGTGATCTGTATGTTCACTTAGTAGGATGAGTATTAGATATTACTGTAGCATAAAGAATTCACTTCAACAGACAAGGAGAAGTATCAAACATACTAATTTTTCCAATTAAGAGGAGTCAAGGTACACATGGCCATCCAACATAAGATGGAGGCCCTTATAGTGGACACACCTCTTTCATGAATGTTTCAAATGTTGTCAAACTAAACCGCATACAAAAAACAAAGAAAAGACCATGCCCCCAGTCTTCACTTCTCTAGTCGATAAAGAAATCATCGAGTCATTTGAGAGGAAATGAGAAATAAAAAGCACTAAAAACAAAGAAAAGATCAAGATATCCAAAGAATTTCAGCATCATGAGTTCATTTTTGTGTCATAAGACTGATGTCAAGTTTTAGTGTCTAGAACATGTTTGAAAGAAATCTCTTTGGTAGGGTGACAACAGTAGGTAGATGCATTCAAGATGACTGGTGACTAAGGTCAAGGAGGAATCTTTGAGGTAAAGAACCTAGGAGGATTGAGTGATAGTAGATAGACATAGCTAGGAGGACTGGTGACTAAAGCAAGAGAGATCTTCCATAAAGAAATCTAGAGATGTGACCCAAGCAATAGTAGGTAGACATAGCTAAAACAACTAGTGACTATTTCAAAAGAGATTCCATGAGGAGAATCTTGAAAAGAATGACACTTAGCAACACTAGGCAGACACAACTAGAACAATTGGTGACTGTCGTGAAAGAGATTCTATGAAGAGAATCTCAAAAAGAGTGACATTTAGCGACAATAAGTAGACATAGCTAGAACAACTGGTGACTGTCACAGAAGAGATTCTATGAGGAGAATCTCAAAAAGAGTGACATTTGAGGAGAATGCCCCGAAGCTATGAGAAGACTCAATCCATGGATACATGAGCTAAAAGCAAGAAAAGTAGGAAAGCAACTGTACAGAAAGCAAAAAGATGCACTGCAAGATGGTTCATTGGGAACAAGAGGTGCCTATTTACCAAGTTTTCACCTTCTTGGCAGAAATTCTCTTTTTTTGCTACCATGATGCCTATTTCTAGGTTTTCACCAATGGCACTTTTCTTGTTTTTCAATTTTTTTGTATTTTTCTCTTTTTGATTTTTTTGTTTTTTTTGGATTTTTCAATTTTTTTTTGTGTTACCAAGGTGCCTATTGCTAGGTTTTCACCAAGGTAACAATTTTTTTAGGACTATTTCTAATTTTTATGATTTTTTTAGGACATATAGATATGTACAAAAAGCTACTGATATTAGATCAACTGTAAAACTACTTTAGGTGGAGAGTGTTGACAAGTTCCTTGAGCATTTCTCCTTTGGTTGTGGAAAGTTGATAAGCACTAGATCCATATATTGTAGTAATGATGTAAGGATCAAGCCAATTTGGTTCAAACTTCCCTATTTGGACTCGTTACTATTGATTCTTAGGATTCTCTCTCAGGATGAGATCACCCAGCTGGAAGTCACATGGCCTAACCCTCTGATTGTAGCTTCTTGACATTCGTTGTTGATATGCTCGCAGATGATCACTCGTCACTTGTCGATGTTCATCCAGTAACAATAGCTCTTGCAACTGAGCTATCCTATAGTCATCATTAGTAATAAGACCCTTCATAGAGATTCTCAATGTAGGAATCTCAACCTCTACTGGAAGGACAACATCTGCCCTATACACCAAAGCAAAGGGAGTCATGCTTGTTGGAGTTATGATGCTTTTCCTATACACCCACAAGGCTGGATTAATCTAGAGGTTCCAGTCTCTTCCTGATTTTTTGACTGTGCAATGAAGAATTTTGAGGATTTCCTTATTGGATGCCTTAGCCTAGCCATTACCCTAGGGGTAGTAAATGGAAGACCAATTTTGTGTGATTTTAAATTTCTTGCATAGTTCCTTGAGGTCTATATTATTGAATTGTCCTCCATTGTTAGTAATGATTGAGGATGGTACACCATATCTGTAGATGATGTAATTTTAGATAAAAAGAGCTACAATTTTGCCATCAGCAATTACAATAGGTACTGTCTCTACCCACTTTGTGAAGTAATCTATAGTTGTGATGATGAACTTATGTCCATTAGAAGAGGTTGGGTGGATCTGACCCACCAAGTCGAAGGCCCATTGTTGAAATGGCCATGTTGTAGTAGAGGGAATCAACTCTCTAGCTGGAGCATGGATCAGATTCCCATGAAGTTGACACTATTTGTAGGATCTAGCATACTTGATAGCTTCTTGCTCCATTTTAAGACAATAGTAACTAACTCTAAGGAGTTTGCAAGCTAGTGTCATTCCATTTGAGTGAGATCTGCAAATGCCCTCATGAACATCAATTAGTGTTCCTTTGGATTCTTCAAGTTCTAAACACCTAAGGAGTGTTCTTTTGAGAGATCTCCTATATAGATCATCAGTAATAATGACATAATGCAAAGCATTATGGATTAGATAACATTTCTCATTTCAGGTTAGACCTTCTGGAATGGTTTGATTACGAAGATAGGAATAAATGTGATGGTAGTGTGATGATTGTTGTCCTACAAGAGAACATATCATCCTATAATTAGGGGTGTTATAGGCTAGGTAGTGTAACACGTCCACCAAGAACTCATGTCAGAGATCATTTTTAGGCATCTGTAGCAAGGAAGCCAAAGAAGCCATGGCATCGACCACTTTATTATTTTCCCATGGAACTTGTTGGAAGGTGATGTGTGCAAAATACTTCTTTAAGTCATCAACCATGTGAATGTAAGGAATTAGTTTATCATCCTTTGTTTGGTACACATCATTAACCTGGTTGATGACAAGCTGAGAGTCACCAAAGATATCTATCTAATCCACTCTCGATTTGGCTGCAATTTTCATTCCATTGATCAAAGCCTCATATTCAAATATATTGTTTGTACAAGGAAACATAATCTTGTATGCTTTGGGAAATGAATATCTCTGTGGTGTAATGAAGAGCAATCCAACAACTAATCCTGATTGTGTGAAGGACCCATCAAAGAACATAACCCATGCTTGGTGTGTGAGTGTCAGAATTGACTCATCAGGGAAATCAATGTTCATTGGTAGGAGACTTTGCATGGGTGCATTGGCCAGCTGATTTGTAATTTCTTGTCCCTTGATAGTCTTGCATTCAACACATTGAATGGAAAACTCACTGAGTATCATAACCCATTTTACCAATCTTCCTATGAGAGTTGCTGTACTAAGCAAGTACTTGAGTGGATCTATTTTAGCCACAAGCTGCATAGTGTGGGCAAGCATGTAGTGTCTCAACTTTTGGGAAGCAAAGACAACTACCAAGCAAGCTTTCTCAATGATGCTATAATTCCTCTCATAAGAGATCAATGTGTGACTCAAGTAGTAAATAGCTCTTTCTTTGTTGTTGTCTTCTTGAGCTAATAGGATTCCTATAGATGTTTTAGTTGCTGAAATGTATAAAAGAAAAGGCTTCCCATGGATAGGAGGCATCAATATTGGTAGATTGACAAGATATTATTTGATCTATGTTAAGCTTTTCTCACAATCCTGACTCCAATTGAATTTCAGACCCTTATGTAAGGGCTTTGTGAAAGGTTGTGATCTATCTGCCAATTATGAGATAAACCTGCAAATAGACTGGAGCCTTCCTTGTGGACCTCTCATTTGACTAATGTTTCAAGGTGGTGGCATGTCCATTATTGATTTTACTTTCTTTGGATCTACCTCAATTCCTTTTGTAGCGATGATGTATTCCAAAAACTTTCCTAATGTAACACCAAATGTGCATTTCTTAGGATCGAGTCGCAAGCTAAATTTTTCCATGTGATCTAGGATGGGTCCCAAATCTTGAAGATGAGTATTGCATTTAGCACTTTTGACCAAGGTATCATCCACATAGTCCTCCATGGTCTTATGCATCATGTCATGGAAAATTATTGTAACAACCCTCTGATATGTAGCACTGGCATTCTTCAACCCAAATGGCATTACATTCCAACAAAAGGTTCCCCATACACATGTGAAAGACATTTTCTCCTGGTCTTCTGGAATATTTTTTATCTAATTATATCTAGAAAACCCATCCATAAGTGAGTACATCTCATAGCCGGTCGTCATGTCCACTATCATATCAATATTAAGGAGCAAAAAGTCATCTTTAGGACATGCCAAGTTGAGATTATGGAAGTTAGTACAAACCCTGATAGATTTATCATTCTTGGAGATTGGAACAATATTGGATATCCACTCAGCATAATCACTTGCACAGATGAAACCATCTTTTAGAAGTTTGTCTAGTTCTACTTTGACGAGCAATGCAACGTGAGGATGCATTTTTCAAAGTTTCTATTTAACTAGTTTGATGCTTGGTGCTATGGACAAGTGATGCATGATAAGATTAGGATCTATTCCTAGCATGTTAGAGTATGTCCAAGCAAAATTTATCTTCTTTTCTTTGAAAAAGGAAATGAACTCTTCCTTTTCTTTAGGCGATAATGATTGTTCTAGATGTATCATATGAGGATGTTCTTCTGTACCCAGGTTAATTGGCCATGTTGGCTCTATCAATACTGATGATCTCTCCTCAAAGTGACTTGGAAGTGCATCAAATATCTCATCCACGGGCACCTCAGAGAGGATTTCACCCTTGGATATGTCTTTTGTTTTTACTTTTTTGGGTTCCGACACTACCACAATGTGGTTTTCACCACTGGACCTTTTGCATTTTTTCCTTTTAATTGTATGACTAAGATATTTGATGAAAACTTCAATCATATTGATGCTTTTTTCATTGCTAGAAGACATTATAGGTTCAATAGAATTTAGGTAACAAGTGAGAGAATAGTCATTCTGGAATGTAGGGACTTCACTAGATGTATTAGGGTTCTAGTATATAAGCTCAGGATGTGTGAGTGAGAGAGTAGTGGTTGGTTCAATTGCATTCATAGTATAGTCATTAAGTGCTTGGACTAGCAATTCAAGACCTATGAAAACTTCATCCACAAATGTGTTCAGATGCCTATGAGTAAAAATGTTAGCAATTGACGACTCTAGGACACTAGTTGGATTAGACCCATTTGACCTAACCCTAGATGTTTCACCTGCTTCAATTTGGTTTTCATAGACATGTACTTGGTCAATGTCTTTATCAGTTGTCACTTCTAAAAGAGAGTCAAACTCATATTCCTTAGAATCAATGCTACATGGCAAGAGACCATAGAACTCCCCGATAGTGATAGGGACATACTCGCCTTCATCATCTGGGTTCTTACACATATACTCAATATGTAATGACTAACTAGATTCTCCCTTTTTTGAATGATCTTTGGGTTACTCAATATTGTCCTTAGAAGAATCATTGGTATCATCCATAGTGCTAACACATGGCACAAAGTTATCTAGCTCAGCAAAGAATTTATTGAGATCATGAGGAATAGGATGAGGATAGGAATCCTCATCATTAAATTGTTCCTCTTGAGTCTCTAACTCAGCTTGTGACTCATTTCTAGATGAACTCTTAGGTTCTAGTATGAATTTATTAGGTCCCAAATGGAAAGGAATCTTCTTAAATCCTAGGCTAGTTGTATCAGTATTGCTTCAAGTTGTTGCCTTGATAGGATCAATTAGGCCATTATTATTGCACCCATTAGGGCCAGTTCCCTTGTACCCAAAATGCTTCATAAGCCTAAGACTAGGTCCATATTTCTTAGGAGTGATTTCTTGAGCTTGCTCTATTAAGTCTAATAGAGCCTCTTCTCTGTAAAGCCATGCAGCAATTGCTCTATTTTCACTTTCATCCTCTAAGGGAACTATGGCCTTTAAAAAAGTACCATTATACTTGGTTTGAGGTGTCAGCATGAATGGCTTCTTTGGCTCTGCAGGTCTCTCATAACAATGAGGAGACTCTAGAAGAGATGTTAATGA
Organism: Cupressus sempervirens; assembly: GCA_028749045.1. Lineage (NCBI taxonomy): Eukaryota > Viridiplantae > Streptophyta > Pinopsida > Cupressales > Cupressaceae > Cupressus > Cupressus sempervirens. The sequence goes on along the minus strand of CM053784.1, from coordinate 185,471,882 downwards.
CATCATTGGTTCAATATGATACTCTCTTATGCCAATTTCTTTCAGTTTGAATGACTACTTGATTTGTTTCAACTTATTTTCATGATAATAAGTGGATTCATAGTTAGCAGGGATGAAGGTTTCACTAGCTTTGAGCATATTGCAGGTATAGCTAGTAGTGGTAGGAATAGTAAATTTGGAGCCATGAAATGGGAATTTGATGCATTGGTGACATATGGATGCTACAGTGTGCATCTAATGTATCCATGGCCATCCTAACATAATGTTGTAAGCCAAGGGAATGTCAAGCACCTGACAGGTGACATCCCTTTTTACAAGACCAATACGAATGGTTAAGAACACCATACCTAGAGACTTTTGTTCCACTTTGTCATACTCTTTGATGGTTATCTTACATTGAGGATCAATAGAGTCCTCAAAATAATTCAATTTTCTAAGTAGAGTAGCAAAGACAATGTTTAAGCCAGTGCTATTATCAATGAGTACCTAATGAACACATATCTGATGGATCATAACCTCAATGTGTAGAGGTTGATTATGAGGGTGACTCGGTGAGTTATCATCCTCCTCAGAGAAGGTCATAAGATAAGGTGAGGTCAGGTGACCTACCATGGATTTAAATCACTCAAGATTAAGATCTTGAGTAACATTTGCCTCAATAAGGGCTTTGTCTAGAATCTACCTATGAGCAAGCGAGAGTCTAAGCAACTCAAAGATAAATATCTTAGCATTAGTTCATTTTAGTTGATCAAGAACACTATAAGTGGTTGCTGTTGAGTTTTTTGTGAGTTTTGCACCTTTTCTAGACAAACCAGCAAGGGCTTTGTCTTTGTGTTGTTTAAGATCAAAAGTAGAAGGTGCAGGGCCTTTCAGCACCAACTTGGCATGATAGCAAGTAACAACATTAGTGCAGTGTTGCAAAGGTGTGTTATCCATTATTTTGGAAGTAGGGCCCCTCAAGATAAATGGTGTCTTGGGTTTGTCATTATCTTATTTTCCCTTAATGGTAATGACATCATAGTATTCAGAATCCATAGGTTCAACCATGTTAATCACGTTGTCATTATTGGAATATGCATAGTTGACCTTGTTGTTGGGGTTTGGTTCCAAAGTTTTTCCTTTTTCATAGGCTAGGAAAGGCTCTTTGAATGCCTTATGATCTGAGTTTTTGTTATGTCCATCTACCACAAGTTCACTAGCATCAATCATGTCTTGCACTTTATGGCACAAGTTTATGCAGTTGCTAGTTTTATGTCCCTTATTTTGGTGATACTCACAGAATAAGGTTTCATTCCACCATGGTGAATGTCATTGCGGATCATAGGGATGAGGGTTGTCCATTGGTGAAATAAGCTTGTATTGTAGCAATGTTTTGTAAACCACATCCAAAGGTTCAACCAAGGGTGTATACTCTTGCTTAAGACATGTAGCCCATGAGTTTCTTGGTTTGTTCCCAGATGTCTTATTGTCAAGAGGAGACTTCTCAGCATTTTTGGATACATTGAGGCCATCTATGAGATTAAATGTTTCCTTAGTAGGTTTGGGAGTGGCATTGTCAACAAATCCATCATGTACAATTTCTCAATTCTTGTTGATATATTTGGTTTTATCCCTGTTGGAGGTGGAACCTTATTTTATGTCCTTCTAAAGAGTGAGTTCACCTTTCTTGACCATAAATTCCTTGATGTGGATAGCCTGTGCGATCATGTCTTCAAAGGTATGAGGACCTTGAAGTTGGACTCTATATCTAAAATCAGGGAGGAGATTATTAGTAAAGATGTCAAGCTTTTCTATTTTCAGAATTTTGCATGAATACATAGTGTAAAGTTATCTCCACCATTGGAGGATTGTGAGAAATGGATCTCCAGCTTAAGGTTGCATAGATCTTGAATGTTGATAGGGTGTTGAATGTTATGAGAATATTTCTGGACAAATAAGTTAGAAATTTCATCAAACATATTGATACCGGGAGGTAAATGTGAAAACCACTCCAAAGTTTGACCACCTAGGCTCCTAGGGAATAAATGCATGAGGTATGTCTGATTGTGTATAAACTCCATAGAAAAGGTCACAAGTGATCTTGGGGATTAGTGGTACCAAAGTATTTGTCATACTTAGGTAGCTCTACTCCTCATGGGAAAGGAGGCATTTTTATGCTCTTGTCAAATGGAAATGGACAGAGAGCATCTAATGTGTATGTTTTTGCGGGTTTCTCTTTCTCAAGCATCATTTGAGCCTGTTGGTCTTGCATAATTTTCAATTTTTTTTGGAGTTTGGAAGTCTCAGTTTCTTCTTCAGGCATGATGATGGTTTCCACATTGAAATGGGAGGGCAACTTAGCTCCCTCTTCAGCAAGTTTGAGAAAGTACATTTCTTTCTCTTTGTTGAGTAGGATTCCCATAAACCTTTGAAAGTTTTTGTCTCTTTGACATTTTGCTATATTTTTGAGAAGTATTTCCACCTCTTCCTATTCCTCATCGATGTCATGGTCTTTCTCTTTCTCTTTTTCATAGGTGGTTCTTGATGTCTACTATGGCTACCATGTTTAGGTTCACATTTAGTTTTAGTATGTTGTGTTTTGAAAGGTCCTTTGAAAAGGAAGTCAAACATTGTGTTTGGAGATATAGGACCTCTACCTATCTCAATATTCTCTTGATACAAAGGATTCCTAGTTTTTTGCAAGTTTATGGAAAATGTGCATTGAACTCGAGGTGATCTAATAGGTGAGGGAGATTGTGAAATCTCCTCACTGGATGAACTTGACACTGATTATGCATAAGCTAAAAAGTGACGTCTACCACAAGTATGACCCCTAGCTTGTCTAAGATTATGGGGATAAAATACATTCCCACACCTTGTCGCTACAGTCATAGAAAAGGACAAAAAGTAAGAACCTAGACAAGGGCCACACTAAAATTTAGTCTCAATAAGACAAGACAAGACTATTGTATACTAAGGCACGAGTAGTCTAATTTGAAGGCTAGAACATCCAAAGGTTATGACTAACATAACGTGGAGTATGAGAAGCACTAAAGAACAAGAATCTAGAGAATTAAGGACAAGACTAGTAAAAAATGCTGATCACAAATCTTAAGTTAAGCTAAATGACACTGTTCAAGGAAGAGACAACTTAATGCAGGAAATAGAATAAATGTAGGTAATAGATTGGTTGAATAAGCTAAATTGACGGTGTCAGAGCAAGGTCTCACACAAATATTCTCTGTGAGTTGCGCGAGAAAGTTTACTGGGTTGGGAAAAAACTCAAAACAACAATTTAAATTCATGTGAAGACTTTCTTTGTCTCACATGAAGAAGTGATAGAACATCAAAGATAGTTGGAAAGATCTTGTACAGGTATACACAAGATCTCACATGAAGACCTGAACTGACTTGGATGAAAAGATGGATTCTCGCACAAGAAAATATAAGTCTATACGTGAAAATCAAGACTAGATTGACAACAGTGTTGGACTTTGAAGAGATTTCTTGACTATTTGGATAAATTGGACAAACTAGTTGGATTAATTTGTTGGATAGACAACAAGGTTAACTCTAAAAATTGTTTGGACAGCTATTTAAGTTTCAACCAAGGCAAAGTGTTTGAACAAGACAGTGGGAAACAAGTAGTAGTCAAATACAATCCAAGTGAGAGCAAAGCAACTCAGAGGAACAAGGGAGTCTTGACTCTAGTTTTTTTGAGGAAGTTTGGACATGTTGAAGACTCTATAACAAACATGATTTTATCCCTAGAAATAAAAAATGGTAGAGAAGGCAAAACCTTTGTCCCACATCTTATGCGCATGTGTGTACCTCACACAGTTGTGTCACCCCCTAGAGGGCACCCATATATTTGGTATATTCAAAGGAATCAATGATATACACTGAATGATCACCCTTGTGGTAGGAGATGAGCATGTATACCACCTTCAAATGTCTAGTAGCATGCCTATGGTGAGTTCTATAGGAGAGATTCTTCCCCCTCCTTGCAAAAAGATTATGCCTCCTTTTGAAGGTGAACCAGGTGGTTTCTAACTAAGAGGATCTTACTTGAATTCAATTCAAATTAATATCTGGTGGCTCCACAAGTGGAGTTGAGGCCGACAGCCCACACCAGCATCTAAAAGTGCACACTACTTGCTTAGCAAGCTAGGGGCCAGTGTTGACCAGTGCACAGACAGAGCCTCTCCTTGATGTGCGATGTCAAGAGTGAAGGAGAGGAAATTAATCTGTCCTTAGAGTCTTTCGCTCTACAAGGCTTCTTTATTAGAGTGAGTTGGAATCTCTAGTGAAAGGAGTGTGCTCACTTGGGTCATTCTCAGAGGTTGGATCACTCTGGCAAGCCCTCTAAAGGATTGACACAAACTAGTGGTTTGGATTTAAGGGTCCAAGTTTTTGATTTACCTCAAGGGGAAAGAGCATAATCCTCTACCTTATTTCCTCACCCAAACATGCAGAATAGATTAATTACCCACTTAGCTTAATCAATCTAGACTCATTCTTCCTAAAGATTTTGATTCTCTTAAAAAGGAAACCATCATCTCATCATAGAAAAGAACAAGCACTAGAGAACCACTAAGCTGCTTGCCTCCCTCAAAATGTCATCTTTCAAAAGCATCTAGGTTTTTGATTCACCCTTGGTCATGACCTCTAAGTGGTGAAGAACATAATTCCCTATTCTTTCATCTTGCACCCTAAGAAGCTCACAAGCCCTAATTAATCTATGTTTTGAAAGAAATAAAGAAGACACACTATTTTGTGGGTTTTAAAATTGGTCTTTGTCAAATGTATCTTTGGCACTCATCCTACAAACAAGGGGTAGTTTTTATTTGAGTGGGTTTTATAAGGAATCTTCATCAACACATCACGCAGACAACAATTAAGCTGCAAAAAATTAGAGAAACATAACAAAACATATTCCAAGAAAAACACATTAGCAAAATTGAATGAAAAAAATGCTAAAGATACTAAAATTGAACTAGATGTCGCAGAATTTTGTGCAAAATCTTGTACAGGGTTGTACAAAATATTTCACTGAGTCATGCGAGAAAATGATGTGCCATGCGAAGACTTGCACAATGGGGCACTCTTTCACGTGATATGGTCTAAAACTTCGTGCAAGAACTGTCAAATCCTCATGTAAAAATAGAATGTCTCTCACGAAGATTTGAGTAATGGTACAGAACATTAAAGACATAATAGTAAAATAATAGAAAAAATGTAGATGAGGCCAGAGAAATTGATTTCCTCGAGCCCCACGGTGGGCACCAGAAATGTATGTGTGGAATGTGGCCTAAGAGTTTACACACACACTTCAACATGGTCATGTATGTGGATTCATCCTAAAATGAACATGAGCTTTTTCACCCAAGAATAGTCCTACAAGGTGACCTATTCCCTTCTATCTAGAAGAATTTTGCCTCTTAACATCCTTAGATATGAGGTTTATGCAACTAGGTCCTCTAAGAATGAAGGATGTAAGAAGATTAACCTATATGCACATGAAAGTAATCTAAATGATTATGCAATTATTCTAAGAATTTGTAAAACAAACTAGATTAAATGTATGCATATTAACACTATATGATATTAAGCTAAGAAATGAAAGTCTATGAAAATATAATGAGCTTGGATGAGTATGTATTTCAGCAGTGATTTGATAGCAATAATTTCCAACCTCCTTAATGAGGAATTATGAGTCCCTTAAATAATATTCCTGGAATCCATCAACGGCTGAGATTAACTCAAATTGATGGTCAGGATTGAAGCAATGATTTAGTTAAGATGGAAACTTCCTTGTGTAGGTGAAGTGAACTATTTTTGATCTGAGTGTGATGAGCAGTTAACCAAACTTGTCATGGGTGTGAGATCAAGTTAACTAAATTGATTCCAATTCAAGAGATAGTTCACTCAGAGTTTCCATTTAGAATTGAAGAGTAGAATTAGGAAAGATATTTAATTTAATAAAATGAGATATGACCTCATAAACACCTTTTCTATTTAATTAAATAATTTCATTCAATTAATAAGAATAGGCATATTTATTAAATTAAATAAATTTAATTCCTTCACACATTAGCCTTAGGTGATAATTTAATTTAATAAAGTATAAATACTTTGGATTAAATTAAATTTAAATCAAATAGGTTCAATGTGACTAATATAAGTAAATACTATAGGAATTAAATAATAAGTATGATGAACATAGGTTAGGGTTTTCTGCATTTGACAATTAAGTCAAGCAGCAAATTCTAGAACAATAATTTGCCTAATGAAATAAGATTTTAACTTTGATCAGATAAACCAGAATTGGTATAATGGCAATGAGCCAATTTTGGGGTATTACAAGCATATGTCACTATCTTAAATTTTTTGTAATCTACTATTTCATTTCCAATTGCATGTGTACTATCCATATGTTCACAAGTTGATAAAAGTTGCAAAGAACCACAAAATAAGCATGTACCATCCAAGCATGATGTCTTGTAAAATTATTGGCCGTCACCTCTTTCACATAAAATGTTGGATATGAATTCCCTTGAAGATCTTGGTGGCTCATTCATGTCACAACCTTGCAAAACAAACTTAGAATGCAAAAACACATATATGCCTAAAAACTTCAAAATGGTTAGAAAATTCAATATTTATCCTACAACAACAAGTTGTGTGTGTGCAATTTATCTTCACATAAAATGGTTTACCCATCTCAAAAAATCTTTGACTTATTTGAATTTGAGGATACATACCAATAAATTTTGCAAAAAATTGTGTTTGAGTTGAGTCCAAAAAATATTTCACATGTGGGTCATGATTTTGGCTACCAATCCTCCTCCTTATAACATCTCTTTGATTAGGAGAAATGCGTGTGTTATTTTTCCAAAAAATTTCGATCAATGATTTCAAAGCTTCACTAATTTCTTTATCTTTTCGCTGTAGTCTACCCACTAGTACAAAAACAACAATATATTACTAAATAAACTACTAAAATTTGTTGATATGTGACTAATTTTGATGATGTGACCAATGGTAATTTATTGCCAGACATTTATCTCCAAACCAAATTTATGACTAAACTATTTTAATCATTGATTTAGTCATTTATTGCTGTTACTTGGAAGTTTATATGGTAGTTTATTTGGTAATTTTGGTAGTTTATTTGGTAGCTTATTTGGTAGTGTATTTGGTAGTATATTTGGTATTTTTTGGGTAGTATATGGTAGCAAATTTGCTAGTATATTTGGTAGTTGATTTGGTAGTATTTTGGGTAGTATATATGGTATTATATTTGGTATTATATATGGTAGTATATTTGGTAATATATTTGGTAGATTATTTGGTAGTTTATTTAATCAGTAATTTAGTCATATTAGGGCACAATGGAATTGAACCACCATTCTCCTACTTATAAAGTAGGTGCTCTTCCGTTGAGCTAGTACCCTTTAAAGAATAATCCAAAATATTGACAAAATTGTCTTGCCAACAGTAGATCTACCATGATCATGGTCGTTGTAACATGATATACTATTTTCAAAAAATAGAAGTTTTATTTATTATGAAAAACAATAATCTAAATCTTTATCAATAAAAATTTAACAATTTTAAATTCATTCGTTCAAGAATTTTAAAGTTATATTTCATGTCAATTACACTTCTCTAAATTATTATAGTGATACTGTTGTAAAATATAATTTGGAGCACTTTGGCCACACATAAGTATTGTTCCTTGTGCTAACTTCTCAAAAAAAAGATACAAATGATTATGCAATTTATGTCAAGAAAATAGATCTTTGCATTAAATAAAAACATCAAACCCCATTAAAAAATCACATCTATTAAAAACTATGAAACACAATCAATTAAAATACTCACTTTTTAACATATGGAGGTACCAAAGAATCAAATATTTCCTCTTCCTTATGTTTAGGTGGGTGCTAAAAGTGTTCATTACAACTGATGTTGACATTTATTGAACCTTACTCTACAAATAACATAAAATTATGAATTTGATGAAAGTAAGGCACATGAAAAGAAAGTTTTTATCAATGATCTATAATTAAGTTATTCCTAGTAATAGGGAAAGTGGTGCTAATTCATAAATGTAACAAAGAACTAAATAATATGTTTATGATAAATTGCTTTAAAAAACCTATAACAAAAGGAAATAATGGGCTAGGAAAAATAAGAGCAATACGCTCCTTGGCCTATGGCCTAAGCATCTATAATTTTTTCTTCATATTGTGAGTTTGATTCTTACAATAATTTTTCACTCATTGGGTTTTTCAGGTAACAATTGGTGTTCATGTCTTTCTGTGGTGGATATTATATTGGAGGGTATCCTTTGGAGATAGTGTGCATCATGTATGAGAATGTATGAGGTATAGAGAAGTAAAAAGGTGTGAATGTGGAGACAAGCATAGATGAAATTAGGCACAAATGTGTAAACAACCTGTTGTAATCAGCATAGCAAAGAATGTGCTTCAAATAAGTTCAATCAACAATGAGCATTATTCCTCATTATCATTTGTATCATATCTTTCCATAAGGTTGGTACCTTACTTTGCAAAGTTCTTTGTATCTTTCCTTAAGGTGGGTGGCTTAACCTGCAAGTTCTTTTCAAAGGCAATGCTTTCCTTGGCCTTTGGTCTAAACATCTATAATGTGATCTTCACATTGTGAGTTTGATTCTTACCATGGTTTTCCCCTTATTGGGTTTTCCACAAAAAAATATGATGTTCATGTCTTTGTGTTGTCATTCCAATTTTTTTTTTATTGGTAGTTAGTTGGATTAAATAATTTCTAAGCATTTGTGGAAGAAAAGGTTTTAGCTTTTAGTGCATGCTGATTCACTCTACCATTGACCCTCTCAGCATCCAGAGGTGTGTACAACAAAGAGCTACCTCTATTATGAGGAAATGAGTACATACAACATAGAAATGATTAATTCTACTAGACTAGCTAGCTTGTGTGAAAGAAATATCATGGCCTTCTCACCCACCCCAAGGCTAGAGGTAATTCTCAGACACTGGACACCCAAAGCATAAGAAAAGATGATGTTTCATTGCCAAGGTCACATGTCCCCATTAAGTGGATAGTAATAAATGTGATGGATGAATATATATATATATATATATATATATATATATATATATATATAAAATCAAATATAACTACTTTTGTAGGGATCCTTGGGAAGATAGTAAATGGAAACTTAAAGTTGTCAATGCCATTATAAACATTCAAAGGCTGAATAAAAGACTTCTCTATGTTAATCCATTATTCCACAAAAATATCTGCTTACCTCAAGGTCTCCTTGCTTGTTCACTTTCTTCCCCTGAACTCTGAATGAATCTGGTTCCATATACAAAAAGGATTGGAGATGGGGGTTAAGATTGAAAACCATTCTCAAACTTGTATACCAAAATATTAAAATTGAATTGATATGTGCAATTCACCTTGATTGACATCAATAACCTCTTTGTTTCCCACAACCTATAGTGTTTCTTGAATCACATTCTTTAAGTCAGTGGTAATTATCAAAGGTTCCTACAATAGATATGGTTATGAAACCTTAACCACAACATATATATTATATACAAGTCTTTCTTAGAGTGTATCTTTCCACTACTTTTAATTCTTGTACAGATGGGAAATTCAAAAATGTTTGTATGTCCCAGAGACACCAAGATTTATAGCATTGCATGTGGGTTTTGGGTACCGCTCTTCAATCAATGTACCAATTTTTATATTTGCTAAGAAAGCTACTCCAGTTATTTATACATTAAGCATAGGCCTAAATTAATTACCTTCATCAAGGCCCATATGGTGAATTGCAATCTATACTCATCAGTTGTCCAACTAAGGCCCATCTTTCCAATCTACAATACATCAACATCTGGTTTGAATAATAAAAATAGATATTAGTATGGATATAAAAATGCAAGTTGAAATAAATAGTAATATCAAGTTAGTCAACTTACAGAGTAGTTAATGTACAATTCCATCCACAATTAGGACCTACATAAGTGGCAAGCTTATTGTTTTGGTCAGCGGTATCTAACATGCTACAAGAAATGAAAAAAATAAATTATTTTTTATGTATTGCATTCTTCTATAATTAATTTTTTGTGTATGGATAAGTGTATTAATCTATATATCGAACTCCAATTGCACCACTCAACCAGCTATTGGCAATCTTAGGTTCTTCTTTAATACACTCTATTAAGTTGTACCTGTACATAGGCCTAGAAAGAGTTAGCAGTATTTTTAGTTAATAAACTGCCGAATGTTTGTGATTTTTGGTTTAATACAAAGATTGTTGATTAAAATATCTTATATATATATATATATATATAAGATATATAATCAAATAGAACTACTTTTGTAGGGATCTTTGGGAAGATAGTAAATGGAAACTTAAAGCTGTCAAGGCCATTATAAACATTCAAAGGCCACAAAATTTGGATGGTATAACTTTTATTTTAATAAGAAGATTAGGTTCTAAAGTGAAAAAGGAATGATTAAACCTAGGGAGAAACTAGCAATCATCAAAGAACAATTTGTTTGGCAAGGTCAGGTTTTTTTGCTGAAACAATAGCTTGAGGCACTTGGAGCATGACCAATAAGCTTTCTTGTTTATGGCAACTTGCTGCCATTTTCCTAAAAAGTTGTAAATATTTTGGCTTCACTAGTTTATCTACATATTTTATGGCTCTTTTAGTCTTAAATCAATATCCTATGGGTGGTGTTCAATGTAGGTTTGTTTAAGTGTTCTCTTTCTCAAGTTGGAAAAGGATTTGGCTTAAGTTCTTATCTGGATTTTCTCACCACCCCAACTTATTTTCTTTAGGCCAGCATTTATTCTACTATTACTTTTCATACTAGTTACTTAACCTGATTAGAAAACATAAAAGTTCATTGATCAAATATAGTTGCTACCAAGAGATGCCAAGTAAAATAAAAGTAGAAAAGGGTACCTCTGCTAATCATTCCATGGTATGATGAGGACACCTACCATTTTCAATGGAAAGAGTTCTAAAAGCCCTTCATCCATTTATTTTAAGATTGGAAACCATGGACCTTTCAAGAGGAGCATCACTACCTGATGTTCATCTTACGAAAGTTGTGCCATCAAAAAAGCTTGGAGAGCTTATACCAATTATAGATGCTAATGATGGTCAACTAGATGAATGCAAAAATGGGGTTACATGAAGAGGAGTAGGCCCTAAGAATGGTAAATTTTTAGAGGAGATTGAAATTTTCTATTGTCGAACAGTCTATGGCATTGGTGGTAGTGGAGGTGCCCTTGTAGGTGTTGGACTAGACATAATAGACAAATTATTGCCCATCTCATCCTCTCACAAAAGATCATAAGAACTACTACCTGAATCTGTACAGATGTTGTTGGGACTTCAAAATAGTGGTCATTTTAGTATATATCAAAACTTAAATAATCTAATCCAACTTCCATATATTGACAGATCCAACATCATATATTTTGCAAGTATGGCATTTCAAAGGAATAGTTCTAGAACATCTTACATTTTGTCTCTACAAAACTACCATAACATTTCTATTTATTTTTCAAAAAAAAATCCACTCATAATGCCCTCAATGTATGCCCATAAATAGTTCTCAAACTACAATTCTAATCTAATTCGCCTTTTCAAGAAGTCCCTTACAATGCAAACCAAAAATCATTGCATTCCATGAAGTAACATCTATGTGATCTTTGAGTATCATTTAAGATATTTCACAAGATTTGTTTCACATTAAAACTCTATAATCATTTCATTCCTAAATTAGAAAACCCTTTGAGGCATTCTATGAAATAGTTTGTGTGCAATATTTGTGATTCCAAATTTTATATGGATTTTCGTAAGAGTTCTTTGTTGATTCAAAAAATTTGATAGACTCGTCACAATATTTATTTTGCACAAATTCAAAAATCCCTACCTGCATGACATGACATGGCTTTGAGGTAGTTTGTAAATTATTTACATGCCCTACCTGTGACTCCAAATTTTGCATGTATCTGGTAATGGTTTGATTGATGTCCATTACTCTGTTCTAGATCTTTTGTATTACATGCATAGAGATGATGAAAGGTGATTGGATTTGGATTTCACACCTATCGAGTGTTCTTCTTTAGAAGTTTCTTCTACCATTTAACATGTATAAAAATTGTAGATGAAATCTCTTTGTGGGATTGAGTCAAAAAAATCTTGACCATGGTCACAATTTTTCCATCTTGTCAATGAAAGGAGAGTGTTTTTCAATTATAAATTTTAACACAAATAATTTTCTTCATGCTTTGATGTGGCCAATTTACTATCTTAAAGCCTCTAATTTTGAATGAATGAGAAATTGATACATCTCTCTTCTTAAAACATTTCTTAAAAACTTCAAAAATCCTATCAATTATTACACTTTTATGAATTTACTATTATCATTGTATTCTATCAGATAAGGCAACATCCATTTTGAGGTTACCTCTCAAATGGTTGATATGTGTGCTTTGAGATTAAAAATGAGCTATGCTATTTATATTTTTGTATTTCATTTTATATTTTTAATACATATTACTTATAATTTATAATTTTATTATTTAAATATAAAATTTTGCATTAAGAAAATATGTCATTAGAAGTACACTTTAAAAACATGACATTCATATACACATTACATATTAGCAAATTTCATGAAATAATCTAGAGGTAATATATTTATAGTACAATTCTATAATAGGATATGAAGATGATTATGTAAGGCAGAAGATTTAATTAATTATATATGAATTATTAATAAAGATTAGTAATAGAACCATAACTAATCATTTGAGAAAATATTCAAATTCAACATAGACATGATGTATTTAAATAAAATTTTGAGCAAATCATGTGCATTAATTGTTGATAAATATGTATTTGTACATTATATGAAAAATTTGGATCTACACATTGGATGGTAAAGATAGCATGTTTGAAACATTTTATGGATTAAAAGTTGAAAAATGCTCTACTCCAAGATTTCTAGAAATTCAAAAGAAACAAAATTAGATGAATATCTCTAGATAATGATGGCATGTTTAAGTAGTGAGTCATTAGCATTTCAAATCATCCTAAACAATGTCCTCAAAATAAATTAAATACAAAAAATCTTACTTCGAACCCCTTGTTGATTCATGTGACAAATTATTAAGTATGAGCCCTAACATTTACTAGAAAGAAACTCAAATGAGTATTAATCTTCTTCACACTAGGAGGTTTTAAGGCTAAATGAATGGAAGGTGTCATATAATGCATCTACCTACAAAAAGACCATGAACTCACTAAAAAAAGTTTGATCTCCATTATTTTATTCCTATGTGCAAGTAAGAGGAAAAAAATTGAACATAAGACCAAGTAAATAAACACAAAATATTTTTAAAAACTCAAAAAATACAAAAAAAAAACTTCTTTAATGTTCATGTCCCTACCTCATGAATTGATCTCCTCTACTCTAGTGGTTGCCACACTCACATGCACTTAACTCAATCACTCATAGATTAAAAGAATATAGATTATAGTTCCAAAGCATATATCACTTCCCTCATTCCTCTTCACAAAGCCTATTAAAAATATAAATTTTATTAATTATAGATAGTTAAAATAGTTTTATTTTTTATTTGTAAGACCCTGTAGAGATCAAACTCAACAGCGCCTCTCTACTTCTAGTGCACACCTTTCCATTCTTGACTACTTCTTGTCTATGAGGAGTACTTAGTTCTTGCTCTTCCTTCCCTTGGTTCTTTTGTTGTTTTTCTTTCACACTCTTTCTAGGGACATTGTTTGGTACTCCCCCTTGCTAACATTTTCCCTTTGTACTGTTCCCAATCCTTTAGACCATTGTTGGTCTCCTTTCGAGCATTAATAAATTTATCATATCTATATTATCTTATCTAAAGAAACTATAATAGTAATTGAAGTATTTAAGAAAAAATATCTAATAATATCTAATATTTAAGTTTTTTTTTAATAGTATTCATAAAGATTTAATGTAATTCAATGTTCAAAAGTAATTATAGAATAATAAGAAGATAATAATAAGAGTAATTTAAAAAACATATAAACATACTTATCAATGCACAATGCTTAGATTAATTTTGCAACCTCCTTATGTAAATAGTTATCATAGATTAAAAATCTCAATAAATTAGAATATTATTTCTACCTATCTACCTACCTATCTATCCATCCATCCATCCATCCATCCATCCATCTATCTAATATGTTAAATTAAATACTAAATTAGATTAGTGTAACATTATTTATATTAGGATCATGTAATATTATTATTAATGATTTGTTTTAATTAAAATTGTCATTAAAATTAAACAAATTTGATTTTTCAAGTAAATTATTTATAGTTTTACTTTAGAAATTTTTTTAATCTATCGTATTTGTTCTATTTTACTTATATTCTTTATATATATATATATATAAAGTTTTTAATAAAAAATTATATGTTTAAAGAGCACACAATATCTCATTTCTATCTTTTAATGTAATTTCAAAGAGAATGGAAAGTTAAACTTTTTAAAAAGAAAAATTAAAATTAGTAGAAAATTCTTTTAAAATGTACTATTCTTAGTAACAAATATTGTACTCCCCTCAAGCAATATGTGATAGATAGGACAACATTATGCATGACATGGTATAGATGTGGGATGGAACATTTAACTTGAATGGGTGCAAATATGTTGCACCATAATCAATGTCTTGCCTCTACTCTTTTTTTACATCACCTATGGAAAAATTTATGTGTCAGATTGAGGTGGTTGATCGATCATTGGCAACTTCAATTTATCATTCTGGTATTTCTATTGTATTCTTGGATAAGTACTACCAAGGGGAACACGTGAGCATAAAAGGGAAATATCACTAGAGAGGACATCCCAGGAAGTTAACTAATAATGATATATTTGTGTGACAAAAACTCCATCGGTGATTAATAAAAGTTATAAAAAGTGACAAGAATGATTGAATATGATATAAATAAATCATCGATAATTCATTTAATCATTTCTTTTGATGACTAGTTATTAAAGACCAATTGTTTAGTCATTTATTTGATCATATATTTAGTCACTTATCTTTGTGTAACCTTGTGATTTTATCCGATGATCAAATTGGTCATTTATTTAGTCACTTATAAATTGCAAAGCATTACCAAAATTTGATCACTTTTGGTCATGTGACTAAAACATTTAGTCTTGTAACTAAAATTTTTAGTGACGTAGTCATTTATTTTCCAAATTTCTACTAGTAATTGCTAAATGTCCATAACTCGTTTTTTGTTGGATCTTCCAATCTCTCATGTCTTAGCATGGCTCCCCTTAGAGTACCTCTACCAATTTTCAATGTTTTTCTTGTCTTTCTCATGAGTTGAGCTTTCTTCATTTGGGTACTTAATATTGTCGACGTAAGTACTCATCTTGTGATATTACTATCTTTGGTGCATGATTTAGAACCCACTTTGTCATAAGCACTCATTAGATTATTTATAATATTTTTTTCATTTGAATTGTCCATCATTCTTAGCCCAAGAATCTTCATGATAGGCCTAAATTTCAAATTCCTCATCATTTCAACAAATAATTGGCATTGACCTATAATATTTAATCCTTCAAAGAATAATCTCCACATATGATTAACTTTTCTTTGACAAGTATGCTTGCTAATCTTGTCAAGCATTGATTTCAAAATGTTAGTATCAATATCAATCAAATATTTTTGTCTTCTAAAATGAATTCTAGAAGGTCTTATAATCTCTTCCATTCCCTCAACATTTTGAACATCAACATAAGGTTGAGTTTTTTGTGTACCTTGAACCGAAGATGATGTGCCTTGGCAATAAGATGCAAAACATGGAATATCACCTACTTAATATGTTGATGTTGTGCCTTCAACATGACATGATGGAGTGTGTACATCATCGAATTTACAAATTATCATCTCTTCAACATGAGAGGATGATATGACTCCAACATTGGAAGATGGTGTAGCTTCACAATTCAATTGTCTTCTTGAGTGTAACAGTCTCATTCATTCTCTTTGTCTTTCCAATTCTTCCTCTTTGTTTCTTTGTATCGGTGGTTCTTGCTCCTCTTCAAAAGTCAATTCTTCATTATTTCTTTACAATTTTCTTTGTTCACATTGTAGTTTCATTTTATCTCTTTTAATTTCCAAATCTACCACTCTCTCTTCCTTTGTTTGAGTTTTTGGTTTCTTCCTTGGCATGATGAAGACTTCTATATGTCAAATTATTCAAACATCTAAATTACTTACAATTTGAAAATTAAAAATCATTCAAATATATATAAAAATTACAATTATTTCAATGAATACACAATATATATCAAACAACTTGCCAAATTTATAATCATTTCCAAATAACAATTCATTCAAATATACAAATTTCAATGAATTTACTATATATTAAACATGTCAAATTATAATCAAATTTGTCTCTATATATCAACAAGTAATATTTAAAAAGGACTGCACTAACCTTTTCTACAGAAAGAATATTCAAAAAGCCTTCAAATAGCGTATCCAATAATTGGATTTAGTGTTTGCTAACTTCCAATAGCTTGAAACCCATATTTTCTATTGGAACAATAGAATGCACAATATACCAAAAGAAAAATATGGATAAGTAGGGATCCAAACTTGCTTTATGACCATTTTTTGGTGATTTCACATAGTGTGTATGCACTATAGCACATACGCACTATAGCGTGTATGCACTATATTATGTATGCACTATGTAAAAATAAATCTCTCCCTAGCCCACCATCCCCCAACCCATACTCTCTCTCTCCTCTCCCATTCTTTACTCTCTCTCACTCACTCTCTCCTCTGCCATCCCCTACAATCTCTCTCTCTCTCCCTCTCCTACTCCCTCTCCCATCGCCTACTCTCTCTCCTCTCCCATCCATACTCTCTCACTCTCTCTCCTCTCCCATCCCTTACTCTCTCTCATTCTCTCTCCTCTCCCATCCCCTACTCTCTCTCTCTCTCTCTCTCTCCCTACTCTCTCCCTCCTCTCCCATCCCCTACTCTTTCTCATTCTCTCCTCTCCCATCCCCTACTCTCTCTCACTCTCCCTCTCCTACTCCCTCTCCCACCACCTACTCTCTCTATCTCACTCTCTCTCCCACCCCCTACTCTCTCTCACTCTCTCTCCTCTCCCATCCCCTACTCTCTCTTGCTCTCTCTCTCTCCTCTCCCATCCCCTACTCTCTCTCCCATCTCCTACTCTCTCTCTAAATCACACACTCTCACTCTCTCACTCTCCCTCTCCCACCACCTACTCTCTCTCTCCCATCCCCTACTCTTACTCTCT
This sequence comes from Cupressus sempervirens, assembly GCA_028749045.1. Classification (NCBI taxonomy): domain Eukaryota; kingdom Viridiplantae; phylum Streptophyta; class Pinopsida; order Cupressales; family Cupressaceae; genus Cupressus; species Cupressus sempervirens. The sequence goes on along the minus strand of CM053784.1, from coordinate 185,454,500 downwards.
CTCTCCCATCCCATTCTCTCTCTACCACCCCCTACTCTCTCTCACACTCTCACACTCTCTCCCATCCCCTAATCTCTCTTACAGAAACTCCCATCCCCCCTCTCTCTCCGTCTCGCACTCCCTCTCCCACCACCTACTCTCTCTCCCATCCACTTCTCTCTCTCGGGATACTCTCTCTCCCCTCTCCCATCCCTTACTCTCCCTCTTTCACACACACACTCCCATCCCCCCTCTCTCCCCTCTCCCATCCCTCCCTCCCTCTCTCCCTCTCCCACTTCCTCTCCCACTACCTACTATCTCTCTCTCACTCTCTCTCCCTCTCTACTCTCTCTCTCCCATCCTTTACTCTCACTCACTCTCTCTTATCCCTTACTCTCTCTCTCATAGTCTCTCTCATCCCCTACTCTCACTCTCTATCCCATCTCGTACTCTCTCTCTACCACCCCTACTCTCTCTCACACTCTCTCCCATCCCCTACTCTCTCTCTTACACACATTCCCATCCCCTCTCTCTCTCCCTCTCCCACTCCCTCTCTCACTACCTACTATCTCTCTCCTATCCCCTACTCTCTCTCTTAGGCTACTCTCTCTCTCCCCTCTCCCACCCCCTACTCTCTCTCTTTCACATAACCACACACTCCCATACCCCCCTCTCTCTCCTCTCCCATCCCCTACTCTCTAGATCTCTCACACACATTCTCATCCCCCCCTCTCTCTCCCACTCCCTCTCCCACTACCTATTGTCTCTCTCTCACTCACTCTCTCTCTACTCTCTCTCTCTCTCCCATCCCCTACTCTCACTCTCTCTCTCCCATCCCCTGATCTCTCTATCACCCCTACTCTCTCTCTTACACACACTCTCATCCCCTCTCTCTCCCTCTCCCACTCCCTCTCCCACTGCCTACTCTCTCCCCTCTCTCTCATCCCCTACTCTCTCTCTTTCACACACACACACCCATCCCCTACTCTCTATCACTTGCTCTCCCTCTCCTACCACCTACTCTCTTTCTCACTCTCTCTTACTCTCTCTCTCTCCCTCTCTAATCTCTTTCTACCACCCCCTACTCTCTTTCTCACTCTCTCTCTCACTCTCACTCTCCCTCTCTACTCTCTCTACCACCCCTACTTTCTCACATTCCCACACTCTCTCCCATCCCCTACTCTCCCTCGAGCTACTCTCTCTCTCTCTCTCTCTCCCCTCTCCCATCCCTTACCCTCTCTCTTTCAAACACACACAAACATTCCCACCCCCCCTCTCTCCTCTCCCATCCCCTACTCTCTCTCCCCTCTCCCATCCCCTACTCTCTCTCTCACTCGCACACTCTCATCCTCTTCTCTCCCTCTCCCACTCCCTCTCCCACCACCTAATCTCTCTCTCTTTCTCCCATCCCCTACTCTCACTCTCTTTCTACCATCCCCTACTCTCTCTACCACCCCCTACTCTCTCTCACTCTCCCAATCCCTCTCCCACTACCTACTCTCTCTCACTCTCTATCTCCCATACTATACTCTCTCTCTACCACCCCCTACTCTCTCTCTCCCATGCCCTAATCTCTCTCTCTCCCCTCTTTCATCCCCTACTCTCTTTCATAGACACACACTCTCATCCCCCCCTCTCTCTCCCATCCCCTAATCTCTAGATCTCTCACACATACTCCCATCCCCCTCTCTCTCCCTCCCCCACTCCCTCTCCCACCACCTACTCTCTCTCTCACTCTCTCTCCCTCTCTACTCTCTCTCTCCCATCCCCTACTCTCTCTATGCCACCCCTATTCTCTCTCACACTCTCATGCCCTACTCTCTCTTACACACAGTGTCACCCCCCCTCTCTCTCCCTCTCCCTCTCTCTCTCCTACCAACCTTTCTCTCTCTCTCCCCCCCCTCTCCCATCCCTTTCTCTCTTTCACACACACACACTCCCATCTCACCTCTCTCCCATCTCCTACTCTCTCTCTCACTCCCATCCTCCTCTCTCTCTCACTCTCCCTCTCCCATTCCATCTCCCACTGCCTACTCTCTCTCTCCCCCATCCCCTACTCTCAATCTATCTCTCCCATCCCATTCTCTCTCTCTACCACCCCTACTCTCTCACACTTCCTCTCTCTCACATTGCCTACTCTTTCTCCCCTCTCCCATCCCCTACTTTCTCTCTCTTCCTATGCTTCATACTCTCTCCCATGCCCTACTCTCTCTCACACACTCTCCCATCCTCCTCTCTCCCCCTCTCCCTCTCTCTCTCCCTCTCCCACTACCTAGTGTTTCTCTATCATCCCCTACTCTCAATCTCTCTCTCCCATCTTGTACTCTCTCTACCACCCCTACTCTCTCTCTCTCCCATCCTATACTCTCTGCCACTCCTACTCTCTCTCTCTCTCACACTTCCTCTCTCACCCATCCTATATTCTCTCTCTGTCACACCTACTCTCTCTCCCACTTCCTCTCTCTCTCTCTCTCACACACACACACCCATACCCCCCTCTTTTCTCTCCTTCCCTCTCTATGCACTATTTAGGTCTCAATAGTACTTGCATACTAAAGTGCACAAGCACTATTAAGACTTAAATTTAAAAAGCTCTAAATATTGCATGAATGCTATAGCCCAAATGCACTATTCAAATCTTTGCATTCTACTAAGCCTAAGGTTTGGTTTTTCCTTGGGGATCCAATCCAAAGGTTTGGAGTCTGTAAACTAGTCTGAGACATGTTTTGCTGCAAACATACAAAAAATGATTGATTTTTCTTGTGTGCTCGAGCCTTCAAGTTTCCTTGTGGTTAAGCATCAATAAAATGAGGTTACATGAAATCTAGGTCTCTGTGTTAACTATATAACCATATAATTTATTTTTTATTTGAACTATTTCAAGCCTTTCATCTATAATTGCTTTTGAATGTATGTCCATTTTTTTGTCAAAAACCAACATGTACTAATTGGGCTGTAGATTTTAGCTTGTTCATCAAATTTTGCAACAACTTAGTTTTTTAGAAACTAGACTCCATTGGTGTTTTAAAATGATACAGATTTCAATTTACCCTAATGAGAATAAGACACATCTAGGGGTAGCTAACTCCCATCCTTAACATGCCATTTCAAACACTAGGCCAACTATAAGGCTAGACCCTTCTTCTACTTTAGGCTCTGCAAAACCTAGGTAGGTGAACCTCAGATTCAATTAATATGGGACCAGTGCTAAACATGTTCTTAAATCTAACAAAGCAAATAAAACCCCTAAATCTCCTATATTTATGCAATCACAAAGATCTTCAGTAGAAAATTGTAACTCTTATGAAATTCACAAGCTGAGTGAGGGTATCCTTTTCAACTCTTCAACATGAAAGGGGGAAAACATTTGATTATTGATGTTGAGTTCAACAAAGCCCCAAATATGTAGTAGTAAGAGCTAATTGATCCTATAACTAATTAGTGCCTTATCCATTGGGAAATTCTATGAATCAAATACATACATACAGATACCTAAGACATACTCATATATTTAGATATCTAATCTATCCATTCACCCTATAAATAAACATCTATCTTCATAAGGATTCTCACTACTTATTGAATATCCTCCTAATGAAACCTACAATCCTATCAAGGTAAATAAGCATTTGCTTGGCTCTTTGTTCCAATAGAAAACTTATCTAGACATACAACCTTAAGGGATTGCAAATGAGTTTAAGCTCTTTGTTCTTAAACACAAAACATTGTAGATAACAGAGGAAGTAGACAAGAATTAGAATGAAACTAAAGAAATTTCTGCTCAACTATATTCATTTCGTTGAAATTATACATTCATATGCATGAAATTAAAACATAGAAAAAATTAATAGATCTGAACTTTTAGTATATATCTTCACTATTGTTGTTCATAGAAGAGAAATTTCTAAAGAAAATGTGGTGTCACAGTAATGAAAACACATCAAAACTGGAAACATTGGTCTCATAGATCTAATAAAACTCTAGATTGGAACCCCTATGGTATCAGAGCAGTGAGTCTTGTTCTTCCAAAACTAGAACCAACCCCTATAATGGATGAAAGAAAGAAAGATATAGACAAAGAGTGAATTCATGGATCTAATCTAAAGATGACATGTTTCCACTTGAAATTCCATCCTTTGTAGTTGCAAAACCTCCTTCCTCCCTGCCCCTTTGATTTGATTTGGTTTTCATCAATATTTTGTAACTGATCTAAAAAATATCTTTGTTGAATGATGAAAACTTTTGTGTCACCAAGAATCTGAGTTGCATCATGAAATGTTGGTAGAAATTTGGGTATAAACTGAATGAAGGTGACCAAATTCAACCCTAACTACATTTTTACCATGTTTTACCCACATTTAGCTCATTACCATGCTAAAAAATAGTTTTGAACTTCGTCACCTAAATACAGTTGCAAGTTGGGAATGTGGGAGAAAACCTTGAATAACTTGAATAGATTGCTTCCTATGCAAAAAGAAACTCCATAATCAAAAATTTCATCTTCTCCTAGTTTTGATGATATATAATATTTCTATATTTTCCTCTCAGAAACACCCTAAAGGTTGGTTTGAAAATTATTTTTTAACACTCACAATTTCAGGCCTTACCCATGATTTTTTGGGTCAAACATGCTGGACCAGACTACAACATGGCAGCACCTGACTGGTCTATCCCACCACATCACATGATGACAAGACCCACCACTTCACCACCAATTGGGGCCCACTACCATGTGGCACTCGAGTGCTCGCTTACATTCCTTAACCTTCAAGCAACTTCCTATTGTAAGGAAGCACTCACCACAGGATGTGCCACTTGGTACAATCTCATACCTCTAGATCTGAGCTTGCCACATCATTGCATGGCATCTTTGTTTAAAATATTCCTTCTTTCTTACACCAGCTAGGCATCCAAGTAGGCCCTTATGCATGAGCCTTGCCTTTAAAAGGTAGTGTCTTTAAGTTACTCCTCTTATTGTGTGGTTTAGTATATAAACAACTAAAGCTTTATCCACACAAGGAATGTGGGATAAATAACCATAAGTAAAGTTTTCTTTTCTTTAGCCCAAACCAGCTCTTACTATTGATTTCTCCTTTCTTTGCAAAGGATGCCTCTGCTTTTGTCTTTGGAGATCTTCTCTCTTTGCATTCTGATGCCTCTCACTCATGAAGAAGCTTGTTGCATGGTTGAATGTTGGATCACTTTCACTTGGCTTATAATGTAATTGGATAGCCTAACCAACTTCATAGCTTGTTATTCCATATAGAAAAAAATTAGGAAGGTTTGCAGACTCAAAAGAAACAGAGTTGTTTTCACCATCCAGTCCTAGATGTGGAAAATAGCATCCATTTTTGGGGACTACAAATTGGAGATACCTTCTATACAATGCTGATAATTTCCATCAATAAATTAAGGATGATTTATAATAAAGATGGGATTATTAGCAACTTCATGGGAGACCAATGTCCCGGGCAAAGAAAAGGGCTCAAGATAAACTTCTCTTCTCATAAAATACTTGATAGAGTTGACTTTCCTTTTTCTGAACTCAGAATTTTTTGACTTTGAAAGAAGCTCTATTATTCTAAAAGTAGCACTAGCTGCATTATTTTTAGAGAAGACTAGTGTAGAGTCATCCAATACAAATGAATGTGAGATCTTTCCCTTTTGACAAAAGGAAAAAAACCAAGAAGAAAATGAGTTGGTAACTGTAGAAATTGACTCTAAAAGTGAATTTATGTTCTTTAAATTTAGGTCTAAATCCCCACAAGTCATTTCAGTGAGCATATATGGCCCAAAAAGAATTGCTTGGATAGAGGCAAACTGAGAATAGTAATCTTTGATTTTCTCAGTTCTAGTTTCCATAGGAAGCAATAACGATAACTTGTCTCCAACATTGATTACTCTTTCTCCTCTTTAGATAATGATGGTGGCAGCTTGCTCATAAGCTACAACTTTGATAATGTTATGCCAAGTCTACCTTTGACTAGACATCTCCCCTGTGGCTTTTTATTTATTGTGAGCTACCTTCTTTCTTTCTCCTTGTATTTCCCACATGAATATGGGCTCCTCCTTGGTAGCTCCCTCTACCTTTATTAGCTTTTCCACATCTAGAGTGTCTTTCTAATTGCTATGGTTTCCATTTTAATATGATTGAAATGCTTTGGAAAACTATATTTACTCCATATTTTGATCATAAAATCAAATTAGATCAAAGCATATCCCAAAAAATTATTTAATATTGAGAATTTGTGAGGGCTCATTTGACTCCTCCCCTACTGCTCATGGCTTCAAGATGGGGGCTACTTTTTTTTAATTTATGTGAGTGTTCCTTCCTGTGAAAGCTATTGTGGCCTCTTATTCCTTCTACAAAGAGTAAGGCATTCATTTAAAAAAATTAAAATTAAAGCTACATTGCCTCCCAAAAATGTAACAGTTATCGTTGAGCCAAATTCAACATCATCACCCATTTCTTCAATGTATTTATATTTTTTATTCTTCTTCCTATCACAATCATTTAATGATCATAGTCATTAAAACATCTTCTGAGCTATTTCACTTTCCAATAGCTTATCAATCTGACAGAATTAGTCAGGACCCAATGCAGGTCTGGCTAATTTTTTTTTTTTTGTTTCAAACAAATGATCCATCAAATTGACCCATTTGGACATCTCAGACTAACAGGATTCAAATTCAATCATCAATTCATTATTTAAAACTCACTTTTAATCAATTCTACAAATTGTGAATTTGTGTTTGGAGGCCCACCAGCTGGCCTTAAAAATTGATTCAATCAAGTAACGAGGCCATGAAAATCAGCATGAGTGTTCAATCCTACATGCTCTACCATACTAAAAATTCTCAGCCCATGAAAAATTCCCAATCAAAATATTTTAATCACCAAACATCAATTATCCGATAGGCAAACAATGTTAAAAAACATAAATTGGGCTTGGGTTTAGCATTATAAACTGGGTTATTGATCACTTGGGCTTATGAAAACCAAGGTATAGGTTCTTTACCATTCAAAGGATAAGAATCCATAATTAGGGCTTATGAAAAACAACAAGATGAATTTGGAAAATTTTTGAAAATAGGCACTTGGAAATTTTAAACTAGGAAATGTGTCAAAAAGTAATTTTTGGTAAATGGACAGACATAAGAAAGTATGCAGATGGATTCTTCATGACTTGAGAATTGGCATACTTCAAGAAATTCTAGGACACAATATGATGGTACAATCCATTAGGCTTACCAATCATGAGATCAAAGTTATAACATATAGGGGTATGGATCAATTTGGATGCCTTAGTCATAACAAAATAATGTACACTAGATTTTTAATCATGTTAGCAAGCTAATCAAATGGATTCTTCATGATCTCAAAATTGGAACATATAAATTGTTTGACCCCTGAAACACAATTCAAAAATAATTTCTTAATTTGGATCACTTGGGTCAAATATATAATTGGTCGAATAGGGCTTCCCAGAATTGTGAACAACTACACAAATGCATGAAATAGTAAATGACCAACTTTGAGGGATTCAAAACCTAGTCAAATGACTTTGAAAAGGGCTAAAAATTGGAACACATGTTCTTTGATATGCATACTAAACATCCCCAAAGTGGTGGGTCATGAAACATTCCTAGGTAGAATATATTCAAAGTAAAATTGGGCTATTGTACACATTTTGACACCTAGGTAGAATTGTGAATTTTGACACTAGCTCAAAATGGGACTTCATCGAATGATTCGGGATGGAAAAATAACATTGTGGATCACATGCATATGTCAAATGAAAATTTTCAAGCCACTCAAACACCATCTAGGCCTCAAACTAACAACTAGCTACATATGCATAAAAAGCATCCATAGGGCATTGATTCTTCAAAATTTTCAATGTGACTAAAAATTGACCATGCAAATTTTCAGTCCCAACAGACTCCATTCTACACACTTTGAAAAAAAGAAATTTTGATTTTAGATTAGTTTTCAATAATTTCTAGGGGAAGCATGCAGATATTTCACATTTTTGGGATGTGTCTAATTAAAAAATCCATTAAAAAAAATACAAATTATAAAATTACCTAATTTTTTTGGGATAAACTACATAGTGTTAGGTAACTTTTGACCAAAGTGATTAAAGAATTTCAAAAAAAAAGTTAAAATTTTAGAGGGGCCACACTCTCTACTGTGTTATGTTTTTTTGGAATGATTAGTACCACTTTTTGTGGCCCCTTTTTTGAGGACCTAAAACTAAACTATTTTGAAAAAAATTAGTAGTTTAGAAACTAGATTCAAAGGACTACTACTTTTTTTTTTGTCATATCTTAAAATTTTGAGCGTAACTATCTTCAAATTCTTTTTGAAGTTTAGAAATTGTTGATTTTACAAAAAATTTGTCCACTTATACCCCCCTTTTGGCACCACAACTTGGTGCACTTACCCTGGAGTTGTTACTAATGTTATTGACTAGGGAATCTATAATGCCCCGCTTAGAGATCCTTGGAACACAAGGATAAAACATACACTAAATAATTTTTTTAAAGATTGGTTACTTAACAACAACATAAAATAACCAAGTGCAAGAGTGAAGCATAAAACAAGGTGACAAGAATAGGGAACATGGAAAGACTTTTACATGTTCACCTACACCAATGGAAGTCTTACAACTACTTCCAAATATCTCCAAACTCAAAACCACAACTCATAAACCAAAGATCAGATGAATCATGAGAATGTACTAAGGGGATGTTCTCATTCAATCCCCAATAAAATCTCCTACCATGGTTAGACATACAAGTCCATATCCTTTAATCATATCATTATCAAGGATCACAAGTAGAGACCAAGAATGGTCATGCAAAAGATGAGGGCTCAAAGTTACATCCACTCATCTACTAGACACCATGCTAAAAGATAAGGCTGACTCCTAAAATTTGGCTAAGTCTGAAATCTTGAAGCCCTAAATTTTGGCTAAGCTTGAATTTCTGAAGCGCTAAAATTTCCTAAAATCTTTATCTTAACTCAGAGAGGTTCGGAACCTATCTCAAATGAATCATCACATATATTAAAATATATATTAAATATATTTTAGACCCCATAGAAAATCTATTGAACTAGGAAGTTGTGCAGCCCTAAAGGGTATTCAAAACACCCTTCAACTCTCAACCAAAAGTCTAGAGATACTTGTTGTTTGCCTAAGTAGGTTTTTGCAAGAAATTAGATGACACTATAATACAACTAGGTGATATTTATCACTATAGCTAGGAAACAAATTTTTTTCGAGCAAATACTTTTCACTATAGCCAAGTGATACTTCTTAGTATGACCAGGTGATAATTCTTAGTATGGCCAGGTGATACTTCACTAGTATCATATGATATTGTCACTATTATGGTGCAGTAATTTTCAATATTGTATGATAGAACTCCTTAAGGCATGTGATATTCTTCTAGTATTGCTCAATGTTGAACCACTATTGTCCAAGATTGAAAAGAAACAACCTAACAAACAAATAGAAGAGGAAAAGAGTTACAACCTCCACACTGGAGAGTACCAAATCCATAATAATTGAGGCTTGGAGATTTTAACACATGAAATACAAGATGGAAAGAAAACTATCCATCTAATCCCTAACATCATAAGGAAGAACATGTGAAAGGTAGAATCATAATGAACATACATCATTCATAGACCAATCATCATGAAGGAAAACATAAACATTAGGGCACCAACACAACTAAAAATCACGTGTAGCTCCTCCCAACTATAATAACAACATGAGACCTCAAAGGCCCTAGCCATCCCCTATGCATAACATGCCATGCTACCAACTAGATAGTTAGAGCTATCTTATGAGAGCATTACTATTACAAAAGTAACTAAAATCAAAAGAACAAGAAGATCTAACATGTTAATCCATCAAAGCATAGATACTCCAACTAATAGGGAATCACAACATCTAACCATATGGTAACATCATGATAAAGGAATGCATGAAATAAAATAACGTCATCTAAATATGGTATCCAAGCATTCCAATTAATGCATAAATCAAAAGGAAACATAATCCAAAAATTTAAAATACCAGGTGAATATCAAGCATCAGACTCAACTGGAAATAAATTGTCTCTATACATCAGTCCCTAGCAGTGGTATAGGTGGCTACACCTCCCAATCACATGAATCCCTTGGGTACACTCACATCATGTTGATGGAGATAATGATCCAAACACAAACACACATAAATAAAATGTCCATGGATAACACCCATGCCAGATAGTAAAGATGACCAAAACCAAGATCATGAGACAATGCAAGTGGATTAGGTCTTGGTTAGACACTCTATGGGTCAAGTATGTAGGGACTCGCTAGAGTGTAAGTAGCTTGGAATCAAGTAGCCTAAGATAGTATCAACAATATCAACTCACTGGGGAGGTGCACTCTCCATGTCATTGAGCTAGCTCTGGGTGCTCACAATTATGTGTCCTTGGGTGAACTCTGGATTTTCACATTTTTATTATCTTATATTTATAATCTAGTAATTTATTTATTTATTACTTGTTTAGAACTTCTTCATGCCAACCCTCTAGGAAATAGTCACTAAGGTTGTGAGAGATGCCCCTCTATGCTACCCTACATACCCATGTTCATCACATGATGAATTCTCGTAGGCATGCATATTCCCAACCCAACCCCAATAAACATAATTCTACTAAAAATGATTAGGATTTTAGGCCTCACAAGCACCTAACAAATGCACATGCATGTTCTCTTGTATGGGTGCACCACCATCACAAAGATCATAAAACAAGGGCTGGATGAGAACATAAGCAAACAAATCACTCAACCAAATGCAAGTTTAGGAGTACATATTATACATGAATCCCAATTAAAAATAAAACCATACATCATGAACTCACTCAAATGGCCTCAATCTAGAGTATGGATTCTACAAGAATCTTAGTATCCAAGAAATAACAACCAGGGTTCAACCAAAATTAATAACACTAGGTATAAAATTACTCAACTAAAAAAAAATTTAAGAGTATAGATGTGGCATGCATCTCAATGCAACATAAAAGTGAAACAGATATCAAATTGACATCATAAGAATAATCCAATTCCATGACCAACATCATGCCAAGAAAACTTGAGAAAACTAGGCGATAAACAAATCAAGGTGAAAAGCTCCCAAAAACCAATGTTGACAAAAATCAACAAAATAAAACCCATTCAATCCACAAAAATCCAATAAAAATTGGGTTCAAACACTATATGCAAAAATGATTCACATAATTGTGTGAAACCCCAAACCCTCATCTTGGAAATTTGGAAAAGGTTCATACTCAACCAATTAGGTAGAACTAGCAAATAGAATTGCAGGAGAACACTAGTTCTCATCCTTCTAACATACAACTACCAAAAATGGAAGTAGAAACAAAGCTAAAACCAAAAAATGGGAGAGCCCCACTTGACAACCAAAAAGGGCAAAATAGAAAATTGAGCAATCAAATAAAGATCTCACAGAAGCTATCAAAAATCGTGGTAAACCAAGGTCTCCTTGAGTTGGATCCAATAAGATTGATCTCACAACAATCAAATTTTTTTAACTCCTTTAGTGAACAAAAATGCAATCCTACAAAAGAGTTTTTTGAATTTACTCTCAAATTTCTATTTTTCAAAAGTGAAAAGTGAGGAATAAAATTTCTTTTTGGACACTTATTCAACTTTTGAGTAAATAATCAATTAGGGTAAAAAAACAGGTAACCTAGTTAAACCATAAATCAACCCAAACAAAAATAGGCTATTCCAATTCATTCTAATTCAACTATGACAAAGCTACCAGGAATTAAATAAAATAAGATAAAGCCCAAAATTCCTTTAAACCAAAACAACAAAATTCTTTAACAACTTTTGCAACACTTGTGAACCTTTGAATGCATAGACATGCTCATATGTCTAATCACATAATGCAAATGAATCTAGATTTATGAAATCACTGAGGGTTTTAATTTCAATAATTAAATAGGATGTATCGACCATACAGGGATGACATTGGCTAGATGTGAATAACTGAATCATTAACTCAATGTGCCACTGCTAGGGACATAAATCTTACACACTAAACAACATGATCAAATGAAATTACATATAATAACATAATGAAAGTGATAAATGCATTAAATCACATTAAATAACCATTCTGCATAAATTACCAAAATGAACAAGGTTATTCATTGCACATAACTAATGAATCCAACATGGACAATTCATTTCTAATTATTTAAGCATTTAATAATGGTTGTTTAAACAACATGAAAATGAACTTAAAAACATAAGTGAACATTGTCAAATGCATGACTAACCACTACTACAGGAATCTAGTCCAATGCAATAAGATAATAATACACCATGCAATCTCTACACTCATCTCAGGGTAATCACAAAACAATATCATGATACCACATCAATCCTAGAAATCATTGGCACAAGCCTCAATGAAACCATCTAAAACATCATAATCTCATAAGTCAGCTATACACATAATCAAATCAACTAATAAAATAACATAAATCTAATCACTTCAAGGGTGTAGACCACTAATGGTCCCAATCGAGTCACTTCTCAAGGAGAGATCAACAAGGTTGAGTCCATCAGGATGACTTACAAAAGTCAAATGGAAAAGGAACTACAAAATTTAAGTAGAAGGCTTAATTGAGTTGAGAAGTGAAGGGTGATTTCTTGAAGGGTTAACAAGTGAATCTAAGATTGAGATGACAATGGAGGCTAAATAATGAATCACTACATGTGATCTGAATAGAGGTTTGTATTGTTGGAATTCTTTAAAATAGATGGGGGGGGGGTGGTGGTGGTGAATCAGTTATTTAAGGTCCAAAAGTACAAATAAAAATTTTCATAGCTTACTGAACCCATATCCATAAAATCTTATTATGCATGCATGCATTAGATCATACAATGCTTAAGCATGTAGGTTACTATCCTAGGTCAAAATAGCTTTGCAATAACCCAATTTGGGAAAAACCACCAATAACATGCTACTAATTCTCAATATTATGAAGTGATGCCTTATGAAAGGCCAACCCTATTAAAGGTTACAATACACATTGTTAAATGCGACCTAGTTAAAGAATTTCAATTACCCTATTATGAGTGAGCCTTGTTAGAGGACTTTAGATCATTCACTTGGAATGTCACCTAGTTAAAGGATTTATAAATGATTGTTGGGTCAACATTAATCCAAATGATTTACCCTAGACTGATACAATGATTAGAAAGTAATAGTAATGTTTCATCTAATAATCAATTACAACTCACTTGCAGATTACAAATCTCTATTTAAGTCCTCCATTCTACTTGGATTTCACACACTTCAGCTCTAAAAGCTTGTTCACCCTTCAAGCATTCATATGCTTAAACCTCCTTTCTTTTCTTGCTAATAGAAATCTCTTCTATTCAGCTACTAAATTAAGTAATACCTTAGACTCCTTGTCTTCCTTAGGTTTCTGCACATGACAACCTTTTCTTCTAACCAACTCTTTCTATAAATAGAGATTTAAAATCTTTTGTCATTTCACCTCAATCATCCATTTCAGAGTTAGGTAGGATTAGGTAGGATACAATGAACCTACCCATTTTTACATTTGGTTCCTCTAAAAGCTTTTCCCCTAATCTTATTTAAATTCACCTCAAAATGGTTTACATTAAATTTTGTGCCACCAGTTCATCATAGTTATCTTCCACATGATTCACACAATTCAAGAAAAAAAAAATAGTTGGCTCAAATTTATAAAGTATATGATTTAAAATGAATACTAGCACTCGACATAAATATGTTGTCACTCAGCTTCCATATTGTTCTTCCACTCATCATCCACTAGATAACTCGGCAAGCATTAAAGTTTACTGGTGCTCGGCATCAACTAAACTGTGCTCGGCTTACACTAAGTTCACTTGACATACACTAAATCTTCACTTTACTCAACTCCAACTATATTTTTTTTTTTGGCTTTAACTAAATTTTCTTAGCACCTACTTTCAACTTGATCAATCTTGGCAAACTCAATTCTTCTTACTTTTTCTTCTAGACTTAGTTAGTGTATCCATCCTTTGTAGCTTTAAGTAGATAATCAATACACTATATCACCACTATCTTAACTAATCTTTGTACTCTTTCTTCATACTATAACTAAACCTTTCCTCTAGGTTCTCTTGTTATCTTATTTGATCAAAACCTCCCCATCAATTAAAAAATGATAGCACTCAAATCAACTAAGAAGTTGTCTTACTAGCAAGTATCTAGTTTGACATCACTAACAAAACAATGATTAAAACATTATATTTTCTTCACTTCAAAACAATATCATATCAACAATCTCCCTCTTTGGCTTTGATGGTAAACCAATACCAACAACAATATCAAAAAAATAATAATTCCTTGTATTGAAATCTATCCCTCTATTAGAACCTTTCATCTTCTGTATAGGCTACAAAATTCTATTCTGATCAATAGACAATCAACTCTTGCTTATGACTCCCTCTTACTAGGTAAATGTAATTTTTGACACAAAAGATTGCACCCTTGCCTAAAGGAATGTGTCTCAAATGCCATTTTGTAACATGGAAACAACCTCCAAGCTATGGGACTTAAACTATGAGGTTGAGTCTCCCAAGAAGGCCAGTTTCCTTTACTATAAGGGTACACCTAACTACACTTGGAGAGGAAAAGGGAGAAGGAATGCATGAAAGAAAATATAGCTAATCTAACCCAAGAGGTGAAGCACCAAAATAGAATGTCCAATCTTATCTCTACTCATACATGCATAGTTAACTATCATGACATCAATATATATAGATTCAGACTCGTCTAATATATCAATCATATGCATATCAGACAACTAGATAAATGACATAAGGAAGAAGAGATTCACTATATATCATTCATAGGACAAATGAGATACAATCATAAAGAATGAAAGATACAAAAAATAATTGAAGAGAGGAAAATGGATCTTGCATAGTACATTAATGGCTAAAGACGATAAGGAAAAAATTCATGAATAGTTCAGAGGCAAAGGGAATTTACAATGTGCATGCCAAAACATGCCAAGGAAAATAGAAAAGAATTGATCCTTCAAAAGATTACAAAATTTTCTTTTATAGTGCAAGCGTAACTAGGATAACTTTAAAAAGAAGCTAATTACAACCAAGTACAATTAAATTTGTAGAGAACAATCATGAAAATGTGGAGAAAATCTGATCCTGGCACACATCCAAATGCATGAAAATCTAATATTTTCTAAAAGAACACACTAAGAAGATAGAAACAATGTCATTAATGCAAAAATTCCCTCAAATGGATAACTATGAGGTAGGTAACATGTCCTTCATGACTTTCTATTATGGCCACAACTGAAGAGTGGTTGGGATCGATCATGGAGATCAGATCACACAAAAAACACTCACTTCTCCCATTCCCAACTCAAAAAATCAGCAAAATCAATAGGTCAACCTAGTCAAGCAACCAAGATGAACCATGTAGACCAATAGTCTTTTATCTTTTCACCACCTCACAAGGTCTTCATGAGTTTACCACCTCATTAGCATACTTAAGCACTCACCCCATGAAATCATAGACTTAACTATGACTATCACTACAAAATTTATCACTACTTACCACCTAGGCATGCAAGGACACATGTCTTCATGTCACTTGCCCGTATTCTCTAAAATTCTTACAACTTCAAAATTTGGAAAAGTGACAATTGTTGATCACCAAATGATCAATGATAATGAGAGACCCTAGCTATAACTACACTTTCCTTCAATATTTGTGGACCCATAAAATATTTAGCATTTACCTTATTGAGTGTGTAGGCCCTTAGAGAATTGGCATAAAGTAGCTGGCACATATTCCACCTCTGCAACTACATGGCAACCCTTGGAACAACTAATCTTTCATGGCCATGTGTCAAAAATTTTGTTCCCTACATTCCTCAAAAACCTTGCAACTACATAAAGTGAGGAAGTGCCAAACATCGATCATCATGAGATCAATAGTTGTGCAAGATATTCATTATGACTTGGTCTAGTCATCAACTTTTTGTAATGATGTAATACCAAATTGCCAACATGCTATGACATTTGAGAAATTTTAACAAAATCAATTTTTTGGCCCACAAGGAAGATGACATCATGAAATCCAGATGGTACCAAGGTACTTGTCCACTTTATCTAAACATTGAGTAACTCTAGAAAGTGGGGAAGCTCCCACCATCAATCTTAAAAGATCTATCAACCCAAAAACCACAACCAACCTATTCTCCATATCAAAATTTCAACTAATGAAATGCCCATCATACACCAACTCATCTAAAAAAATTCTACCTTATTTTTTTCCTACAAGAAAAAGGACCCACATGCCACATGGTAGTGAGGTGTTTTCCCACATTGCTTAAACATCTTGCATTTTGAGAAAGAAAAAAAGTGACCATCATATATTTGTACAAGATCTAATGATTGAGAGAGTTGGTGGGGCATGAAATAAAATTACATGAATAATGAAATACAATAAGGTTTTAATTTCATATTTTCACTGACATTTAACAATATTTAAATATTGGAAAGTGACCATTAGGTGGGCTTTATCACTTGAATTCAATTTTTTGGTGGGGAGGCATATATGATTAATAATAATTGCTTTTAATAATTTCTTCTTCACTAGTAAACATCAAGTCCACTATCTCCCTCTAAGTAGATATTTCAAGTATTTATTTCTCTTTCAAAATTGTTTCTCCCTCTTTCTCACTTTTTTTAGTATTTAGTATTTCTCCACCTTTGACAGCAATGCCAAAGACTTGCTATCTCAACATGCAGATGGTAACAATTTTAATTTCTCCCTCTATCACCTTACTCGTGACTATAAATCAACTTATTTAAGCTCCATCATTACTTTAGGTAGCTCCTATAGTAATATCCACTGCATCAAGTTGTAAGATACAACATTCAACTTTGTTGATACAAGGCACTACAAAAGCTTTTTAAGTAGCTTTAGATAGGGGTATCAACCCTAGTTTACCTCTTAGATACTCATGAGAGTCCTTAGGTAATGCTTTTGTGAATATATCATCTATATGCTCTTTTGTATTCACATATTCCATCTTCACCTCTTTGCCTTGAACTAACTCTCTCATGTAATGATACTTGATTGCAATGTAATTAGTCTTTTTGTGCATCACATTATTCTTTGATATATTTATACCACTTTTATTATCACAATTAAGTATCACAAGTTCAATGATTTCTTCATACCTTTGAGTAGTTGTTTGATCCATACAATGTTTGTACAATTTACTACAACAATAGCATATTCAACTTCAGCAGTAGATTAAGATATGCAATTTCATAACTTGTAGGTCTAGGTAACCAACCTCTTTCCTAATAAAAATTCTCCTCCACTAGTGCTCTTTCCATCATCAATATTTCCAGCCCAATTAGTATCAGTGTAGGCTCTCAACTCAAACTTCTCATTTTCTTGTATAATAGACCATAGTCTTTTGTTTCTTTCAAATATCTCACTATTCTCTTGGAAACCATCAAGTGATTCTCTTAAGGATTAGAAAAGAATCTTGGAACTATCCCAACAAATAATGCAATGTTAGGTCTTCTATATACTACATATTGTAATTTTATATTCATAGACCTATACAATTTTTTATTCACATCAGCTAAATTATCATTCTTCGACAATTTGTGTCCTGTCACCATAGGTGAACTAATTAGTTTAGAATTCTCTAATCCAAAAGTTTTCAATATTTCCTTCACATACTTAGATTGATTGATCTATATACCATATTTCATCTAATATACTTGTAAACCAAAAAAGAACTTGATCTCTCCAAATGTAGTGCCTCTCATGTTTGTAGTCTATACCTTATTATATTTTTTATTCGAGAGATACTTATTAATCATGTTATGTTTACATTTGAGATGACCAAAGGGTCAAATGTTAAGCTTTGATTTCTAGTATCATAGATGTTAGATTACTATATTTTTTAGTTGATCATATTTGCATGATGATGCCATTTTTGAGATGACAATATATTTTATGATGATATTTGGTTATCTAGTATTAGGACACATCCCTGATTATGTTATATGTTGGATTTATGCTATGATATTTACTTCAATCTTAGCTTGTTATTCTTTATGTGAATGTTAGTGGTGTAAATGGATTATTTTTGTAGAATTGAATAAATGGTTAAATAATGTTATTAAATGCATTATTTTTTCAAGTGTGCTATTATATGCAATTACTCTTGATCATGTGTTTAAACGTGTAGGATTTTTATCTCTTGCAGTGGCACATGGAGTTAGTGATTCAACTATTCATATTTTACCAATATCATCCTTGTATGGTTGATGTATCTTATTGAAGTGTTTAAATTAAATCTTCTAGTGATTGATAAATCCAAACTCATTGCATCATGTGACTAGACCTATGAACGTGTATGTGCATTTAGAGGTTTGCATTATCGCAAAAGTTTTCAAGGAATTTTGTGATTTTAGTTTAAGGGATTTCAAGATTTATTTTAATTAATTTTAAATTTAGGAAGATTTTTCATGGATGAATTCCAATTACTTGAAATAGCCTATTTTGGTTTGGGTTAATTCTTGGTTTAATTAGGTCACCTAGTTATTCACCCCAATTTATTATTCATTAGAAAAGTGAATAAGTGTCCAAATAGGAAATTAATTCCTCACTTCTCAATTTTTGAAATTAGAAATTTGAGAGATTTTCAAAAATCCTCTTCTCGAGGATTGTGCTAATGTTCATTGTGAGAGCTACAGGCATGAGATCTTCATGAAATCAGTTTTGTTGGATCCAGCTCAGGGAGACCTTGTTTTTTTGTGACTTTCAACAATTTCTACTAATTATTTATTTTATTGTGTTGATTACTATTTCTACCCTTTTGGCTATTAGGTAGGGCTCTCCCATTTTTGTTCTTCAGCTCCATTTCTATTTCTATTTTTGGTAGTTGTATGTTAGGAGGCTAAGAACTAGTATTCCCCTCCATTTTTGATTGTTGGTTTTGTCCAATTGGTTTTGTACAAATGTTTTCTTAGCTTTTGGGATGAGGATTTAAGATTTCACATCATTATGCTATCCATTTTTGCATATGGTGTCTAAACTTGAATTTTATTAGATTTTCATGGCTTTTGTGCCTTAAGATTAAATGGGTTTTGATTTTGAAAATTTTGAGTTTTGAAGTTTTTACCTTGATTTGTGTGCCACCTAGTTTTCTTGGGGTTTTCCTAGCATGATGTTGGTCATGGACTTGGATTATCCATAGGATGTCAGTTAGACCATTTTTGCAATGTTAAATTAGGATGCATGTCGCATCTATTCTCCTAAGATTATTTTCAATTAAATGTTATTTTTTCTTGTGTTCTCATCCAACCCTTGTTTTATGATCTTTATGATGGCAATGCACCACACACAAGCATGTACTTGTGCAATTTTTAGGTGATTTGCGAGGCCAGATCTCCTAGTTGTATTTTGGTTGAATTATGTTCATTTGGGGTTGGGTTGGGAATATGCATGCCTATAGGCACTCATCATTGTGATGAGCATGGGTATGTAGGGTAGCATAGAGGGGCTTCTCTTGTAACCTTGGTGACTATTTCCTATAGGATTGACATAAAGAAGTTCTAATTAAGTGATAACTATAAAAATTAACTAGGTAATAAATTTAAGATAATAAAATGTTAAGTGAACACTCAATTCAGTTTGAGGACACTTGTTATGTGAGCACTTAGTTAAGCCCAGGGACATAGGATTATGCTTCTTCATAGGGAAATGGAGCTACCACCACTAGCTTGGGCTACTGGATGCCAAGATACTTACCCTCCTATGAGCCCGTACAAAGTGACCCATAGAGTATCTCACTAGAACTTGATCCATTTGCATTGTCTCATGATCTTAGTTTTAGTCATCTTTATTGTTTGGCATGAGTGTTAGCCATGGACATTTTCTTTATGTGTGTTCATTCATAGGTCATTATCTCAATCAACATGATGGGAGTGGACCTATGGGTTCTAGTTGGTTGGGAGGTATAGCTACCTACACCACTTTTGGGGATTGGTGTACAGAGATGATCTATTGTTCTAGTGTGACTAGTGCATGATGTTTCACATGGTATTTTCAAGATTTTAGAGTATGTTTCCTTGTGATTTATCCTTTCATTAGAATGATTGCATATCATGTTTAGATTATGTTAATTTACTTGATGCATTCCTTATTTATGATATTTAGCATATGATTAAATGGCGTGATTTACTTAGTCAGAGTACCTATTGCTTATTGGTTTAGCATTTTAGATTTCCTTGTTCTTATGATGTTATTATGTTTTAGCAATGACACTCTCATAAGACAACTCCAACTATCTAGTTGGCAGTGTGGGATGTTATGTGTGGGGGATGACTAGGACCTTTGAGGTCTCATGATGCTATTATGGTTAGGAGGAACCACGAATGAGTATTTTTGTCTTCTTGTACATTGTGATGTTACTTCTAGTACATTTTCTTATATTGTTATGGTTTAGATGGTTAGTTATATTTTTGTTTGCTTCTTTTGAGTTTGAGTATCCAAGCCTCAACTTGTGGTTTTGTTACTCCCCAGTCCTCACAAATCCAATCTTCAAAAGATAGTTATGAAGCCTTTCATAAAATGCTCTTCGTACTTTCTTTAAAAAATATAAAGATTTGTGCAGTCTACACACCATGCTCATTGTGAAAGCTACGGATGTGGGATCTTCATGAAATTAGTCTCGTTGGATCTAGCTCAAGGAGACATTTTTTTGCCATGACTTTTAGTAGATTTTGTGGGTTATTTATTTTATTATGTTGATTCATGTTTCTTCCCTTTTGGCTATAAGATAGGGCTCTCCAATTTTTGTCTTTCAGCTCCATTTTAGTTTTAGTTTCTGGTAGTTGTATGTTAGGAGGCTAAGAACTAGTGTTAGCCTCCATTTATAATTGTTGCTTCTTCTTGGTTAGTTGAGTACAAAAATTTTATCAATTTTTGGGATGAGCATTTGGGGTTTTTCATTTTTATGCTAACCATTTTTGCATATGGTGTTTGAACCTAAACTTTATTAGATTTTCATGGCTATTGTGCCCTAAGACCAAATGGGTTTTAATTTTGAATTTTCTAATTTTTGAGATTTTTACCTCGATTTAAGTGTCACCTAGTTTTCTTGGGTTTTCCTAGCATGATGTTAGTCAAACCATTGTTGCACTTCTATGTTGCATTGGGATGCATGCTACATTCATTCTCCCAAGCTTATTTTTGGTTGAGTGTTATTTGTTCTTGTGTTCTCATCTAGCCCTTGTTTTATGATCTTCATGATGGTGGTGCACCACATATGAGCACATGCTCATGCAATTCTTGGGTGACTTATGATGCATGATCTTCAAGTTGTATTTTGGTTGAATTATGTTCATTTGGGTTTGGTTTGGGAATATGCATGGCTAAGGGCACTCATCATTGTGATTATCATGGGTATGTAGGGCAGTACAAAGGGGCTTCTCTTGCAACCTTGGTAACTATTTCCTAGAGGATTGACATAAAGAAGTTCTAATTAAGTGATAACTAAATAAATTAACTAGGTAATAAATTTAGGATAATAAGATGTTAAGTGAGCAGTTGATTTAGTTTGAGGACACTTTTTATGTGAGTACCCAGTTAAGTCCAAGGACACAAGATCATGCTCCTTCCTGGAGAAGTAGAGATGCCACCACTAGCTTAGGCTACCTAATGCCAAGCTACTTACCCTTTAGTGAGCCCCTACATAGTGACCCATAGAGTGTCTGACTAGGATCTAATCCATTTGCATTATCTCATGATCTTGGTTGTAGTCATCTTTACTCTCTGGCATGAAAGTTAGCCATGGACATTTTCTTTATGTGTGTGTGGTTGAGTCATTATCTCCATCAACATAATAGGAGTGGACCTATGGGTTCCACATGGTTGGGAGATTTAGCTACCTAAACCATTGTTGGGGACTAGTGTACAGAGATGATCTATTATTCTAGTGCGACCAGTGCATGATGTTTCACTTGGTATATTCAGGATTCTGGAGTATACTTCCTTGTGATTTATGCTTTCATTGGAATGCTTGGATATCATGTTTAGATGATGTTAGTTTACTTGAAAAAATTATTATTTATGATGTTTAGCATATTATTAGATGATGTGATTTACTTAGTTGGAGTATCTATTGCTTATTGGTTTAGCATGTTACATTTCCTTGCTCTTATGATGTTATTACATTTTAGTAGTGATGCCCTCATAAGAAATCTTTGAATATTTGGTCGACAGTGTGGAACATTATGCATGAGGGATGGCTAGGACTTTTGAGGTCTTGTGATGCTATTATGGTTCGAAGGAACCATGTATGAGTATTATTTTTTTCTTGTACATCACAATGTTACTTCTAGTACATTTTCTTATACTGCTATGGTTTAGAAGGTTAGTTGTATTTTCATTTGTTTCTTTTGTGTTCAAGTGTCTAAGCCTCAACATATGGATCTGGTACTCCCCAAATTAGAGGTTATAAATCTATGTTTTATCCCTATTTTTGTACCATTTCTTGCATTTTCTGGGTGATGGTGTCCTAGCACTAGGTGATACTTATAAAGTATTGCATGCCCAAAGAAGGAAGATCATGTAATACTAGAAAGTATCGCACACCTTAAGAAAAAATTTAGTTTGATACTAGAATATCACATGTCCATTGGTGCAATGACATATGACATTAGAAGAGTTTCACATGGCATTTGAGATAGTATCACCTAGTCCCTGAAAGCACTGCATGAAATCTTGAGAAAGTTCATACGATACTAGAATGTATTGCAAAGCTATATAAAAATGTCACACAACTTTGTGAGGAAACTTGTTCAAGTGATTATCGGGCACTTTTAATCTTGACCAAAAGTTTTTGAGAGTTGTTTGGGATACCCATTGTGGAGTTCTTGAACCCTAGTGTTTGACCTTTTGAATTTAGGTTATTTTAGATTTAGACGCTCTTTTTTTTTATATATAGTTCATCATTTTAATCAGTAGTGGCATTAGGAGATCTGTTGGTGTTTGGATATTTGTTTAGTCTTTTTTTGCAATCTTTGTAATCCATGTATTTTGATTTTTGTGTGCATCCATACTTTTTTTCTTTTAATATCTTATCTGATTTATCTTTGTTCCAAGGATCTCCTTGTAGGGCATAACATCTAGTATTAGAGCCCATGTTTCAATAATGGGATCTCTGTGTTATGCTTCCTCTATGTTATTGCTTTAAGTGTGTAAGTGGTTATCTTATGTTTCCTATTTTGATACCTTTTTTTCATTCATGCTTGTGAATCTTATGCATGTGCCATATGATTTTGACCTTATCTTTTTGCTTCCATAGTGATGCCTCCTGCATGTAGACTTGGTGGTCAGGGTGGTAACTTAAAAAATAACCATGAAGAAGAACACCATGAGGAGAAATTTTAGGAGGGAGAGGGAGAACAGGGTAACAATGATTAGGGTGGAATTAAGGCACTGATAGCTTTCCCAAAGGAGATCATAGCTCAGTTGGGACCTCATGTAGAGGAAAACCAATGCGACCATGGTTAGGAAGAGGAATCTCATCATGGAGATTCCCATATGTTTGAGTATAAAGAGGAGCATGAGCATTCTTGTACACCACCTAGTGGCAGAAGGCACCATTGTGATGGTAGGAACTGCAATGATGAAAATTCCATCTATTTGGATATAATTAAATCTCTTCAACAATCTAAATTGCCATTCTATGATGGCAAGGGAGGTGGTCTCAAGGTGGAAACTTGGTTATTGGACATGGAGCATTGCTTTAGCAAGTATCCATATGCAACAAATCTAAATATATTAGCAACAATAGTCCACCAATATAATTGGTGGGGGGGGGGGGGTGAATTAGTGATATGACGATTTAAAAAATTTAATCTCTTAAACAATCTTGACCATTCAACCAAAGTAAAAAACTACCATAAAGAGATGCACATAAACAATTACACTAGATATGTTGACCAGGGAAACCTTTGATCAAAGGAAAAAACCTGATGGGAATGATGCCCACAAAATGATGTACTATTATGAATATTCCTTGTTAGAGGATGGACCCTATTAGGAGTCAATTACAACATTTAGTACAAGAGTCCCTATTAGGAGACTTTGAATCCCTATTAGGAGTTGTGGAAGGCAGTTGAACCCACTATCCAAATAGCTTTAGATCAGATCAATGAACCCATTGTCTAATTGACTTTGGTACTATTTCTTTTAGAATAATAGTTCACTTCTTCCTTTGTCTAGTACATCAAACTCCTTCACCTTCAAATCATGTAGTTAGATCTAGAACTCTGAACTCAGTAACAATAACCCTTAAGGTCACTTACACGCATAGATAGGTTACTTTGCTTTTGTATCACTTTGTTTCTTAGTTATTTGCTAGTCTTCACTTGTCTCTCTATGTAAAACATGGGAAACATCTTTCCTTTATACCATGCTCAATAATAAATCATTGAGTCAACTTTCCAAACATTAATTAAATGAAATACACATTTACACAAACTTTCACATGTGCAACTTCCATACATGCACACTCTCTGACATCATTAGTGGTTAGTATACTATCTTTAGTTGACTATGTAATCCTTCACTACAATTGTAATGAACTATAGCAATCATACATAGGAACTTCTTTCCTAATACTCTATTTCCATATGATTCTTTGTAGATAAAACATATCTTTCATACATATTGATTCACGTTTTGTGCACTTACCCTTGTAACAAATACACAATGTAGTATGCACTGGTAACTGTGCATCATCAGATAAGTAATATAATGTTCTCAATATAAAAATCACAGTCTACTACTATGTTAGTCTTTTACAATCTTATTACTATGTTTTCATCAATGACAAACATAGTTATAAACACATCATATCAATGTTTTTCAATGCTCCCCCATAGCATCAACATTCATGCTAACAATCTCCCCCTTGGCATTGATGGTAACATAGATGAAAAAAATCTTGTTCCAAGAATACCAACAAGTCTTCTCAAATCCTTTTCATAAATCAAATCTTATTTTATTCAAATCCTTTATTGAAATACTTCTCCCCCATAGTACAATATTTTTCATGCCATACTTCTTCCCCAATGACATAAATGTCAAAGGTTTTAGTAACCAACATCTCCACATCAAACTTTGCAATAGCTTACTAGTTTAAGTGTCAAAATACATTACAATAATATCAACAAAAGTCCTAGATGACTCTATCCATCATAGATACTCCCCCCTATAGGAAGCATCCACATTTAGTCTAGTCTATCATTGGTGCTTTGTTCCCTAGACTAATGCACTTTTGTATCTTTTATTCTGAAATAGGCAGGGGCATAACCCCAAGCATACCTCTTAGGTACTCAAATGTATCCTTTGGCAAGGCCTTTTTGAAAATGTCTATAATTTGTTATTTAGTGTTAATGTACTCCAGTCTGATTTTTTTTTCTACAACTTTCTCTTTCAACACATGATTCTTTATAGAGATATGCTTAGTCTTAGAATGCAAAATAGGATTCTTAGACATGTTAACTATGCTTGTGTTATCATAGTAAATAATAATAGGTTCTTTGAATGTAATTCCAATATCCTTGATCATCTACTTCATCCATATAACTTGATTATAGTTGTTTTCTGCTGCAACATATTCTACCTTTGCAATACTTTTTGAAGTGCAATATTGTTTCTTTCTTAGCCAAGAAACCAATCTTCCACCAAGAAAGAATGCTCCTCCATTGGTGATTTTTCTATCATCCATATTTCCAGCCCAATCAACATTAGTATAAGTGCAAAGGGTAAAATCATTACATCTATCATACCAAATGCCATAATTAGATGTCCCTTTTAGATATCTGAATATCCTTTTTATAGCTGTGTAGTGATATTCTTTAGGATCAGCCTAAAATCTTGCTACAATTCCAACTGCATTAGCTATATCTAGTCTACTATGAGTTAAATACTATAATCCTCCAATCATAGATCTATACTTTTGTTCAACCATAGGTGTCTCATCCTTGCTTGATAACTTGTGACTAGTTACCATAGGAGTTGCCACAAGTTAAAAAAATTCTAGTCTAAATCTTTTCAAAAAATCTTTCAAATACTTGATCTGAGAAATAAAAATAACTTCTTTGTTTTGAAAAATTTGCAATCCTAAGAAGAATTTCATTTCTCCTATCATGCTCATCTCAAATTCATTCTTCATATCTTCTAAGAATTTGTTACTAGCTTCATCATTTCTTCCAAAAATGATATCATCAACAAATAAAATGATTATCAACAAACCATTTTTTCTTTCTTTCAAGTAAAAGTTACTATATATTGTTCCTTTAACAAATCCAAGCTTTGCTAGGTATTTATCTAACTGTGCATACTAGGTTCTAGGTGCTTGCTTCAATCCATACAAGGCTTTCTTTAATCTACAAACCATATCCTCCTCTTTTGTCAAAGGAAAAACTTCTAGTTTCTCAATGTAAACTTCTTCAAGTTCTCCATTCAAGAATGTTGACTTAACATCCATTTGATATACCTTGAAATTTTTATTTGCTACATATTGCAAGAACATTCTAATTGCTTCCATTCTTGCTACAAGTGCATATGTTTCGTCATAGTCAATTCCTTCTTTTTGAGAGTAGCCTTTACATACTAGTCTTGCTTTGTTTCTTATTACTTCTCCTTGTTCATTCATTTTGTTTTTGGATACCCATTTTGCACCAATCACAATTTTGTCCTTGGGTCTAGGAATCAATTCCCATGTGTCATTTTTTATTATCTGTTGAAGTTCTTCCTTTATTATTTTTATCAAATGATCATCTTTGATTGCTTCATCTATGTATTTTTGTTCTACTTGAGACATTAGGTATAGTGCTTCATTGAGTCTGCTTCTTCTCATTACTCATTTTTCTTTACTTCCTATTATCTGATTAACAGGATGATTTCTTATCACATTCTTATTTGGGGTAGGAGTTGTTGCTTCAACTCTTATTTCAGATACTATGCTCTATTCTTCTCTTACTTATTTAGTTTGCACATTATTCTGCAAGTCATTGTTAGCACCTGTAAATTTGAACTCAACTTTTGATGAATTTTGGTCAAAATTTTGATGCAGGTTGGTCAAAATTTTGACCAAGTAGTTCATGGTAATTTTTCTCATTGAAATTTTAACCAACCTACATGTTGGTCAAAATTTCAACCAATACATTCATCGAAAAATTTTAATTTTTTCTAGCTCTGATTTGTCATTGTTGGTCAAAATTTTTGCCAATGTTTGGTCAAATTTTTTTTAGAATTGGTGGAAATTTTGACCAATTCTTGGTAGAAAACTATCAAGAATTGGTTGAAATTTCCAACCATGTTTGGTTGATTTTTTTATAATTGGTGGAAATTTAGACCAAGTCTTGGTAGAAAACTATCAAGAATTGGTCAAAATTTCCACCAATTTTTGGTCAATTTTTTTTAATAATTGGTGGAAATTTCAACCAATTCTTGGTAGAAAACTATCAAGAATTGGTCAAAATTTTGACCAATGTTTGCTTGAATTTTTTTTTTTTATGTTGCATCAAGCAATTGTTTCTTATCTAAGCCATTTAATTTGCAACCATTTAAATCTCTACAAATAAGAACATAAAAATATAGCATGGACATGCATTCTTTGAAATGAAAGCAACCAAGAATGTAAGAAAAAGAAAAACTATTGAAGTGTAACATGCCTCATTATGCACTCTTGATATTGCCAAAGTTGACTATATTGAAATTTCAAACTTAGAACTATTAATCATAAGGCCAAATCTGATACAATATGATGAGTTTTTCTTTTACATACTCTTGTATAATTCAAAACATTATATGACATCTTTTTCTAATGTCATCTTCCAAAAGGAAATATATTTTAACTATTGGTTTGAATTATTTCTAATAGCATGTTTTAGAACTATATTTCTCAATTAAGAGCATACATTTGCACACTAGATGCTAGAGAGTGCACATGTTATGGAAACATTTTTGGCCTTGACATAAGGTTGTCAGCACTATGGACATGGAAGAAAGTTGGAGTTTGAATGTTTTAAAACATCAAGGAGCATTCAGCCTAAGCTTCCAAGTACAGGAACATGCATACTTAAGGTACAAAGTGCAAAACTACCTACAACATTGGCAAGCATCACTTGTGCACATGGTCAATATGCATAATAACCTATACAGATGTTAGCATATATAAATACAAGTGATATTTAAATCTTCTTAATGGACTATCTATGTTGGAGGTATGAAAGTGCATTGGCAATGGAAAAACTATAGTGTAGAATGAGAAATGAAATAATGCTACTTGGTACAAACCTTGTTATACTCTTTTACTCTTTTGGTAATGAAATTCAAAGGCATTAAGGATAACTATCATGTGCCCATGGAATAATAATGTGATGTATGGAACAACAAATAAGCTATAAATTCTAATTGTGTAAGGATAGCCATTAATGTTTAGATTTGAAGTGATGATTAGATTAGGTTCTTTGGTAACAGGTTTGTAATAGTCTGTGGTGTGATAACTCAAATCTTAATCATTACATATCCCTATTGATTGGATAACTTCATATGTCATGTTTAACATTTAATGCCATTCTTATCTTAGTGCTTACTACAACTGGAGAGAAGTCATACATAATTTATGTAAAATCCCAAAAAAAATCACTCTTGTTAACCATTTTGATCACTTCAAGACATATTTCTCTCAGTCATTTTATGGCTCTAGGGTATCTTGTACATTTTCCACATTTTCTATGTTTTTTTTAGATGCCTTTATATATTTGTCACTTATGCTTTTCTGAATAATCAGAGGAATAATATTAATCTATATAAGTGGGTCTAGTTGTTGATTGGCATAGGTTCTATCTATAAATTAATGGATATTTCATGAGAAAGAACCATGCCCATATCCCCAAATGACATATTAACATGCAATATTATCTAATATTCTACATCCTTATGTGAATTTGGCATAGATAAAAGGCAAAGCAAAGTGCAACACATTGACATATTTGAAGATGTCAATACCACAAAATAATGGTTAAGAAGGGAATAGTTTACCAAAAGAAAGGAAGGTTTGGTAATCTTTGGTAACTGATATACATATGATAAGATCGGTTATTCTTAATAGTCCCTTAAACACATTTGCAGATGCATCTCAAATTGTCGTAGTGATTAACTGTTTGAGGAGTTGGAAGTTAAGTTATTTTCAAAAAGAAAAATAAAGGTGTCTATTACAAAGCCAATACTTGTAATCCACTGATAAATTTTCTAATTGGTTTACATATGTGTTTCTTTGCAAACTAAAGCAATTCCTTAGTCATTTTTGTTTGTACAAGTTTGTTACAAGAAGATCCAAGGACTTAGTACTCATAAATCATAATTCATCAATAAGCTAAATGTCAACTGGTTAAAATTGCTCATCAAAGTGATTAATAGATACAAAGCTAAAAATACCATAGAAACAATAACAATTATTTAGTTAGATGGCATATATATCATAATAATTTCCAAGGTCAACTCAACTAATTAAGACTTGGATTGAATTTCTACAATATCTAAGTTATATATTCTGGTTTGTCATATGAAATAGCGGCTTATTATTTGACAAACTTATATAGAATTTTTTGTTCCATGATGGAATGAGTACACTAATTTCATGTCATCATTATTCAACCTGATAAGTAATGTCATAAACTAGTTGTCACCCAGAGTTTGGCACCCATAGATAAACAATCCTATGCCATTGCACTACTCTTGGTAGGCCTATAGTGGAAACCTAGTACCAAAGGCTCCACCATATCTAGGATACCTATTTTAGTTTAACTCTATGTAACAAAACCTACTTGATATGTCAAGCTTTTTGTCCTTTTTTTAGTTTAGCCATTAATTTTGTGCATATAAGGTTGTACATATGAATGATGATTGCATAGAAGAGTTATTTTCTAAGATAAACTCAGATAATTCTCTTGTAGTGATCATTTTCTAACACACAAGTGGATAATACTCATGCTCTTGGGTGCTCAATCAACAATATAGTAGGTTCACTCTTTGTAATGAAAACCATGAAGCTGACTTGAAAAAAATCAATCAGAAAATGCTTCCAATTAGTAATATTTTGAAGCCACTTTTGGAAACTTTTTGAAGCTAATTCAATAGAGATTATTGTCATAAAGCATTGGTGCTACCTTAAATTGGCCATAGTTATGAGATATAAAATTTAATTAACTAGCTGGACATAACTATGCACTGTATGAAATTGAATAGACTTGCTTTTATATGTATGGAACAAATTTGCACAATTACATTTAGTTCATTATGAATAGAATGTGATGATGGCCATGTTCATGATATTATCTGCATTCCATCACCTAGAAATATGCACCAAAACCCTTTTCAATTGACATGGCAATAGCCACAATCATGGTGATGATACAAGTTCAAGCCCTGTAACAATATTTTTAAGGCTAGCAACATACAAGAAATTGGTACATTAATCATTGGGTAAAACATCATGGACTAAAAACCAAAAATTAATACATCTAAAACCTTGATATGATAATAATTCAATCATCAATTTATACCCATCTTTTAATCTTCATCCTTCAAACTATGGACCAGCAGTCACCCAACATGCTCATTTAGCCTGGCTATGATTTCCACATTATATTAAATTCACTCTTTGCAATAAGAACTATGAATCTGATTCAACAAAAAAATTCAATTAGGTTGTGTTTTTGAATAGTAATATTTTCAAGTCACTTTCAGCAACTAGTAAAAGCTAATTCAATGAAAATTCTTGTAACAAATCTTCAGTGCTATCTAAGATTGCCCATAGTTGATAGATCTAAAATCCAAAGAACTAGCTAGACATAAATGTACACTATATGAAATCATTTAGATTTTCTTTTATATGTATGAATTAAATTTGCACAATTCCATGCAGTTCATCTATAAGTAACAAGTGCTGATGAGGTGAACTCTAACTAGTCATTGCTTCACAAAATCAACTAGACTAAGGGTACTTGCTTCTAAGGATGCTCATCTCATTTCTCTTCACTCATTCTTAGTCATTTCCTTAAAGAAAATTTTGATGGCTAGTACCTATCAACTTTGGAAAAAGTAGTGTTGGGAGTGAAGGGAGTGTAGGATATTTGGTGAAAGGAGTAAGCATACAACTAGAGCAGATTTCTTGGCTTAGTTGAGTTTTAAGATACCAAACAAAGCCTTATAGAAAGTGGATTTATTGATGCCAAAAGGAGTTGTGTTGATGTCTCATGTGGTCACCATAAATTTGGAGAACAAGGTTAGTATGCATAAAGTGTGATTATATTTCTAGGAGGAAATTAAAGAAGTCCTAAAAAAGAAATATGTGCAACATAGCTTCTCTGAAAAAGAATCTTTTTAACCATTGACAAAAAATAAAGCATAAACAATCCACAAAGAAATGTTGGAAATAATATTCCTAGACATAAGCCATTGTTTTTCCTATAAACCTATTGCCATTGGTAGGATTTTGTTAAACTGATTGTAAGCGATCACAATAAATTTTTAAAAAAATCTAAAGAGATTGTCATTCAAAATAAAATTGTTTACTTACCAACTTTCCATCAACTATCAGAACTCTAACCTGCTAACCTTTAATCTCCAAAACTTCTTCATCAATCTAGGCCACTTCAGAATCTTGCACCCATACTTGAGAACCTATTAGAATGTTTACAGGAGCAAGAACACTACTTGGTGGTTAACGTAACTAATGTAGGAACAAGAACTACTAATGGAAATAGATTTATATTACAAGATTGCCAATAAGATACTTTTATAACCTTAATATCAATTTGATCCATCAAATATGACATTCTCAAAACTTTCTCTCTAAGGACAACTCACATGCTAGAGGAAAGAACTATAACAAAATAAATACAGATCGTCACTTTTGCTGACCATAAGTGTTCACTTACTGAGAGATAACAGTGACAAGAGTAGCTCTAGTAACACCTAACCTAAGAATGAAAATATCCACACTATTTGAAGCCATAATTTTTTCCAAGTCTCCTTAAAAAAATGAAATTCATTAGTTTACATCCTTACACTTCTTGAAACAATCAACTAGTCTAACAAAATATGAGCCAACTAAACATGTGAATAAATAGTAGCATTGAGTGGTAGATGTCTACTATCATTTCACACATCACTGATGATGAAGGAACTTGTACATTATTATCTCATACTCCCACTAATAATTTTCATGCTCAAAATGTTGTTTGTCAAAGAGAGTGGCACCCTGCCCACGTTCTCTATGATGTAGCTATATTTCACACAAAATAGTACCATTGCATAGGTCTGTATGGAAATCCAATTTTGTATATCATGATGGATTTTCAATGTCATTTTCATTAGTTTGATATTGGCTTGATTCACTTTAGATTCTAAAGAGCACCTCTAGTCTTTGATTCATCTACTTGGACCAACCTAGGCAATTGAGCCTTCTTTAATGTTTCCACAAGCCCTAAATCTATGCCCACTCATAAATGGTGACCAACCTTATTATAATTCCTATGGAAATTAATTTTATAGATATGATACAACCAATGATCTTCCTTTGAATTTCTTTGACTCTTTTTGTCAAAAATGACTAGTTTTGGGCATCTAATGAGTCATTCAATAAACTTTGACAATGGCTAAAGGCTACTTAAAATGAATTTCTATAGCACTTGGATTCTTAGGAAAACCTTGAGACTTGCTTCAATGATATTCAGTTCTTTGAGAACTAAGCAAGCTAAAAGTAAAGTAGGAAAAAAAATTGGATAAGGTCTTTATCAAAACCATAAATGAAAAGAAAAATACTAATAGAACAAGGTTCCTATTTCTAGCTATGGTGATTATGGCTTGTATAGGAATGAGTAATCTCATAGACAACAATGAAAATCCTCACAATTAGTGGTAATTCCTTCTCTTTTCAACTAAATGTGCAAAATTAAATTGATTATGATAATGGTGAGTTACAAATGGGCAATTGGTTTAGTTATAGAGAGGGCTTGGGGTTTGATTAAGAGTATGGGGTCCTAGAAGGATTCCCATTACCTTTATTTTATTTAATATTATTTAAATTTCATTATTTGTTTAGCCAAATTTATGGGGATGTTTAGAGATTTTTGGGATGATCCAAGGACATAATAAACATCTAGAGTCATCTTGGGGACATTTGGACATTTCTAAACTCTAGTGTATCCTAAAGAGGCATTTTAGGGAAAAAACCCAAAAAGTCTTGTGGAAAAGGATGAGGGGAAAGTCATAGTGAAAAAAAATACAACCATCACTACGAGCTAGTAGACATAATTTAACTATATCATTTTAACATTAATCTAGCTTAAGAATCCAAATGTAAAGCATTTTTTATTAGATGAATGTCTTCTGCCATCACTTCTAAAAGTCAAAGTAAATTGTTTAGATTCACTTATGAGTTTCTCATTCACATGAAATGAGATTTAAAAGAACATCCCTAATGAGCATCCAAAACTATATGATTAGCTACTGTCAATAATAAGAAGGAAAAAAAGTCTACCCTTATAACATTAATTCTCTTTAAAAAAAATTGATATTCAATGTGACCTTTTGTGGAGTAATAATGAATGTGAGATCAAACATGCACACATAGATTTCCTAAATTCTACAATTTTCCAAGTGGCTTGAAAGAAATCATTGTTTTAGTACTAGAAGACATCATTCATTGTAAAATCCTGGCAACCTGCAGTGAAAAAAATACAAAATGCAATTTCCTTGGAAAAACTACATATGATCCTTTGTTCATCAAATGTATCACTTGTGATATTAGTTTTTTTTTTAGTACTCTCATGAATGCCCACATTTCTAGAGGCACCTAAAACCTTCCTCCTCATATTCTTGTCTAGATATCCAAACTGAGGCTCATCCTAAAAGTAAGGCAAATGTTATCATTGATGATAGTTATTCAACCATTCACATGTTAAATCAAGAATCTTAAAAATAATGATTGTGTATCTTACCTTCATAATTCTAGCTAACACAGAACCTCCTGAGTAAACCGTATATTTATGCCTTGGAGGATCTTCAATTATTAATCAAAGTTTCTATTTAAAAGAAAAAAAAGGTAGTAAATCAATGCAGACTTACTATAACTTAATAAATCTTAACAGGAAAAATATCTTATGAGGGTAATAGTGAGAACATGCAATAAGTGCATACAGAAAAAACTCATTCAATTAATGAGAACACTAGTAACAACCTTAAGCCCTTGTTTGTTTCCTTTTAGAACATTATTTAGATAGCATAATAAAACCTCATCTTCTAGTCTATTGATAAGGCAAAGTAACAAAAATAACTAGTAGTAAAACCTTTTGATTCACAAGCAAGCACAATATCTTAGAAACCAATTTCTAAAAGTAACTCACAATGAAAATGCTAATTCAATCCATATCACAAGAAGCCTTTTTTAACAAGAATAAACTACTATCAATTAAAGAAATCTAAGAGATAATTTTCTAAGAATAAAAGCCTCTATGCATGTAGTTTCTAAGTTTTTGTGCATACATTCAAATTTGCAATCAATCTCCTGTATTTAGAAAAAATATTTCTGAAATGTAGGGACAAAAGTAGGTGTAGCATGACAAAAAAACTCTTTAATCTTGGATTTGATTTGTATGGCATATAATGATGACTACTTTTTGAAAGGAGAGTGACAAAATATTGTGATATTGCTACCAGGTTTCAACTGTGTAGTTTTTGAGTCAAAGTTGACCCAGGCTTCATGAGTAGTGTGTGGTTCACAAGAACCCATCTGTCATGAGAATGAATGGAACACTTGGCACTCATGGAAGACTGCATATGTCATCTTGGATTTAATTAATATCAAAAGAGATTACAATTTACTCAAATTTTAGGTAAGGCTTACATAACAAACATATCAGATGTTATTGTAATAATCTGAAGGGAGCATTAAACACTGAAAATTTCAATGACAACGATTTTGGTAAGGGACTTACCATCACAATTTATGGCCATACAATTTGGTAAATATATCCTCACCCTTGAATCAAGGTGTTTTAAAATGGTAAAGTTACAAATTTGAATAAAGAATAAGCTCTCCCATAAACTTCTTTCTATACATTATAGTATAGAAAAGTTTTGATGATACAAATTATTTTTTCCATTCATTGCCAAGAAAAGATGATTTTATTGAGTGAAAATTTTGTAGAGAATTGTGAGTTTTTTCAAAAATATAAATGGTCAACAAAACATGGATAGAAGTAAATATGAAGAGGTCAAATGACTTCATTTTTTCATTTCTATATTCTTTGTGGTCAATCTTCTTTGGAAAGATCTTATGAGTAGCAAATTCTCTACTTCTAATTATTTCTACAATTCACACCTAAGACAAGATGATTTTATCAAACCAAAAGTTTGTAGAGAATCATGAGGTTTTGCAAAAAACTAAATGGCCAAAGAAAAATGGATGGAAGTAAACATGAAAAGGTCAAGTGACTTCATTTTGTCATTAATATATTTTTGTAGTCTATGTTCTTTGCTTATTTTCTAACTCTTATTCAACATTCTATAAGGCATTTTATTTTGTTGATCATAATAAAAGTAGTCAGAAAGTGAGGTTGCTAATAAGGCCACAAAATGAATTTGTCAAGACATGTGTATTGAACTGAATAACAACATATTTCAGAAACAAAATTATGGAACAACCTAGGAGAGGTGTAGAGAGTGGTGTGGTGCTTGAGATAAAAACTTAATAAAGAGTTCAAAATTTAAACCTACTTGGTAGTCTTGGATACATTGTACTGCCACCATTGAGAACAATGTGCTGATATAACTGCAAGTGTGTCAAGAATTTTCTTATAGTCATCCTTTTGCAAATAAAGAAGCATTCTCATTTATAGTTGCACAATATTTTCTCTACATTCTTTATACAAAATAAATTGAAGACTATACCCAACTAAGATTTGATATCATTATTAATTTATCTTTTTTTATGCTTGTTCTACATGCACCTCATTCCCGTATTTACACAAAAATCAAATGGATAATAAAAGGTGTCCACCATATGTAGATTACATGTATTGTCCAAATGTGGCACAAATATGAATTTCATTCTAAGCTAATATGGCAAATAGAAAATTGTCCATTCAAAATTAAAAACTAGGAGAGTACTGCTATATGCCAAATAGGTCAACAAGAAATAGAGAGAACAAAAATAACCCTAATGAGAATCACTAAAAACCAAAAGGGATGGGCAAGAAATGATGGTATGGTTATTTGAAATTTTAAAGGAAATATTTCTTCTAGGTAGTAACTACTCCTATAAAGATATTGAAGTCCAGAAGAACATGTAATTGTGATGATAGAAAGACTCAATTAGTCCTAACAAAATCCTTTTATTCGTAGTATGCAATTTCTTATAGGAGAAACTAGTAATGAATCTTACAATTTTGATATCAGAATCAAATTGCTAATCTATTTTCACATATTCTCCAAAAAAAGTCTCTCAGAGTTTGATTGAAAAAGAACATAAAACAAGTTCAATGTCATTTTTTAGCACCTTTCTGCCTAGTAAACTTCATAGCTAACTTTCCTCACATCCTATAGCAATTTGAATAAAATAGATTCTAGGAAATAGAATTAATGTTTACTAAATAGAGCTCTTAGAACCTTCTGAAACATTTAATAGAGCTCTTTAGAACTTTATTATATCACTATATTTATTAGCATGCTAATAGCAAGTTAAATGCATGCAATGGAAGAGGCATTTCAAGGAATATTAGAATATAAAGTATGTATCACTAAAAAGATATATGAAGTTGAACTACTTACCATCGAATGGTTATCAATTTCCATACTTTGGATGCACTGAAACACCAAGTCAGCCAATCCATCTCCCTTAATGTCTACTAGCTCTACAAATAACACAGAACCCAAATACAAAACTAATATCCAATGAATGCTTAATTAGGTCAGTAAGAGTAGTGTGCCCTAAAAATGCAAAATTTCTCCTTTAAGACAAAGGACCCACTTTTCAATATCGACAGGTAAACCCTGTAATAATCAAATTACAAACACCCAAATCCTGAAATCAACTATGAACCAACCCTTCCCATTAAGTTATGCTCTATTCATTCCATAGGAGCCTCTACCTAATCATTTTTCTTGTAGAGGACACGCCTAGAATAATAAGAATTACAATATTAAAAAAAATACATAAATAAGTATAGGAATACCTCATTGATTTATGAGCACCTGCAAGAAAGCAATTATTCATTGTAGAAAACTTGTTCATGTGCAAACCCTATCCCACAAAATGGTAATATGATATCACTCACCAAAGTCCAAAAAATGTATGCAAAAATATATTGTGTTTCTAGTCTTTTGCTTCGACTATCTATAATTTTGGTTAGTCAAAATTTTGTTATGACCTGCTTTGGTCAAAATTTTGACCAACTTGGGTTGGGCAAACTGATGTTGGTCGAAATTTTGACCAAACTAAGATTTTTTTTTTGTGACCAACATGGGAATGAAAACAAAAAATAAAGAGGATTCGTAGCTTTTGTAAAAAAATTTGATAGAAAAATGGGTGTGAATGTACCACTGTAGTCTTGAGAAATAATTCATTACATCTATTGGACACCCCAAGTAATCATCTCCATCAGCATTATAATCCATCATCTTTTCTTTACTGCCAAAATTTTCATCTATTCTCACATTTTTGCACTCTACTATAGTTTTTTTTCTATAGTTGAAACATATGTAAGCTTTAAATTTTAATGAATAGCGAAGAAACATACCTTCATTGCTCCTTGGATCAAACTTACCAATATCATCATCTCTTTTGATGTAGCATTTGCTTCCAAATATTTTTAAATATTTGACTGAATATGGTGAGTGATCAAACCGTAACTCATAAGGTGTTTTCTCCATACCTTTTCTAATTTGCACTCTATTTAGTGTGTATACTATTGCATTGATTGCTTCTCTCCAAAAGGTCTTTGGTACATCATTCTTGAATAACAAAGCTCTTGCTACTTTAGCAATTGATCTATTTCTCCTTTCAGCAATACCATTTTGCTCAAGTGAATGAGGTGAAGAGGTGAAGATGGTTATCTCCTGATTCCATGTTCTTCACAATAGATGTTGAATTCTTTAGAAGTGAATTCTCCTCATCCATCAAATATTAAGCTCTTGATTTTACCTCCAGATTCATTGTCTATTTTATTCTTGAATACCCTAAATTTCTTAAATGCCTCTAATTTTTCTCTAAGAAAAGCTACTCACGTCATCCTAGAAAAATCATAAAATACCTTTCTCCATAGAATCCTCTTGTTCTTGCGGGACAACTCAAATTTGTATGGACCAATTCCAGCTTTTGTGTAGTACCAAACTACTTGCTAGGAAATAAAACTTTTTTCTACTTAGCCAAGATATATTCCTTACAAATAATGTTAGTGGGCTTAGTGATCTTAGGTAAATCTATCACAACAAGTGTATTATTGGCTTTCACAATGTTATCAAAGTTTATGTGACAAAATCTTTTGTGCAATAACTAACTATTGTCAACTTTAACTACTAAACATGTTATTTTAGTGGTTTTTAACTAAAATTCATTACCTCTAAACCTAATTTTACATTCCAAGATACCTGATTTTAAACTTGGACTTTTTTTGTGGTTTCAGGTCCCTGTAAAACTTGATTTTGGTTCTACTTTGCAGTAGGTTTATGGGCTCTTTCCTGTTGGATGGCTTTTTTTTCCCTTTTTTGAGGATGTGAAAGGGTTTTGAGGTCCCTTCAAAACCTATTTTTATCGTAATCTAAAACTAAAATGCATTACCTCTGGTTCTTGTGCTAGTACCAAGAAATTTTCCTTTCTTGTCCTTGATGATGCATGTGTCATTACCAAATTGTAATTGATAAGCTTTTTCCATAAGCTATCCGACACTTAACAAGTTATGTTTTAGTCCATCAACAAAATAAACATCATCAGTATTTATTTTACCATCAAGTGAGATAGATCCAATTCCTGTAATGCGATAGGTTGCATTGTTCCCTACTTTAACAATTCCTCCATCATGGCTTCTGAATTTGACAAATTTTCTCATATCACCAGTCATGTGATGTGAACAACCACTATCAATGATCCAATATTTCCTTTCAACTTTTTAAATTAGCATGCTTTCTTATCTAATCTCTTGATTAAGATCATCCTCCTTTATGGCTATGAATCCTACTTTTTAACACTTTTATTTTGATCAGATTCTTCTTCTTCTTCTTCATTAGCATATAAATAATTTCTAGTTCTTTTAGATTTGAATCTTCCCTTATAATTTCTTTCTCTTTTAGGACACTTAGATGCATAATGACCATATTCATTACATGTCCAACATTTAAAGATATTGTTACCATCTTTTTCTCTTTCCACAAGAAGAGCCACTCCTTATTGGGTCCTTTTGTAGATAGACTTGTTGCTGCTAGCAATGTCTCCTTGCACTTTTGTGTTCCTTGCTAGACCAAATTTAATATTAAATGCACTAAATGTTGTCTCAACTTTTGCTAATTCTCTAGATTGTTTTAGATCAAATTCTTCAACTTCTAATCTACCAAGCAATGTTTCTTTGGTGAAGTTAGTAGTACAAGGTATCATCACTCGAATCATTTTTGTTATTATCTTGAAAGGTGGTGTCAAAATTTTCAAGATCTTCCATATTACTTCATCATTAGACTTCTTTCAACCAAGAGATGTGATTCCTACAACAATCTTAGATATTTTGCCAATCTAGCTTCCTATAGATTCATCTTCCATCATTCTAGTATCTTGGAATGCAAAATACAAATTTTGTAATCTAACTCTCTTTGCATGTGTATCACCCTCATAATTAGCTTCTAAGGTTTTTTGAATTTCATGAGATGTTTTGAGTTGTTTTACCTGGCTATACTCACTTTTAGGTAGAGTTGACAATATTACTTCTCTTGCCCTTATGTTTCACATAAATACTACTCTTTGTTCCTTGGTACAACTTTCAAGATTGTCTTCTTCTACAATGTTTTTAGGTGCCTTGGTTACAAGACAATATCCTTGACCCATGCACAAAAGATGAGTCTTCATTTCATCCTTCCAACTATCATAATTTGTTCCATCAAATCTTGAACTTTCCTTTCTAAACATGTTCACCACATGTATCTCCCAAAGTTGTTAAACTTTTTCTTCAAGGACCTGAGGCTCTGATACCAATTGTTAGAAACAATATTCCACCAATATAACTAAGAGGGGGGGGGGGGGGTTGGTGAATCAATTATATGACAATTTAAAACATTTAATATCTTAAACAATATTGACCATTCAACTAGAGTAAACAAAAACCATAAAAAGATGCCCATAAACAATTACACCAGATATGTTGACTAGGGAAACCCTTGATTAGAGGGAAAACCCTAGTAGGAATGATGCCCACAAAATGATGTACTAATATGAATGTTCCTTGTTAGAGGATGGACCTTGTTAGGAGTCTATTACAACATTTAGTACAAGAGTCCCTATTAGGAAACTTTGAATCCCTATTAAGAGATTCCAACCCTATTAGGAGTTGTGGAATGTAGTTGAACCCACTATCCAAATAGCTTCATGATCAGATTAATGAACCCACTATCCAATTGAATTTGGTACAATTCTTTTCAGAATAATAGATGTGTAATAAGCTTTCACTTCTTCTTTTGTCCAATACATCAAACTCCTTCACCTTCAGATCATGTAATTAGATCTAGAACTTTGAACATATTAACAATAACCCTTAAGGTCACTTGCATGCATTGGTGGGTTTCTTTTCTTTTGCATCAATTTTTTGCTCAATTATTCACAAGTCTTCACTTGTCTCTCTATGTAAAACATGAGAAACATCTTTCCTTTATACCATGCTCAATAATAAATTCTTGAGTCAGCTTTCCACATGTTAATTAAATAAAATGCACATTTAATTAATGTTCTTGGCTCATAGTTATACACAAACTTTCACACGTACAACTTTTGTACATGTGCACTCTCTAACATTATTAGTGGTTAGTATACTTTCTTCAATTGATGGCACACCCCTTCACTACAATTGTAATAAAATGTAGCAATCATACAATAGGAACTAATTTCCTAATGCTTTGTTTCCATATGGTTCTCTCTAGATCAACCATATCTTTTTTACACTATTGATTCTAGTTTTGCACACTTACCATTGTAACAAATATATAATGTAGTATGAACTGGTAACTGCACATCATTAGATGAGTAATATAATGTTATCAATACAAAAATCATAGTTTGTTGCTCTGTCAATCTTTTACAAGCTTATTACTATGTTGTCATCAATGACAAACACAGTTATACATACATCATATCAATGTTCTGCAATGCTCCCCCATAGCATTAGCATTCATGCTAATAGAATGCCCATTGTGAAATTATGTAACTAAGGGACCACACAACCATTTTGTGAAATATAGAGGGGCATAAGCTCTAGATCAACATTGTAGATCCCACTTGGGAGATCTTCTAGGAGAGGTTCAAAGAGATATTTGTATCTCCTTGGTTTAGGGAGGCTTGTGCTAATGAGTTCCATGAGATTAGACAAGGGAACATGTTGGTGGACTAGTACAAGATTAGATTCTTTGAACTTAGGTAGCACTCATGCTATAATCATGATGAGATACTCCTTAGTCAACATTTTGTCCATGGTCTAAAAGACTCCCTTATTGGAGAGGTTTGTATGCATCAACCTAGGACACTTATCCTTGTTGCAGAGAAGACATGGATTATGGAGAGTAATTTGGCTAGAGTTTTTAGTGGTAAATAAAGTTCTTAGAACAAAAGTCCCTAGAATTTAGGGTAGGATGCCTAGTTTACTTTGTCCATAAGAAAGGGTCAAAGCTAGTCAACACCCTATTAGTGTGGGCATTGTCATAAGAATCAATAATGTGGGTATTGGTCTAAGGCTAGACAACATTTAGATGCTTCAAGAAAGAAAGGGGATGACCAAAGCCATGGTCAAAAGCCTCAACTAAAACACCCTTCTCAAAGTAACCAACAAAACTCTAGCAATAGTAGTGCACCATATTCTAGTACTACCCAAGGTGGACATGAGAAAAATTTCAACTTTCTAGAAGAATGTTTTTCTTGTGGCTACCTTGTCCATAAAGTATTGAAATGTCCTATTAAGACATCTGCAAGGCCTAATAGAGGCATAGCTAGATCAGAGCCTACTATAGGAGATGTAGGTAGAAATCATTGAGTATTTGTGATGGTAGATAACCATCAAGCTGAGCACCAGGGTACCATAGTCGAGGCTACAATTATGTTGCATGGTATTTCATCTTTAGTATTATTTGAATCAAGATTCTTTTATTTCACCATCTCTTCTTCAATGATTTGGGCTAGTGGTAGCACAATAGGTCAATAGGTGGCAAGTTGAGTTAGCCATAGGATCCATAGTGGCTATAGACTACTTGGTCAATGGTTCTAGTTTGAACTTTAGAACCTTCACCACCATAGTGGACCTTTGCATCATACCTCTAGGATTTTTTGACCTTGTGTTGGGCATGGATTGGTTAGCCACCCATTAGGAGAATATAGATTATCGCTATAAGTTGTTATAGTGTGATGATGACATAGGTGGGCAAGTGGAACTTTTAGGGGTCCAAAGACCAATCTCACTTTGGATGATCTCAAATAACTAGCTAAAGTGGAGTGTGCAGAAGGGATCTCATATGTTTGTAGTTTTTTTTAGTGATCATGATGAGGTTGATAGTCATACATTGACACTTGATGATCATCAACTCCTTCTTTAGTATGCAAATGTGTTCCCTAATGAGATTCCAAGTATGCCACTATAACAGGACATTGATTTTTGAATTGATCTCATACTAGGAGTGGAGTTTATTTCTCAAGCTCCTTATTGCATGACTACTTAGGAGATG
This sequence comes from Cupressus sempervirens, assembly GCA_028749045.1. Taxonomy (NCBI): domain Eukaryota; kingdom Viridiplantae; phylum Streptophyta; class Pinopsida; order Cupressales; family Cupressaceae; genus Cupressus; species Cupressus sempervirens. Next base: position 185,411,349 of record CM053784.1, on the reverse strand, counting down.
AGTGAGCTCAAATTGTAGTTGGAGGAATTATTGGCCAAGGGTCATATTCATCCCAGTGTTACCTCATTAGGCGCACTAGTCATCTTTGTAAACATTGACTACTAGCAGTTGAATAAGGTGATTTTCATGCCCAAAATTATCAGGGCAAAACACACGCACAATTTTTTTTTATTTTTTATTTTTCAAGATAAAATTAAGATAACCAAAGGTTCAAAGAATTGGTTCGAGATAATTAATTAACCCAAACAAAATGAAGTTGTAATTCATCAATTTGTTTTAATGATATAATTTAATCACGAGGGATAACCCACTAATCCTTCAAATGAATAAAATAGTTAGAACCTCTTATTTAACTTATTATCAAAAAGTTTAAAACATTAAACCTCCTTTATGTTAGAATATTCAAATTTCAAAATTTAGACTAATCAACTAGAACAATTTTAATATTCTAACAATCCCAAAATTTATTAACCTATTCTACCAACTTAACAATTTATAATATTATATTACTTCTACAACCTAAAGCAAGATTAACTACTAATGCCAATTAGAGTTTTAAAAGCCATATGATTAAAAATTAAACATAGTTAAATCGAATTAATATTTATCTATCTTTCTTAAGACTGCATCCTAGCTATGACTTTATACGTTAACAATACTTTAACAAGAAATTTACCATACCCTAATACTAAAGATGTTACTTAAAATGAATAAAACTAGTCCTAATTTAAACTTAATCATATTTCTAAATCTAATATATGAGAATTATATACAAGAAAAAGGAAATAAATAAATAAATAACAATTAAGCATGAAAATAAACTCACCACTAACTACTATTAATCAATAAAACAAAATAACATTTATTTTAATATTCACAAATCTCAAAAGATATTATTGATTCTAATAAAAAAATTTCCTAATAAAAATATAATCTAAATCTAACCTTGACATCTATTCACATAATAACATTACTAACTATAAACAATTATCTACCAAAAGTTATTAACCTAAAACTATATTAAAATCCCTACTGAAACAACTAAGCACAGAAGACTGTGCATGTGCCCCCCCACATCCCCCTTGGGCAGTACGCTATCACAGGTCTGTAGTACGTAGACTTGTCCCCTAGTACTTTGCGTGGGTGGGGAGAGTAGATCAGCGCTTAGAACAAGGGGTAATGGCATTTATGCCATTTAGCACAAAGTTTAAATTTTTTTTAAAAATAAGATCTTAGGATGGGAGGGTTAGTTATCACAAAAATGTTATTAGGTGAAATTGATTGGAAAGGAGGCAATAAAGTATATAGATATTAACTTTTTAAAATATATATATATTATTCAATTTTATGCACCAAGGAGATTAACATAAGATTTCTTTTATTTCTTTATTCTCTTAGGAAGGAATCTATTCAAGAATATGCTCTGTGGTCTTGGAAGGAATGAAATTTTCTCCTCATGTATTTTCCAGAGAGTTTTTACTCCTGGGAGTGCATATATTTTTTGAAGCAAAATTTTAACAAGGCATGGTCATGTTATATTATGCATTTCATTTATGTTACTTAGGATTTAATCAAATCTATTATTAACATTTTTCCTTTATACAAGCATGCCAATGCAAGGGAGTACATTAGGTATAGTCTCTTAGTCTCTTATTTAAACATCTATGTTTTATATTAATTCTTCAAGGACATGGTATGAGTTCTAAATTCTTATGATTATTATTATTTTTGATTTCAGGAATACAACCTCTCAATCCAATTGATCATATTTTGAAGAACTTAGGAGGTGAATGATACTATACACATAATTGAAAAGGTGGTGGATTATTCTAATTCAAATTTGATTATAACTACTATGAAATTTATCAAGAAATGAAATATCTTTGATTTCATAATATAGGGTTTTCTCTCGATTTGATCTCGTCATAATACTTATACATCATATTTAAAAATTTCATTCTATCAATTTATTCTTCTTAACAATTTAAAAACTTGAAATATCACAATTCATGACATTATCTGTTATTCTATTTTTCTTTTGTGTGCAACCATATTAAATTTAATACACAATTAAATCACATGATAACCAAATATGCTCAACACCAATTTTATTGGCTAACCTGATTCAAAGGCTTAGCCGGGAAAGAATCAGGAAGAAAACTCGACTTCGTTGCCATTTACAATAAGGTTTAAAATACAATTTACAATAGGATCTCAATCCCAAATTTCAAAAATTAAATCAAATTTTTCCTCATGATCAAAATCAAGGAATTTGTAATGTTTTTTGGATCTCATTTCAAGAACCATGGAGGAAACCAATATTTGATCAGGTGACAACCAAGTAGAACCAAAAAAAAATCAGACATGCATAATCATACATGGTTTACACAATAGGATTCACAATGAATTAAGACTAGGGAAAGGTGGATTCTTCCAACAGGAGAAGTCAAGCACAACACCAATTTAGATGCCCAATCAGGGCTAATAACCAAGAACTCCCGTTCTTTCATTTAAACATGCCATACTCATACCAGGTTTGTGCTGACGGGTAGGGGGCCATAAAACCCTACCCTTTATCCCTCTTCTCATCCTGAGAAGAGACTCTACATAGGTTGGAGTCCAACTAAACAGACCTTTCCCAAAATTGGTCACTTCTACCTTCTCCAAGGGTGAGTAATACCAAAACACCCATGCAAAGGAAAACTCAAAATTTCAAACATAAATAAGAAAGGAAAACAACCAAAATAACATGTTTATCAAATCTTCCCAACATACCCACAACCATACAAATAGTGAAACAACAACATGGTAGCATGAACATGAAACAAAACATAAAAAATGAAAGAGGGAGATGAGAATTTCCTACCTTCACAAAGGGGTAATGGCAATGAACAAATTTGAGTAGAGTTTCCACTTCCTTCCTTCAATCTTCAAGAAATCTTCTCTAAATGTAGAGATTGGGTAACAACCAACTAGTCCAAAGAAGGCCTCTAAATAAGCCTCCAACTCAACCACCCAAAAGGAGCAATAACTATTTCCACCCACTAGCAACTCTAGAAACTCCTAACTCAACCTACACTATGGTTAAACCCTAAGTGGAGATGAGATGAGGTAACTCAAGATAACCATGGTAAATTTTCGCACAAAGGCAAAAAGGGACTTTTTGAGTGACCTCAAAAGTCAAAAAAAGGGGCTTAGGGGTTGGAAAAGACCCCTAACCCATACCCATACCCTTTGGGTATAATAATTTCATGATTTAAGCCTTAGGAAAGAGGTTTAGAGCCAAATAAAATCTAGGAATAAAATAGCACCTTCTAACTACTCTAACATGCAAATAAGCACTAATCTAGATTAAGGATGACTAACCTCAATTAAGAAGCTAATAGAAATCTGACACTAACTTAAACCAACTTGGTCCAAAGGTTAAACAATTAACCCTAAACAGCACACCGAAGCACATAAACATTTTACGAGTGTCAAGTGACACTGAAAGAACATAATTACGAACATTAAAATTCACTAAACAAAGAAGATACATACATATATCTCACAATACAATACGTGAATTATGAACAACAAGGTTTCCAAAATTAGCACATAGAGATCAGTTATGTTCCTCTGTAGGGTTTTCTCGACTAAATATCTGCACACTCATTGCACACATCAGTAGTCTCGTAAAATCACATGTACATAAATGTATACATATCAGAAATTTACATAAATTAAAACATGCATCAATAAGGGTTTCTTCACCCTACATAATTCTTAACCATTTAAAATATCTTAAATCAAAGTCTCAATCCTACATTTACTGATTTCATCATCATACATATACATGAAACATTAAAAGACAATCATCAAATATATCTGAAAGTAACACCACACAACATGAAATAATAAAGTATGTTCTAAGCATCAGATAATGTCTCGACATCTCGAGTCATGAATAACAAAATAATAGTAATGTATCACTTTGCTACGATGGGTCGGGGCGAGGCCTCACAGTAATGGTGAAGAACTGGTACCCTTTTCCAAGGATTAATGTCATGTTCAATCATATGAAGGGAGCGTGAGTGTTCTCAAAGATTGATTTCAAGTCAATATACCATTAGCTTCATATTCAAAAGGCAGAAATTCATTAGACATCTTTTCATACATGATATGGGCATTATGAGTTCATGGTTGTACCCTTTGGGTTAACCAATGCATCATCTATGTTCATGAGCCTGATGAATAGAGTATTTTACATGTGCTTCAATCAGTGTGTCATTGTATTCTTAGATGACATATTGATTTGTTCAAGGCTTGTGAAGGAGCATGAGGTCCATTTATGCCAAGTGTTGCAATGCTTGAAAAATCATTAGTTGTATGGAAACTTGGGTAAATGTGGATTCTTCTAGTTAGAGGTAAATTATTTTGGGCATATCATCACTAGTGATGGTATTATGGTGGATTCAAAGAAAATCTAAGCTATCATGAATTGGTTGATAACCACTAATATTTATGAGTTTCATAGTATCATGAGATTGGCCGATTTTTATTGTCACTTCATGAAGGATTTATCATGTGTGTCTCATCCCATCACTTCTCTTCAATAGAAAGGGAAGAAGTATGTCTAGTCAAACTAGTGTGAAGAATCATTCATTACTCTTAAGGAGTATTTGACTAGCACACCAATCCTTGAAAAGCCTAATCTTGTAGGTGATTTTATGGTTTGCACAAATTCTTCGTTAGAAGGTGTGAGTGCATTGTTGATGCAGGATGGTTGTGTGATTGCATATGAGTCTAGAAAACCCAAGGACCATGAGTTTAACTACCCCTCTCATGAATTGGTACTTGCAGTCATAGTGCATGCTCTTGTTCATTAGAGGCATTTCCTTTTGGAACATAGGTTTGAGTTACATAGTGACCATAGGAGCTTGTAGTATATTTTTACTTAGTCAAACCTGAATGGATGATAGTGGTGCTAGATGGATTTCCTATGTGATTCTGACTTTGATGTTCACTACATTAAAGGGAAAGAAAATGTCATTGTGGATTCCCTAAGTAGGAGGAAACATGAGATATTAGTTTTGTCATTGGGAGTGGATTTACAAGTCCATATCTTGGAGGTTTTTCCTATTGACACATGGTATTAGGAGGTGATAGTGGAGATCAAGTCTAGACATACCCTTAAGGGGATGTTTTCTAGTTATTTTCTTGAGTCCAATGGGCTGCTACAACACTTGGGGTGTATCTGTGTACCAGTGTCTAGTGATATTCATATCTTGATTTTTTTGAAAGCTCATTGTGTGTTGTATTTTGCACATCCTAGTATCAAGAAGATGCATGCCAATCTTAAACACTTGTACATTTAGGTAGGGATGAGGTCAAATGTTACTAATTTTTCTAAAGTCTTGAGTGCCAGAGAGTAAAGGTAGTGCATCAATATATGATACATCTTTTGTAGTTGCATACCATTCTAAAGTAGAAATAGGTTATGATATCTATTAATTTTATCATGGGGTTACCTATATTATCATGATAAGATGATTGTATCATGGTGACAATGGACAAGTTGTCCAACATAGCCCATTTTTCACCCATTAGGACATCCTACAAAAATTCTTCTATAGCACATTTTTTCTTTGAAGATGTTGTTTGATTACATGAGATTCCTCATCAAATTAATTTAGATAAAGATCCAACATTTACTTTAGCACTGTGGGCATCTCTCTAGCATGCTTTGGGTACACAACTCAATTTTAGTTTGGCTTACCACCTAGAGACCAATGGTCAGATAGAGAAAGTGAACCAAGCTCTAGAAGACATGCATTTCATGTATGTGATGGATAGGTAGGTGAAGTGGGAGGACTATTTATACCTTATAGAGTTTTTTTATAACAATGGGTATCATAGTTCTCTTGGCTTGTCACCTTTTTAGGCCTTGTATAATAGACTATGTCATACCCCTTTGAGTTAGGATCATTTGGAGGACCATGTACTTTTAGGTCTAGAGATGCTTCAAGATATTGAGTAGTAGGTTTATAATATTAGAGAGGATTTGGTTATTGCTCGGGATAGGTAGAAGAAGTATGTAGATGCCCATACATTGGATCATCACTTTTTTGTTGGTGATGGGGAGTTCTTGAGAGTGCATCTAAGGAAGAGCCCCATGCATTATAGGAAAGACTCTAAGTTAGCACCACATTTTGTTAGACCGTTGGAGATCCTTGAGAGGATTGGTCCTATTTTTTATCGACTAGCATTACCACCTATCCTATCATGCATCCATGATGTCTTCCATGTTTCTATTTTGAGGCAATATATTCCTGATGTGACCTATGTTCTTGATTGGGATTCTTTGTAGGTGGAGGATAGGAAGCTTTCTTTGGAAGCCATTTGTATCCTTTAGCATCAAAGACTAACTTTGAGAGGTTGGGACATAGAGTAGGTAAGGGTCCAGTGGGACCTAAGCAATGAAACTTCTACTACTTGGTAAGATGCAACATGATTGAGATGATTGTACTCCTATCTTTTTGCATACTTCTAGGAGTAAGCCCGGGCCTAGTGAGGGAGGATGTAGCACCTCTCATGTTTGTAGTTTGTACCTTATTATAATTTTGATCAAAGAGATACTTGTTACTCATGTTATGTTTACATATGACATGACCTAAGGGTCAGATGTTGTACTTTGATTTCTAGTATCATAGATGTTAGATTACTATGTTGTTCAGGTGATCATATTTTCATGATGATATCATTTTGAGATGACAATATGTTTTATGATGATATCTAGTTATCTAATATTAGGACACATTCCTGATTATCTTATATGTTGGATTTATGCGATGATATTTACTTTATTCTTTCCTTGTTATGCTTAATACAAATGTGAGTGTTGTAAATGGATTATTTTAGTATAATTAAATAAATGGATAAATTAGGTTACTTAATGCATTTATTGCTTTGGCTATGTTATTATATGCAATTTCACTTGATCATGTATTTTAGTGTACAAGATTTATATCCCTGGTAATGGCACATGGAGTTAGTGACTTAGTTGTTCATATTTTAACAATATCGTCCCTATATGGTTGACATATCTTATTTAAGTGTTTAAATTAAACCTTCTAGTGATTCATAAGTCTAGACTCATTGCATCATGTGACTAGACCTGTAAACATGTCTATGCATTTAGAGGTTCACATTCTTGTGAAATTTTTTAAGGAATTTTGTGATTTTGGTTTAAGGGTTTTTAGGATTTGTTTTAATTAATTTTATTTTCTAGTAGCTTTTTCATAGATAAATTCTAATTACTTGGAATAGCCTATTTTCATTTGGGTTGATTCAGGATTTAACTAAGTCACTTGTTATTTACCCTAATCAATTATTCACTTAAAAAGTGAATAAGTATCCAAAGAGGAAATTAATTCCTCACTTCTCACTTTTGGAAATTACAAATTTGAGAGATCTTTCCAAAATCATCTTCTAGAGGATTGTGTTTCTATTCATTGTAAGAGCTACAGGCGTGAGATCTTTGTGAGATTGGTCTTGATGGATCCAGCTCAAGAAGAACTTATTTTTTCATGATTTTCAACAACTTCTATGGGTTATTTATTTTATTGTGTTGATTCTTGTTTCTTCCCTTTTGGTTGCTAGGTAGGCATCTCCTGTTTTTGTTTTTTAGCTTCAATTTGTTTCCATTTCTAGTACCTATATCTTAGAAGTCTGAGACCTAGTGTTTCCCTTCATTTTTGAATGCTAGATCTACCTAGTTGGTTAGGTACGAACATTATTTGGATGAGGGTTTGGGGTTTCATACCATTATGCTGGCCATTTTTGCATACAGTGTTTGAACCTAAATTTTATTGGATTTTCATGGCTTTCATACCCTAAGACAAAATGAGTTTTAATTTTTAAGTTTTTGAGTTTTGAGGTTTTTACCTCAATTTATATGTCACCCAATTTTCTCAAGTTTTCCTAGGATGATATTGGTTGTGGACTTGGATTATCCATAGGATGTCAGTTAGACCATTATTGTACTTTTATGTTGCATTAGGATGCATGTCAAATCTATTTTCCTAAGCTTATTTTTTATTGAGTGTTATTTTTGCTTGTGTTCTCACCTAGTTCTTGTTTTATGATCTTCATGATGGTGGTGCACCACACATGACCATGTGAAATTGCCAGTTGACTTGCATGGCCTGATCTCCTAGTTGTATTTTAGTTGAGTTGGGAATATGCATGCCTATATACACTTATTGTTGTGATGAGTGTGGGTATGTAGGGTATCATGGAGGGACTTCTCTTGCAACTTTGGTGACTATTTCCTAGAGGGTTGACATAAATAAGTTTTAACTAAGTGATAACTAAATAAATTAACTAAGTAATAAATTTAAGATAATAAGACCTTAAGTGAGTACCCAATTCAATTTGAGGACACTTGTTATGTGAGCACCCAATTAAGTCCAAGGAAATATGATTGTTCTCCTTCCTAAGGGAGAAGACCTACCACCAATAGGACCTAATCCATTTGCATTGTCTCATGATCTTGGTTACAATCATCTTTATTGTTTGGCATGAGTATTAGCCATGGACATTTTCTTTATGTGTTTTTGTGGTTGGGTCATTATCTCTATCAGCATGGTAAAAGTGGACCTGTTGGTTCCATGTGGTTGGGAGGCATAGCTACCTACAACACTATTGGGGACTGGTGTACAAAGATGATCTATTATTCTAGTGTGATTGGTACATGATGTTTCGCTTGGTATATTTTGTGTTCTAGAGTATGTTTCTCATTGATTTATGATTTCATTGAAATTATTGGATATCATGTTTAGATGATGTTAGTTTACTTGACACATTCCTTATTTATGATGTTTAACATATGATTAGATGGTATGATTTACTAAATTGGAGTATCTATTGCTTATTGGTTTAGCATGTTACATTTCCTTGATCTTATGATGTTATTATGTTTGAGTAGTGATTCCCTCATAAGATAGCCTACTATTTGGTTGTTAGTGTGGGATCTTATGCATAGGGCATGGCTAGGACCTTTGAGGTCTCATGATGCTATTATGGTTGGGAGGAACAGTGTATAAGTATTTTTTTTCTTGTACGTTGCAATGTTACTTCCAATACATTTTCTTTTACTGTTATGGTTTCGATGGTTAGTTGTATTTATATTTGCTTCTTTTGAGTTTGAGTGTCAAAGCCTCAACTTATGGATTTGGTACTCCTCAGTGTGGAGGTTCTAACTCTCTTTTTAATCCCTCTAAAGATTTTTGTACCATTTCTTTTATTTTTTGGGTGACAATGTTCTAGCACTTGGTAATACTTATAATGTATCATACACCCAACGAAGGAAGATCATGTGATACTAGAAAGTATCACACATCTTAATGAAAAATGTTGTGCAATACTAGAAAGTATCACATGTCCATTGGAAAAATGTCATGTGACACTAGAAGAGTGTCACATGGCCTTTGAGATAGTATCGCTCAGTCTGTGAAAGTATTGCATGACCTCATGAGAAAGGTCATATAATACTAGAATGTATCAATCTCATGATGTATGAAAATGTCGCATGACTTTGTGAAGAAACTTGCTCAGGCAACCAACAAGCACCTTTCATCTTGACCAAAAGTTTTTGAGAGGTATTTGGGATACCCATTGCAGAGTTCTTGAACCCTAGTGTTTGACCTCCCAAATTCGGGTTGTTTCAGATTTAGATGCATTTATGTATTTTTCATAGTTCATCATTTTGGTTAGTAGTGGAATTTGGAGATCCATTGGTGTTTGTATGTTTGTTTAGTCTTCCATTATGATCTTTGTGATCCATCTATGTTTATTGTGAGGCCTCGCCTCGACCCATCCTAGCCTCGATGATACTCTATTTTTTTTATTTTTATTTTTTATGGCTCGATATGTCAGAGCATTATTTGTGGCACTGAACATTATTTTTCTGATTATGATGTATGATGCTTTATTTCAGATATTTGATTTCTGTAGTTTATTGTTTTATAACGTATATGCTGATAAAATGAATGAATGCAAACTAACACTTTGAATCTCTAATTTTAATGAGTAGAATGAGATGAATGAATAGATTATAGAAGAATGGATGTTTTAAATTTCATGAAATTGTTGATGCGTACTTTTATATATATATGTACATGTGCTTCTCGAATTACTAACGTGTGCAATGAGTGTGCAGGAAATTTAGCCAGGAAATCCAATGGGAAGACAAAAGCTGAACTCCATGTTTATTCTGTGCTATATTCTTTTTTTACTTAGTCCATCTTTAAGGTGTATTTTCTTTTGGTAGTTTGTTTCCCCTAGTTTTATTGTCCATATTAAATCCTTAAGTCTTAAAAAACTTCAAATTAAGTACCCTAGGGGTAAGGGTTTGGGTTGGGAGTGTTTTCCACTCCCCAAGTCTCCTTGGTTGACCTTTATGGTCACTCAAACACTCCATCTTTGCTTGAATTCGAAATTGGTTGTCACTTCATAGGTTGGTGACCTTGACTCCACCAAGGGGTTTACCTTAAGCCTAGTTAAGTAGATTCTTATTTAGAGGAACTTTGGAAGTAGTGGGGGTTGTTACCCAATCTCTAGATTTAGAGAGCAAGCTTGAAGACTGAAGGAAGGAGAAAGGAAAGAAGCTCTTCTCAAACTTCCATTGTTGCCATAACACTTGTGGAGGTAGGAATTCCTCTCTCATGGGCTTAGCTTTCATTTTATAGATCATGTGTGAATCTTGTTTATAGTATTGTGAAGGTTCTTGTCTTTATATGTTTGTGTGTATTGGGAGGATATTGGAGGGAATTTTATCTTGTTTTGGATTTCATTTCTTGCTTTGTTGAGACCTTGTTCTTTGAGTTTTCATGGGGATTGTGATGGCATTACTCACCCTTGGATAGGGAAGAAGTGGCCATGTATGGGGGTAGGGCTTTAGTTGGACCTCATTGGTGAGAGTCTCCTTTCATGGTGAGAGGAGGGAAAAAGGGTAGGGTGTATGGGCCCCTATTTGTCATCACCTTCCTTATTGATGTTGTGAAATCATGTGTATGAAGAGAAAATGAATACCCTTGTGATTGGAGCCCCGAAAGGGCCTTATAATAGAATGAAAATTCTTAAAATTGAAGCCCCGAAAGGGCTATGTAATGGAATGGTGATTGACTTCTCCCATTGGGAAAATCCACCTCCCCCCTTATTTTGATTCCATGTATGGATCTATTGTGCAAACCGGGTTTGGGGTGTATGTTTGAATTGTTCTTGTTGTGATTATCCACCTTGATTCAGTTTTGTCTTCCCCATTATTCTTTATTGTAATTTGAAGTTATTTGGAAGATAGAACATGTTGGAAGTTTGTAGAGATTTATTTGAGTTGTAAAATGATGTAAAATGGATTGAAAACTTGGAAGTATTGGGCAATGACCTCGGGTTTTCTTACTGGTTCTTTCTCGAGTGGAGCCTTTGAACCAGGATGAATAATAAGAGAAAAAAAAAAAGATTATGAGAATTTCCTTGCATTGCTCTCATGTTTCTTGGAAATTTGCGTAATGTATGTTAAATGGTCTTCTCATTGTGTGAAACTTGTTATAGCCAATTCCACCACCTTTTTGTTCATGCATGTTATTGTGATGGAAGTATAAAAAAAAATAAAAAATGGAAAAGGATATGTAAGAGAGAATTTTGGTTGTGTGAGACTATATTATTTACTCTCAAGCCTTGGAATGTATTGAAGAAAGAAAGGAAAGATGTATTGAGTTATCTTATATCTTGTATGATGTATTGAGAGTGTAGAATGTTAATCTTGAATATGAAGGAATTATGTTAGGAAAGGTTGAGTTCAAATAGACATTAGAATGGTATGGAGAAAATATATGCATATGAATTTATAGAGAATTTAAACATCCATTGTGATCTTTCTATTTTCCATTCCCATAGAGTAATTAGTTGCATTATGTATAAATTTGGATTCACATACAGTTGCTGCATTTGTATGTGAAAGAAAATAGAATTGTATTGATCCAACAACAAAGGAAGAGAAACTAAAGTAAGTTTATAAAAATGTTATAAGAAAATCATTTGATTAATTTATGGTTGTGTTCAAGATGAAATATGCAATGTATAGACTCACCAATCTGTTGACACCCATGTCTCAAGATCAATAGAGAAATTTGATAAAGACTTAAACTCCAACAAAAACAAAAAAAAAATTAGAGGCCTGTAGGTGCTCAAACTTGCTGGAAAATGTATGGGCAAAAAAAAAAAAGGAGATCCCTCTATTACAGTCAATAAAGTATAGAAAATCACCCTCTTATTATAAGTAATCAAAGGGTGGGGCGACCTACCTTATTAAATGCAACCCAACAACAAAAAAAATTATAAAAAAAAAATTGAATTTCGGGCAAAGCCTACGGCTCGTACCCGGCGGCCCCAGTACCCGTATGCGTGGATGACCCCACGCATACACATGCGTGAGGACCACGCATTTAAATGCGTGGGATCCCCACGCATGTGTATGCGTGAGGCCCACGCATATATTGCGTGGGATCCCCCACGCATATAAATGCGTGGGGCAGCGCGTTTTAATTTTTTTAAAATTTTTTTTTAGTTAGAATTAAATTTCGTTTAATATAGTTTAGTTAAAATAGTTGATAGTAGTTTTTTTATATATATTTAATTATTAGTTTAATTTATAATATGTATTAATGAAGTTCATTAACAACTCATTATTATTTATAAATTTAATTAATACTTACTTAACGAATTCAATAATTAATGAATATTATTAAATAAAGATTCTTTCTAAAAAGTTTTATCTATCTATTTATTAATTGTTAATTTGAAACGTTAATTGTTAATTTATGTGAATGCAAATATAATTATTATTTAATTAAGGATAACTTAATTGAGTTTAATTATTCGTTTAGCAATTCTTAATGAGAAGTTTATTTTTCGGGGTTAGTAAAATGTAGTTTAAATTTATATGTCTTAAACATTAGAATTATATAGTTTAAAATTTGACCTATGTCAATTGTAGGGACATGCAATCCGGATTAACTCATAGATTGAATGATAATTTTATTTTTACTCCTTTGTCGAAGTTGATGACTGATTCATATGCAAAATTGAAATAAATTGTATTTAAGGAATTTACTAATGTTCTTAGAGTGTAAATCTTTTAAAGGGATTTGTTAAATCAATTAATTAATTGGGTCTTCTAATTAAATAAGATTAGTTGTTAACTGAATCATTTGAATTGTTAAGAGTCCGTGTAATCGTCTTCTTGGCATCCTTGTTTCATGTGAACTTAACCGTGTCAACTTAGTGCACTTAAGTTTTTAAAAAAAAAAAAAAAAAAAAATTAAAAAAAAAAAAAAAAAAATTAAAAAATTTGTTGTGCTTTTGGCCATAATATTTGGGCATGAAATTTTGGTATCAGAGCTTAGTTTCAACACTAGGAACCTAAACCATTATGCTTCTGAAATTAATTAAAAACTTTCATTGTGTAGGATGCCTCCTGTTACTCGAAACAACCGCCAAGGTAGAGGTCGTAGGGCGAGAGGTAGTGGAGTCAGACAGGAGGATGGACCACCACCTCCACCACCACCACCACCACCTCAGAACCCGAATCAGGACATTTTGGATGCAATTCAGACCCTGATTGGTGTAGTTCAGCAGAGACTACCCCTGCCTGTAGCACAGCCAGTTCAGCAGATTCCCGAAGGGGAAACACAGGATCCCGGTGGTAGAGAGAGGAGTAGGAGTCCCCCACCGAGGCAGGTTGAGGGGCAAGGTGAGCACGAGGGGGAATCCATTCATCAGAGAGTACCACCACCCGAGAGACCTCCTAGACACATAGGAGATGACATCAGAGAGCTGATACGTCTTGGACCCCCACTTTTTGCCGGTTCCACAGAGGGGACAGTGGCAGAGGCTTGGTTGTAGAGCCTCCAGCGGTGCTTTGGATTACGTCCCTATGGGAGTAATCTGAAGGCACGTGTTGCAATCCATCAGTTGAGAGGAGATGCCTCCAATTGGTGGCATCAGGAGGAGACGATCGAAGGGATGAGCATGGATACTCTCACATGGGAGACTTTTTTGGAAAGATTCAGAGAGAGATTCCTGTCTGAGCATTTCAGGCAGAAGCAGATAGAGGAGTTTCATTCTCTTCATCAGAGAGGTCTCACTGTAGCTCAGTATGAGAGCAGGTTTCTCGAGCTCCTTCCATATGTCGAGTACATGAAGGACGAGAAACAGCGTGTGCATAGATTTATCATGGGCCTAAATTTCTCTCTTCAGGGTCCAGTGCGTATGGCTTTTCCTACTACTTTCAGACAGGTAGTTGAGATGGCCTTGGTTGTAGAGGATACTCGGAGTAGACAGGAGTCATGAGATCGGTCTCAGAACTGAAACTCTACCCAGCAGAAACCCCATTGGAAGGGGAATCAGAACTACTCAGCAGGGTCCTCTAAGGGCCAACAGTCTCAGCAACAGAAACCTCAGCAGCAGCAGCACCAAAAACCCTCACAGGGTTATCAGGGCTCCAAGCCCAAGCAGTGGTACTCACAGGGTCCGAAGCAAGATCAGAAAGTATAGGCCCCACAGTCTCAGCCAGTGAAGTCTCAGCAGTCTTCTAGGGGTGGTTTCAGTGGGTCTAGCAGGTCAGGAGGGCCACAACAGACTGGTTCACAGGGTGCACGGCCTTATACATGGGGACCATGCTACACTTGTGGTGGCATGGGTCACATAGCTAGAGAGTGTCCATAGGGACAATCATCCAGTGGTCAGGGAGGGGCATTTTTAGAGTTGATAGTTGGTGATGTAGGTAGATCACACAGAGTATTCGCAGCGGTTGACAAGTGCCAGGCTGAGCATCAGGCTACAGTTATTGAGGCTGCAGGTATCATACAGGGTAGCATGGTTATAATTTTATTTGATTCAGGAGCTACTGACTCCTTTATATCTCCTTTTGCTCTGGAGCGTTGCGGGCTAGTGGTAGTTAGATAGGATGTCAGTTGGGAGGTAGAGTTAGCCTCAGGAGCTAGAGTGTCAGTTAGTTCCATGGTGCATAGTTTCCCGATTCAGATGGGAGCCACGTTCACGGTGTCTGATCTACACATTACCCCACTAGGTTCTTATGATGTTGTTCTTGGCATAGATTGGCTTTATGCCCACAGCACCAAGATGGATTGTCGACAGAAGATAGTGGAATGTGTGGATGATGATGGTATCAGTAGAATGATTCTTGGGGTTAGGAGATCCATATCCCTTCGTATGATATCCGCTATGCAGCTTAGACGGTGCATGCGAAAGGGGTGTCAGCTGTTCGCAATCACCATTAGTGACAGAGAGGAAGACTCTGAAGGGGAACCATCCCTTGATGACTTTCCTATATTGCAGGAGTTTGCAGATGTTTTTCCTTCAGAGCTCCCTGGTAGACCCCCACCTAGGGCAGTAGACTTTCATATTGATCTTGTGCCAGGCGCAGAGCCAGTATCGAGAGCACCATACAGGATGACTACTCATGAGCTTAGTGAACTAAAGATTCAGTTGGAGGAACTCCTAGAGAAGGGGCATATTCAACCTAGTGTGTCACCTTGGGGTGCACCAGTGATCTTCATTAAGAAGAAGGATGGATCACTTAGGTTATGCATTGATTATCGGCAATTGAACAAAGTAACCATCAAGAACCGATATCCCCTTCCCAGAATTGATGACCTATTTGATCAGTTGCAGGGTGCTCGTGTATTTTCAAAGATTGATCTTAAGTCAGGTTACCACCAGTTGAGGATTGTGGGAAGTGATATCCCTAAGACCACTTTTCGTACTAGGTATGGACACTATGAGTTCACTGTGGTGCCATTCGGTCTCACAAATGCTCCAGCTGTATTCATGAGCCTCATGAATGGAGTATTTCGATCCTTCTTGGATAAGTTCGTAGTTGTGTTCCTGGATGATATCCTGATATATTCTCATGATGACGAGGAGCACGAGGAACACCTGAGACAGGTATTGCAGAAGTTGAGAGAGAATCAGTTGTTTGGTAGCTTATTGAAGTGTGCATTCTTCAGATCAGAGATCCATTATTTGGGCCATATCATATCAGGCGATGGTATCTCAGTAGACCCATCGAAGATTAGAGCCATCATGGATTGGCCTGCACCTACTAGTGTCACTGAGGTGAGGATTTTTATGGGATTAGCAGGCTATTATCGACGCTTCATTGCAAGATTTTCTAGATTGGCACACCCCATTACATCGCTACAGAGGAAAGGAAAGAAGTTTGAATGGACAGAGAAGTGCGAGAGAGCTTTTCTAGAGCTCAAGAGGGCCCTCACAAGTGCACCTATTCTTGCAGTACCAGACCCATTGGCAGACTTTGTGGTGTGCACTGATGCATCTTTGGATGGCATTGGGGTAGTGCTTATGCAGGATGGTCAACCTATTTCCTTCGAGTCTAGGAAGTTGAAGACTCATGAACTCAACTACCCTACTCACGACCTAGAGCTTGCAGCTGTGGTTCATGCATTAGTGAAGTGGCGACACTTCCTACTAGGTCACAGATTTGAACTTCATTCTGATCATCAGAGCTTGCAGTACCTATTCACGCAGCCAAACCTGAATGCTAGACAGAGAAGGTGGATGGAGTTCCTTTGCGAGTATGATTTTGATGTATATTACATCAAGGGAAAGGAGAATGTAGTTGCAGATTCCTTAAGTAGAAGGTGCCATGAGCTCTCATCTATGACTACAGGCACCGATTTGAGAGAGCAGATTTTACAGCACTTGCTAGAAGATGAGCTTTATACAGAGGTTAGTCAGGTTGTGCATTCTCAGAGACCCTTGGAGGGTAAGTATTCAGAGTATTCCTTGGAGTCCAATGGACTCTTGCGTCATAGAGGACGTTTGTATGTACCTTCCATAGGGGGTTTGCGCGAGCTCATCATACTTGAGGCTCACAGAGCACCTTATGCGGCACACCCTGGTGTTAAGAAGTTGCATGCAAGTTTGAGGTAGTTGTATCATTGGCCAGGCATGAGAGCATAGATTTCCGACATAGTGGCGAGATGCCTTGAGTGTCAGAGGGTGAAGGCAGAACATCGTCATCCCGATGGGCTCCTTCAGCCTCATGAGATTCCAGAGTGGAAGTGGGATGTTATATCGATGGACTTTATTGTTGGTCTTCCTTTGTCTTCTCATCGTCATGATGCCATTTTGGTGACAGTTGACACATTGACCAAGGTTGCTCACTTCTCACCTGTGCGTACTACGTACACAGCACGGGACATAGCTCAGGTGTTTTTGCGAGACATTGTCAGACTTCATGGCATTCCTCGTAAGATTATCTCTGATAGGGACTCACTGTTCACCTCATCTTTTTGGAGAGAGTTGCAGTCAGCTTTGGACACTAGGCTCAATTTCAGTACAGCGTACCACCCTCAGACTGATGGGTAGACTGAGCGTGTGAATCAAGTGTTGGAGGACATGTTGCGTATGTACGTGATGGATCATTAGGTCAAGTGGGAGGAATACCTCCACCTATTTGAGTTTGCCTATAACAATGGGCACCATTCCTCCATAGGTATGCCACCTTATGAGGCCTTGTATGGGAGACCCTGCAGGATGCCTTTGAGTTGGGACAGGATCGAGGATCGAGTTTCTATTGGACCTCAGTTAGTTAAAGATATGGAGCAGCAGGTGATTCTAATTAGACAGCGCCTGAAAGAGGCACAGGATCGGCAGAAGAAGTATGCTGATGCGAATAGGATGGATCGAGAGTATCAGGTTGGGGATAGAGTTTTCTTGAGGGTACGGCCACATAAGAGTCTGATTCGATTTGAAAAGGGCTCTAAGTTGGCACCCCGTTTTGTTGGGCCATTCGAGATCCTAGAGAGGATAGGACCAGTTGCCTACCGTCTAGCTTTACCACCTAGCCTGTCACGCATCCACGATGTGTTTCACATTTCAGTACTTAGAAGATATATCTATGATGAGTCTCATATTATAGATTGGGATGCTTTGCAGGTGGAGTTGGACGGCCAGTTAGCGCTGGAGCCCATCCGTATTATTGCCCGACGGACCCTAGCACTTCGAGGTCGAGAGCTGGACCAGGTCAGGGTCCAGTGGGATTGCTACGATGAGGTCATGGCCACATGGGAGGATATGACACAGATGCGATCTCAGTACCCATACCTTTTTGATGAACTCTAGGAGGAAGTTCATGCCTAGTGGGGGAGGATGTGAGGCCTCGCCTCGACCCATCCTAGCCTCGATGATACTCTATTTTTTTTTTTTAAATTTATTTATGGCTCGATATGTCAGAGCATTATTTGTGGCACTGAACATTATTTTGCTGATTATGATGTATGATGCTTTATTTCAGATATTTGATTTCTGTAGTTTATTGTTTTATAACGTATATGCTGATAAAATGAATGAATGCAAACTAACACTTTGAATCTCTAATTTTAATGAGTAGAATGAGATGAATGAATAGATTATAGAAGAATGGATGTTTTAAATTTCATGAAATTGTTGATGCGTACTTTTATATATATATGTACATGTGCTTCTCAAATTACTGACGTGTGCAATGAGTGTGCAGGAAATTTAGCCAGGAAATCCAATGGGAAGACAAAAGCTGAACTCCATGTTTATTCTGTGCTATATTCTTTTTTTACCTAGTCCATCTTTAAGGTGTATTTTCTTTTGGTAGTTTGTTTCCCCTAGTTTTATTGTCCATATTAAATCCTTAAGTCTTAAAAAACTTCAAATTAAGTACCCTAGGGGTAAGGGTTTGGGTTGGGAGTGTTTTCCACTCCCCAAGTCTCCTTGGTTGACCTTTATGGTCACTCAAACACTCCATCTTTGCTTGAATTCGAAATTGGTTGTCACTTCATAGGTTGGTGACCTTGACTCCACCAAGGGGTTTACCTTAAGCCTAGTTAAGTAGATTCTTATTTAGAGGCACTTTGGAAGTAGTGGGGGTTGTTACCCAATCTCTAGTTTTAGAGAGCAAGCTTGAAGACTAAAGGAAGGAGAAAGGAAAGAAGCTCTTCTCAAACTTCCATTGTTGCCATAACACTTGTGGAGGTAGGAATTCCTCTCTCATGGGCTTAGCTTTCATTTTATAGATCATGTGTGAATCTTGTTTATAGTATTGTGAAGGTTCTTGTCTTTATATGTTTGTGTGTATTGGGAGGATATTGGAGGGAATTTTATCTTGTTTTGGATTTCATTTCTTGCTTTGTTGAGACCTTGTTCTTTGAGTTTTCATGGGGATTGTGATGGCATTACTCACCCTTGGATAGGGAAGAAGTGGCCATGTATGGGGGTAGGGCTTTAGTTGGACCTCATTGGTGAGAGTCTCCTTTCATGGTGAGAGGAGGGAAAAAGGGTAGGGTGTATGGGCCCCTACTTGTCATCACCTTCCTTATTGATGTTGTGAAATCATGTGTATGAAGAGAAAATGAATACCCTTGTGATTGGAGCCCCGAAAGGGCCTTATAATAGAATGGAAATTCTTAAAATTGAAGCCCCGAAAGGGCTATGTAATGGAATGGTGATTGACTTCTCCCATTGGGAAAATCCACCTCCCCCCTTATTTTTATTCCATGTATGGATCTATTGTGCAAACCGGGTTTGGGGTGTATGTTTGAATTGTTCTTGTTGTGATTATCCACCTTGATTCAGGTTTGTCTTCCCCATTATTCTTTATTGTAATTTGAAGTTATTTGGAAGACAGCACATGTTGGAAGTTTGTAGAGATTTATTTGAGTTGTAAAATGATGTAAAATGGATTGGAAACTTGGAAGTATTGGGCAATGACCTCGGGTTTTCTTACTGGTTATTTCCCGAGTGGAGCCTTTGAACCAAGATGAATAATAAGAGAAAAAAAAAAAGATTATGAGAATTTCCTTGCATTGCTCTCATGTTTCTTGGAAATTTGTGTAATGTATGTTAAATGGTCTTCTCATTGTGTGAAACTTTTTATAGCCAATTCCACCACCTTTTTGTTCATGCATGTTATTGTGATGGAAGTATAAAAAAAAAAAAAAAAATGGAAAAGGATATGTAAGAGAGAATTTTGGTTGTGTGAGACTATATTATTTACTCTCAAGCCTTGGAATGTATTGAAGAAAGAAAGGAAAAATGTATTGAGTTATCTTATATCTTGTATGATGTATTGAGAGTGTAGAATGTTAATCTTGAATATGAAGGAATTATGTTAGGAAAGGCTGAGTTCAAATAGACATTAGAATGGTATGGAGAAAATATATGCATATGAATTTATAGAGAATTTAAACATCCATTGTGATCTTTCTATTTTCCATTCCCATAGAGTAATTAGTTGCATTATGTATAAATTTGGATTCACATAAAGTTGTTGCATTTGTATGTGAAAGAAAATAGAATTGTATTGATCCAACAACAAAGGAAGAGAAACTAAAGTAAGTTTATAAAAATGTTATAAGCAAATCATTTGATTAATTTATGGTTGTGTTCAAGATGAAATATGCAATGTATAGACTCACCAATCTGTTGACACCCATGTCTCAAGATCAATGGAGAAATTTGATAAAGACTTAAACTCCAACAAAAACAAAAAAAAAATTAGAGGCCTGTAGGTGCTCAAACTTGCTGGAAAATGTATGGGCAAAAAAAAAAAAAGGAGATCCCTCTATTACAGTCAATAAAGTATAGAAAATCACCCTCTTATTATAAGTAATCAAAGGGTGGGGCGACCTACCTTATTAAATGCAACCCAACAACAAAAAAAATTATTAAAAAAAAATTTGAATTTCGGGCAGAGCCTACGGCTCGTACCCGGCGGCCCTAGTACCCGTATGCGTCGATGACCCCACGCATACACATGCTTGAGGACCACGCATTTAAATGTGTGGGATCCCCACGCATGTGTATGCGTGAGGCCCACGCATATATTGCGTGGGATCCCCCACGCATATAAATGCGTGGGGCAGCGCGTTTTAATTTTTTTAAAATTTTTTTTTAGTTAGAATTAAATTTCGTTTAATATAGTTTAGTTAAAATAGTTGATAGTAGTTTTTTTTTATATATTTAATTATTAGTTTAATTTATAATATGTATTAATGAAGTCATTAACAACTCATTATTATTTATAAATTTAATAATACTTACTTAACGAATTCAATAATTAATGAATATTATTAAATAAAGATTCTTTCTAAAAAGTTTTATCTGTCTATTTATTAATTGTTAATTTGAAACGTTAATTGTTAATTTATGTGAATGCAAATATAATTATTATTTAATTAAGGATAACTTAATTGAGTTTAATTATTCGTTTAGCAATTCTTAATGAGAAGTTTATTTTTCGGGGTTAGTAAAATGTAGTTTAAATTTATATGTCTTAAACATTAGAATTATATAGTTTAAAATTTGACCTATGTCAATTGTAGGGACATGCAATCCGGATTAACTCATAGATTAAATGATAATTTTATTTTTACTCCTTTGTCGAAGTTGATGACTGATTCATATGAAAAATTGAAATAAATTGTATTTAAGGAATTTACTAATGTTCTTAGAGTGTAAATCTTTTAAAGGGATTTGTTAAATCAATTAATTAATTGGGTCTTCTAATTAAATAAGATTAGTTGTTAACTGAATCATTTGAATTGTTAAGAGTCCGTGTAATCGTCTTCTTGGCATCCTTGTTTCATGTGAACTTAACCGTGTCAACTTAGTGCACTTAAGTTTTTTAAAAAAATAAATAAATAAATTAAATATAAAAAAAAATTTGGTGTGTTTTTGGCCATAATATTTGGGCATGACATTTTGGTATCAGAGCTTAGTTTCAACACTAGGAACCTAAACCATTATGCTTCTGAAATTAATTAAAAACTTTCATTGTGTAGGATGCCTCCTGTTACTCGAAACAACCGCCGAGGTAGAGGTCGTAGGGCGAGAGGTAGTGGAGTCAGACAGGAGGATGGACCACCACCTCCACCACCACCACCACCACCTTAGAACCCGAATCAGGACATTTTGGATGCCCTTCAGACACTGATTGGTGTAGTTCAGCAAAGACTACCCCCACCTGTAACACAGCCAGTTCAGCAGATTCCCGAAGGGGAAGCATAGGATCCCGGTGGTAGAGAGAGGAGTAGGAGTCCCCCACCAAGGCAGGTTGAGGGGCAAGGTGAGCACGAGGGGGAATCCATTCATCAGAGAGTACCACTACCCGAGAGACCTCCTAGACACATAGGAGATGACATCAGAGAGCTGATACGTCTTGGACCCCCACTTTTTTCCGGTTCCACAGAGGGGACAGTGGCAGAGGCTTGGTTGCAGAGCCTCCAGCGGTGCTTTGGATTACGTCCCTATGGGAGTAATCTGAAGGCACGTGTTGCAGTCCATCAGTTGAGAGGAGATGCCTCCAATTGGTGGCATCAGGAGGAGATGATCGGAGGGATGAGCATGGATACTCTCACATGGGAGACTTTTTTGGAGAGATTCAGAGAGAGATTCCTGTCTGAGCATTTCAGGCAGAAGCAGATAGAGGAGTTTCTTTCTCTTCATCAGAGAGGTCTCACTGTAGCTCAGTATGAGAGCAGGTTTCTCGAGCTCCTTCCATATGTCAAGTACATGAAGGACGAGAAACAGCGTGTGCATAGATTTATCATGGGCCTAAATTTCTTTCTTCAGGGTCCAGTGCGTATGGCTTTTCCTACTACTTTCAGATAGGTAGTTGAGATGGCCTTGGTTGTAGAGGATACTCGGAGTAGACAGGAGTCACGAGATCGGTCTCAGAACCGAAACTCTACCCAACAGAAACCCCCTTGGAAGGGGAATCAGAACTACTCAGCAGGGTCCTCTAAGGGCCAACAGTCTCAGCAACAGAAACCTCAGCAGCAGCAGCACCAAAAACCCTCACAGGGTTATCAGGGCTCCAAGCCCAAGCAGTGGTACTCACAGGGTCCAAAGCAGGATCAGAAAGTACAGGCCCCACAGTCTCAGCCAGCGAAGTCTCAGCAGTCTTCTAGGGGTGGTTTCAGTGGGTCTAGCAGGTCAGGAGGGCCATAGCAGACTGGTTCACAGGGTGCACGGCCTTATACACGGGGACCATGCTACACTTGTGGTGGCATGGGTCACATAGCTAGAGAGTGTCCACAGGGACAATCATCCAGTGGTCAGGGAGGTGCATTTTCAGAGCCGACAGTTGGAGATGTAGGCAGATCACACAGAGTATTCGCAGCGGTTGACAACTGCTAGGCTGAGCATCAGGCTATAGTTATTGAGGCTGCAGGTATCATACAGGGTAGCATGGTTACAGTTTTATTTGATTCAAGAGCTACTGACTCCTTTATATCTCCTTTTGCTGTGGAGCGTTGCGGGCTAGTGGCAGTTAGATAGGATGTCGGTTGGGAGGTAGAGTTAGCCTCAAGAGCTAGAGTGTTAGTTAGTTCCATGGTGCATAGTTGCCCGATTCAGATGGGAGCCACGTTCACGGTGTCTGATCTACGCATTACCCCACTAGGTTCTTATGATGTTGTTCTTGGCATAGATTGGCTTTATGCCCACAGCACCAAGATGGATTGTCGACAGAAGACGGTGGAATGTGTGGATGATGATGGTATCAGTAGAATGATTCTTGGGGTTAGGAGACCCATATCCCTTCTTATGATATCCGCTATGCAGCTTAGACGGTGCATGCGAAAGGGGTGTCAGCTGTTCGCAATCACCATTAGTGACTGAGAAAAAGACTCTGAAGGGGAACCATCCCTTGATGACTTTCCTATATTGCAGGAGTTTGTAGATGTTTTTCCTTCAGAGCTCCCTGGTAGACCCCCACCTAGAGCAGTAGACTTTCATATTGATCTTGTGCCAGGCGCGGAGCCAGTATCGAGAGCACCATATAGGATGACTACTCATGAGCTTAGTGAACTAAAGATTCAGTTGGAGGAACTCCTAGAGAAGGGGCATATTCGACCTAGTGTGTCACCTTGGGGTGCACCAGTGATCTTCATTAAGAAGAAGGATGGATCACTTAGGTTATGCATTGATTATCGGCAATTGAACAAACTAACCATCAAGAACTGATATCCCCTTCCCAGAATTGATGACCTATTTGATCAGTTGCAAGGTGCTCGTGTATTTTCAAAGATTGATCTTAAGTTAGGTTACCACTAGTTGAGGATTGTGGGAAGTGATATCCCTAAGACCGCTTTCCGTACTAGGTATGGACACTATGAGTTCACTGTGGTGCCATTCGGTCTCACAAATGCTCCAGTTATATTCATGAGCCTCATGAATGGAGTATTTCGATCCTTCTTGGATAAGTTCGTAGTTGTGTTCCTGGATGATATCCTGATATATTCTCATGATGAGGAGGAGCACAAGGAACACCTGAGACAGGTATTGCAGAAGTTGAGAGAGAATCAGTTGTTTGGTAGCTTATCGAAGTGTGCATTCTTCAGATCAGAGATCCATTATTTGGGCCATATCATATCAGGCGATGGTATCTCAGTAGACCCATCGAAGATTAGAGCCATCATGGATTGGCCTGCACCTACTAGTGTCACTGAGGTGAGGAGCTTTATGGGATTAGCAGGCTATTATCGACGCTTCATTGCAGGATTTTCTAGATTGGCACACCCCATTACATCGCTACAGAGGAAAGGAAAGAAGTTTGAATGGATAGAGAAGTGCGAGAGAGCTTTTCTAGAGCTCAAGAGGGCCCTCACGAGTGCACCTATTCTTGCAGTACCAGACCCATTGGCGGACTTTGTGGTGTGCACTGATGCATCTTTGGATGGCATTGGGGCAGTGCTTATGTAGGATGGTCGACCTATTTCCTTTGAGTCTAGGAAGTTGAAGAATCATGAACTCAACTACCCTACTCACGACCTAGAGCTTGCAGCTATGGTTCATGCATTAGTGAAGTGGCGACACTTCCTACTAGGTCACAGATTTGAACTTCATTCTGATCATCAGAGCTTGCAGTACCTATTCACGCAGCCAAACCTGAATGCTAGACAGAGAAGGTGGATGGAGTTCCTTTGCAATTACGATTTTGATGTACATTACATCAAGGGAAAGGAGAATGTAGTTGCAGATGCCTTAAGTAGAAGGCACCATGAGCTCTCATCTATGACTACGGGCACCGATTTGAGAGAGCATATTTTACAGCACTTGCTAGTAGATGAGCTTTATACAGAGGTTAGTCAGGTTGTGCATTCTTAGAGACCCTTGGAGGGGAAGTATTCAGAGTATTCCTTGGAGTCTGATGGACTCTTGCGTCATAGAGGACGTATGTATGTACCTTCCATAGGGGGTTTGCGCGAGCTCATCATACTTGAGGCTCACAGAGCACCTTATGCGGCACACCCTGGTGTTAAGAAGTTGCATATAAGTTTGAGGTAGTTGTATCATTGGCCAGGCATGAGAGCGCAGATTGCCGACATAGTGGCGAGATGCCTCGAGTGTCAGAGGGTGAAGGCAGAACATCGTCATCCCGGTGGTCTCCTTCAGCCTCATGAGATTCCAGAGTGGAAGTGGGATGTTATATCGATGGACTTTATTGTTGGTCTTCCTTTGTCTTCTCATCGTCATGATGCCATTTTGGTGACAGTTGACACATTGACCAAGGTTGCTCACTTCTCACCTGTGTGTACTACGTACACAGCACGGGACATAGCTCAGGTGTTTTTGCGAGACATTGTCAGACTTCATGGCATTCCTCGTAAGATTATCTCTGATAGGGACTCACTGTTCACCTCATCTTTTTGGAGAGAGTTGCAGTCAGCTTTGGACACTAGGCTCAATTTCAGTACAGCGTACCACCCTCAGACTGATGGGCAGACTGAGCGTGTGAATCAAGTGTTGGAGGACATGTTGCGTATGTACGTGATGGATCATTAGGTCAAGTGGGAGGAATACCTCCACCTAGTTTAGTTTGCCTATAACAATGGGCACCATTCCTCCATAGGTATGCCGCCTTATGAGGCCTTGTATGGGAGACCCTGCAGGACACCTTTGAGTTGGGACAGGATCGAGGATCGATTTTCTATTGGACCTCAGTTAGTTAAAGATATGGAGCAGCAGGTGATTCTGATTAGACAGCGCCTGAAAGAGGCACAGGATCAGCAGAAGAAGTATGCTGATGCGAATAGGATGGATCGAGAGTATCAGGTTGGGGATAGAGTTTTCTTGAGGGTGCGGCCACACAAGAGTCCGATTCGATTCAGAAAGGGCTCTAAGTTGGCACCCCGTTTCGTTGGGCCATTCGAGATCCTAGAGAGGATAGGACCAGTTGCCTACCGTCTAGCTTTCCCACCTAGCCTGTCACGCATCCATGATGTGTTTCACATTTCAGTACTTAGAAAATATATCTATGATGAGTCTCATATTATAGATTGGGATGCTTTGCAGGTGGAGTCGGACGGCCAGTTAGTGCTGGAGCCCATCCGTATTATTGCCCGACGGACCCTAGCACTTTGAGGTCGAGAGCTGGACCAGGTCAGGGTCCAGTGGGATTGCTACAATGAGGTCACGGCCACATGGGAGGATACGACACAGATGCGATCTCAGTACCCATACCTTTTTTATGAACTCCAGGAGGAAGTTCATGCCTAGTGGGGGAGGATGTGAGGCCTCGCCTCGACCCATCCTAGCCTCGATGATACTCTATTTTTTTTTTTTTAATTTATTTATGGCTCGATATGTCAGAGCATTATTTGTGGCACTGAACATTATTTTGCTGATTATGATGTATGATGCTTTATTTCAGATATTTAATTTCTGTAGTTTATTGTTTTATAACGTATATGCTGATAAAATGAATGAATGCAAACTAACACTTTGAATCTCTAATTTTAATGAGTAGAATGAGATGAATGAATAGATTATAGAAGAATGGATGTTTTAAATTTCATGAAATTGTTGATGCGTACTTTTTTATACATATGTACATGTGCTTCTCGAATTACTGACGTGTGCAATGAGTGTGCAAGAAATTTAGCCAGGAAATCCAATGGGAAGACAAAAGATGAACTCCATGTTTATTCTGTGCTATATTCTTTTTTTACCTAGTCCATCTTTAAGGTGTATTTTCTTTTGGTAGTTTGTTTCCCCTAGTTTTATTGTCCATATTAAATCCTTAAGTCTTAAAAAACTTCAAATTAAGTACCCTAGGGGTAAGGGTTTGGGTTGGGAGTGTTTTCCACTCCCCAAGTCTCCTTGGTTGACCTTTATGGTCACTCAAACACTCCATCTTTGCTTGAATTCGAAATTGGTTGTCACTTCATAGGTTGGTGACCTTGACTCCACCAAGGGGTTTACCTTAAGCCTAGTTAAGTAGATTCTTATTTAGAGGCACTTTGGAAGTAGTGGGGGTTGTTACCCAATCTCTAGTTTTAGAGAGCAAGCTTGAATACTGAAGGAAGGAGAAAGGAAAGAAGCTCTTCTCAAACTTCCATTGTTGCCATAACACTTGTGGAGGTAGGAATTCCTCTCTCATGGGCTTAGCTTTCATTTTATAGATCATGTGTGAATCTTGTTTATAGTATTGTGAAGGTTCTTGTCTTTATATGTTTGTGTGTATTGGGAGGATATTGGAGGGAATTTTATCTTGTTTTGGATTTCGTTTCTTGCTTTGTTGAGACCTTGTTCTTTGAGTTTTCATGGGGATTTTGATGGCATTACTCACCCTTGGATAGGGAAGAAGTGGCCATGTATGGGGGTAGGGCTTTAGTTGGACCTCATTGGTGAGAGTCTCCTTTCATGGTGAGAGGAGGGAAAAAGGGTAGGGTGTATGGGCCCCTACTTGTCATCACCTTCCTTATTGATGTTGTGAAATCATGTGTATGAAGAGAAAATGAATACCCTTGTGATTGGAGCCCCGAAAGGGCCTTATAATAGAATGGAAATTCTTAAAATTGAAGCCCCGAAAGGGCTATGTAATGGAATGGTGATTGACTTCTCCCATTGGGAAAATCCACCTCCCCCCTTATTTTGATTCCATGTATGGATCTATTGTGCAAACCGGGTTTGGGGTGTATGTTTGAATTGTTCTTGTTGTGATTATCCACCTTGATTCAGTTTTGTCTTCCCCATTATTCTTTATTGTAATTTGAAGTTATTTGGAAGATAGCACATGTTGGAAGTTTGTAGAGATTTATTTGAGTTGTAAAATGATGTAAAATGGATTGGAAACTTGGAAGTATTGGGCAATGACCTCGGGTTTTCTTACTGGTTCTTTCCCGAGTGGAGCCTTTGAACCAGGATGAATAATAAGAGAAAAAAAAAAAGATTATGAGAATTTCCTTGCAATGCTCTCATGTTTCTTGGAAATTTGCGTAATGTATGTTAAATGGTCTTCTCATTGTGTGAAACTTTTTATAGCCAATTCCACCACCTTTTTGTTCATGCATGTTATTGTGATGGAAGTATAAAAAAAAAAAAAATGGAAAAGGATATGTAAGAGAGAATTTTGGTTGTGTGAGACTATATTATTTACTCTCAAGCCTTGGAATGTATTGAAGAAAGAAAGGAAAAATGTATTGAGTTATCTTATATCTTGTATGATGTATTGAGAGTGTAGAATGTTAATCTTGAATATGAAGGAATTATGTTAGGAAAGGCTGAGTTCAAATAGACATTAGAATGGTATGGAGAAAATATATGCATATGAATTTATAGAGAATTTAAACATCCATTGTGATCTTTCTATTTTCCATTCCCATAGAGTAATTAGTTGCATTATGTATAAATTTGGATTCACATACAGTTGTTGCATTTGTATGTGAAAGAAAATAGAATTGTATTGATCCAACAACAAAGGAAGAGAAACTAAAGTAAGTTTATAAAAATGTTATAAGCAAATCATTTGATTAATTTATGGTTGTGTTCAAGATGAAATATGCAATGTATAGACTCACCAATCTGTTGACACCCATGTCTCAAGATCAATGGAGAAATTTGATAAAGACTTAAACTCCAACAAAAACAAAAACAAAATTAGAGGCCTGTAGGTGCTCAAACTTGCTGGAAAATGTATGGGCAAAAAAAAAAAAAAGGAGATCCCTCTATTACAGTCAATAAAGTATAGAAAATCACCCTCTTATTATAAGTAATCAAAGGGTGGGGCGACCTACCTTATTAAATGCAACCCAACAACAAAAAAAATTATAAAAAAAAAATTTGAATTTCGGGCAGAGCCTGCGGCTCGTACCCGGCGGCCCCAGTACCCGTATGCGTTGACGACCCCACGCATACACATGCGTGAGGACCACGCATTTAAATGTGTGGGATCCCCACGCATGTGTATGCGTGAGGCCCACGCATATATTGCGTGGGATCCCCCACGCATATAAATGCGTGGGGCAGTGCATTTTAATTTTTTTTAAATTTTTTTTTAGTTAGAATTAAATTTCGTTTCATATAGTTTAGTTAAAATAGTTGATAGTAGTTTTTTTTTATATATTTAATTATTAGTTTAATTTATAATATGTATTAATGAAGTTCATTAACAACTCATTATTATTTATAAATTTAATAATACTTACTTAATGAATTCAATAATTAATGAATATTATTAAATAAAGATTCTTTCTAAAAAAATTTATCTGTCTATTTATTAATTTTTAATTTGAAACGTTAATTGTTAATTTATGTGAATGCAAATATAATTATTATTTAATTAAGGATAACTTAATTGAGTTTAATTATTCGTTTAGCAATTCTTATTGAGAAGTTTATTTTTCGGGGTTAGTAAAATGTAGTTTAAATTTATATGTCTTAAACATTAGAATTATATAGTTTAAAATTTGACCTATGTCAATTGTAGGGACATGCAATCCGGATTAACTCATAGATTGAATGATAATTTTATTTTTACTCCTTTGTCGAAGTTGATGACTGATTCATATGCAAAATTGAAATAAATTGTATTTAAGGAATTTACTAAGGTTCTTAGAGTGTAAATCTTTTAAAGGGATTTGTTAAATCAATTAATTAATTGGGTCTTCTAATTAAATAAGATTAGTTGTTAACTGAATCATTTGAATTGTTAAGAGTTCGTGTAATCGTCTTCTTGGCATCCTTGTTTCATGTGAACTTAACTGTGTCAACTTAGTGCACTTAAGTTTTAAAAAAAAAAAAAAAAAAAATTTGGTGTGTTTTTGGCCATAATATTTGGGCATGACATTTATTTTCTTGTACATCCATACTTTAAAAAAAAAAATCTTTTCTTTTTATTAATCCTTGTTCCAAGGATCTCTGGGCGGGGCATTACATCCAAACATCTCAAATTCTTTTTTCATTTCATTTTCAAATGCCTTACATTGTCCATCTTGACCTCCAAATATGATATCATCAACAAAAATTTCATCTACTAAAATACCTTTACCTCCTTCTATCTTTAAGTACAATTTTTTGTTATCATCAGTCCTCTCAAATCCAATCTTCACAAGATAGTCATGAAGCCTTTTATACCATGTTCTTGGTGCTTTCTTTTAACAATATAAAGCTTTTTTTAGTCTACATATCATGTTCTTATTGTTAGCATAAGAAAATCCTTCTTTTTTTTCTATATAGACCTCCTCTTCTAATATGTCATTTAGAAATGTAGATTTCACATCCATTTGATAAACTTTGAAACCTCTAGATGTAGAGTAAGCAAGAAAAGTTTTTACTCATTTCAATATTGCAATAGGGTAAAATGTTTCTCCATATTCCATCCCTTCTTCTTATGCATATCCCTTGCAAATTAATCTTTCCTTATTCCTTGTGACTTCACCATTCTCATCTAACTTGTTTTTGTATACCCACTTGATTCCAATCACATATTTGTCCTTTGGTTTAGGAACTAAAGTCTATGTCTTGTTCTTTTCAATATGTTCGATCTCTTCTTTCATGGCTTTACTCTAGTCCTCATTTTCTAAGGCATCTTGCAATGACTTAGGTTCATGCATGTTGAGTAAGCATGTATGAATTCTCAACTTGTTCTTTGTCATTGGTCTAGCATCTTTATCTCCAATAATTTATGCAATAGGGTGATGTCTCTTGACATACTTTGATAATCTTAGTTTTGATCCATTTTTCTCATTAGCTCTATCAACTTCTAAATCACTATGTACTTCTCTATCAAGTAACTCAACATCTCTTTCATATACACTATTCTTAAAATTAGAATGTGTCTCAACTTTAGTTTGCAACTTGACACTTAACTATAGTTTGGTTCCTAAATGCAACTCGACATTAATTATATGTGACTCGGCAGTCACTAAAACTTATTATTGATTTGCAACTTGATTTATAGCATCTTCATTAATAGGCATTCCTTCATAAAAGTATACAAAATATTTGTATTCCTTTGATTCCTTTATAGGTTCAGCCTCATGTACCTCTGCATATTCATCAAACTTCACATTGTTAAGCTTTTCTTATTGTGAAATGGCTAAGGAATATGCCTTCTCCACTCTTAGCATCTAATTTACCATTACTGAAATATTTATGAATATAGCACTTGCTTCAAAATACCTCACAATATTTTATATTGGTTGAGTATTCATACCATAATTCAAAAGCTGTTGAATGGGTACCTTTCTTGACTTGCACATGGTTCAAGCTATAGACGATTGTACTTAAAGACTCTCTCTAGTATTTCAAAGAAACATTCTTCTCCATCATGATTGTCCTAGCATAGTCCATTAAAAATATGTTCCTCCTTTCAACAACTCCATTTTATGGAGGGGTCCTAGGTGCAGATGTTTTTCTTTTGATTCCTGATGAAAGGTGCTCCCCTTAATACCATAAACACATAACATAAATAAAGACACAATGGATCCTATTGCAATACAACTAGCATCATATTCTACTTGAAACACCTTGATAGAATTAGGAAGTGCTAAAACAAGATACTCAGTAACTTTCTATTTCAACAGATTAAAACTCTTATCTACTCATATAGTCCACTTAAATTCTTTCCTATCCCCTCTCATTGTTTTAGTCAAGGGTCCACAAATAATGCTAAAACCTCTTATGAACTTTCTATAAAAACTAGCCAGTCCATAAAAAGATCTTACCTCTATTGAACTCTTTGGAGTAGTCCATTCAAGGATAGTCTTCACTTTCTCTGGGTCCATTTTTTCACCTATTGCTGAGACTAAAAATCCTAG
The DNA here is from genome assembly GCA_028749045.1 of Cupressus sempervirens. Lineage (NCBI taxonomy): Eukaryota > Viridiplantae > Streptophyta > Pinopsida > Cupressales > Cupressaceae > Cupressus > Cupressus sempervirens. Next base: position 185,379,187 of record CM053784.1, on the reverse strand, counting down.
ATACACCAACTCCTTTACAAAACTACACTTCTTTAGGTTTATCAGCAACTTTTCTTCCCTCAACTTATCAAACACCTTGTGAATATGGATCAAATGTTCCTCCAATGTCTTACTAAAGACCAATATATTCTAGGTAAACATTGATAGACTTATCGAGAAACTCCTTCAGTACCTCATTCATGAGCCAAATGAAAGTGCTTAGTGCATTGGTTAGCCCAAAAATCATGACTAACCACTTGTACAAACCTTCTTTGGTCTTCAAAGAAGTCTTCAACTAATCACCTTCTCTAATATGTATCTAATGGTACTCACTCCTTAGATCTATCTTTTTAAAATACTTAGCTCCACTCAAATAGTCCATAATATCATCCATCCTTGGAAATGGAAATATATACTTGATCATGATCTTGTTGTTTGCATGGGAATTTGTCCACATCCTCCATTCTCCATTCTTCTTTTGTGCTAATACTATTGGTACAGCATAGGAACTTGGACTCTCTCAAATCAACCCCTTCTAAAATAACTCATGAAATTTACTATTCAACTCTTCACTTTCTATTGGTGTTATTCTATGTGCTGACTTGTTTTAAAAATTGGCTCCTAGAAATAGATCCATCTGGTGACTAATCTTGCTCATTTGTGGCAATCTTTCAAGTACATTATCTTATACAATATAAAAAACTCTCCTAATATATATGCAACTTCTATAGGTACTACCTATATTTCTTCTTTACTATCTTTTGAAATTATAGAAAAACACACATGCTCACACTTCATACATTTGATAAACTATTTTTCATCAACAAAACATATTCTAGCAGCACTACATACCTTTTTGTCTTTATCCATCAATGGTTTCAACTTATGTTTCACTCCATCCTTGGTCAAAATGTAGGTATTTGCTTGACCATCATTTACAACATGCCAATAAAACTACCATGGCCTACCCAACAAGATATGACATATGTCCATAGATATGATATCACAAAGTACCACATCCTAATAGCTTCCAATCTTGAACTTCACTGATCATTGCTCAATGACCATGACCTTGTGGTGATCTTGCACCCAAGCAATATAGTATAGCTATGATTTTTTCTATCTCTTTAGCTTCAACTTGGTGACCATAATTTCTAACACTAGATTGTTAGTACTTCCACCATCAATGATCACATCACAACACTTATCTTCACATTTGCACCTTGTGTAAAACAAGCTTCTTCTTTGATTAGGTTCATTCTTACCACTTAGTAGGACTCTTCTTGGTTAAGATTTCTAAAAAATGTGGGAAATTCAAAATTAGGTCTTTTTCTAATCTTGGAGATGGCCCTAAAGAGACTTTCTTCCTCTAGGTTTATAATTGCCTCTGCTCTGACATTTTCTTCTACTTCATCCTCATCCTCACTTTCATCTCTTATAGGAAGATTTATTCTAATGCTTGCATTTTTCTTTGAAATGCTCTAAAATCCTCAAGTGTAACACCTACAACTCTTTCACCATGCTCTCTTTGTGGAGCCATTTTTGTGGTTTTGCTAAAACTCTATTGCAAACTACCTCACAATCGATAATCTATCTACATGCTCAGCCCAAACCATAGTCTTGGTGTGAAATACCTCATAGTTGGCAATCTATCCACACACTTAAGAACTCTAGCTATAAGACCACTTGATGAAGGGTGCTCCCCTTAATACCATAAAGGCATAATAGAAACAAAGAAACAAAAACAAATGCGAGAAAAAAATATGGACTTCTTATTTGTGCCACAAATATAGAATGATAAAATTCACAATTATAACATCCTAACCCACATAGGCACCTTCATTACAATAAACTACAACAAAAGCTATGAACTATCATGTAGAGCTATCCTAGACAACGCTTCGGCCTTTCTTAAATAGACAATTTTATGCCACCCAGGAAGGTTCTAGACAATGAAACTTAATACCTAGGGCTAACAAACCCTAACAACAAATATTGAGTTGGCTAAATACATCTTTGATAATTATTTTAGATATTTTGGGTAGCCCAACTTTAGAAAGCCATTGTAGATGCTTAAAATCATCCCTAAAGACTATATTAATTTATTTAATATTGCCCATGAGATTGTAATTAATTATTAATTAATTAATTATATTGGTCGCATTCTTCTATTTATTTAATTTAATTAATTAATTAAATAAGTTTACTCTCCTAAGAATTTAAATTTAGTTTAAATACTCCTAGCCCTAATGTGTTAAATTAATTTAACACATGATCCTTCATGTTTTCCCTTTTAAAATAAATTTTATTTATTTAGATCTCCACATCTCATCAATTCTTCTAAACCTATGATTAAATTAAATCCTATTTAATTTAATCTTAAACCTAGTCTACACCCATCATTTTCATCCTCTTAAGCCTACTTCTTCTCTAATCCCACATAATCACCCTAATATTTTTCCTAATCCTTCTTATTAGCCTACGTGTGTGCTCACACATGTGTGAGAAGGCATGCCTACACACTCCCCTTTGCACTCTTGTCTCCCACTCTTCTTCTCAAGTTTGCTCACACATGTGTGAGAAAACTTTGAATATTTGACCACTTGCATGGCTTGCATGTCACCTTATGTGCCACCTACATGGATGCCACCTCACCAAGGCCTCCCTCAAGCCTATAAATAGAAGCCTTGTCTCAAGAATTTGCATCTCTCATTATTGCATTGTTATCATGATGGTTTGAGATTTGAGCTTTCATTATAGTTGAGCTTGCATGCTAGTTTGAAATTTCATATTAGCTTTCATGATAATTTTCATGGTGATTTCTAGATATATACTAACCATTTGGTAGCTAGTTTAGCTTCTCATTTACATTATTAGCCTAGTTTACTTATGCATTCACATTTCCTTTGCATTTATATGTTAGTGTAGCTTGCATACTTAGTTATCTTTCTTGGTTGCATTTCATTTTCATCCTTGAATGCCTTCAAGTATGGCTTTCACCATAGCCATTTCTTGAAGTGTTCTTCATCTCATGTAGCTTAGGTTCATATTTCATCATCACTCACATTTGCACATCCACATTCAAGAGATTCACTACCTTGTTGTGTTTGGGAGAGCACACCAAACATACCCCACATCCTAACACAGCAACAAGGTCTCTCATGGGTGCCTTTGTTGAGCTATAGAGGTTGCTTGAGGGCTTGATTTGTTAAGTTTTTTGAATCATAAAACTCAAGTAAGCATTAGTTAGTTTCTTTTATTTTGTGAGTATTTGATGCATATGTTTTAACAAATAACTAATGTTTGTTTGTTTATTTATACTCCCAACAGGTCACTTCTTCTAGCATACATTTTGGCACACCTGGTGGGACTCACGCTCCTAATTTCATCTCAAAAATTTGCAAAAAAACCTTCTTTATTCATAGAAATCGTCACTCTATCATCTGCCTGAGCTGCAGCATCATCTATGTAGATCAGCGTATGCATCGATCAGTGTTTCTGCTTACTAGCATCTCCGTCGTAGCTTAAACCACACATCCTTACCACAAGAAACCTTACTTTAGCATCTACATAGGGAAAAATTATGTCATCTAAGTTTCCACATTATCGTCTATGAAGTTTTTTTTGTCATCTACGAATACCAATCTATCATCTTCGTATTGTATGGGTCCTAGCTTGTCATTTGTGACTTTTGATGTCTCTACATTTTACATTGTCATCTGCATCTGACATAGTGCCATGTCACCACAAACCATACTAAATTTTCCTCTATCATCTGCGAGGTTTTTCATCTATGAATTCTAGTGCCTTGATATTTTGTGATCTGCAAATTTTAGTGTCTATGCCTACAGTTTGTCATCTGCACCTGTAGACAGAGTTGCCTAAGGTTTTTAAATTATTTTTCCTAACTGGTGACTTGCAAATTTTTACTAATAATTTTTTATGTAAAGAGTTAACCTTGAAAACTTAAAAAATAAAACCAGTAGTGATTTTAATCACTAAGGAAATTTGAACTAATTTTTATCGATTAAACTCAAAAGTTAATGAAGTTGTATAGCTTAATCACTTTCATTTGAATGGATGAATGTTAGTGTAGCAAACATTTGGACTTGGTGCTTAAAATTGACATGAATGTTAGGGTAGCTAACATTTGGACTTGGTGCTTAAAATTGACATGAATGCTTAGGGTAGAAACAACATTTGGATTTGGTGCATAAAAAGAACTCACACTATCTTGAATGCTTTAAGAGACAATGGACATGTATGCCTAGGCTAGAGAATATTTGGAATTGGTACTTAAAATTGACATGTATGCCTAGGATAGAACACATTTGGCTTTGATGCTTAAAATGAAGTCACACACTCTTGAATTCCCTAAAGTAAATTGATTTTATTTTTAGCATCTTTCATTTTAAGCATTTCATTTATGTATGCTCAATTTACTTTCTTGTTGATGAATCTGTGCTTTTATTTATGTTGGTGACATTTCAAGTTGGAAAGAACCTTGCATATTTTAATCACAAGTGTCTTCAAGTAGATAGAAAACTTAAAGCTTCATTGGAAAAGAACAAGTGTCTTTTAAACTTCAACGTTACTTATGTATTCTCTCCCCTCACGCCTTCAAGTGATCTTGGGTGAACAAGAAATAAGTGGTCTTATTTTTCTTTTTTAAAAGGCATGCTTAGGGATTTCATCACCCCTTAGGATGACCTCAACTCTAGTGTTCTGGCAGAGTATAAATAGTGGGAGGTGAATCGAAAGACACCTCTCTTGGAAGCAAAATATTGTCACTCTTGGCTAAGCCCCAAATAACTTTATACCTTTGGGAAGTGAAAGAGGAGATTTGGGTTATTGTCTCCCCCCGATAGTGTGGTAGTATTTTGTTTCATCTAAAAATTTGGGCCACACTTACCTTGCATTTATCAAGGATGCCCCTTAGATAAGCCTTGTTCATCCTAGTGGCAGCCTTATTAGGATTGTTGGCATGTTTAGCGTGCTTGTTCAAACATTCAAAACCTAAGCTAAACATCAAACAAGTTCTAAAATGAGTGAAATTGTGAGGTAACCTTTCATTGAGTGAAATAATGGAAAGTGAGGTCCTCTTGACTCATGGTTATTTTCAGCAGTCTTACATTGAGTCTACATTTCAAATTGGTTGAGTCCAGTTACATCTTGTTAAAAAAAATTTGGGTGCTTAAAATTTGGGTCTTGTTTTATTCCTACAATGACTGAAAAATTCAACCAAGTCAAGCATAAGAAAGTGAAATTGTCCAAACCACCCATCTACAAGGAAAGGAAGAACCTAGCACACGTTGACAAACAATTCTAATACACTATCAAAGACATTGAAAAGGAAGAAGCTAGACAAGACTATTATGACATAATTGAATACAATGGAAAACTTCGAAACTGGTCTACCTTCCCAAGAATGAACCCAAGGTTTTTATTTCCAATGAATAAGGATTAAGTTAGCCACATAAGTGACCATAATATATCCATTCTTCATATCTACCTCCATTTTCCAAATTTCTAGTCTTCCATTTTCAAATTTTCTTCTAGAGAGCTTGAACCTTAAAACTTCGCATAAAACATCTTTTGAAACTGTGACACTAGACCTTTTGCTCACAAGCAAACACCTATCTCTTATTTGGGATCACAATTCCATCTCCAAATAGTGAGTAGTTAAACTTAGTTTTCTAAACCAAGGTCTTTTATTCACACTTGGGTAGTTCCCCCTTTTAATCACATAAGGTTAATAATTCTCATCCTCATTTTCTTTTTCTTCCATAATCTTCTACCCATTAGTTGGTCACTATTGCATGGTACACACACAATCAAGAAGGTTCACATTTAATCCCATGTCGCATTTGTGGGAATCATTGAGGCAATCAGAGATGGAGAATCCATTTCCTCCAAATACAACTTCTTTAGGGAGCACAATTCCCTCTAGTTTGAACCTTGGTATGCTTAACTCAACATCCAAGCAAGAACCAAAAGATTCCTTTTGTAAACCAACATGAAGATCCTATTGACTCCAACAATATACCTAGTGATGTTAGGACATTCCTTGTAGATCCCTACAATTTAGAAATAATGGAGAAATCCATTAGGGCCAAAAAGACCAAGATATTCCTAAATTTGGTCAAAGATGTTAATTTTCCCACAAGCTTTGATGAGAGCACCTTGTTTAGAAAAAATTCAAAAGGTGGTGCTCCCATATTGCCCACTTCAAACATAGCTCCAACTTCTATCAAAGGGAAAGAAACCATCATAACAACTAGTGCTATGCCTACATCTAGCACTTCAACACAACCAACATTTCAATTGAGTGCAGAACATATTCAACAAATCATTAGTGCTATGTCCAATTCTACCTCACATGCTAGTATTCCATAATCCACCTTGATAAGATACACTATGGGATGCTTAGGCATTGGGAAAGTGCCTACTCAACCAATGGCAATTCTAACACAACCAATGCACTCCTCTTATTTACAAATGCCAACAAGTATGGTAAAGACATCTATGCTAATTCCAACAATTGCATATCAATACATTGGCCAAAGTGGAGTACTTCCACCCCCTCACACTACATTTGGGACTCCCTACAATTTAGGAGGTGGATTTATGAACTCCAAACAATCACAAGTGCAACCCAATAAAGATTTGGCTCAACAATTCCAAGAATTGCAAAATTTGGTCCTTAACATGAACAACAAAGGGGTGAAGGATTTATCTTTTGAGGAAATTTGTCCTTTTCCATTTGATAAATCCATCAATATGGTACCATTTCCACCCAATTTCAAAATTCCTAAATTTGACAAGTATACGGGAGAGACATGCCTTGTCAAACATCTCAAGGAATTTTCCATTATATGTCAAAAAGTAGCCTACAGTGATGATTATCTTAAGAGACTCTTTGCACGAAGTCTTGGAGGCCCCACACTAGAATGATTAACGAATTTACATAAGGGCTCCTTTACTTCCTTCAATGATTTGGCAAGCAAGCTTATAGCACAATATTCTTAAAACATTGAACATCATGCCTCATTGAGTGATTTGTGCAACACAAAGCAACAAAACGGTGAAACATTTGCCGACTTTCTACAATTGTGGAGGCATCTTGCTAACTGCATGCCCTACAAAATTGAGGATTCCCACCTTGTGGATATATTTATCAAGAACTTGATACCCAAAATGTCTTTCCACATGAAGATGGATAGCCCTAAATATTTTGCCACCTTAGTCAAGAAGGGAAAGAACATTGAAAATGGACTTTTGAAAAAAGGTACCATTAAACATTATAATTCGTCATCCTCACACAATGAGGCAAAAAAAAATAGCAAACCTAAATTATAGTCCAAGGTGTCATGCATGATGATGTCACTAATGCCAAAAATCTTCAAGAAGGGAACAACAACAACTATCATAACCAAAACAACAACAATTTGAACAATGACAATCACAAATCTCACAATCAAACATAATTTCCCCCCCACAAAAACAACAATTACAACTATGACTATGATCACAATAGAAATTTCACTAACTTTCGTGAACCCTTGGAAGCCATATTTCAAAAACTAGTGGATCACAATTTGATGGTATTCCCTAACACACGACCCTTTGATGAGAACCAACCCAAATCAAAATGGTATAGGGAAAATCAATATTGCAAATACCATCGCATTAAAGGACATGACACAAACAAGTGTATGAAACTCAAAGTCTTCATACAAAATCTTGTCAATGATGGAGAAATTGAGGTAGAAGGAGGACCATCCTCTAAAAATGCTAAGCTGAAGATATTTCAAAAACCATTTCCTAATCACAACAATGACAATAACAACAATGGAAATAACAATATGAACAATGCAAATCGAGCTTCCACATCAAATGCATTACCTTATGATTATTCTACTAACCAAATATTAGGGTTTGACTCCTTGTGTGGTAAAATGGAAATCAATGATATATGTGGATTTAACTCCATGTGTGGTTGCATTGAAGAGGTAGACACTCATGTGAATACCCTTGTCCTACAAGCAGCCAATTGTGATACCACCACTCAACAAGGAAAACTTAATTTGTAAGCTGCCACTCCTAATCACACTAATCTATCAGTGCCACATGCACCTATTGCGCCATCCACTTCACAAAGGCCCACCTCTTGCTATGATGTGTTATCCTAGTTAGGTAAGACTCCTACACAATTATCCATTTTTGAGCTCCTAACCACATCACCCGTCAACAAATAAATCTTGGAGAAGGCTCTTTTAGAATCTCATGTTCCTAAAAAAATTAATGCCTCCCAATTCACTACCATGATTTGAAACCTTTCCACCCAACAACACCTTGTCTTCATAGATAAAGATTTCCAATGTCCTAATCCCCACCATAATTTGTCGTTCCACATTGATAAAGTGACATAAGATTAAAAGAGCCCTTATAGATAATGGATCCAATTTGAACCTATGTACATTGAAGATGATTCATTTCTTGGGACTTCCAGAAGACCTCCTAGATACCAATAAAAGGATAACAATCCAAGCCTATGATGAAAGAGAAAGAGAATCAAAAGGAGTTATCATGTTAACACTAAAGGTTGAACTAGCCATCATAAATACTGAATGCCATGTCCTAGACTTGGATTTTCCATATAACATTTTGCTTGGTCAACCTTGAATACATACACTAAAGGTAGTCCCATCTACCTATCATCAATGCTTGAAATTTTCTCGCCAAGGAAGAGAGGTCAAAATCCTAGGGGATCCTACTCCTTTTGCATTTTATAAAAGATTGGAAGGTGCACCAGCAAATTTTTGTCCAATCAGTGAGTTTTCCAAAGTTATACCTAAGCCTCTCACCATAACAGAACCACCTTGCACAATAGTGCCAGAGTTAGCCAATGATGATTCCAATTCCCACAAAGGAAAAGAAAAGGTGGAAAATACTAAGGTCAATACAGGGAAGAAGGTTACTTTTATTGATTTAGGAATGGTAGAGTATAAGTTTGAAAATGCCTTATGTGTTGGACAACTACCACTCTCCCCTCGTTCCTTCAAAAAATCTTCACAATTGCCACCTACCAACAAAGAGAATGTGCATATTAACAAGACAACATTTGAACATTGGGGTTCACTTAGTTATGAGTATATGGAATCTAATATTTTAGATTGGCTATACTATGATGGATAAGATGAACCTATGGAGTTCCCCAAAGATAAGTATGTTAGGGCCCCTCCCATTATCAAAAACATGGGATATCATGGTACCAGCCTTGGACCTAAAGAAGATGGAATGAGACAACTCTTAGAGGCTAATAGCTATCCTAAAGGACATGGTTTAGGCTCTATTAAACCTAAGGTATCATTTGCTAACAACTATTGTACGGTTGAATCTGATTCTAAGATTGAAGAGGAGGAATTCTTCGAAGTACCTTTTCAATACATTGAGGATGACCTAGATAACTATGTCCATACCATTACCATAGATGACCTTTCATCCACTGACCTACCTCTCACCAACCCCGACATGATAGACTGGGACCCTCAAGATACATCACTAGCTCTTAATATCTATAAGTCTAATGAAGCAGTGATGGCAGTCTTTGGCCTTAAGAATCTCTAAGATTATGAAAATGATATCCAATATGATGAGGAAGCCTACTTTGGTAGCCAAGTCAACTCTCTTAGTCACAAAAGTGAAAAAGAAAATAAAAAGGAAAAGGTCAAAGAAACATCCTCTAGTGAAAACTCTTCTGGGGCATTTTTGGATGAAGAAAAAGATAAAATAAAGGACATATCTTCTGGTGAAAACCTCTTAGAGGCACTAGAAGAGGGAGAAATTGACTTGCCATTTAGATCTTTACCACCAGAAAAGTCATCTATTTTGAATGAGGACACAATTCCAATCAACTTGGGTACAGAGGATAATCCACAAATCACCTACATTGCTACTACCCTAAATCCTAAAGAGAAAAAGGCAATGATTGAATTCTTGAGAAAGGATAAAATCAATTTTGCATGCACTATAGATATATGTTGGGTTTAGATATAGATTTGGTTGTGTATCACTTGACAATAGATCCCAAGATTAAACTAGTGAAGCAAAAGTTGTGCAAGATCCATCCTAGGGTAGCTCTTTTAGTCAAAGAAGAGTTATGGAAAATGTTAGAAGCAAAGTTCATCCTCCCTATTGATTATCCTAAGTGGGTCTCCAACATTTTTCCTATAGGGAAAGCATCTGGGGGCATTTGTGTTTGTTCATATTTTTCAAGATTTAAATCTTGCATGTCCTAAGAATGATTTTCCACTTCCTAATGTAGACATCATAGTGGATTTGATTGCTAGACATGAGATGTTGTCTTTCATGGATGGTTTTTTCGGTTACAATAAAATCAAAATTACAAAAGAAGATCAACATAAAATGACATTTACCAACCCATGGGGAACCTTTTGTTATCAAGTCATTCCTTTTGGCTTAAAAAATGTCACCGCCACTTATCAACGTACAATGACCACCATATTTCATGATCTTCTACATGTCATAATGGAGGACTATGTTGATGAAATCCTAGGAAAATCAAAGACATGTGAGTCCCATATTGATATTCTCACCACCATTTTTGAAAGGTTGGAGAAATATAAAGTGCACCTTAATCCAAAGAAATGTGTATTTGGGGTCAAATTAGGCAAATTGTTAGGCTACATTATGTCAAGAAGAGGTATTGAGGTAGATCCTGCAAAAGTGAAAGCCATCATGGATATGCCTCCACCTACAACATTGAAACAACTCCACATTTTTCAAGGAAAGTCACAATCCATTAGGAGATTTGTGTCACAATTAGTAGATACAGTCCATCCACATTAGCATTTGCTTCACAAGGGAAACAAGTATCAATGGGATTGTCTATACCAAAACGAATTTGAACAAATTAAGACATATTTAGCTAATCCTCAAGTTCTAGTCCCTCCAGTTGTAACATGACCATTGATTCTATACATTTTAGCTACTTTAGTTTCCCTCGAAGCACTTTTGGCACAATTAGATGACAATGGGAATGAGCAAGCTATATATTACCTTAGTCAAACACTAGTTGGCTATGAGTTGAACTACACTGCTATTGAGCGAGCATGTTTGGCTGTAGTCTTCTGCACATAGAAGTTACACCATTATATGCTTAATCATACTACATACCTCATTGCCAAGATAGATCCACTCAAATATTTGCTATCAAAAGCAGGCCTCACTAGTCAACTAGAAAAATGGGTCTTGATTTTAAGTGAATTTGACATTGTTTATAAGGATTGTAAGGCCATTAAAGAACAAGTAATTGTAGATCAGCTTGTCAAATCTCCTCTTCAAGGTGACCATCCCATTGTAGCAGATTTTCTAAATGATACAATTATGAGTATAGCCCCTAATACACCATGGAAACTATTTTTTTGATGGATCCTTTACACAAAAGTGATCGAGGGTAGGAATTTTTTTTGTAACACCACAAGGAGATATCATTCCTAAGTCTTATAAAATCTCATTCCCTTGCAAAAACAATATAGCTAAGTATGAAGGTTTAGTCATAGGATTATGTCAAGCTATCAGATGGAATATCAAAAACCTTCTTGTCTTTGGAGACTCATAATTGGTCATTAAACAAGTAATAGATGAATATCCAACCAAGGATGAAAAATTTTTGCCCTATCGCAGGATAGTGGAGGATCTTAAGTAGCACTTTACAGAGATTTTTTTTTAGTAGATACCAAGGGCTAATAATAAAGTAGCAAATTCCATGGCAACTATTGCCTCCATGATTTCCACTCCAGAATATAGTCCTAAATGTGAGTTTCTTGTTGAGAATCTTTTTACTCCTACTTATGAGCAAATGGATTCAGAGATGGTGTGTGAGATTGTTAGTCCTGAGTCTCCATGGTATGCTGACATTTTTTCCTATTTACATCACAAAACCATTCCAATAACCCTCACCCCAAATCAGAGAAAAACCTTCATCCGTCGCATAGCCCAATACACCATCCTATGTGACACAATTTTTCAAAAACATTTTGATGGAACCCTCCTTCGATGTCTCAATTTAGATGAAGCCAAAATAGCATTAGAAGAGGTTCACCAAGGGATTTGTGGTGCCCCACTCTAGTGGCCTTATGTTAGCAAAAAGGCTTCCTAGGACATGTTGCTGTTGGCCCACTATGGAAGTAGATGCATATCATTTTGTGAAGAGGTGTGTTCCTTGTCAACAACATGGAAATTTGATACATGCTCCCACCTAAGACCTCCAGCCCACCATCACTCCATGGCCCTTTTCCCACTGGAGATTCAACCTTGTTGGTCAAATATACCCAAATTCCTCTAATGGCCACAAGTATATTATTGCTACCACTAAGTACTTCACAAAGTGGGTCGAGGCTATTCCATTAACTTACATCACCAGAAAATAGATTTTGAAGTTCATCTTGAACTACATTATCTATCATTTTGGCATGCCTCAAGAAATCATGACTGATAATGGAACCCCTTTCAAAAATCAAGAAGTTGCCACATTATGTAGGAAATTTGGAATCACCCAGCATTTTTCCACCAGATACTACCCCCAAGGCAATGGCCAAGCTAAAGCCACCAATAAAACCATTTTGAAAATCCTAAAGAAAACTATTGATACAGCTGGTCATGATTGGCACCTCTAAATTGCTCCCACCGTTTGGGCCTATTGCACCTCCATCTATACCCCCAAAGGAGTCACCCAATTTTCCCTTGTTTATGGTTCTAAGGCAGTCTTACCCATCAAAATTGAGCTCCCTTCCCTTAGAATCTCTCTCAAGAATCTAAAGTCTAAAGAAGAATATTGAGTTTCTCACTTGCAAGAGCTACAACTCCTTGATGAGAGACACCTTAATGCCCTAAACCACCTCCGTGTGTATCAAAATTAACTTTAGCTTTAGTATCATAAGAAAGTCAAGCCATAGGAATTTGAAGTAGGTGATTTAGTTTTGTAGCATAATATGAGGAACCTCTAGAATCATGAAAAGAAAGGAAAGGTTGAAGAAAATTGGCTAGGTCTATTTATCATTACAACCAAATATGGTTCTAAGGCATATTAGATTGCTACTCTAGAGGGAGATCCACTCCCTAAGCCTGTAAATATCTAGCATCTCAAAAGTTCTATGCTCGAGCTTTTGTAGTTTCTGTACAATGTTTATAGTCTTGCAAAAATCCAAAAAAATTAGAAAATTAGAAAAAAACCAAAAATAAAATTTATAAAATGTTCCTAAAAAAAGCCTAAAAGGCAGAAACTATTCCTAAAAAAAGTATTTTTGATCCACTATCTATAAGGCTTTTTTTTCTTCACTCCATCCCACCATTCCATTTCCTTTATCCAAAGTCTTATCAAGCCTTTTTCTTTTCATGCATCCAATAAAAGACCTCTTGTCTATGAGGCTTCGCTTCACGTCCATCCTTTTAAAGATCTCTAGTTTGCGAGGCATTTTCTATCGAGTGATTATCCAATCCCATCACACTAAAAATTTTCACAATAGTGACCACACTTGGACTTACACCAAATCACCATTCGAGAATTAATGGTTTGAGAAACTTGTTTGCTTCACAGCCCTTGCTGAGAATGCATGATTTAATGATCATTGACATTTCAATTTGACACACTTTTATATAATGAATCCTTCCTATAGGCGACATTGCAACATTCACTTCTAGACCTAAGGTTCTTGGTAGGAATTGTGGACTGAATGACTACTTGGTCATGTGGTCTCTTTCTGGTTGATTTCATTTTGTGTGTTAATGGAAGCCTTTTAGGATGCACCTTGATCTTCCATATTTTGGTCATACCAAAATGACTCTAATTGACTACATGTGTTTTTTTGGTATGATCTATTTTTGAGGCTTCATGTCATGTGTGTTAGTTTCTAGTTATTTTAATGCATTGCGCAATGGGGGCAATGGGTTAGCACACTTTCCACCAAAGATCCCTAAAAATACTTTCGGTGTGTCTAGACCTCTCCATGGCATATACAACATTTGATCCATCATGACTATGCATATTGTCCTAAAGTCTCTATGGTTTTGTGTGTCTAGTCCAAGCAAAAGAGTCATGTCACTTATGCTTCTATAGCATATAATGCATAAACTCATTTGCAAAATCAACTTAAGGTATTCTCTCCATATAAACACAATGGAATCTCTTGATATCATGTAGTTATATTTCATGTAGCTAGGGTCTTCATTCAAGTCATGCTTGAGACAAGGTCCTATTTATTTCCCCCGTCCTATGCTACGCTACTAGGTTTCTATGAGTGACAATTTTGATAGATATTCTTTTTCATTAGGTTTCATTCATTAGACATTTTTGTGCATTTTCACTTATAGTTTTTGTTCATTTTAGGCTGCATTCATTTTTATTTCATTCATTCATTCATTTTCCATTACATTACATTCATTAGTGTTCATTTGATTCATCTCCTTTAGTGTTCATTAGGCATTTATTAGTTCATTTCCATTAGGTCGCACTCATTTTAGGTTGCATTTGTTAGAAATTTTTTTAGGGGCATATACATCATAATCACATCTCCAATATATAGTACATCCATACATGTAAAATAAAGCAATGCATACATCTCATAATCGCCAGTAAACCTGCATCATCCACATGTTAGTCATCATATACATATACATCATAGGAAACATCACATAAAATCACATCCTGAATTACAAATGTCAGTATCCACATCATAGATATCATATGCATCACATAAATTCCTACACATATAGAGCCATCAAATCATGTCATGTATATATATCAAAAAATTAATGTCTGTACAAGTCTGTATACAACATCATGTTTTGTCATGTAGTACAAATTCATCATCAAAAACTCACTTCATCTATACATATCTATCAAAAAATTGATCACTATACAAAATCAAGCTGCTGGCTATGAGGGCCCACCCCCCCTGTATCCCCCCCTTAGGGAGGTCTCTATTTTCCTACAGACTACTCTGATCTGGTTCTGCCCCATGAGATCCATGAGCTAGCCCCCCCTCAAAATATGGTTGTCGCTGATTGGTAGGCATGGCCTCAATAGAAAGCAATGTATAATAGGCTACCTCTCATATGGCTTGTGCCTCTGCTTAGCTAGCTACGATGGCCTCTTGCATGATTGTGACGATTACCCCAGGCTATAGCATCTATCTTGCTATGTCGCTTTGCCTACAGTATTCATCCACTTGCACCTGATGGGTGGCTCACTCATCCTGTAACATGGCTACCTCCCCTTGGAGTCTCTCTATCTTTGCCTACTCCTCCACCTCTGCATGGGTCTCCATCCCTATGAACTCCTTGGCATCCACCCATGCCTATAGGGTTGCTAAGGCCTCCTGTGCACTATCTCCTCTAGCCCTCTGAACTTGTAACTCTTCTTGTATGGCCGCCATGGCCTACTCTAGGTTGTCTTCCTGTGCCTGTTGCACCTATGCTACCCCTATAACTGGGATACCTCTGCACAGAGGCTATCTCGCTCAGCCTTCACCATATTTGAGTTCTTTGTTGGCTCTATCCCCCTACTAGAACATGTACTTGTACCTATACCTATACCTGTGGCCCTTATGCTAGTGTCTTTATTGGTACTAGCCCTGGCCCTCTCCTCGCTCAGGCTTTGTGACCTCACAGTCCCTCTTGTGCCCCCTATGCTAGTGGTGGCACCATAGTTTCTTGCCTAGCATCCCCTACACTATCTTCATCCCCTCATGGCTGCTCTATTGGTGGATGTACCCCAAGTACTGTGAGTCTAACTTGCAGTGGGCTGCCCACCACTATGCATATGCTAGTGTCACACCTCCATCCCCCTAGTCCTATCCATGTACCCATGGCACTGCTCATATAGATACCCATGATATGCAAGCCAATTGAAGGTTGGTCTCGTGCCCCCATAGCTAACTATACTCTTGAGAAACCATAGGGTATAGGAATCTGTCTGGGACCATATCTTGTGTCCTCCCAAACTATCATCACACCCAAGAAAGCATGTAACATATAATCATGTGCATGGACTACCCAATGATCTAGCAGTCAGTCTATGTGTATGGGAGGTACATCTGATCCTCTATGTTGTCCTCCTCACCTATTGCTAGTGTCCTACCACACCACTCTACCCCATCATATAGAGTCCACTTGAACATAATGATCTCATCAATATAGTGATGCCAAAATCCCACTGACTCTATGTTTGCATACTAGATCAATGGCTAGTATCTATAGGTGAATGGCTCACTAGGCTACTTGGTCTCCCATTGGGTGATGGGCCGTGTGACTCTAATGTGCTCCCATGACCACACCATCGGTAGCGTCAGTCCTAGTCCCACAGTCCATAGTGTACAATAGGCACACATGTGCAAGTCATGGTATAACTCTGCTAGGATCATCTATCCCCAGTAGTAGACCTCTCTATCCTCCTATAGAAGGGTGCTCAACAACCATGCCCAACCGATAGGCCAACCATGTCCTGCATGATCAAGTAGCATTTTCCATACAAGGGAGACTAGATATACTGCTAGCCTCAATAATCTCTGCTCTAGAGCTCCCCTCTAGGATAGCCATGATCATTGGATTAGTAGTCTCTGCTACCATCTTCTGAGGCACTCTCTTAGAAATGGGTCTAACCCCTCTAGTACATACTCTAGGTATGCCCCCCAAATGGGCACTCATAGGATCCGCCACATGTCCAGAAGTTTGATTGTAGTCTCTCTTGTCAATAGATGGAAGCTCCCCATGGGCTTGTACCATTACTCTATCGATGTCGATAACTGCACTTTGTGGGCCCTCAAATCTGGCCACTCATGCATGTGCTCTAGTTCACATAGCCACACATGTCCGCAATCTATGTCAATCAGTCACTTTTGTATCACCATGGTCAGAGGATAGTGCTCCCTTGACCTAAACACCACCATGTCCTCCTGTAGCATAGACATACAGAGAGTCATTCCTTCTAACCTATGCCATCCCTAGAATGGGGCATCTTCCCTTGTATTCTACCAATTTTTCCCAATCGATGAAGCCGCTAATCGGTGTAGATGACAATAAGAAAAGATGTTAATCAATGTAGACACCGATCAACATAGATGATAGATCTTTTTTCATCTATGGAGATAACAACTTCTGGTCTGTCATCTTCACTTGCCCTATCCCTCCTTTTTTGTCTGTGAAGATGATAGGATGAAACTTGCCACTTGTACAGAGTTCTATCCCTTTTCTAGCATTTGCACAGATGACAAGATTGATCTTGTCATCTTTGTAGACACCATGGCCATTGCGTAGACAACAGAGTGCAGACTGTCATCTCCACCCCAATAATGTTTTTCTTCATTTATTATGCAATAAATGACCCTAACCTAGCCTAGGCTACCACAAATATGAAGAGGATCAGATGACTTACCGGTGGGCCCATCTCGGCTACTCGCTGGTACTCCTAAACACACTCACCAAGCTATACTCAATCAATGGGGTCCATATTTTCTCTAGATTCTCTACTCTCAAGGTGTGACAATGACCCTCTTTGGGCCCCTCAGAGGGTTATACAAGCCCCCACGGACCTTGTTTGAGCCCATGTCTTCCCTGAGCTATGTCCATCCCCTATTTACCCGCAAGTCATGCAAATGTTTTCATTTATTCCTTTTTTTTTCTTTTTCCTTCTTTTCCTATAACCTTTTCGCGAAAATTGCCCAAAATTTATTTTTTACACAATTTTTGTGAGGGGGCACCCTCCCCTCTATCGTCGCCTATAGGAGTCCTACCTTCTCTAGGGCAACCTATATTTTGTTTTCTTTGATATGATGTCATTCCAACATCACATCAAAGAGGGGAAAAATGTAGATGCTTAAAATCATCCTTAAAGACTATATTAATTTATTTAATATTGCCCATGACATTGTAATTAATTATATTGGTCACATTGTTCTATTTATTTAATTGATTTAATTAATTAAATAATTTTATTCTCCTAAGTATTTAAATTTAATTTAAATACTCCTAACCCTAATTTATTAAATTAATTTAACACACGATCCTCCATGTTTCCCCTTTTAAAATAAATTTTATTTATTTAAATCACCACATCCCATTAATTCTTCTAAACCTATGATTAAATTAAATCCTATTTAATTTAATCTTAACCCTAGCCTACACCCATCATTTTTTTCCTCTTAAGCCTACTTCTTCTCTAATCTCACTTAATCATCCTAATCTCTTTTGTAATCTCCCTCATTAGCCTAAGTGTGTGCTCACACATATGTGAGAAGGCATGCCTACACACTCCCCTTTGCGCTCTTGTCTCCCACTCTTCTTCTCAAGTTTGCTCACACATGTGGTAGAAAACTTTGAATATTTGACCACTTCCATGGCTTGCATGTCATCTTATGTGCCACCTACATGGATGCCACCTCACCAAACCCTCCCTCAAGCCTATAAATAGAAGTCTTGTCTCAAGCATTTGCATCTCTCATTATTGCATTGTTATTATGTTGGCTTGAGATTTGAGCTTTCATTATAGTTGAACTTGCATGCTAGTTTGAGCTTTAATGGTAGCTTTCATGATAGTTTTCATGGTGATTTCTAGATGCATACTAACCATTTGGTAGCTAGTTTAGCTTCTCATTTGCATTATTAGCCTAGTTTACTTATGCATTCACATTTCCTTTGCATTTACATGTTAGTGTAACTTGCATACTTAGTTAGCTTTCTTGGTTGCATTTCATTTTCATCCTTGAATGCCTTCAAGTATGGCTTTCACCATAGCCATTTCTTGATGTTTTCTTCATCTCATGTAGCTTAGGTTCATATTTCATCATCACTCACATTTTCACATCCACATTCAAGAGATTCACTACCTTGTTGTGTTTGGGAGAGCACATCAAACATACCCCACATCCTAACACACCAACAAAGCCTCTCATGGGTGCTTTTGTTAAGCTGTAGAGGTTGCTTGAGGGCTTGATTTGTTGGTTTCTTTGAGTCATAAAACTCAAGAAATCATTAGTTAGTTTATTTCATTTTGTGAGAATTTGATGCATATGTTTTAACTAATAACTAATGTTTGTTTATTTATTTATGCTCCCAATAGGTCACTTCTTCTAGCATACAGCCATAACTCTCAAATTGTTTCTCCAATTGGCTATTATAATCACTTTTCAAAAATGCCAACTCCTAATCTACATGCTTAGAACTATACATGCACCCTTCCATCGAGTTCTTGGACATTATTCAAGAACTCTAAGGCATTCAACAGTGAGCCTAAAGATTTTTTTGCAAATTTTTCCACTGAAAATCTGTAATAACTTCTCTAATACTTAAGCTTGAGAAATGAGATTTTTATGGTAGGCTTATAACTCTAAAATGAACCTTCCTTTAGAAAATGTGAACATTATAAGTTCATATAATAAACTTACTAAAAATAGGAAGTTCCCATAAATAGTAACTACCTTGTCTATGAGTCCTTATTAAAATAGAGAAGATTGAAAATGAAATATTTTTAGGTGATGCAAGATTGCTCTTACACCCAAGATTCTCCTGCATCAATTCCTTTGTCATTACAAAACATCTCAAACTCATTTGATGTAAATTCTTCTCCTTTGTTTGATCTCAGACATTTTAGGCTTTTACCATTTTCCTTCTCAGCTCTTGCTAAGTACCACTTAAACATTTGAAAATAATCATATTTCTATTTTAGAAACTTTACTATCATTATCCTAGAATAATCATCAACAAATAGCATAATTTACTTGTCACCCTTGTAGCTTTGCACTTTAATTGGTCCACACAAATCAGTATGAACAATCTCCAAAATTCCTTTAGAGGTGTGAGTCTTACTTTTAAAACTAGATTTTTTTCATCTTGCCTAATTGACATTGTTTGCAAATTATATTGTCAAGTTTCCTCAATTTACACAAACCTCTAACTCTTCTCATGTTAATGATACTAACCAAGTTATCAAAGTTAACATGACATAACCTCTTGTGCCATAGCCACACATCATCAAATTCTACAACAAGATAATTAACATCATTTATATCAAGATAAAATAGATTACCTCTATTTTGATCACTTTTCCCAATTAGTTTCTCATTAGTATCATAGATATTAGCTATCTTTTTCTCAAACTCAACCTTGTAACCTAAATTATTTAGTTGTGACACACTCAACAAATTATAGTTAAGTACTTCAACATAATAAGCATTGTCACATAAAATCGTTTCTATGAGTTTGATAGATCCTTTTCCTTTTATTAGATAGGGTACATCATTACCAAACCTTACACTATTTCCATCATAATAATTTAGGGTATTGAACTTACTTTTATCTCCAATCATGTGATGTGAACACCCATTATTAATGATCCATCTATCAATTTTTCTCTCACAAGACACCAGTGCAATTTCCACATACTCATAAGATTCATCCTTTATTACAACATACACCACTTCATCTTCATGATCATCAGATCCATCTTTGGTTTACCCTTCTGCAACGTAGCAAGACTTCTTGCCTTTTTCTTTGTAATCTTTTTTTTCCTCATCTCTTTTACCTCTATATTTGTCTACACTTCTATAGCTCTTCTTTTTTAGACATCTAGCAGCAATATGACCCACCTCATTGCAATTTCAAAACATGATAGGTAACTTACCTTTAAATTTTCCTTTGCCTCTATGAAATGTCCTTTCTAGCAATGCTTCAAATCATTCTACATCTTCCTCTTTTGTATCACTATCACTAGAAACATATTATACCTTTTTCTTCTCCTCTTTAGGTCCCTTCAATGACAACTTATCTTTTAAAGTGGATTCAACATTGTTAGGTTTGAAATTATCAAAATTAGAGAGCTCAAAGGTAGTAAGCCTACCTACCAAACCTTCTAGAGTCATATTTGAACCTGGTATAAATCTTAGTTCTTGTATGGAAGATAATCTAATAGCATAGATGAGTATCAGTGTTCTCAGTACTTTTCTTACTACAATATCATCATTATAGCATTAACAATGTCTTTCATTCTAGAGCACTATTGAGCAACATTATCACCTTCTTCCATTCTCATATCATTGAACTTACTTCTAAGACTTTCAAGTTTCTCACTTAGAACATTTATGCCTCCTCCATAAATGGTGTGAAGAGCATCCCACATCTTCTTTGTAGAATCAAAACCCTTGATGCCATTGAACTCAAAATAACTTAGGGCAGAGGGAATCTCCAACATTTCTTGATTATGTTCTTTCTTATTTTTCAAATCTTCAGTAGTTAGGGCTCTAGCAGGATTGACACGCTTAGTGATGGTGGTATATATTTCATGATCTCCAAGAACTCCTAGGTGTAGCTTCATTTTACTTTTCCATGCAAGGAAGTTGTCCTTATAAAGCTTGGGTATTTCTATTTTTGACATCTTGATCTTTTGCTTCTAATACCTTCAAACTAGTCTTAAGTAGATAGTTCTGATACCAATTGTTGGAATTCTTTAAAATAACTAAGAGGGGGGGTTAGTTATCTAAGGTCTAGATGTACAAAAAATAAAACTCATAGCTTAGTTAATCCATGTCCATGAAATCTTATTATTCATGCATCCATTACATCATACAATGCTTAAACTTGTAGGTTACTATACTAGGTTAAAATAACTTTGTAGTAATGTAAATATGAAACATAATAGATTCAATAACACATTTGACAAATATTTTACATGGAAACCCAATTTGGGAAAAACCACCAGTAACATGCTACTAATTCTCACTCTTTTGAAGTGATACCCTATTAAAGGTTACAATACATACTGTTAAATGTGACCTGGTTAAAGGACTTCAATCACCCTATTAGGAGTGAGTCTTTTTATAGGACTTTAGATTATTCATTTGGAATGTCACCTAGTTAAAGAATTTACAAATGACTATTAGGTCAACCTTAATCCAAAGGATTTACCCTAGAATGATATAATTATTAGAAAGTAATAGTAAAACTTAATCTTGATAACAAATTACAACTTACTTGTAGATTACATATCTTTGTTTTAGTCCTCCATTCTTCTTGGATTTCACACACTTCAACTCTGATAGCTTGTTCACCCTTCAAACATTCATACTTTTAAGCCTTCTTTACTTTCTTTCCAATATAAATCTCTTCTATTTGGCTACTAAATGAAGTAATACCCTAGAATCCTTGTCTTTCTTAGGTTCTCAAACATGACAACCTTTTCTTCTAACCATCTCTCTCTATAAATAGAGATTTAAGATCTTTTTCCATTTCACCTCAATCATCCATTTTAGGGTTAGGTAGGATTAGGTAGGATACAATGAATCTACCCACTTTTCCATTTGGTTCCTCTAGAAACTTCTCCCTTAATTCTCTTTGAATTTGCCTCAAAATGGTTTACCTTGAATTCTATGCCACCAGCTGATCATAGTTATCTTCCACATGCTTCACACAATTTAAGAAAACAAAATAGTTAGCTTAGATTCATCAAATCTATGATTTAACATGAATATTAGCACTCGGCATCAATATGTTTTCACTCAGCTTCTATACTGCTTGTCCACTCATCTTCTACTAGATAACTCATAAAACACTAAAGTTTATTGGTGCTTGACATCAACTAAACTTTATTCAACTTACACTAAGTTTGCTCAGCATACTCTAAATCTTCACTCTACTTGGCTCCAACTGATTTTTTTCTTGACTTGCACTAAATTTTCTTGATACGTACTATCCACTCGATCAAGCTTGGTAGACTCAATTCTTCTTACTTGTTCTTCTAGACTTAGTCAGTGTGTCATCCTTTGATACCTTAAGTAAATAATAAATACACTATATCATCACTATCTTAACTAATCTTTGTACTCTTTTTTCATTCCATAACTCAACCTTTCCTCTATGTGCTCTTGTTATCTTATTTGATCAAAAGATCTCCATTAATCAAACAAACGATAGTACTCAAATCAACTAAGCACTTATCTTACTAGCAAATAGCAAGTTGGACATCGGTGGCAAAAAAATGATTGAAAAATTACATGTTCTTCGCTTCAAAACAATCTCATATCAACATGTACATGCCAAATGAGTTGTACGTAATTGATCAAACCTATTGTTACTTTCTAACCACTGTGGACAATATTTGAAATCCTTTAATCAAGGTTGACATAACAGTTCATGTAAATCTTTTAATAGGGTGACATTCTAACAAAATGTTCTAAAGTCCTCTAACAAGACCACTCATATCAGGGTGATTAAATATTTTTAAAAGGACATATTTAATAGTATGTATTGTAATCTTTAACAAGGTTGGCTCCTAATAGGGCTCGCTTTAGAAAAGTAAAAAATTAGTGACATGTTGTTGGTGGTTTTTCCCAAATTGGGTTTTTACATTAAATCTTAGTGTCAAACTTGTTTGAATTTTATTATGATGTTTCACTAATTAAAGTTTACATTTTGCAAGTCTGTTAATTTTAGAATAGTGGAAAACTAGCTAATGTTCCTAAAAGTTTACAATAGACACCGAGCAACGGATGATAAGACCTGAAGTTGTTTAAGTGTTTATTTGTTTAATTGGTACATCTGGACCTTGGATAAACTGATTGAACCACCCCCCTTGTGGTATTCTAGATATTCTAATAATTGGTATTAGAGTATTAGTACTTGTAGAAACAAGTTTGAGCCTACTCAAAGCTAAAGATCATCGCATACAAAAGGGAGGTACTAAAGTTGAACAAACAAAACTTTACTACATGGCAGAAGTTGATGAAGCTACATATATCTAGTACTAGTGATGTTGGATTGGATTTTCTAGACAATGCATATGTGGACATAACAATAGTCCTTCTAATTGCTCAAAAACTAAAAGAAAAGAAAGGACATAATCAGTCAAAGTTGGAGATTACTTCATCCCTAACCTATGCTAAGTTTGATGACCTAAAAGAGTGTAAGAATTCAATGGAAATGTGGGGTAAATTGAAGACCATCTATGGAGGAGATGATAATGTCTTAAGAGTCAAATCAAAAAGTCTGAGAGGTAAGTTTGACAAAATGAGAATAACAAAAGGTGAGAACATAGTCTAGTTCTGGACAAGAATCAAAGAGGTTGTCAATTCTATTAAAGGAGCTAATGGAAAGATTGAAGATGAAACAATAATCATCAAGGTATTGAGAACTATATTTCCGATTTATCCAATTAGGGTTTATGCAATACAAGAACTAAAATGTACACCGTGTAATGACCTAACCTTGGTAGGACTAATGGGAAGGCTTACTACTTTTGAGATTTCAAATTTTCATAATTACACTCATGCTACTATTGAATTTTCTTTTAAATCACAACTAGTTTTTAGAAATAAAGGAAAAGGTAAACATGTGAAAAATGAAAGTGATATTTCTGATGATGAACTTGGTGAACTTGAGGCACCAAAATCTAGAAGACTTGGAAGAGGTAAAGAAAAATACAAAGGTAAACTTCCCATAATCTATTTTTCATGCAACAAGGTTGGTCATATTACTACAAGGTAACTTGACATAGAAGACAATGATGGAAAAAAGGAGATGAAGTACAAAGGAAGAGGAGATGACTAAGCCATCAAGAAGAACAAGGACTACAAGGAAAAGGGTAACAAATCATGCTAGATTGATGAAGAAGAAACTAATATTGAATCTAAAAGTAATGATGAAGAGGTAGCCTATGTTTTATGAAAGAAATTTCTGATGAAGATGAGAAAACCACTTTAATATCTTATGTAAAAAAAATGATAGATGGATAATTCATAGTGGTTTCTCTAATCACATGACTGGTGATAGAAGTAAATTTGAGGACATTATACCATGCAAGGTTGGTTGTGTTAAACGTGGTAATGATCTTTCATGTCTTGTAAAGGGTAAAGGGACAATTCAACTAACTAATAATATCAAATTTGACAATGTTTATTTGGTTGAAGGACTTAACTATAATCTATTCAGTGTTTCATGGTTTAAAAAATTAGGTTACATAATTGAATTCCATCATAGGAAGGCCAAAATATTTGATGTCAATGGTAAATTGATTGGAAGTGGTGATCAAACAAGAGGTAATTTGTTCTATGTAGATTTATCTAAGGACACATGTCTATTTGCACAATATGAAGGTGTTTGGTTATGGCACAAGAGGTTATGTCATGTAAGCTTTGACAATTAGGTTAGCATTAGTAAAATGAAAAGAGTGAGAGGTTTGCTAAAACTTAAGAAACCTGACAATGCTATGTGTAAACAATGTTAATTAGAAAAAATGCCAAAGTCTATTTTCAAGAGCAAAAAATATTCATCTACTGATATTTTGGAATTGGTTCATATTAACTTATGTGGACCCATTGGTGTTCAAATCTATTGTGGAGACAAATATTTCATTTCATTTGTTGATGACTATGTTGCAAACAAATTGATACAAGTATGATAAATATGTTTCAATCATTGTTTTGTCATGTTGACAATTGGTTAATAGTGATATGTAATTGTTATCATTTATGGAAACACGTGGTGTACATTCTAACAAGAAACCTCAAAAATAAAGATATTTAGAGTTTGGTAATCCGAAAATTGTCTAAGTATAGAATTTGATTTACAACAGTGTATTGTTTTATTTATAACATGTTGTTGACATCATATTATGACTAGAAACATTACATGGAGATAGTATACGGGTTGGTGATGATGTGTAAAACCTCAAAAGTTAGTACAAGATAGAGATAGTCATGTTTTGATGAAGCAGGACAATAGAATTGAAGGAAAGAATTGTTTTGTTTACAAAATAGTTACTTGTCCAATTAGGGCCGACATCCTAGATGTTTACTCTAACTTGGAAAAATAGTTTGTGGTCTTAGCTGACCTAGCAACAATTTGTGTAGAGTCATGGTATTTATGCAAAGGACATTTTGCAATAAGATGTGGAGAAAGCTATTGTGAAAAAAATGTGAATTCCAAATTGTAAAGAGAAAACTCTTGTAAAAGTAATATATGCAAAATTTTCTATGAGCTATCTAGTGATCTAAGATTGATCTAAAGATCATAAGGAAAAGAGATAATAGTAAATTACTTGTTTGAGTAGTGAGCTCTTCTTATAATTGAAATTGCATGTTTGGGAAGTGGGCTCTTCTTGCATACATTGTACCACAAGTTCTAACAAGGTTGGAAACTTCTAACAAGGGTTCGCAGTCTCCTAATAGGGACTCCTTATACTAAATTTTCTAATTAACTCCTACTAGGGACCATCCTCTAACAAGGAACTTATATATTAGCATATTATCTAGTGGGTATCATCCCCACTGAAGTTTTCCCTTGGCCAGGGTTTCCCTAGTTAACAAAATATGGTGTTATGAGTTATCATTGTGCATTGTTACTAATATTGTTCAACATTACTTTATTTCTCTGTTATGCATGGTTTAAAGTAAGTAATAATATCCAGTTGGTGACTAAAATTTGTAGGTTACTAATTCACCCCTCCACCCAATAATCCTTATTTCTAAAAACTTAGGAAATATTTCTTAGAATTGTCATGCACCTAATGATCAACAAAATCCTAGAAGTAGAGCACTGATACGTTAGTTATGCAACAACTTTAGACACATAGTGAAGTACTATAGAATGGACAAAAACTCTAGAGTTAGAAGAAATAATGGAAGAAACTTTAGGAATAGAAGGAACATTAGAAATGGTAGAAGGAACTATGAATGGAACTTTGGAACTAACAAGGAGGAACATAGAAACATTATTAGTGAACTTTGAGAAGAACTTAATGAAGCATTTGTAAAAGGAGTAGATATCTCAAAAGAAAAGTTAGATGGTGATGAGACAAGAAGATCAAAGTTAGTTGTTGAGTTTGATTCAATTAAGTTGAATTAAGCTTGTTCACGTTATCAAAATTTAAAAACTTCATTCAGAAGCCAAATTATAGGTAGCAAAGTTGGGAAAAGGTGTACCTAGTTATGTTTAGATGATACCTAAGTTTTCTTATAATTTGGAGCTCATCTAAACAAGTTATGAGGGAATTCAAAGTTACTAGTATTATAGTAAAGGTTGATTCTATAACTAAACATGAAAAGTATGTTTTTTCAATGCAAAGTTTTTAGAATGTTTGTCATGATAAAAGTAGGCTATAGTAAACCTCAAGTAACATCTAAAGAGTGGATAGATTATTTTGAATAGTTATTTGAGTATAGAATGTAATTGATAGCTTTTTCATATTTGCAAAGTACGCAATTAATGTAAGTTCAAGTTGATGGGATAAATGGAGTATAGAACTGATTTTCACTTCATTATGAACATGTCCAAAGTGAAGAGTATTCTAAAGTGACTTGTCAGAGTGATTTTGAAGCAAACCCTATTTTTAGAAAGAGGTATTTAATTTTTTTCCACAAATTTGTTCTGTAAAAGTTCATAATTAATATAATAATGGATATTTCATTAGTACACAGTGTTGAGAATGAGGATAGACCTAAGTTAGAGATTGTTTTCATAAAAATTAATGAAGGAAACTCTAACTCAGCATTGTCTATCACTCTGAACAATGTAGTTTATCTTGAAGACATAGGAAGTTATTTAAATAGCAAGTTTGAGTTGATTGGTAGTGAGTTCATGAACAAAGATATGGAATTGGTTTTCAACCATGACATGACTATAAAGCTCAAATTTGAACATCTAAGGGAATTAGACTTTTTTAAGTATCATTTCTACCATGAATTAAACACAAATTATATTGAGTAGAATACATGATGGAAAGCTATGGATGCAAGATAATGTAGTAGACATTTTTTCCAACCTTATTCATGAGTAACTGATCTTAGAAAATAAGGCAATGTACCTGTAGGTGAGAAAATGGTCAAAAAGAAAGTTAAAAGCTATACTATGACAATGTACAATGGTAAGGCTATGGTGACCAGCACAATCAAGAAAGATGATGTGAGATTTCTAAGTAGAATTATTGCTTATTTCATTTGTGAAAGTTCAAATATTGATTAAATTTAAGTAGGATTCATATATACAACATAAAAGATATGTGTAGAGAAAGAGCAAGTGAATCTCAATGAAATACTAAGAATGCAACTCCTAGAGAACCTAGAAAAGATTAAGAGAACAAAGAATGATGTGTTTACATTCAATTCATTAATTGATCACATATTATTCCATGTACTAAAGAGATTTCCTTACTTATCTATCACATATATAATGAGTAGTGATAGATGCACTATGGAGAAGATTACAAAGGTATGCAGAAGGCATCCCACAGAAAAAAATATTGGATAGTAGCAATTTGACAATGAGAACATTTTAGAATGAAATGAAACAAAGATTTAGAATTGCATTAGAAATTATTGACAGATTCAAGGAAGACATTTGTATTCTAGTTGATACAGATCATACATATATTGAAGTAGTGCAACCTTGGGAGATATTTCTAGATCCCTTGAGCTATGAATGATGATGTTGCAGTTGGTTATATTGATTTGTTACTAAATTTAGATAGAGACAAAGCTAAATATAGATTTGGCACATATGATGAGATCACATAGCAAGCTCATCGGGAAACCTTAGAGAAGGCATCACACAAGAAAGTTGAATCTATAATGAAAAAGGAATTGTCAAAGGCTAGAATGATAGAGAGTGAATCTAAGGCTATAAGATAGATAACGAAGCAAGGTATACTGAACATACAACCTTTTTCAGTATCATTTGTTGAGACATCTTCAGAACAGAGCATTTTGTATGTAGCAGAGTCCAATTTTTAGGCCAGTGAAACAAAGAGAAAATCTAAAAGATTAGTGGAATCAGTGTATACAAAGACAAAGAGAGTCAAACAGTTGGCCATAGGACTAGGAAAGAGATAGAAAACATTGTTGACAATTGACTCCAGTGATGAAGAAGATGAGGAACCAAAAACTAAACAAGCAAAAAAGGTGACTCCACCTAAGCAAGCAATAGGAAAACTCAGCAACACTGAAAGCCAAAGATAGAAATGATCAATATAGTTATTGTAAATGAAGGTAATTTTTTCTAGATGAACAAGTTCTATGATTTGTACAATAATTTTAAGAAAGATTAGATAGATATATCTACTGTGAGATATATTGTGGCTAATAATCTAAAACTAAAAGACCTTGAGAGCATTATAAATTAGAAAGTCTATGAGAGACTCATTAAGAAGAAGGCTCCTACAAGGGGAGAAGACCTTGAACTTTAGAAGTCTATGCTCAGAACCATTTGCAAAATTGATGATGAAGATGAAATAAAAAGACTATTGAATAACCTTGCTTCATACTTAAGGAATAAATTGAGACTATTTCTATTTATGATTGGAGAAAAGGATAAGTTAAGAAGTGAGACTACAGCAACAATTAGTCGAATGTGTAGGATTTGAGCAAAATCCAATCAAATCCACAAAGCCCAAGAAAAATTGCATGCAAAAAATCTATCAAGGAGAAGAAAAAAACAAGAAGAGCCAAGGGTTTGACTTGAAAAACTCAGATGAAGAAGAAAAATATTATTCAATGGATTCAATAAATTTACAAAAAGATCAATCCTTATAAAGGAGATTGAAACCCGAAAAGAGTAACCTAAAGCCCAAAAAAGCTAAGGTTGTACATTATAATTAATAAAATATTAATTATATGTACCTACAAGATAGTTTAATAAAACTAGAGTAATAGGAAACTTAATTAATTAAATCAAAGTGATTTAATTAATAAGTGAAAACAACTAATTACTCTAACACTCCCCTCAAGCAAAGCTCAAGAGGTAAGCTAACCTAGCACAACTATGAAAGTAGAAAAGTGGGTCCCAGAAACAAGGACTAATCAGGTACCCAATACAACAAAATCTCTGTAAATTGGAGAAATAGAGAAAACCACATGGGAAAAACCATACTCCAAAAAGAGATAGCAAAGAATGTTCCAGAAGATAGGAACAAAGAGAGATCATGAAGAGAACCATTGAAGCATGAAAAACCACAAAAAATTGTCAAAAAGTGTTGATCTGAAGAACCTCCATGGAAATAGAAGGCATGAACTAAGTGTGTCTATATGGTAGATGATCCATCTCATCAAAATGCATAGGTAGCTAGTCACTGCAATTGCCTAGTATGTAGGATTAGGTACTAAATACATAGCTCACACTAACAAACCATCAAACCAAGGAAGCATAGAACCAACAATATAACCCCCCCCCCCCCCCCCCTTAATGTAGATGGGGCGAGGTGACTGGAAACTAAAAAAGTGGGCCAAAAATCTCCTACAACATAGGAACCAAACACATCAAGAGTGAGGTACAGACACCTATAAAGGCACGTGTCACTGACACTGCATGAGGCAAAAGAGGAAGAGGGCACAAAACTAGCAAACAACTATCCCCCCCCCCCCCCATGGAACTTTATAAAATAGTGCGAGTACAACAAACCACAATGATGAAAAGGATCCCGAAACACAAGAGTGGCACTTTATCTCAGTGCTTGCATAAAGATGCTTACAATGAATATCAAAAATGATTAGAAAAAGCACAAGACTATTACAATAGAAAGTACAAGCCAAAAAAAAGCATCTGAAGCAACAAAATTGATCCTCATACCTGAAACAACAAGGATATCCACCAGAATGCAAAAATACATAACACTGAATAAAAAATTCTTGGAGTAGAATCTAGAACAACAACTAGAATCACTAGAAAGAGTTCAAAAATAGCTTTCCAATGATATAAAGAAGTCCAAAATTGGAGATCAGATGCTTAAGATACGCCTCCCAGAGTGCGAAATTGAACATCTAGATTTGACTACCAAAATAGGCAACCAAACTACATCAAAACTCAAAAAATCATACACAAATATCTCTATCTCAGAACTAGCTTTTCAAAACATTTTTTGGATCAAAAAAATACGTTCGTATGCTCAAGTTACAAAAGAAAAACCAATAGGGCCTCTGAAAATGCATAAAAATTTATTTTTTTAATAAAAAATAATTTTAAAAAATAGCCACCCCCTAACCACCGGTGGAGTGGTAGTCGGGGTGGCAGGAGGGTGGAGGGCCGCTGTAGGGTGGAGTGACGGTGGGGTTGTGGCAAGCACCACTGACAAAGCCCCTGCGGGCCACTAGCGAACCGCCAGCAGTAACTGCTAGCCGTTGCCGCCAGAAGTGATCGCAATGGTTAACCACTAGCAGTTTCACTATGGCTAGCTAACTGTCGTGGGTCAAAATAAATTGCAATGCAATTTTTTTGATTTTTTGTACCTCAAATTGTGTGCAAAGGTTGTACAGCCTTGTACGGCAAAAGAATTTTGCCTCCTAAATCAATGTTGGCCAAATCAAACAAATTTTATATCAACATGGGGGTTTTGATGCCATCCAAATCCACCCGTGAGGTCTTTTTGGCCTCAAACTACTTTAAAAATTAGTGAATCCCCTATTTTCTCCAAAAAAACTTGAAAAAACACCAGATCTGATCTACCAAACCCTTGTTCTCCCTTTTTCTTGAAACACCGAACAAGCTACAACAGATCTAGCTATGATACCATGTAGGATTTGAGCAAAAGCCAATCAAATCCATGAAGCCTAAGAAAACTTGCATGTAAAAAACTTGTCACGAGGAATAAAAAGACAAGAAGAGGCAAGGGTTTGATCTAAAAAACTTAGACAAAGAAGAAAAATATTATTCAATGGATTCAATAAATTTAGAAAGAGATCAATCCTTATAAAGGAGATCGAAACCCGAAAAGGGTAACCTAAAGCCTAAAAAAGCTAGGGTTGCACATTATAATTAATAAAATATTAATTATATGTACCTACAAGATAGCTTAAGCAAACTAGAGTAATAGGCAACTTAATTAATTAAATCAAAGTGATTTAATTAATAAGCGAAAATAACTAATTACTCTAACAAAATGTTGATAGAGGCAGCATCTCCTCTAGCTCCTAGAATATTAGAAGTGTCAATAAGTGGTGACACTATGCAAATTGATCAAAACTATGTTACCATTAACATTGATGATACCAATCCATTTGGTGATTCTGAACCAAATGAACTAGGCACTGAGGATATTGAGAATAAGTTGAGATAGATTAAGGAAGAAAAGAGGCTACTGGAAGAAGAAAAGAAGAAAATAGAGAATGCTAAGCAAAAATTTCTTGTGGAAGATAACAAAAGAAAGGAAGATTTAAGAAAAGAAAAAGAAAACTAAGGAAGATGAAAAGAAAAGATTGGAAGAAAAGAGAGAAAGAGAAGTAAAGGAAAAGAAAGAAGAAGAGAAAAGAACAAAAGAAGCAGCAAAGAAACAAAGGGAGGATGAGACTTAACCATCTAGTTCATCCACTCAACTCTCCCTTGCCAATTTGGCTACTAATGATGATGATCAAATAGATCTAATCTCATCCTTATAAAAATGTATATAGAAGAATAAGAGAGTAAAATTTTTGTAAAAAACATTAATGGAAGTAACAGATAGATTGCATAGTACATTGGCAGTTTAGCACACTAAAACAGATCCAGAACAAAGAGCACAATCTATGCTAAAATCTTTTGATGAAGAGTTGACAAATTTTTTGAATGTTGTAGGGGTGAAGGCAAAAATTTCCCATGATGCTAACTTATTTAGCACCATTTGTCAAAATATCAAGAATGACTTAGTTAATCTTGATTCTTGTAGAAAAGAACTTTAGAAATGCCAATAGGATGGGAAAATTTTGTATATTAACTATACCCTATCATACAAGCTAACTAAAGATATTGATGGTTAGATAGAATTAAAAATAAGTGAGCTAGAGACTTTATCTAGCTAGATCCAACATCCATCTTGTAAAGTAGATGATTTTGAAGGTCAAGTTACTAGTATTCATAGTGATATCAGGAAACTAGAACTTTAGAAAGAATAGATCTTGAAGAGGACATTTTATTTTAGAGAATCTATTGTTCTAAAATTATCTTTCATTGAGAAATAGTTAGAGGAATGTGTTAAGGCCAAGGACACATATTCAAACTTTTTGTATTTAGATATTAATGCAGTTGAGATTGCATCATATGCCTTATGTGCAATTCTCATGTTATTTGAGTCTACCAAGGAAACATGGACAAAGATATGGACAGTCTAAAGGCTATTTTTGATGATTGTGTGAAGATCATATCAGCATAAGGAAGGACATTAGTTTTGATAGTTTTTGGACAAAATCTTAACATTTTGACCTTTGTCATTGATGTCAAAGGGGGAGAGATACATGTGAAAATAGTATACATGTCAACAATGGGAGAGATACAATGTGAATAAAAGTAGTAAATTGTAATAAAAGGGGGAGCATATGCAAAGTTGAATAAGTTGTAATAAATGTAATGTTTATATGTTGTTTATGTTAAGCTTTTGTCTTTTAGCCAATTTTCCCTATTTTGTTTCTATCAAAGCCAAAGGGGGAAATTGTTGACAATTGGATAATAGTGATATGTAATTATTATCATTTATGGCAACACATGATGTACATACTGATAAGAGACCTCAAAAATAAAGATACTTAGTGTTTGGTAATCAAAAAATTGTCTAAGTATAGAATTTGATTTATAGTAGTGTATTGGTTTGTTTATAGCACATTGCTAGCATCATATTATGACTAGAAAAATTACATGGAGAGAGTATACATATTTTTGATGATTTGTATAACCTCAAAAGTTAATATGGACTATACGGAATATAGATAATCATGTTTTGATGAAGTAGGACAGCAAAATTAAAGGAAAGAATTATTTTGTTTACAAAATAGTTACTTGTCCAATTAGGGCTGACATCCTAGATGTTTACTCCAAGTTGGAAAAATGATTTGTGGTCTTATCTGACCAAGTAAAAATTTGTGTAAAGGCATGGTATTTATGAAAAGGACATTTTGCAATAAGATGTGGAGAAAACTATTATGAAAAAATGTAAATTCTGAATTGTAAAGAGAAAATTCTTGTGAAAGCAATATATGCAAAGTTTTATGTGATCTATTTGGTGATCTAAGATCAAGATGAAGATCATAAGGAAAAAAGATAATAGTAAATTACTTGTTTGAGTAATGAGCTCTTCTTGTAATTGAAATTGCATGTTTGGGTAGTGGGCTCTTCTTGCATACATTGTACCACAACTCCTAACAAGGTTGGAATCTCCCAAAAGGGATTCTAAGTCTCCTAATAGGTACTCCTTATATTGAATTTTCTCATTGTCTCCTAATAGGGTCCATCCTCTAATAAGGAACTTATATATCAATATATTATCTAGTGGGTATCATCCCAACCGGGGTTTTCCCTTGGCTAGGACTTCCCTAGTTAACAAAATATGGTGTTATGAGTTATCTTTGTGCATTGTTACTATTACTATTTAGCATTACTTTATTGCTTTGTTATGCATGGTTTAGAATAAGTAATAATATTCATTTGGTGACTAAAATTTGTAGATTAATGATTCACACCCCCCTCCAATAATCCCTATTTCTAACATGTCACTAATTTCAAACTTGCATTTTGTTGGTAAGACAAATGCTTATATGATTTAAGTACCATCACTTATTTTATTGATGAAGAGGATTTGATCAAAAAGATGTGACAAAAGAACCTTGAAGAAAGGTTGAGTTATGATATACAAAGGAGTACAAGAATCAACTAAGACATTGATATCACAGTGCATTGATAATCTACTTAAGGTTGCAAAGGTTGGTTACACTACATAAGTTTAGAAGAATAAGTTAAATTAAGTTTGTCTTCTAAGCTTGACTAAATGGATAGTAGTTCTGAGAATAGTCAGTGCAAGCCAAGAAGAAAATTAGTTAGAGCAGAGTAAAAGTTCATTTTAGTGAATGCAGAGAAAAATAGTGGATGTTGAGTAAAGTTTAGTTGGTTTTTGAGTAGCAGTGAACTTTAGTTCATGCCAAGTGATTTTTTAGTGGATGTCAAGCAACATAGTATGCATCGAGAATTAGAAGAAAGTTAATGCTAAGTGCCAGCATTATTATAAAAATCATGAATTCAATGGATCTGAACTAACAAGTTTGTTTTATTGGATTGTGTGAACTAGGTGGAAGATAAGATTGATGAGCTAGTGGCACAGAATTCATGGTAAACCATTTTGAGGAAAATTCAAAGAGGCTTAAATGATAATTAGAGGTATATTCATTGAATCCTACCTAATCATTCCTAACCCTAAATTGGACGATGGATAATGAATGGCCAAAGATCTTTATTCTCTATTTATAGGGATGATCGATTAGAAGCAAGGGTTTTCATGTGCAAGAACATAAGGAAGACAAGGAGTCAAGTGGTATTACTTCATCAAGTGACCTAAGTGAAAAGTTTGCATTAGTATGTTAAGCAAGAAGGCTTAAGTGTAGTAATGCTTAAAGGGTGAACAAGCTATCCAAACTAAAATGTGTGAAAGCCAAGTAAAATGGAGGACTAAAACAAAGATCTATGATTTGCAAATGTAGTTGTAAGTTATTATCAAATCAAGTTTTACTGTTACACTCTAATAATTATATCAGTCTAGGGTAAATCCTTTGGATTAAGGTTGACCTAACAGTCATTTGTAAATCTTATAACTGGGTGACATTCCAAGTGAATCCTCTAAAAAGGCTCACTCCTAATAGGGTGATTGAAATACTTTAATAGGGTTACATTTAACAGTGTGTATTTTAACCTTTAATAGGTTTGGCCTTTCACAAGGCATCAATTCAGAAGAGTTAAAAAGAGTAGCATGTTACTCATGGTTTTTCCCAAATTGGGTTTCCACATAAATCATTGTATCAAATTTGTTGTTGAATATGTTATGTTTCATGTTCACATTTCTACAAATTGATTTGGTAGTAACCTACAAGTTTTAAGTGATTGCATAATCTTATGGAAGCATGCATGATGATAAATGTTTTATGGGTTCATTAAGCTAAGAAAAGTTTTATTTATACATCTAGACCTTGAATAACTGATTCAGCCCCCTCTTAGTTATTCTAAAGTATTCAATAGACTATTTTAGGATGATGATAGTGATGTTTCTTAAAGACAAATTTGATGCTTTTCAATTGTTTAAGTGGTATTTGGTTGGAGTTTAAAAGGAGATAGGGAAGATTCTAAAGTTTTTGAGATCTGAAAAAATGGTGAATTCATTTCCAATGAGTTCAACATATTCTATAATGATAGAGAAATCAAAAGACAAATGTCTACACCTAGGACCCCTCTTTAGAATGAAATTTTTGAAAGAAGGAATAGATAAATAATGGATTGTGCTAGAATATTGATGATGGAGAAGAATGTGTCACAAAAATATTGTGTCACACAAATACTTGAGAGAAATTCTAAGTACAATTATTGATACTCTGAATAGAGTGCAAGTCAAGAAAGGTAAAAACACTACACCTTTTGAATTGTGGTATGGAAATGTACAAAATGTGAAAGATTTCAAAGTTGTTGGAAGAAAATTTTACATACTTAAAGATAATAGGAATGGAAAATTTGATGCTAAAAGTGATGAAGGTATATTCCTTTAATATTCTACTAAGAGCAAAGAATTAAGTATTTTTAACTCTAACACTAAAAAAGTTGTGAAAAATGCAAATGTAAAAGTTGATGAATGTAGAGAGAAAAATGAAGAAAAATGAAGTTGAATGTAAGAAAGAACCTAAAGACTACATTTCACTCATATATGTGAATGATGGTGCTGAAAGATCTTTGCATGAATAAGAAAACAAAGCTACAGATCCTCAATATATTGGGAATGTTGAGTTACAATAGCCAATTATTGCATAGCATATTGTGGGTGTTAAACAATAGATAAATCATGTTGAATCATAGACAGGGGAAGTGAAACAATAGGAAGGAAATGTCAACTATACAGAACCTAAATAAGTGAGAGATAATGAGCTTAAAATTAATTTTCAAGATGAAATTGTTGAAGAACAAAGAAGATAAGACCCTATGTTAGAAAAATATGTAAGAAGACATCATGCACCTGAAAAAATCATTAGAGATAAAGAGTCTTCTATTATGACAAGAAAATGACCTAGAAGTGATACATGATTACTTTGTGAGTTTGAGCCCAAATTTGTAAAAAATGCTCAAGCGAATAAAAATTAGATACAAGCTATAAATGAAGAAATCGAACAAATTGAAAACATTGAAACATGGCCCCTAGTACCTAGACCTACGGACAAAAATTTTATTGGAACAAAGTGGATATTCAAGAACAAGCTATATGAAAAAGGTGAGGTCACAAGGAAAAAGGAAAGACTAGTGTGCAAAGAATATGCACAAGAGGAAGATGTTGACTATGGAGAAACATTTTACCCTGTAGCAAGACTTGAAGGAGTTAGTACACTACTTGTATATTCTACTTATAAAGGATTTAAGCTATGTCAAATGGATGTAAAATCTAGATTTTTGAATGGGATACTTGAAGAAGAAGTATACATAGATTATCCTAAACAATTTATAGATCCTAGAAAGAAGAATATTGTGTGTAAGTTGCACAAAGCTTTATATGGTTTGAAACAAGCCCCTAGAGCATGCTATGAAAGACTTAAAAATGAAATAGTGGAGATTGGTTTTGCAAAAAAAATACTAACAATGATCTGTATCTAAAGATTGCTAAGAACAATGAGGTATTGTTATCTTAAATTTTGTTTTTATGATTTCATATTTGGAGGAAACGAAGCACTATACAAATCATTTGTTGATGAAATGAAGAAGGAATTTGAAATGTCAATGTTTGGTGAGATTAGATTCTTTGTTGGTTTACAAGTATATCAAGTGAAGCAAGATATCTTCATTACTTAGTCCAAATATATCAAGGAGATACTGAAAAAATTTTGGGATGGAAGATTCAAAACCAGTGTGTACACCTATGGTTAGTGGACACAAATTATCTTAGAATGATAATTGTGCTAATGTGAACTAGGAACATTATATATCAATGGTAGGTAAATTGCAATATGTTCTTTATAGCATATTAGATATTTCATTAGTTGTTGGGATAGTTTCTATATTTTTAGAAAGTCGTAGGGAAAATCATATGATGACAGTGAAAAGGATACTGAGATATATGAAAGGAACATAAGACTATGGATTGTATTACAAGAAGAATGATAGATTTGAACTAAAGTTATGGGATGAAAGATTCAAAACCAGTGTGTACACCTATGGTTACTGGACACAAATTATCTTACAATGATAATTGTGCTAATGTGAACTAGGAACATTATATATCAATGGTAGGTAAATTGAAATATGTTCTTCATAGAATATTAGATATTTCATTAGTTGTTGGGATAGTTTCTAGATTTTTAGAAAGTCCTAGGGACAATCATATGATGACAGTGAAAAGGATATTGAGATATATGAAAGGAACATAAGACTATGGATTGTATTACAAGAAGAATGATAGATTTGAACTAAAGTTATTCACTAACTCTGATTAGGAAAAAAAATTTGATGATAGAAAAAGAACAAGTGGTGGTGCAATCTTTCTAGGAAAGGGATTGATTTCACTGACAAGAAAGAAGCAAAATTGTATTTTTCAATCAAAAGGTGAAGCTGGGTATGTGGTAAAAACTTGGAATTGTTAAAATATCATGTGGATAAAATAATTATTGAAAGTTGTGAAGGAAGAGATTACTAATCCAATGTTTATCTATTGTAATAATGCAAGTGCTATTAACATATCAAAGAATCATGGTATGTACACAAAAATAAAGTAAATTTCTATCAAGTAGCACTACTTGAGAGAGCTGGTTCAAGACAAAGAAGTCAAATTAGAATATGTGAGCACAGAAGAGAAATTAGCTAACATATTAAATAAATATTTACCTAATGATGCTCATGAATATCTTAGAGGTAAATTGGGGGTGTTTCCCCTTGAAAAAGCTACTTAAGCTACACTAAAGCATTAGGTCAAATGTGTTGATGAAACTATCTTACACATTGATGTAGACTTTTATAATTTAGGAGTTTCCTAAGGTAGTATTCAAGAAGACTAACATAATAATTGTATTAGTCCTATGAAGATGATAGAAGAAGATTTCATAACTAAAATGAAACTATCTACATGATAAAGATGCATAAGATTGGGCTAGTGTCTTTGGCATTGTTGTCAAAGAGGGAGAGAATATCTAAGAACCAGAGAGGGAGAGTATGAATCTAGTGGGAGAAATTATCTATGTTACCATTAAGAAGGAGAAATCATGAGAGAGAAAGTGAAAGCTAGCAAAGACATGCTAAGTAAGATAGAGTGATTACTTAAAGGGAGTTCATAAAATTTATTTGAGATGTTGCAAGATCAAAGAGATGAATCAGAATAAAACTAAGGATATTAATGAATATCTGATACATTGAGAGTGTTTCTCAAGACTATATAAATTTTGAATTGTATGGTAACCTAAAGTATTCTTGAAATATTTTTAGGGGTCATTCCATCAATGTCATAGAGGGAGAATGTTGGAAAATACAATTGGAATAATTGTTATATTTTCATTGATGTCAAATATATTGATAAGACAATTTTCTATCAAATCTAAATGTCATATCTATTTTATTGATGAAGGGGATTTTAGAATTTTTTCATAACAAAAGCATCTAGAAGATAGGTTGAGTTATGAAGAGGAAACTACAAATGGACATTTCATCAGTTGGACTTTGACAAATAAAGTGATTGTTTAAATCATGTTGCAAGAAGAGAAGAAAGTAATGTTCAAGTCTTAAAAGTGTGAGAAAAGATAGATCAAATGTATAGGTGTAACCAAGTAATAGAGAAAAATACTAAAGATTTTTTTATGCACATGTCGAGTGATGATAGTGTCAACCAGGCCATAGTAAGTGTCAAGAAAAGTTAGTGTTGATCGAGCATCAATATCGACCAAGTGATAGTGTATGTACCAAGAAAGAAGATCAATAGCAACCAAGTAACCCATGGATGACTAAGTGTTAGAACATAGTGTTGGTAGAGGAACACCATTTTTATTATTTGGGAGGAATCATAATTTCCAATAGATTAAGTTAAATTCTTGGGATATGGAAATCATGTTGAAGATAAGGATCAATGAGTTGGATCATTTAATTTTAAGAGAACACTAGGTAAATGATCTAAGAGATCAATTTTAAGAGATGTCTCTAGAAAAGAATAGATAAACATAATGGTAAATAGATACAAAGAATTTGATGGATCAAAATGTGAACCCTAAGATCTATGGTGTTGATTAAGCAAAAAAAGATAAGAATTACCTATTTGAGGTATAGAGGCAAAAAAAAGTGTAAGAGTGTTGATGCAGGAGCATCCAGAGGTATAAGGGCAATCCTGTGTCATCAGAAAAATGTACTTAGACTTAGTTTCTGTTTTATGTCTTTACATTTTTGGATACCCATTTGGGTCAAATAAAGGGTCAAATTTGGCCATCATTTTGGTGACCTAGAAGGTGTGAATTGGCCAGATGAATATAATTGTGATTTAGAGCATTCCAGAAAAAGAATCAGGTCAATAGGCCCCACGGTTTGAAATTTATTGCATTTTTTTGGGTTTTGGAGACCTCCTAAGAATGCTTCAAAGTTAGGTTTGGGGCATTAAATGACCTCAAAAAGGGTCAAAAAATGGGGGACAAGCTAAGCTTGTCCATAGGGCTATAGAGAACTTTGAGAGCTTTCTGAAAATGTAAACGATTCATCAATCGGAGCTACGGTTCAAAAGTTATGCCTCCCGGAAGTTCGGTTACTGTTTCTAGATTCTTCTAGATTTGCACCGACTTCTAACGCAGCTTCTAGAACCTTCTATTTGTCGATGGATGCCTACTAGCACTTTCTAGAATGTACTCCTAGTCCTTAACCCTCTGGGGTCTATTTAAGGAGATTTCTGGCATTGTAAAAGGCAGTTCGGAGTGGAGTTTGAGAGGAGGTGCTAAAAGGAGAAATATTCTCCAGATTTATGCGATTGTAAGCCCTTAGGGCATGTTCTGAAGTTTATTTTCTCTGTACTATTTGTACTAGCTTATTTTCTTAGTTAATATAATTTCCCTTTTCTGTTGTGTCCATTCTATTCTTGGGTTGTGTCCCCATCAAGTGTGTAGAGTGCAAAGAGGCTATGCGTATGTGAATGAACTCTAGAGAGTTGAATTTGTTACTATTGTTATTGACTAATGAATCTATGCATAAGGCTTATTTGAGTTGAGAAGAAGTGAAGGGTGATTTTTTGAAGGGTTGCCAAGAAAATTTGAGATTGGGATCATAATGGAGGCCAAATATTAAATCCATACATGTCAGATGAATAGAGATTTGTACTTGCAAAGTCAGTTGTACTTAACAGATCAAACATGTTGTTACTTTCTAACCATTGTGAATTGTATTTGAAATCCTTTTAATCAAGGTTGACCTAAGAGTCATAAGGACTTAATAGTCCATGTAAATCCTTTAACAAGGTGACATTCTAATGGAATTTTCTAAATTCCTCTTACAAGGCAACTCCTAACATGGTGATTAAATCCTTTAACAAGGTCACACTTAACAGTGTGTCTTGTAACCTTTAACAGGGTTGGCTCCTAATAGGGCTCACTTCATAAGAATAAAAATTAGTGACATGTTGTGGGTGGTTTTTTCTAAATTGGGTTTCCATGTTAAATCCTAGTGTCAAACTTGTGTGAATATTATTACGATATTTTACTAATAAAAGTTTACATTTTGAAAGTCAATTATTTTAGAACAGTGGACAACTAGATGAATCAATGGAATAATAAGATCTAAAGTTTTTTAAGTTTTTTTTTTTTCAATTAATAACATTTGGACCTCAAATAAATGATTCATTCCCCCCCCCCCCACCTTTCACTTATTCTAAATATTCTAACAACCTTTTGTCACTTTGAGCACACAGATATTTGTCTGAGTAAAAAAAAACCAATCAGTATTGTAGGTAGACCATGAAGATACATCATGACCTATTTCTCCAACAATAAGAGGTGATTTAGAAATATTGTGAGCTTTTTATTGACTAGTCTATGATGGAATGAGTGCACCAATCTAATCCATTCACAATCTCACTAGTGAACCTTGCATTGATATGTGATATCACCTTTTCTTGTGGATATAGGAGGACACAAAATCATTGTTCTTACATCGCATATTCACTCTCATTAGCATTCCATCTAGTCTCCACTACATGAGTCAGAAATAGCACATATTGTGCTCTTCTCTCAAGTGGCTCCCACAAGTCTTCAAAGGGTTCTCAATCTCCACCAGCATACAACACATTAAAGACATGATCCACTCTATAGGTAGACATCATTATGAGATTGTAGGATCAGTAGAGTAGTATCCCCTTGACCTATATCACAATCATGAGATCTCATTAGTGAAAGATACATTGGCAACATCC
This sequence comes from Cupressus sempervirens, assembly GCA_028749045.1. Classification (NCBI taxonomy): domain Eukaryota; kingdom Viridiplantae; phylum Streptophyta; class Pinopsida; order Cupressales; family Cupressaceae; genus Cupressus; species Cupressus sempervirens. The sequence continues at coordinate 185,336,811 of CM053784.1, read as the reverse complement.
ACTCTGAGGCCTACCCAACCTCTGTGTAAGCTTCTAAAGCTCTTTTTTGATGAGATCCTATCAAAAGAAACACCCCAATCTAGACCATGCACATGATTGTCCCAACTTTAAGACTCACATCTCAATATATGCAATAGAGATCATTCATCCCAAAGAAAGAGCATATTTGTCACAACATGGCATGAGTTTCATATCTCACTTGGGTTGTCATCATCCATGTATGTCCCTTATGTTAGCATGAATTTTTTTGGTATACCTATGGGGGAGTATGCTAACACTACTAAAGAGTTGGTATAGTGATCATATGTTTCATTTGTGGTAGTATTTATCATTGATGTCAACATAGATATTATTCTATGAGATTGACAGAGTTAGAACTAGAGATTAAGGTCACATAGTTCAAGGATAAAAGTAGAGGTGATGCATACTTAATTAGATTTTAATATAGAGTGTTTATCTAACATGGCTAAGAATGTGTGTAGAAATATAGAGACTATGGATAGTTATTTGAGATTTATTGAAGATAGCATTTAGACAAAGTTCCTATACAATAGTTATTGATATTTTGATTATATCTCCTAACAAATATAGAATCTAGTTAATCAAGGTTTTATAGAGGCAAAAACCAAGATCAAGTTGATGTGGTTAAGTAAGAAAACTTATAGGTTACATGTGCGAAGAGTTATGAAAACTGTAAGCCAACAATTTGGCTTTTTATTATAAAAAGATGTAATATTGTAATGTAACATGTAAATATAATATCTTAAGGTGGTCCTATATTCTTACTGTAAAATTAGAAATCACCAAGGCTGATTCAATAACTTACTATAGGACTTGGTATAAAGGAATGATTATTTCCTTATGGTAGAATCTAATTGTGTGGTTATGAATGGATTATATGTAATACGAGTATGCAAATTTATATGTGAGATCTAGTGAATCAAATATTGAATATATTTTGATCAAAAGAAGTATTTGGTGTAGTTGAGGCATGGTGAGCTAACAAAGAGACTATATTTGGAAAAGAATTTGTGGATAGTTGTTAATTGTATTATTTTGTGAAGGGTAATACTAAGGTCATTTGGATATAGATTTTGGTGGTCTTTCCCCAGAAGCTCTTTACATAGTGGGTTTTTTTTTCTTCCTCAACTCCTAACAAGGTTGGAATTTCCTAGTAGGCATTCAAATTCTCCTAACAAGGACTGAAATGTACTAAATTTATTTGATATACTCCTAAAAAGGTCTATCCTCTTACAAGGAACTTATATATTAGTACATCATTTGGTGGGTACCATACCCACTTTTTTTTCTCTCTAATCAAGGATTTTCCTAGTTAACAAGATTTAGTGTTATTGTTTATTATATTTCTATGGTTGTTGTATCTACTACTTACATGTTTTGGATTTAATAAGGATATTGAGATTTTTTTTAATCTGGTAACTAATTCACCCCTCCCCCCACCCCTCTTGGTTATCTTGCTGGAAATTACTTTCTTTTAATTGGTATTAAAGCATCAAGTCCTTGAAAGAAAAGCTTAATAGCTTAAGGAGATCTATTTCAAGAAAGAAAGTCTAATGTTTGATGGAGTTAACTATGACACTTGGAAGGAGAAGATGAAGACACACTTTCTATGCATGGGTTTGGGATATTGGTTAATCAATAAGAGAAAGAAGGAAATGGTTGAGGAAGATAATCTTGAAGACTATAGTGAAGGTCAGAAAGATTTTTTTATGTGTAATATGTTTTCTAGAGAAGAATTTTTAATAGCTCTTCCAGAAAATAAGAATAGTCAGGTAAAATACTTTAGTTTAGCTCATGAGATTTAGAAAGCTTTAGAATCTACATTTGAATGTGATAAGCATGCTAGAAAGGTTAGATTGTAGAAATGGATATGTTTATTTGAAGAAGCTAAGATGATAGAAGATGAATCTATACAAATTAAGTTACTTTGGTAGAATATTATAGAAAATTGCGGGAATTAAGGCTTGTAATGGAAAGAATAATGAAAATGAAAATGCATGGAATTTATTGAAAAATTTCACACCTACATATAAGAATACAATAAAGATGATTGAATAGGTTATACCTTGTATAGCTAATTTCACAAGAGAGACTCTTCTTGGAAGATTGGAATTAGCTGACATAGAAGATGAAGAAGCTAAGATGATAAAAGATGAATCTGTACAAATTAAGATGAATGTAATAAGCATGCTAGAAAGGTTAGATTGTAGAAATGGATGTGTTTATTTGAAGAAGCTAAGATGATAGAAGATGAATCTGTACAAATTAAGTTACTTTGGTAGAATATTATAGAAAATTGTAGGAATTAAGGCTTGTAATGGAAAGAATAATGAAAATGAAAATGCATGGAATTTCTTGAAAAAATTCACACCTACATATAAGAATACAATAAATATGATTGAATAGGTTATACCTTGTATAGCTAATTTCATAAGAGAGTCTCTTCTTGGAAGATTGGAATTAGCTGACATAGGAATGAGACAAAGTAGAGAACTACCTAGAATTGATACTACTTTTGACACATTAAATGTTTGACCTATGTTGAAAAGAAATGCAAGTTATAAGTGGAGATTATGCTAGTATAAGCCATGAAAAATTAGAAGAAGACAAGAATGAAGAAGGTTTTTCCCTGCTTATTCAAAGAGAACCTAAAGGTACGAAAACATTTAAATATTGGACATGTAATGAGTATGGTCATTATTCTTATAAATGTCCTAAGAGAGAAAGAAAGTATAAGAAGAACCTTTATAAGCCATGAAAGCATCTATTTACTACTGATGAGTAATTAGATGCTTGTGTGAAAAAATTCTTGAGGGAAAGTGATGTGAAATTGATGGAAAAGGATCTATTGCTATTAAGGAAGAAAGTCTTGAAAAAGAAGAATTTAGCAAAGAAAGAACAATAGTATCACAAGTTGAAAAGAATAAATCTAATTAGATTACTGATAGTGGTTGTTCTCATCATATGACTAGAGATATGAACAAATTCATTGAATTCAATAGTTATGATGGTGCAATTGTTAGAGTTGGAAATAATGCAACATATTATATTAAGGGAAAGGGATCTATTACTCTTGATGAAAAGACTAATATTGGTGATATTTTATTTTTCAATAGTTTAAAATATAATATTTTGAGTGTTGGATAGCTATTTGGCAAAGGATGTTAGTTTTAATTCATAAAGAAGCCATGCATTATCAAAGATAAACATGATAAGTTGATTGGTATTGGTAAAATGACAAAAGGTCATGTTTTTCAATTGAATCCTACAAAGATGACATGTTTAGTTGCTACAATTGATGATAGTTCGTTGTGGCATAAGAGTTTTTTTCATATAAACTTTGATAACATTATCAATGTAAGAACTACCTTTGATGCTAGAGATTTTCCTAAAATTGTGAAGCCTGCTAACATGGTATGTAAGGAATGTGTTATTACAAAGTAGGAGACAAGATTAGTTCTAAGAAATATGTTTTCTACATCTATGAAGTTAGAGATTGTGCACATGGATTTAAGTGGTCCTATAAAGACAAGAGCTTTCTATGTTGAAAGGTATTCCATAATTCTTGTTGATTATTTTGCTAGAATGATGTAGGTAGAATTTCTTAGAGAAAAATATGAATCATTTGAGAAGTTTAAGATATTTAGGAATAGATTTGAGAATGAATTTGGATTAAATATTAAATGTTTGAGATTTGATAAAGGAGGTGAGTTTACTTTTAAAAGAGTTTGATATTTTTTGTGAAATAAATGGCATTAAGAGACAACTTTCAACCCCTAAGACACCTTAGCACAATGATATAGCAAAGAGAAAATGTGCATTTGTAATAGAGGAAGAAAGAGATATGATGTTTGAGAACAATGTGGTGAAGATATTCTAAAGAGAAGTAGTAAATACAATAGTATACACCATGAACAAAGTACAAATCAGATAAGGCACTAGTAAGATACCCTATGAACTTTGATTTCAACGTGCACTATCAGTTAAGTATATCAAAATATTTGGAAGTAAGTGTTACATTAAAAGGAATGATCACATTAGAAAGTTTGATTCAAAATGTGATGAAGGTATGTTTCTTGGTTATTCATGAAAAGAAAGGATTATAGATGTTTCAATCAAAGTACTAAGACTATTGTTGAGAGTGCAAATGTTAGAGTGGATGAGAAATTTATAATTTAGGAAAGAATAGTTGATTAAAATTTTGATGAAGAAAATAATCCAAGGACTAACCAAGAGTGTGTTGAGTTATTTTATGAGATTGATACTAATTTATAGAATGAAGTGTAGAATGAAATACAAGTTGTGAAACAAAGAGAAGAACCATGGATTAAACCTAGAGAAAAGGTCAAAGTTGAACTTGTGACACCTAATAAGAATTTGATAAAGAATTGCCTTGCTAATTAGATTATTGGAAGCAATGATAAAGGAGATATGACAAGGAATAAGGTACATGAAGAACTATGTTTGATATCTCAAATTGAACCTAAGAGTGTTGATAAAGCTAAAAAATATTAATTTTGGATCAAAGACATGATAGAATAATGAATTAGATTAAAAATAATAATAATACATGAGAATTGGTTGCTAGACGTAAGGATAAGAATGGTATTATAACTAAGTGGGTTTTCAAAAATAAAATAAATGAAGAAGGTGAGGTTGTGAGAAACAAAGTTGTTGGAATACTTTAGAATAACTAGGGGGGGTGAATTAGTTATCCAAGGTCCAAATGTATAAATAAAACTTTTCATAGCTTACTCAACCCATAAAACATTATTCATCATGCATGCATCCATAAGATTATGCAATCACTTAAAACTTGTAGGTTACTATCAAATCAACTTGCAGAAATATAAAACATGAAGCATAAAAGATTCATCAACACACATGATACAATTTTATGTGGAAACCCAATTTGGAAAAAACCACCAGTAACATGCTACTCTTTTCACTCTTCTAAAGTGATGACTTGTGAAAGGCCAACCCTATTAAAGGTTGCAATACACACTGTTAAATGTGACCCTTTAAAGGATTTCAATCACCCTGTTAGGAGTGAGCCTTATTAGAGGACTTTAGACCATTCACTTGGAATGTCACCCAGTTAAAGGATTTAACAATGAATACTAGGTCAACCTTAATCCAAAGGATTTACCCTAGACTGATACAATTGTTAGAGAGTAATAGTAAGGCTTTGTGTAGTGCCTGCCCTAGTTCACATTTTTGCTATTGTTGTCGAACTCTTTTAGGGCTATTTTTATGTTGATGATTAATAGTGGCATTGTTTTGAGATTATTAGATATTGTTTTAGATTCAGTTTATTATATGATGAGATTACTTGGTACTTTATAGTTCATGTACGCATGATGATTATTCAAGTGATTTCAATTATTGATGATGATTAGATAGATTGTTTATTCTGTGTGTGTTTTCTTATGGATACTTCCCCCATACTTGCATGTGTATAGTGTGCATGTTTGTTTTCTTTATGTATGGCATTTCTGATGTGGTTAAGGAAGGGAGTCATAGTCACCTGCTAGTCAAGATCTACATGATGCACCACTTCCTGTCATTGCCTGTTTAGCTTAGTATGTATATTGTGCTTGTACACACGTGAGTTTTAATGCAAGTTACAGGTATCGGGTATTGACTTCCCTGAATTGCCAAGATGAGCATACCCTATCACATTATCTCAATGGTAAGAGGGGAGATAAATTCTCAAGTCTAAATCTCAACCCTTTAAGCCATTTGTCCTAATTGAAAATTAAGACAAGTATATGAGTTGAGTACCCTTTGAATGCATCAGATGATGTAATTCGTGATATTAACCCCTTAGTTTGATTTTGTATGTATTTTGCTATGATGGGTTTTTGTATTTTACTTTATGAGTCTTTGGGGTATTTTCTACTAATTAAGTCTAATTAAAAGATTTAATAAAATGGAAAATTATTATGGTATTTTAATATTTTAATTTTATTTAATTAACTGGGAAATTAATTAAATAGGAAGAATTAAATTTGAAGATAAAAGTTATAAGTCTAAATTTGGAATGCGACAATATTTATTTAATTTAATAATAATATATTTAGAGTTCATTTTTAAATAAATGCTAAATAATATTATTATATATTTTATCAATTAAGTTTCAAAAATAAATTTAAAAGTGGAAAAGATATTAAATTATTAAAAGATTCTAGATCACATGATGCGTGCATGTGATTAAAATATATTAAGATAAAACAAGTGGATTTAATAAAGTGAGTGCATGAGATTTAAAATTAATAAATTAATTTTAAAAGGGGCCAAGTGAATATTAAATAAATAAATTTAATTAAATAAATTAATGTGCATTCACATAGGAGTATGCAAGCTCTTGGGAGTTGTCATGTTGACAACACTTGAGTTTGCACTCTAAATATGCATGTGTTGTCTACACTTAGGAGTTAGAATATTATTTGAGCACATGGTGTCTACAACATTCTAGATACTTCATCATGTTTATCTTCTTATCGTGGAAGTTATGTGCTTAGTTGTCATGCTTATCTCCTAGTTCTTTCTAGACACATTCTAGATGCATCTTAGAGGCCTTTATATAGAGGCTCTCCTAGTGTGTATGGACATCCTCATATACTTCTACAAGCACTCCTAGTCACTTGAGGGGGTTTGGTTCTTGGAAAAATTGTGAATGTTGGAGAAGGAATGAATTTTTGGAAAGGAGAAGGTTCTAAGAGGAGGAGCTTCTCTACAATTTTCTATGGCGTAGCGAATTAGCATCAGTGTCCAACTAGGCACTCATAATTATTTTGCATATTTTATTACGCTCTTTCTTTTCCTTTCTTCATCATGTCTATTATGTCTGTCTAAATAATTCTCTATGAATGAATCTTTAATTTTATAATTTGGAATTTCGGCATTCATATTGTTTCATCTAGTTATGGGAATTAAAAATATTATTGCAATCTTCCCTTAGTAGAATCAAGATTTGGAAATTGATTCGGGTTTGGATTTGAATTAAAATAGAATCTTATTATTATGCATTAGTTTTATATGATTTATTAACTAATATAATTTAATTTAATTTAATTAAGATTAGCTAATAGTAGAAGAAGTGTAATTAATTATTAGTCAATTTAAGTAAATGGATTTTTAAATGAGGGCAAATTAAAAGAAAAGGGATATTAATAAGTGGAATTAAATAATTGAATTATTAATGAGATTGATTTTACTTAAAATCAATGAGGATTATTTTAAATAAATGATTGTCCTTAAAGTTTTTAAAGGAAATTGTAAACAAATTATTTGAAAGTTGATAGGTATTATTCTAATATTTTGAATAATGTGAATGATTTTATCTAAAAGTCAATGGGAACTAGTTCAATGATTTAAATAAGTAAATAATTATCTTATGATTATTTTAGAGAATTGTTTTAAAATAATGGAGGGCTAATTCTATGTTTTATTCAAAAAAATAAATGGGTTAAGTTGTAGATTACATGAAGAATCTTATACACTTGAAATGTACTTCAAAATGAAAACTGAAACCTAATATTTGGCTTAACCATGTGATTGTGAAAGAAAACTAAAATATGTGTTTGTATCTTGTTCTTTATGCTATCTATGTTTGGGGTTTGGGTGGTCCTAGAGTGTTGACCAGTCTTAGGTTGTTACCAGAGGCTCAAGGGTTATGTGAATGTGATGGCATGTTGATGTTATTTGATCTCGATCTTTCTAAACCCAACCAGGGTAATGTAATGGTGTGCTCTATGAGATGTTTGTATTCACTATTCATTGATGTGCATCAATATTTCTGTGTGAAGCTGAGATGTATGTACATGAGACACTTGATTTAAACATTTTTGAGTCATCAATCAATTATACTTGGACCACTTCCTAGTTTCCTTGATGGGACTAAAGTGTTTGTTTTGATCTTGATGATGTCATGTTGTGACATGTTTTGACTTGACCATTTTGAAGTCTTCAATCAGTATTATTTTGAGATACTTTCTGGTTGCTCATTGAGAACCGATGGGTATTAAGATTATCATGGATGCTTTTTAGTTGCTCATGGAGATTTTTTGTTCTTATTGTGGATTATCTTTTGGTATTTTTCCATTTTCTTGTATAGGACTAAGGTGATTTTGTGATTTATGATTCCATGAGCCTAGGGTAGGTTATCTACTTGTAGTGTCAGGAAGTGGCTTGCAATGGGGGCTAGGGCCCTAAGTGGCTACCAAGGTAACTCATTGTAAGTTATTTTAATAAGTGAAAACATTTACACTAAATGGGGATTAAATGAACCTAATAAGATAATTGTATGTTCTCACCCATGCCTTGAGTACTAGTATAGTCTAGGATGGGAGTAGAGAGAATTCTTGGTTGCGACCTTGCATTTTGTAGTATGCCTCGTCAGTACAAGAGGATACTAGTGGCTGCATAGGGATCACTAAGGGGTCAGGGTCTATTGAGAGATTGCTAGGGTAACTCTAGCTTGATTCATGCGATGACACTTTCTTGCTTACATAGTAGGTTTCCTACATATCATTGTTGTGCCTCTAGGTATAGATGTCGATCTGTGTTGAAACCTTTGAGTTATTGTACATTTAGGATTCCTGGACTTAGAGAGTACTTGTGTTATGTGATTTGTTATCTTGTGTTATGTTATTTGATAGCCTATTTGGGACTTGAGACTATCTCCTTAGCATGGTGGGAGTGGGCCATTTAGGTTCCATGTAGTCAGGTGGTAGTTTTTTTTCACTCTTACCATTTGAGATTCATCTAAGACACCGTGGCTAGAGCATTCTTTGTTGGCATTTACCTTCATTTGGTTCTTGGATGTTATATATTATGATGAATGTTATTTATAGGTACATTTATTTATTTTGATGATTAACATGAGATAGATGATGTTATCTACTTGTAGGATCATCTTATGCTTTATTCTTGCATGTTAGATTTCTTTATGCATATGTAGTAGCATGTTTTAGGAGTGACATTCCTACTATGCTAATACCGATGATCTTTTTGATGACTTGGGATGTTACACGTGGAGGGATGGCTAGGGCCCATGATGGTCTAATGATGCTATTGACGGTTGGGAGGAACCGTGCACTTAGATTAGTTGTGTTTTATGTTGGATGGATATCTTTTACGATGGTTGTTATATCATTATTGATGGATGGATGTATCATGTATGTTAATAGTTTCATTTACCTTATTGCACTTGTATCATAGATTTGATGAGGATGGTATATCTTTATTTTTACATATGTATATTCTTTAAGCTTTTCATACCCTGTGACATGTACTGTGGATGATTGAGCATTCCGAATTTAATTGCCAAGAGGCATTCGGAACAAATGTGTAATATGGACATTGGAATTTCTATTATTCTTTCATGTGGATGTGATAGTTGTCAGACTTAGTATTAATTAGATTAAATGTGACACAACGTCATGGGATCCTTAAGGAATGCAACTTGTTATGAATGTTTTTAATTGTATGTATGTTATTACTTCCACTACTATGTGTTTGATATGAATGGTTTATCTTTCATGTTTATAAAAAAAATATTTTGGGAAACTTAGGAAAACTTTAGGTTAATTCTTTTGGATCCCTTGGTGAGGCGTTACACTTTGATTTGATATAACTTACAACTTCATTTGAAAATTACATATCTTTGTTTAGTCCTCAATTTTTCTTGGCCTTCATACTTTGTAGCTCTGATAGTTTGTTCACCCTTCAAGAATTCATACTCTTAAGCCTTCTTTCTTAACATGACATTGGAGACTCTTCTCTTAGGTCACTAGATGAAGAAAAACCCTTGACTCCTTGTCTTACTTAGGTTCTTGCACATGAAAAACTTTCTTCATGACTAGCCATTCCTATAAATAAGAAATTAAGATATTTTGTTGCTCATTCTCCATCATCCAATTTAGGGTTTGGATGGATTAGGTAGGATACAATGTATGTACTGCATATCTCATATCTCTACTAGAAAATTCTCCTAGAATTCACTTTGTATTCACCTAAAAATAGTTTACCTTGAATTTTGTACCAACAGCTCATCAACCTTATCCTCCATCTGGTTCACATAATCCAAGAAAACAAAATTGTCAACTTAGATACATTGAATTCATGATTTTTTGAATAATACAATAGCTCAACATTATCAAACTTATGATGCTCGGCACATACTATGTTGCTTGACATCCACTGTGAAATTTCCCAGCACAAACTAAAGTTTATTAGTGCTCAACATCAACTAAACTTTACTTGACATTCACTATTCTACTTGGCATACACTAGAATAAACTTTTACTTGGCTCTAACTAATTTTCTTCTTGGCTTGCACGAACTTTTCTCAACACCTACTATCCACTCGATCAAGCTTTGTAGACAAACTTTTTGTAACTTGTTCTTCTAAACTTTCTTAGTGTAACCAACCTTTGTATCTTTAAATACATTATCAATACATCATGTCATCATTGTCTTAATTGATTTTTGTACTTCATTACATAATCATAACTCAAGATTTCCTCTAAGTGTTGTTGTTACATATTTTGATCAAATCCTCTTCATCAATCAAATAATTGATAGTACTTAAATCTTATAAATAATCATCTTACTAGAAAATAGCAAGTTTGACATCAATGACAAAAAAATGATTGAAACACATAGTCTTCTTGAACAATCTCCCTCAACAATGATCTTTTCAATCTGATCTCAATAATCTCCCTCTTTGGCATTGATGATAAATCAAATTGATCAACCAAATCAACCAAATGGTAAATACCTTTGTTCAACCAAACTGACTAGGTTAAAATAGTGAGACAATACCAAAAAGAAAACTTGTATTGAAATCTCTCACTCTATTAGCAACTTCCATCTTCTGAATAGGTTACAAAATACTTTCTTGTAACTTCCTCTTATTATATCTCCCTTTTTGACAACAATGCTCTCCTGATATAATCCCTCCCTCTTGATCAATCAATCTCTCTTGATCAATAAAACTCTCCCTCTTTGACAACAATGCCAAAGGCTTGTCATTTTTAACATGATAGATATAAAAAAATTTAGTTTCTTCAATTTCTCCCTCTATCACCTTGCTTGTGACTAATTTGAAGTTTCATCCCTTTGATTACTTTAAGAAACTCCTAAATTAAGATCCTTTGCATCAATTTGTAACATATGAAAATCAATTTTTTCAATGTAGGGAAATCCTCTTGTTATTTAGATAGCCTTAGATAGGGGTATCACCCCTAGTTTACCTCTTAGATACTCATGAGTATCTTTAGGTAATGCTTTTGTGAAGATATTAGCAATTTGTTCCTTTGTGTTGACATATTCCATCTGTGAGGCCTCACCCAAACTGCCATAGCATAGATGACATAATTGCATTATGATACTTCTAATTCTATTTTTTGATACATCTTTGAGACTATAGAGTTATCTGCATTTTGATGATCTACACTTATGCTTGCATACTAGGACCTAATTGATATATATATTTAATGATCTCATTTCATGATTCAAAATTATTTCAATGTCTTTAATAGGAATTGAATTGTAGAAATTCTTGAAATAACAAATTGTAATAGGAATTAGTGTTATACAATAGGACCTAATTTACATGCCTGGTAACTTAATAGTCATGAATTTAATATTTCATCACTATCATACAAAATAGATTATGAGGTTGTTCAAAATGTTAATCTGATCATGTTACGTAAGAATCAATGTCGATATGCAAGGATTGGTATTTTAGTATTTTGAATGTTTTATAAGAAAATGATTAGAAAAGGGAAAGTTAATTGGAAATGATGAAATATGCAAGCCTAATGTTGAATTTGAACGTGATTTATTGCACTTATTTATATATTGCTTATATGATTTTCTTGGACTACTGATGCTTGAGTTTAGCATGTAAGAATTTGACCGTGGGATTTAATTAGGGAGTAAAGCTCAAACCCATGTGAAACATGACATGGTCAAGGTTGGATCTATGGAAGGATTCAAACCTCTTTGTAATGTGTTTAATTTCATAATGTGAATGGTATGTGGGTGATAGTTGAATCCATGCATTATTGGAGATAGGTCATTTTAAATGTAATATGTTGTGTTTGTGTCACCTGACACTTGTGTTGTCCATGTGGAAATTACTTGGCATTTAGAGTTTTTTTGAAAGTAACTTAACCTAAACATAACCCAAGCATAATATCCAAGTTAAAACCACATTGAAAAGTGTTAGGATAAGTCCCTATCCAATTAAGTTCGAATTCCAACTTTCCATTAACTTTTGGGGATCAAAAAGTGATCCTAGGAGATTACCATGGTGAAAAATAAGTGCCCACATGATAGTAGTATGGGTTGGTGGACTAAACCTAACCTTTAGTATTCCTAGGTGACCTTGGGAACCCTCCAAACAAGTCACTTTCAAAGAAATTCGAAAATTGGAGTGTCGCATGACTTCTTCCACTCTAATAGTTGGTCAAGGCTACATTTTTAGGAGACAAGGGTGTAAGAAAAGGTAGCTCATGTTATGACCATTTTTAGATAGTGGGGGTTTTGGGGATCCTTTTTAGAGGTTGGGGATGAAATTAGTGGGTTGTCTACCCACTCTCTAACTTTAGAGATTCTTAGGGTTTGTAAGCTAGGGAAGGAGCTCTTCTATAACCATCCATTACCATTTACAAAAGGATTCAAGGTTAGTTTCTCCTTTCCCATGTATTATTTTTCTTCAAAACTTGCATAATGGTATTGCATTCATGAGCATGTAGGGGTGTGAGTTCACATTGTGAGTAGATCTCATGGCATTGTATTGTGATGTAGTATTCATACAAATGTTTGAATGGTGTTCTTACCATGTAGTTAGTTTGATTCCATTTTGAAATTGAATCTTGGTATTACATTCATGAGTATGTAGGTAAGGAGAATGCCATTGTAAGAATAAATATGTGATATCATCTTGTAGCTTGTTGCATTGTATTGTATTGAGATGAGCATGGAGTTTGGGTTTTTCAGTGTTCTCTTTTTTTTTTGAGTTTTCATGATTTTGTGCATGAGTCTTGTTATGGGTGTGAGGGCTTCACTTACCCTTTGGGAAGGGAAGAGAAGTCTAGGGTGAAGGGGTTAGTTGGGCTTGAAAATTTATTGAGAGCCTTGGAGTATGGGCTCCATTGTATGCCATGATCATTCATATCTTGTTGGGGGTGATAAGGGAGTTATGATATATAAATAAATTTTATGTAGTATGGGCTCCAAGAGAGTTATAGCTGATGATAGTGTGTTTGAAGTATGATTGTGAAGGTCCTAAAAGGGCTTGAAATTTGTTTATTGTAGGTATTGTTTGATATAGAAAATCTCCATTTGGAAAGCACACCTTCACCCTATTTTTATGGTTCCATTGGTGAACCCTTTTGGTTTATCCTTGGGATGGGATTGTTCAAGCTTTGAGATGTAAGGTATATGTTCTTGCAAGTTTGTATGTGAATCTCAGGTTGAGCCTTGTTCCCCTAGCGTGGGGGTGGTCTCTTTGGAGGCCTATGGTTGGGAGGAAAGCACCCATAGTCCTTTTTGTTTTGTTGTGATGTATTTGCAAATTTTGAGCTCATGGGAGCAATGGAAACAAGCTTGGAATGGTCATCTTGTGGATATGCATGTGGGAGGAAACTTTTCTTTGTGCATTGTGCATGTTATGGAGAATCTCTCTTCATCTTTTCATATTGTTGCAAGGAATAAGCAAGGGAGGGGTGTGTTAGATCATAATGCATTTGAAAGGATGGATTCTTTCTCTATGTTGTAGAATATTAAATTGTAAAGATGAAACCTTCAATTTTGTGAGAGATGCATCCATGAAAGGAATGAAATAATTTGGATATTGTTTTATGTAACTATATTGAGAAATTCAAGGATATGTATTTAGTTTCAATTAAATGGGAAGGTTGACAATCTTAATAGTTATTAATGAAGTGTAAAAGAAACCCATGTTATAAGATATAGCATTTGTTGATGTAATGAATCTGCATTATTTGTATCATGTTCATTTTGGAATCATGAGTGAATACACTTCCAAAATATTGTCCATTTAAAGAAATTATATGATGCCATTAGTTCTATAAGAAATATGTTTTCAAGTTCCATCACTCTTAGAACAAATTTACCTATTAGTTTCATACTTAGTTAGAGTTTTAAAGAAAATTCATATGCTAAGTAGTATTCTAGTGATTTATAATAGATCCATTTCATTTGGTTTTTACATTGAAGTAAGAACAACTTAGTTGATAAAATAATTCAAATAAGACAATAATAGTCAAATTTTATGAGAAGAAACTTGTTCTAGGAGCATATTATGCTCTCTGGAAAATGTATGGGGAAAGGAAAATAATCCTTTCCCTAAAATACGAAGCAATAAAATACTCTAAAAGGATATATCCTAGGAAATCCAATGCATAAAATAATAGGAGTTGGGATATTAGACAAGAGATTCACATAAGTAATAGACCTTCAGGTTATAAACAATTAAAAGTCAAAAAAGAAAAAACTCATCCAAGTCGTGATTTTGTCACATCTTTCTGAAATAAAATAATTATATATATACTTATGTTAAACTAGGTGAGGACTCTAGTAGTACCTAAGCACCTAATCCTTAACACTAGATGTTACTCAAGATAACCTCACCATACCAAAAAAATAAAACTTAAATAATATAAAATTCAAAACATTTAAAGCAAGCCAAACCTAGCGCCTACTTTTTCCTAGAGTTTTGGGTCACATGTGATTGAGTGTTGCAAGGAGCAACTTACTGTCATGATGGTAGCCCCATCTTCCTAGAGTTCTAGGCATTGGTTCTTAAGGAAGGACCAAAGGGCAATTAAAATCAGCAAGGTAAAACATTGACTTAGATGTAATAATTACTCTAACCAAACAAATAGATTAAAAGGAAGCACCATAATGTTGGATGCCTATAGGGAAGAAAGTCAACCTACAAGAAAAGATGAGAAAAGGTGAAAAGTGGTCACTAGATGTCCTTACCTCCCTATTACCTTTTGGGATCATAAAGAGAAAAAAAAAAATTATTGAGGTGACCCCTTCTATTTTGACATAAGTTAGAACCTTCCCCACCCCCCCCCCCCCCAACCATTTCCTAGGCGGCCATCACATGCAAATAAGGGATAAAGATTAAGTTTAACACTCCATCAACCACCTTGGAAAAGGGGTCCATGATGGGGGACAATACATTTATCTAAGAAATATAGGTGACTAAGAAAAGATGTGGCATGGTTAAGGACCTTATGCACAGTAGTTAGGCACCATAGGAAAGAGTGTAACCATGGGATGGGGCAGGGAAATAGGAGTAGATGCCTATTTTATAGCGAAGGGAAGTTATAGGAGTTAATGTTAATGTTGGGTGGAAGCATGGTCTTAGGTCAAAGTGCTTTGGAAGGTTAGGGAGTTGTGTGAGATTATGGTTAGATGGAATAATTATTTAGGAAGTTAGTAATAATTGAAGTTAGAGTATTAAAAATAATTAATAAATAAATTATGTGATAGAAAAAAATGTTATTATTACATGGGTAATTAGTGATGAGTTAGGATTATGTATCTCTGGGGGTATTAGGAAGGATGATGAAAAGTTGGTAGATAATTATGTTCTAGTTATTTATTTATACCTTGATATAAAAAGCTTAGTAGATAGATATGTAGGAATGTATGTTGAATTGATAATAAAAATATTTTATTTTATCATTTTGTTTTAGGGTCATGAAAAGTGGAGGAGTGTTTAGTAAAGTTAGGATTATAATGTTATTAGAAATGTGTTATGATGTAATGGTTAAATTTAATTAGCAATCACACATGGTTATGAGTTACTTGGGACTATGTAATTCATAGCTAGTAGTAACAGAGATCAACTTGGGTTAAGGACTATGTCACCCATCATCTTCATACTATAATTGTTTTGTTTTACTTCTTTTATAAATAATATACATAATTTTAAGAAGCAATGTGGATTATTAAATACATATATTAAATATTATATATATTTACGTCAAGAGATTGTTCTTAATCCCTTCCACAAAGCTAAGACCAAATGAACATAGCATACTAGCAAATATGGGTAATATGACATAAAGGTAAAGGTAAGGTATGACATTAAGGAATAACATGTTAGTTAGGACATTAGATTAATTAGTATGTACATCATTTTGATGATATACAAAGATAAATAATTAGAACATGAAATTATAAACCCTCTAAAATTAAGTAGGAGGAAGTTGATTTAAATGAGATTGTACGTTGAATAATATAAAAGAGAATAGTGGAGTTTCTGGGTTAGCAAGCAACGGTGTATTAGAAAGCATGTAAGCTTAGTGTTAGAAAATCTCTAAAATATTAATTAATTGAAAAGGGTTAAGTAGATAGTAATACATTATAGAATTTGGATGATGAACAAATGATAGACGATTTAAAATACCTAGTTGTAAACCATCTAGCTGGCTGAAGTTGTGAAAGGAAATAGTGCAAGATTTTCATTTGAATAGTCCTACTATAATAATTTAGGATCAAAATCGGACATAAAATTTAGTGAGCTCTAATTATTTACCTAGGGAAATCATAAACATACTTTTCAAAGAAATTATGGAACCATTAAATAACATCAATATAGGAATTATGTTTCATAATTACATAGGATAGGATGCAAACCCAATATGATAACATCACATAGCTATTATGATCAATTAATGTTAGGAAATAAATTTGTACCTCATAGGAAATTGAAGGGCATGATATCAAGGAAAAAAAATTCCTTTCCACTTATCAACTTCATTGTCTCCAAACTCAGTGATTGAATTAGTATTTTCTAGCATCTTGGAGGGGATGTGAATTGTTGTCCAGACACTCCACAGTTCGGCAGAATGTTCATAACAAGTATAGCTCTTTGCACATTATCTCTAGTTTTCCTTTCAAGAAAATAAATTAATTATTTTTTTTAAAAATGTGTGGTTGTGTTCTACCTTGTAAGATGAGGGCACAACACCATCTTCACCTCTTTATCTTGAACTAACTCTCTAAAGTAATGATACTTGATTACAATGTGCTTAGTCTTTGTGTTCATCATAGGATTCTTTTATATATTGATAGCACTTGTATTGTCACAATAAAGTATCACTAGTTCTATGATCTCTTCCTTCATACCTTTGAGTAGCTATTTGATCCACACAATGTTTGTACAATTTATAGTTGTGGCAACATATTTAGCTTCATAAGTAGATTGGAAGTAAAATTTTGTTTCTTGCTAGACCATGTAACTAGTCTCTTGCCTAATAAAAATGCTCCTCCACTAGTGCTCTTTTTGTTATCAATATTTTTAGCCCAATCAACATCAATGCAGGCTCTCAATTCAAATTTCTCATTCTTCTTGTAGTATAGACCAAACTCTTCTATTCCTTTCAAATATCTTAGTATTCTTTTTACAACCATCAAATGATTCTCCCTATGATTAGTAGAGAATCTTGCAACTATCCTTAGAAATAATGCAATATTGTGTCTATTATGTTCTACATATTGCAATTTACCAATCATAGAACTATACAATGTTTGATTTAACTCAACTGAATCATCATTCTTTGACAACTTGTGTCCTATTACCATAGGTGTACTTACTAGTTTGGAATCATCTAATCCAAAAAAATTCAATATTTTCTTGACATACTTTGATTGAGTGATGTATATACCATATTTCGTTTAATATACTTGCAAACCTACAAAAAATTTGATCTCTCCAAACATAGACATCTCAAATTCTTCCTTCATTTGATTTGCAAAATCCTTACATAAAAAATCTTGACCTCCAAATATGATATGATCAAAAAATATTTTAGATAACAAAATACCTTTTCCTTTCTCTATCTTCATGTACAGATTGTTATTATCATCAATCCTTTCAAATCTAATCTTCACAAGATAATTATGAAGTCTCTCATACCATGCTTTTGGTGCTTGTTTAAAACCATATAGAGCCTTATGTAGTCTACATACCATGTTCTTATTGTTAACATCAAAAAAACCTTTTGGTTGTTTTATGTAAACTGCTTCCTCTAATATACCATTCAAAAATGTAGATTTAACATCCATTTGATAAATTTTGAAACCTTTGTATGTAGAATAAGAAAGTAAAGTTCTTACTCCTTCCAATCTAGAAACAGGAGTGAATGTCTCTCCATAGTCAATTCCTTCCTCTTGTACATATCCCTTGCAAACTAGTCTTTCTTTGTTCCTTGTGACTTCACCATTTTCATCTAGCTTGTTTCTAAATACCCACTTGGTACCAATCACATTTTTGGATTCTAGTCTAGGAACTAGACTCCATTTATTTTTTCTTAATTTGTTCAATCTCTTCTTCCATGGCTCTACTCTAGTCATCATCTTCTAAAGCATCTCTCACTAATTTGGGTTCCTTCATGCTCAACAAACATGCATCATTTCTCAATCTATTTCTTGTCGTTGGTCTAGCATCTTTATCTCCAATGATTTGAGTAGCAGAATGATGTCTTTTGACATACTTCTTAGCTCTTGTTTCTTCATTTTGAATTTCAACTTCACAATCACTGTGTTCATCTCTATCAGGTAGCTCAACATCTATTTCATGTATACTAATCTCAGAATTAGAATGTCAATTGACTTCATTTTGTAACTTGGCATCTGTATCTAGCTTAGTTCTCAAATGTAACTCAACATTCATGGGGTGTGACTCAATAGTCATTGAAACTTTTTGTTAGTTTGTAGCTTGATTTGTAGCATCTTTTTCAGCAACCGTACCTTCATAAAAGTATACAAATGATTTGTATTCTTCTAGGTCTTTCATAGGTTCAGCCTCATATACCTCTATATATTCATCAAAGTTCACATTTGCACTTTCTACAATTTTATTAATGTTAGTATTTAGATACTTATAAGCTTTACTTCTTATGGAGTGTCCTAAGAATATACCTTCTTCACTTTTTGCATCAATCTTACCATTCCTAACATCTTTAGGAATGTAACATTTACTTCCAAATACCTTAAAGTATTTTACATTGGGTGAATATCCATACCATAGTTCAAAAGGTGTTAAATGAGTATCTTTCCTAATTTGCACGTGGTTCAAGGTATAGATAGCTATACTTATAGCTTCTCTTCAGTATTTCAAAGCAACATTCTTCTCCATCATGAGTGTTCTAGCACAATCCATTATAGAACAGTTCCTCCTTTTAGCTATTCCATTTTGTAGAGGTATTCTAGGGGCAGATTTCTATCTTTTAATTCCTCTGTCATTACAAAATATTTCAAACTCATTTGATGTGAATTCTCCTCCTCTATAAAATCTCAAAAACTTTAGAATTTTGTGTGTTTCCTTTTGAACTCTTTCTAAGTACCACGTAAACATTTGGAAAGCATCAGATTTCTATTTTAGAAATATAACTGTCATCATCCTATAATAGTCATCAAAAAATAGCATAATTCACTTATCTCCTTTATAGCTTTGCACATAAATCGGTCCACACAAGTTAGTATGAACAATCTCTAGTATTCCTTTAGAGGTATTGATGCAGGGTGCTCCCCTTAATACCATAAACTCATAATAGAAAAAAAGAAACAACATCAAATGCAAGAAAAAAAATATGGACTTCTTATTTGCACCGCAAATGCAGAATTACAGAATTCATAGGTATGATATTGTAATCTACATGGGCACCTTCAATATAATAATTTGCAATATATGTTGCAAACTATCACCCAGAGCTATCTTAGACAATGTTCAGGCCTTTCTTAAATAAACAGTTTTATGCTACCTAGGAAGGCTCTAGATGCTCAAACTTAATACCTAGGGCCAACAGACCCTAACAATACACATAGCATTGGCCAAATACATATTTGACAAATTATTTTAGAAATTTTAGTAGCCCAACTTCCAAAGGCCATAACTCACAAACCGTTGCTCTGATTAGCTATTATAACCACTTTTCAGAAATGCCAGCTCCTAACCTACAAGCTTAAAATGACACTAGTGCCTTCCCTCAATTTTTGGGACCTCATCTAGGAAATCTAATGTCTCTAATGGTGAGTGTGAAGATTTTTTCACAAATTTTTCCATCAAAAATATGCAATAACTTCTCTGGTACTAATGCTTGAGCAATGAGATTTTTATGGTAGGCTTATAACTCTAAAATGAACCTTCTTGTAGAAAATGAGAACATTCTAAGCTCGTATGAAAAAATTACTAAAAATAGTAAGTTCCAATTAATAGTAACCACCCTGTCTAGTAGTCTTATTAAAATAGAAAAGACTGATAATAAAATATTTTTGGGTGATTCAAGATTGCCCTTGCACCCAAGATGCTCCTGCATCAGTTATAAGTTTTACTTTTAAAACTTGACTTTGTCATCTTGCCTAACTAATAGTGTGTGCACATTACATTATCAGGCTTCTTCAATTTAGAAAAACCTCTAACTTTCTTCATGTTACTAATATTAACCAAATTATCAAATTTAACATGACATAACCTCTTGTGCCATAGCCATACATCATCAAATTTTACAACAAGACAAGTAGAATCCTCTATATCCAGATATAATAGATTACTTCTAGTTTGATCACCCTTTCCAATAATTTTCCCATTTGTGTCATATATCTTAGCAATCTTGTTTTAAAACTCAACCTTACATCCCAAATTATTTAGTTGTGACATACTCAATGAATTATAGTTGAGTCCTTCAACATAGTAAGCATTGTCACATAAAATCTTATCTATGAGTTTGATATAACCTTTTCCTTTTATCAGAGATGGTGCATCATTACCAAATCTTACACTATTTCCATCATGGCAATTCAAGTTAATAAACTTACTTTTGTCTCTAGTCATATGATGTGAACACCCACTATCAATGATCCATCTATCATTCTTTTTCACACAAGTCATGACCACAGTTGCCCAATCTTCATCAAATTTTTCCTTCATTTTAACATACACCACTTCATCATCATGTTCATTAGATTCTTCTTTTGTTTCCTCTTTAGCAATGTAGTATGACTTCTTGCCTTTGTCTTTGTAATCTTTTCTATCTTCATCTCTTCTAATATTCTACCTATCACCACCTCTATAGTTCTTCTCTAGACATCTAGCAACAATATGACCAACCTCATTGCAATTGAAACAAATGATGGCTAGCTTACCTTTAAACTTGCCTTTACCTTTATGGAATCTTATTTCCAATAGTGTTTTGTGTTGTTCAACATCCTCCTCATCTGTATCACTGTCACTAGACACATACTTCTTCTTTTTCTTCTTCTTCTGCTCATCAGGTTCCTTTAATGATACTTTAGCTTTGAAAGCAGATTCAATCTTTTTAGTTTTGTAATTATCAAAGTTAGATAGCTCAAAAGAGTGAATCTACCTACCAGACCTTCAAGTGATAGTTTATTCCCTAAAATACATCTTAGTTCTCGAATTGTAGAAACTCTAATAGCATATATAGGCAATAATTTCCTTAAAACTTTTCTTAGTATGGTATTATCATCTATATTACTAGTAGCTCCTCTTATTGCATTAAAAACTTCTTTTATCCTTTCAACATATTGAGCAATATTCTCACCTTCTTCCATTCTCATATCATTAGATGTACCTCTGATACTTTCAGATTTGGCTCTTAGAATATTTGCATCTCCTTCATAGATAGTGGTTAGGGCATCCCACATTTTCTTTGCACTGTTAAGGCCTTTGATTTCATCAAATGCAGCATAACTTAGGGCAAACACAATCTCGAGCATTGCCTAGTTCTGTTCTTTCTTCTTCTTCATATCCTCAGTAGTAGGGGCAATAGAAAGATCAACATGCTCCACAAAAATGGTAGATTGTGTATGATCTCCAAGATCTCCAAGGTGCAGCTTCATCAAACTTTTTCATGCAAGAAAGTTATCTCTATTCAACTTGGATACTTCTCTTTTTGACATCTTGATCTTTGTGCTTCTAGTGCCTTCAAACTAGTCCTCTTAAGCAGATGGCTCTATTACCAATTGTTGAAACACTTTAGAATAACTGAGAGGGGGGGTGAATTAGTTATTCAAGGTCCAAATGCATAAATAAAACTTTTCACAACTTAGTGAACCCATAAAATATTATTCATCGTGCATGCATCCATAAGATTATGCAATCACTTAAAACTTGTAGGTTACTGTCAAATCAACTTGTGGAAATATAAAACATGAAACATAAAAAATTCATCAACACACTTAACACAATGATTAATGTGGAAATCCCATTTGGGAAAAACCACCAGTAACATGCTACTATTTTCACTCTTCTGAAGTGATGCCCTGTGAAAGGCCAATGCTATTAAAGGTTACAATACACATTATTAAATGTGACCCTGTTAAATGATTTCAATCACCCTATTAGGATTGAACCTTGTTAGAGGACTTTTGACTATTCACTTGGAATGTCACCCAGTTAAAGGATTTACAAATGACTATTAGGTCAACCTTAATCCAAAGGATTTACCCTAGATTGATATAATTGTTAGAGAGTAATCGTAAGGCTTTGATTTGATACAACTTAGAACTTCATTTGTAGACTACAGATCTATTTTTAATCCTCAATTCTACTTGGCCTTCATAAGTTATAGCTCTAATAGCTTGTTCACCCTTCAAGCATTCATACTCTTAAGCCTTCTTGCATAACATGCCATTGAAGACTCTTCTTTTATGTCACTAGATAAAGTAAAACCCTTGAATCCTTGTCTCCCTTAGGTTCTAGCACATGACAAATTTTCTTCATGACTAGCCATTCCTATAAATAGGGAATTAAGATCTTTTTGCCACATATTCTCCATTATCTAATTTAGGGTTTGGATGGATTAGGTAGGATACAATGTATCTACCCCATATCTCATATCTCTTCTAGAAACTTCTCCTAGAATCTACTTTGAATTTGCCTAAAAATGGCTTACCTTGAATTTTATGCCACCAGTTCATCAACCTTATCTTCCACTTGGTTCACATAATCCAAGAAAACAAACTTTTCAGCTTAGATCCATCAAATTCATGATCTTTTGAATAATCTAGTAGCTCAGTATTATCAAACTTCTTATGCTTAGCACATACTGTGTTACTTGGCATCCACAGTGAAATCACTTGGCATGAAATAAAGTTTACTAGTGCGCAGCATCAACTAAACTTTACTTGATATTCATTGTTCTACTTGGCATACACTAGAATGAACTTTTACTCGGCTCCAACTAATTTTCTACTTGGCTTACACTGACTTTTCTCGGCACCTACTATCCACTTAGTCAAGCTTGGCAGACAAACTTTGTGTAACTTGTTCTTCTAAACTTTCTTAGTGTAACCAACCTTTCTATCCTTAAGTAGACTATCAATACATTATGTCATCATTTGTTGAAAATATAGATAGAGTAACTGAGAGGTGGGGGGCAGGGGGGTGTGAATCAGTTACCACAAGGAGTTATATATGCTTCATCAAGATATTTCAATCTTGTATCTCAATGGAAGCCAGATGAAGTCTCATGAGACCTTGCATGCTAAAAAGTTATCCCTATTAGGCCTTGGAATTTCCCTCTTGTAAGACATCCTGATCTTTAGCTTAGATCCTTGCAATCCTTCCTGCAAGTACGAAAAGCTCTAATACCAATTTTTGGAATTATAGATGGAGTAACTAAGAGGGAGAGTGAATTAGTTACCAAAAAAAAAAATCCACAGATCCCTTAAATGTCTTATAAATTTAGTTATTGTTGTCACTCAATACATGCACAAAAAAATGTTGTAACTCAGTAGATGTATGTTAACTTATTACTGATCTTTAAGAATTCACAAAGATTTAACATGAATGCATAAAAGAAACAACATCAACACAAGAGACACCAGATTTAACATGGAAACCCAATATGGAAAAAACCACCAAGCAGTTAGCTATTGATTTTCACTCTTTTGAAGTGAGCCCTATTAGTAGCCAACCCTATTAAAGGTTACAAAACACACTATTAGGTGTGACCTTGTTAGAGGATTTGATCACCCTACTAGGAGTGGCCTTGCTGGAGGACTTTAGAATAATTCAATAGAACTGTTCACCTTATTAGAGGATTTACAAGAATGGTTGTTAAACCAACTATATTAAGAGATTTAGGAATCACTGCTATAATGATGAAAAAGTAACAATGAAGTGACCTGAATGAGATGCAACTAAACTTTACTGATATAGATCTCTATTTTGCTTCAGTAGATCCTCTCTAATTGAATACAACTTTCCAGCTCCTTAAGGATATTTGATCCTTCTTCAAAATTTTCTCACACTTTCCTTTTTACACAATCGACTCACTTGCATGCTCACTCATTCATCCATACTTTTGAATTCACAACTTGATCTTCTATTTATAAATTAAAAATTGTCAAGTCGGCTCATTTACAAGTTACATTTACCAATAATCATTACATTAGTCAGCTACAAACATTACATGAAACAATTAAACTTAATTTCCCAAAGCAATGAAACCCTTCATTAGTTGACCCTGCTCGGTAAACACTGCTCCAAAAATGATTTCTAGTGTTAACCAACTAAAGTTTGGTAAACTCCACAAATTCTACAAAATCCTTTGGAGACTGAGTGAACTCGATAGACACTAATTTTCTTTTGATAACCTTTTGATCTCAATAAAAACTAACTTCTATCACAGAAACCTTAGACACCCAAGTGAGCTCGGTAGAAACTATCTCCATAGTGTAATATTTAGGAACACTCAGTAGACTTTGTAATTCACTTTGCTAACCATCTAAGCTTGGTAGACTATGTCTGATAACTGATATGACATTTGTGTAACATCAAAGACAGCACACAATTGATCAATTGTATCCAAAAATCTCCCTCTTTGGCATTAATGCCAACACAACATGTCATAGCAGAATGAAATTTGAGAACAATTCTTTTTTGAAAAAATATTTCTCCCTCATAGATTTTATGCCACAAACTCCTCAAATACAGTAGTCTCCCTCTATGAAGGAATTACATAAATAGAAAACTTTTAATAAAAAAATTCAAATTTTAGAAAGATATGACAATATACTCTCCCTCTTTGATAGCACATGCTAAAGACAATACAAACCAAATGAGTAACAATGTACCTTAAGTACTAATTCATATGCAATGTTCCCATGATTATGCTACATCAACTGATAGTTCTTCAACTTGGTACTTGTTGATGCATCACTAAAACTTCATTTCAATGAGCTTCAGATAGGGGAATGACTGCTAAATTACCTCTTAGATACAAGAATGCATCCTTAGGTAGAGGTTTGGTGACTATGTCAGCAATTTGTTCTTTTGTATAGACATATTCCAATCCGATCTCCTTATCCTGCACCAATTCTCTTATAAAGTGATATTTTATTGCAATATGCTTGGTTTTGAAATGCATTACCAGATTCTTTGATATGTTTATTGCACTTGTATTGTCACAAAATATAACAACTAGTTCTTTAATTTCCACCTTCATGCCTTCCAATAACTTTTTGAACCAAACAATATTAGAATAGTTTACTACTACTACAACATACTCTGCTTCTGCTATAGATTGGGAGGTACAATTTTGCCTTTTACTTGTCCAAGAAACCAACCTCTTTCCACAAAAGAATGCTCCTCCACTTGTACTCTTCCTATCATCAATGTTTCCTACCCAATCTGCATCAGTAAACACTTTCAAATCCATATTTTCTCCAAATTTATACCATAACCCATAATCTTTAGTGCCTTTCAAGTATCTCATTTTCCTTTTGATTGCCATCATGTGACTTTCTCTTGGTTTTGCTGAAAATCTTACTACAATACCAACTGCAAGAGTAATATCTAGCCTTGTATGAACTACATGCTGCCACTTTCCAATCATTGATCTATATAATGCCTGATCTACCTCTTTTGATTCATCATCCTTGGTAAGCTTTAGACCAATGCACATAGGAGTTCCAACTGGTTTAAAATCCTCGATACCAAACTTTTTGAGTATCTCCTTGATGTATTTAGATTGAGTGATGTAGATACAATTCTTACTCTACTGAATTTGAAGACCAACAAAGAATTTAATCTCACCAAACATTGACATCTCAAATTCATTGTTCATTTATTCTGAAAGTTCTTTTCATAGATCATCATTTCCTACAAACAAAGTATCATCCACAAATATTTTTGCCAAAACAATCTTGTTATCTAGTCCTTCCTTGATATACAAGCTACTGTTATCATTATTTTTCTAAAAACCAATCTGAATGAGATAGTTATGCAATCTTTCATACCATGCTCTAGGGGCTTGTTTCAGGCCATACAATGCTTTGTGTAATTTGCAGACCATGTTCTTCTTGTTTGGATCAACAAAACCTTCAAACTATGCCATTGAGAAATGCAGATTTGACATCCATCTGGCAAACCTTAAATCTTTTGTATGCAGCATATGCAAGTAGGGTCCTGACACCTTCCAATCTTGCAACAGGAGAAAAATTCTCTCCATAGTCTATTCCTTCTTCTTGAGAGTATCGTTTACATACCAATCTAGCCTTGTTTTTTGATACCTTACCATCTTCATTCAACTTATTTCTAAATACCCACTTAGTTCCAATCACATTTTTATCTTTATACCTAGGTATAAGAGTCCATTTTTTATTCTTCTCTATTTTCTCTATCTCTTCATTCATAGCCTCAATCCAAATTTCATTTTCTAATGCATCTTTGACATTTCTAGGTTCAAAATTAGCAAGTAAACAAGTACCTTTTAGCTTAATTCTTGTCATAATACCTTTAGATTTGTCTCTAATATTCTAATCCAGTGCATGATGTCTCCTGACATACTTGGCTAATATAGGTTCCTTGCCTTTTGAATGAATTGCATTGTCATCCTCTTGCATTTCATCTTCAGGTTCTAGCTATTCTCGCTGATCTAACTATTGCTCAGGTCCTTCAGACTTGGTGGGCATTGGCTCGATAGCATCTAAATGTGACTTGAGTTTCTATAGCTCAATTTGAACTTCTTGTAACTTGGTGATTGAAGACTCAAGAGTGGAAGGTTTCTAGATGATAGATGTATCTAGCACTATATTAGGTTCAATGAAAAAAATTGTAATCTTCTAGTTCCTTTTTCTTTCTTCTTCAGTCCTTTTTGCAAACTCATCAACTTTCACATGTGCACTTTCTATGACTTTGTGAGTAGACAAATTTAAACATATATATGCCTTACTCTTGCAAGAATATCTCAAAAATATTCTTTCATCACCTTTCACATCAAATTTACCTTTTCTAGATTCTTTCAAAATATAACATTTGCTTCCAAATACTTTTAGGTAACTTACATTAGGTTTATAACCATACCATAACTCATAGGGGGTTTTGAATGAGTCATTGTTCAGTTGTACTCAGTTCAAGGTATGAACTACAGTGTTGATAGGTTCCTTCTAGTATTTGATAGAAATGTTCTTTTCAACCATTAAATTTCTTGCACAATCCATGATAGATCTGTTCCTTCTTTTAGCTATTCCATTTTTCTTAGGACTTCTAGGTGCTAATACCTATCTTTTGATTCCCCTTTCAATGGAAAAGTTATTGAACTCATGGGAGATGAATTCACCACCTCTATCTAACCTCAAGCATTTCAGTCTTTTCCCTATTTCCATTTCTACTCTGGCCAAATACCATATGAACTTTTCAAATGCTTCTAATTTCTCTCTCAAATACATGACAGCCATCAATCTAGAGTAATCATCAACAAAAACAATGAAGAACTTTTCTCCAGTATAGCTTTCAATTCCAATAGGTCCACACAAATCAGTATGCACAATTTCTAAAACTTCTTTAGACTAATAGTTCTTACTTTTAAAGCTAGTCTTTCCCATCTTACCAATATAAAAATTCTTGCATAGACCAACATCAGGTTTTTTTATACTAGGAATGCCTCTTACTTTCCTAAATTTTCTTATTTTCACAAGGTTATCAACATTCATGTGACACAACCTTCTATTCCATAACCAACATTCTTCAACTTGAGCAATAAAACTTGAACATTCACCAAGTTCAAGATAGAACAAGTTACCTTTTGTTTGTATGCCTGATCCAATTAGTTTTCCTTTGCCATCCAGTAGTCTTACTTTACCATTCATGAATTCCACTTTGAATCCATTATTGAGTAGTTGTTCCACACTCAAAAAATTTTGTTTTAGTCCTTCAACCTAATAGGCAATATCACATACAAGCTCTTTGGTTAGTGAGATTCTTCCTTTTCTTTTATGCAACAAAGTTTATTATTACCAAACCTCACACTACCACCATCATAGTCTTCAAAATGTTCAAACTTTTTTTTATCACTAGTCAAATGATGAGAGCAACCATTGTCTATGATCCATGTATCACTTTTTCTCACATGAGAGATAAGTGCCATTTCCTCATCATTATCAGATTCATCTTTCACAGCAATGTAAACAATTTCATCTTCACCATCATCAAAATCATTAGAATCCTTAGCCATGAAACATGCTTTCTTACCTTTGTCCTTGAATTATTTCAAATATTTCTTGCCATTGCATTTGTGACCCTTCTCCTCATCGTTATTTTGCTTGTTTGGGCACCTAGCAACAATATGTCTAATTTCCTCACATGAAAAATAGATTAGAGGAAACTTACCTTTTTATTTTCCTTTGCCTCTAGAATATTTCCTTGCTAGTAGCGCTTCAACCACCTCAAGATCACTATCAAAACTTTGTTCTAATTCTTCTTCACTTTTTGACTAAAAATCCTTTATCTTCTTTCTTTTTTCTTTGAGTGAAAGCTTGGCTTCAAATATTGATTCAATGTTCTTGGAAGCTGGAACATAGTTGTCATAGTTATCTAGCTCAAATATAGTCAATCTTCCTACTATGGCCTCTAAATTTATCTTATGATTTGCTTCACATCTTCTTTCTTGAATTGTAGAAACTCTAATTGCATAAATGGGAAGTAATGTTCTAAGAACTTTACTCACAACTATTTCCTCCTCAATGTCTCCTCCAGAAGCGTTGATTGCACTAACAACTACTTTGACTCTTTCAACATATTTAGCAATTTTTTCATCCTCTCTCATCCTCATTTTTAAATTGTCCTCTTAGACTGTCTAATTTGGCTCTTCTCACATTATCATTACTTCCATAGATATCTTTTAGCTTGTTCCACATTTCAAAGGTAGTTTTGCAGTCCTTGACATCATCAAATTCTTCATAGCTTAGGGTAGATGCAATGTCTATCATCATGGTGTTATGATTCTTCTTCTTAGAAATGCCATTAACAAATAGTATACCAGAAGGAGTTACATATGCTTCATCAAGATATTTCAATCTTATATCCCCAATGGAAGCCATATGGAGTCTCATGAGACCTTCCCATGATGAAAAGCTATCCCTATTAAGCCTTGGAATTTCCCTCTTGTAAAAAATCCTTATCTTTAGCTTAGATCCTTGAAATCCTTCCTGCAAGCTCCAAAAACTTTAATACCAATTTTTGGAAATATAGATGGAGTAACTAAGAGGGGATGTGAATTAGTTACCAAAAAAAAAAATCCATAGATCCCTTAAATGTCTTATAAACTTAGTTACTGTTGTCACTCAGTAGCCACATAGAAAAATGTTGTAACTCGGTAGATGTATAATAACCTATTATTGATCTTTAAGAATTCACAAAGATTTAATATTCATGCAACACAAGAGACACTAGATTTAACATGAAAATCCAATATGGGAAAAACCATCAAGTAACTAGCTACTAATTTTCACTCTTATGAAGTGAGCCCTATTAGGAGCCAACCCTATTAAAGGTTACAAAACACACTATTAGGTATGACCTTGTTAGAGGATTTGATCACCCTACAAGGAGTGGCCTTTTTGGAGGACTTTAGAATAATTTAATAGAACTGTCCACCTTGTTAGAGGATTTACAAGAATGGTTGTTAAACCAACTGTATTAAGAGATTTAGGAATCACTGCTACAATGATGAAAAAGTAATAATGAAGTGACTTGAATGAGATGCAACTAAACTTTGTTGATATAGATCTCTATTTTGATTCACTAGATCCTCTCTGATCGAATATAACTTTGTAATAACTCAAGGATATTTGATCCTTCTTAAAAATTAGCTCACACTTTCCTCTTCACACAATCAACTCACTTGCATGCTCACTCATTCATCCATACTTTTGAATTCACAACTTGACCTTTTATTTATACATTACAAATTTCCAAGTCGGCTCATTTACAAGTTACATTTACCAATAATCATTACATCAGTTGGCTATAAACATTATATGTAACATTTAAACTTAATTTTGCAAAATAATGAAATCCTTCATTAGTCAACCCTGCTCGATAAACATTACTCCAGAAATGATTTCTACTGTTAACCAACTAAAGATCAATAAAGACTACAAATTCCACAAAATCCTTTGGAGACCGAGTGAACTCGATAGTCACTAATTTTCTTTCGATAACCTTGTGAGCTCAATAGAAACTAACTTCTGTCATAGAAACCTTTGAGACCCAAGTGAGCTTGGTAGAAACTATCTCCATAGTGTAATATTCAAGAACGCTTGGTAGACTTTGTAATTCACTTTTCTAACCATCTAGCCATCTAAGCTCAGTAAACTCTATCTGATAACTAATATGACATTTGTGTAACATCAAAAACAACACACAATTGATCAATTTATCCAACAATCATTGTCTTAATTGATTCTTGTACTTCATTACATAATCATAACTTAATGTTTCCTCTAGGTTTTATTGTTACATATTTTGATCAAATCCTCTTCATTAATCAAATAAGTGATAGTACTTAAATCTTATAAGCAATTGTCTTACTAGCAAATAGTAGGTTTGACATTAGCAACAAAACAATGATTGAAATACATAGTCATCTTCAACAGTCTCCCTTTTTCAATCTTGTTTCAACAATCTCCTTTAATAATGATATTTTTGATTTGATCTCAACAAAAGAAAGACAGGTATGTAAAGGTTATTCACAATAAGAAGGTATTGATTATGAGGAAACATTTTCACATATTGCTAGAATAGAAGAAGTTAGAATATTTTTGACATATGCAACTAAAAATAAATCCAAAGTATATCAAATCAATGTCAAATCAAGATTTTTGAATGGAGAAGTTGATGAAGAAATCCACATTGACCAACCTGAAGGTGTTCCTTTGACTGAGGAAGGAGATATGGTTTGTAAGTTGAAGAAAGTATTGTATAGATTGAAACAAGCATGTAGAGCATGGTATGGGAGATTGGATAAGTATTTGGAAAATTTGGAATTTTCTAAAGGTATTGCTAACAATCATTTGTATTTGAAGGAAACTGAAAATGGCTTACTAATTATTGAAGTGTTTTTGGATGATATAATCTTTGGAGGTGATGATGAAGCAAGTGGAGTATTTGCAACACAAATGAAGAAGGAAGTTGAGATGAGCATGATTGGTGCAATGAAATATTTCTTTGAATTATAGATTGTGTAGAAAAATGATGGTATTTTTAAAAGATTTGTTGAAAAGATTTGTTTTAGAGGTTTGTGACCTAGTTAAAATACCTATGGTAACTAGTCACAAGTTATCTAGAAAATATGGAACACCTACCATTATACAAAATATGTATAGGTCTATGATTGGAGGATTGCAATATCTAACACACACTAGACTAGATATAGATAATGTAGTTGGTATTGTTGCAATATTTCAAGTTGATCCTATAGAATCACATTATGCAACAATAAAAACAAAACTCAGATATTTGAAGGGTACACTTTACTTTAAATTATGGTATTATAGATGAAATGAATTTAGCTTATGTGCATACATTGATGTGGATTGTACAGGTAGTGTGGATGACAGAATAAGTAAAAGTGATGGAGCATTCTTCTTAGGAGGGAGATTTGTTTCTTGGATAAGAAAGAAATAAGATTGTATTTCATAGAGCACAATAGAGTATGTAGTAGTAGAAAATAATTGTAATCAAATCATTTGGATGAAAAGTTGAATGATATTAGAATTGATTTTATAGAGCCTATTATCATACATTATGATTTAAAAAGTACAATGAGGATGTCTAAGAATCATGTTTTACAATCAAAGACAAAGAATATATCTATTAAGTATCATGTTTTGAGAGATAATGTTGTAGAGAAGGAGATCATATTTGAGTATATCCATATAAAGGAGCATATAGTAGACATGTTTACAAAGACTTTTCTGAAGGACAATTTTGAGTACTTGAAAGGTATGCTTTAGGTTATGCCCTTGCCTACTTTTGAGTAGTTGATGTAGATATTGGATCAATGTAGTGATAGTAGAGCACTATTCTTTATCTTGACTAAATGATTCATGCTTCTTCTATGGTGGATTATCTATGTTTGAGTTGTGTCATGAAGGACTCTTGGTAACTGGGATTTAATAGTGCCTTTAGACACTTTATCTCATTGCATATCTTATGTATTTGTATTTACATAATTATGATTTTTTCATTGATGTTAATAGGGGAGAGTAACACATGAAAATCATCCTTTTCATATATATATTTAGGAAAATAGCAAATATCTTATGGGGAGAGTAATACATGAAATATATTGATTTCAATGGGGGGGGTTGATGTTCCTATGAGAGGTTTATTTGATTGATGAAAATGATTTGAAAAGGTGATTACAAATCAATGGACATTCATGTAAAGCATGAATGGGGGAGAAGATGCAACAGAGATATTTGGTATTCATGGAACTTAGATATTTTTTATATATGTTGTCATCAATACCAAAAGGGGAGATTCTTAGCATGAATATTTTTGGTATGGGAGAGTATCCTAGAATTGTTGGAGAGTTGGTATAGTGATCATATGTTGCATTCATGGTATTTTTTCCATTGATGTCAGTATACATGTTATTATGTGAGATTATTAGAGCAATAGATAGAGATTGAGGTTGCATAGTTTGAGGATTGAAGTTGAGGTGATGCACACTCAATTGGATGTTCTATAGAGTGTCTACCTAATATGTCTAAGCACAAATGTGGAAATATGGAGACAATAGACAATTATTCCATATTTATTAAGGAAAACATTTACACAAAGTTCATGTACAATAGTTACTAATGTTTTGATTATATCTCTGAACGAAGATAGAATCTGGTTAAGTGAGGTTGTATAGAGGTAGAAGACAAGTTGAAGTTGACATGGTTAAGCTATTAAAGCTAGAGGTTACACATGTGAAGAGTTATGAAGACTGAAAGTCGATGGTTTAGTTGTAATTGTGAAAAGATGTAATATTGTAATGTAACATGTAAATGTAATATCTTAAGGTGGTACTGTATTCTTATTATAAATTAACAAAGCCCTAGGGCAAAATTAATAACTTACTCTTGTACTTAATATAGAGAAAAGATTATTTCCTTGTGGGAGAGTGTGATCATGTGGTTATGAAAAAATTATGTTTAATCTGAGTATGTGAACTTATGTGTGAGATTCGATGAACCTAATATTGAATATATTTTAATAAGAAGAAGTATTCAGTATAGTTATGGCATGGTGAGCTAACAAAGAGACTGTATTTGGACAAGAATTTTTTGTGGATAGTTTTTTACTTGTATTATTCTATGAAGGATAATATTTATGTAGGAGAAGCTTGGGCCTTGGAGAAATCTTGCATCAACCAATAACATTTCTTTACCAGTCTATTGTTTGTAAAGTAGCATTGTTGGTGGAATTGTATTTTCTATATTTTGCCTGCCTATTGTAGGAGATGTAACTAATTATCCTCAATGATTCAAAGGCTAAAATTTCAAGGACTGAAGAGGTTATATAGTACTATCTATGGTTAAATTAGAAAATCCTAATTCATCATGAGTTGGGTCATATGGACATTTTTCTAACGCATCAATTTTCTACCAGTTTGTACGTCAATTTTTTGCACCTGAATTTAGTAATGCATGCACACTTATCCTTAATGAATTAGCCTTTGTGCACATAATAGCTTGTAGAGGAAACAAATTAATACCTTCCATTAAGATAAAAGGCTTTCATTCAATTACAAATATGAGATATCGATGTTTTCCTTAGACATCAATTTTTGGGCAGTTTTCATGAAATGTGTGCATTTTTTCATCTTTCACAGTTTTGTATGATGAAATGGGAGCTTGTTAAGATAGGTAAATGTTCTTGGTTCATGTTTGGACTTAAATCTGAATTTTTAATAAGTTCTATCTATATTTACTATGGTTTTTCTTTACTCTTCCAAGGAGGACCTATAATGTAATTAAAATGCCTAAATAGCTAACTTTTGGCCTAGCTGGCTATATAAGGAATTTGGATTGATGTAGGAAATCATTATAAGATTAGGATATTATGGTGGATCATGATAATATCCTAGAGGATAAGGAAATATGAAACCTTGAACTTTATTTCATAATTCTTTGTATGTGGTCATAACCCAGAAGGCCTCACAACCAGGCATGTTTCGATCTCTGTTATGAAAGTTAATTGATTATATCATATGGTTGCATGGAATATGCTCTCAAGTTCTCTATTGTTTATTTAATTTATATGTTTCTTATGTGCATAACTCTAAGTAGGGGACATTTGTAGGTTTAAATTAGAATCATTCATCTTGAATCTACCTATCCTTGTGTCAGGTGGTATCAGAGTACTGTTCTTTCTTGTGGATTGGATCATGGAGA
This sequence comes from Cupressus sempervirens, assembly GCA_028749045.1. NCBI lineage: Eukaryota > Viridiplantae > Streptophyta > Pinopsida > Cupressales > Cupressaceae > Cupressus > Cupressus sempervirens. The sequence goes on along the minus strand of CM053784.1, from coordinate 185,302,035 downwards.
ACCTTATTAGATTGGTTGTAGGGTGGTAGATCTAAAATATAACCCATAACTTGTAGAAGGTTATGATCTTACAAAAACTATTGTCAAGATGGTTCATGGTAGAGGAAATGTTGATAATGTTATAATGGACATGTTGAGATAGATTTCAACTAGACTTGAAGTTGTAGTGACAATGCAAAGAAGAGGTGTACATCTTGAAGATGTTAGTGATGAAGAAGAGGTGGCACCTAATCCTGAACCTATACCTAAAGCTGAACAAGATGAGGAAAGACATTTGAGAGTTTTCCCTAAAGCTAATTCATGACCTACTATTGAAGTTTTTCACAATGATGGTATAATTGAGACTAATGCATTGTTGGATCACATCACTAAGATGGAAAAATATTTTGAGTATGAAGGTACTTCTAATAATAAGAAGGTTAAGATTATAGTCACAAAGTTGAAAGGTCATGCATCTCTTTCATGGGATCATTCACAAACTAACAGACAAAAGAAAGGAAAAGAAAAGATACAAACATGGATGAAGATCCTTGGAAAGATGAAGAAGTTTCTCCCAATAGACTACCAGGTTAGTTTGTTGAGAAAATTAAAAAAATTGAGGCAAATGGACATGAGTGTGAAGGAATATACTGAATAATTCTACAAGTTGGATATCATGTCTAGACATGTTGATGATGAAGTTGAGAAAGTAGCTAGATACCTAAATGGTCTGAGAGTATCAATTCAAGATGAGATCAGATATGTTAAGATGGATAGCATGGAAGAGGCATATTAATTTTCTTTGAAAGCTAAAGAAAGATTGTCAAAGATACATGATCAAAGGTAGTGAGGAAGAGATGGAATATTTTAAAGAAGAACAGGTAAAACCTATGAAGAAAGTAGCAGACTTGATGATACAATGCAAGATAAAGGATGGAAAGATGAAAAGATGAACCTACTAAAAGAGACAATTACTCTAGAGGTAGCTATAATGGTTACTCTAGGAATAATAATAGTGGAAAAAGAGGAGAGATCTTAGTTTAAAATTACTTGTTACAAATGTGGTGAAGAAGGACATAAGGCCTTTGAATGTACTAACTCTGGAAACAAGATTGGAGGTAACAACAGAAATACTTTAGCTTGTGAAGAAGTTGCTGAAACACATAATGAACTTGAAAATGGTGAGAACTTGATGTTAGAAAGGATCTTATTGAATGAATAATTTGATAAGGAACCTATTTTTACAAGGATTTTATTCAAAACTAGATGTAAGATCACTGGAAAATGTCACAAAGTAATCATTGATAGTGAAAGTTTAGATAATTTGGCATCTGAAGAGTTGGTTAACAAATTAAAGTTGTAGAGATTGAGACATCCTAGGCCTTACCATGTTTCTTGGATCCAAAAGCAGAATAACTTACTTGTAAGTGAACAATGCCTTATCAAATTTAAAATTGGGAATTATCATGATGAATTCTTGTGTGATATTATGCCTATGGATTGTTGTCATATTCTTTTGGGTAGACCTTGGCAATATGGTAGAAAAGCTTTACATGATGGTAGATTGAATAAATATATTATTTGGGTTGAAGGAAAGAAAAAAATATTGTTACCTTTGGTGGAAAAATTTGATGAAAGTGTTTGGTAAAGGGTAAAAAGTTTGCAAAGGAAATGAAAGAATAGAATGGTTGTTATGCTTTGATTCCTAGAAAGACTGAGAAACAAGATTAATTGGAGCATGCATCTGAGATTGAACTTTTATTGATTGAATTTCATGACATCTTTTTTGATAATGTACCTAATGGTTTGCCTCCTATGAGAAGTATAAGCCATTGCAAGGATTTGATACTTGGAGCTAGTTTTCATAATAAAGCACCACATAGATTGACACCTAATGAGAAGATTGAGTTGAATAGACAAGTCCAAGAATTGTTGGACTGATGTCTAATCAAAGAAAGTTTGAATCCTTGTGTAGTACCTATTATGTTAACACCTAAGAAGAATGGAGAATGGAGAATGTGCACTGATTCCATAGCTATAAACAAGAAAATAGTGAAGTACAAATTTCCATTGCCTAGGATGGATGACATAATGGATAGTTTGAGTGGAGCAAATTATTTTACAAAGATTGATTTGAAAAGTGGGTATCATCATATTAGAATCAAAGAAGAAGATGAATGGAAAACTACTTTTAAGACTAACGAAGGATTATATGAATGGTTGGTTATGCCCTTTGGTTTGACTAATGCACCTTGTATTTTCATGAGGGTGATGAATGGAGTTTTGAAGCAATTTTTGAGTAAATTTTTTATTGTGTATCTTGATGACATTTTAATATTCAATAAGAGTAAGGAATAACATCTTGAGCATATCAAGAAAGTATTGCAAAAACTAAAGGAAGAAAAGTTGCTAATTAATTGTATACCTCAATTTTGTAATTTTAGAAAATGGATTGAAGATGGACCCTGAAAAGGTGAGAGTTATTCTTGATTGGCCTACACCAGAGAATGTTGGAGAGGTAAGATCATTTCATGGATTGGCAAATTTTTACAAAAAGTTTATCAAAAAAACTAGTTCTATTTGTAATGCTATGGCTAAAACTATGAGAGGAGTTCAAAAGGATTTCAAATGGACACATGGAGCACAAAGAAGTTTTGAAACATTGAAAGAAAATATTGTAGAATTTCCTACACTTGCTTTGCATAATTTTAGTAAAAAAAAATAAAGTTGAATTTGATGCTAGTGGAAGTGCAATTAGAGTTGTTTTGAGTCAAGAAGGAAGACCTATAGCTTGCTTTAGTGGAAATTTGAATAATGCTAGGATGAAATATTCAGTTTATGATTAGGAATTCTATGCTATTGTTCAAGATTTGAAGAAATGGAGACATTATTTGATGCCTAACATTTTTTTGTTATATACTGACCATAAAGCTCTACAGTATTTGGGAAGTTAGCATCAATTGAATCAAAGACATATGAAGTGGGTTCAATTTTTGTAGATTTTTCCCTTTTCACTGAAGAATAAAAGTGGATAGTTGAATAAAATTGTTGATGCCTTGAGTTGAAGAAGAAATTTGATGATAGAGATGAGAGTAGAGATACTTGGTTTTGATGATTTGAAGCATTTATATGAGACTAGTTTTGATTTTGTAGAACCTTGGAAAGCTTGTAAAGAACAAACTGTGAGTGATAAATATGCTGATTATTTCATTCAAGAAGACATGTTGTTTAAAGCAATTTAGTTATGCATACCTAGAGGATCTATGATAGAAAATATAATGAAGAAGAAACATAGTGGTAGACTTATTGGACATTTTGGGATTAATAAGACAATGAAACTAATTTCAAAGAGATACTTTTAGCCACAAATTTATAAGGATGTGTAGAGAATGGTAAGAAGTTGCAGAATTTGTCAAACAACAAAAGGAACTAGTTAAAATTTTGGATTGTACTCACCTTTTCTTTTACTTGATAAGCCTTGGGAAGATATCAGTATAGACTTTGTTCTTGGATTACCTAGAACTCATAGGGGTAATGATTCTATCTTTATTGTGGTCGATGGATTTTCAAAGATGGTTCATTTCATACCTTGCAAGAAAACATCTAATGCATTACATCTAGCTAAATTATTCTTCAAGGAAGTGGTAAGATTGCATGGTTTGCCTACATCTTTTGTTTTAGATAGAGATACTAAGTTTAATGGTTATTTTTAGAAGATACTTTGGAAGAAGTTGAATATAGAGTTGAATTTTACTTGTGCATTTCACCCTAAGATAGATGGACAAAATGAAGTTATGAACAAAAGTTTGGGTAACTTGTTGAGATGTTTGGTTGGGAATAAGCCTTCTAATTGTGATTTGGTTTTGGCACAAGTAGAGTTTACATATAATAATTCTATGAATGGAAGTACTAAGAAAACATCATTTGAGATTGTTACTAGATTTCATCCTAAGGGAACAGAAAAATTGAGAGACTTGAGCATGGAAACAAATAGGAGTGTTGAGGTTGAAGAATTTTCATATTTTATGAAGAATCTACATCAAGAAGTCAAAGCTAACTCGAATAATAGTAATTTAGTATATAAGGAGTGAATAGATTAGAAAAGATGACATAAATATTTTGAAGTGGAGATGAAGTAATGGTGGAACCTACAACAAGCTAAAAATGAAGAAGTTTGGGCCTTGTAAAATTCTAAAGAAGTTTGAAAGTGTTAATGCTTTTGAGATTGAATTACCAAAGGACATGGATATTTCACCTATATTCAATATTATAGACATATATGGGTACCATGAATAAGATCATGAAGTAGCTGATAAACTAGATTATCCTAAGAAGAAAACTAATGGCATTTAATGAGTTTTGGATACTAGGATACATAAGTACACTAGAGGAAAAGATTATTTGGAGTACCCAGTTCAATGAAAATACAAGCCAATTGAATATAGTTCTTGGATTGCACAAGTTGAGTTGGATCTTTATGATTCTAGTCAAAATATGAGTAGTGCCTGATGTAGAAATTAGTTCTTTATTAACCCTAAGCATCTAATGTAGGAGCACCTTGGGTCTTGGAGAAATCTTGCATCAACCAAAAACATTTCTTTACTAGTCTGTTGTTTGTAAAGTAGCATTGTTGTTGGAGATGTATTTTTCTATTCTGCTTGCCTATTGTGGGAGACATAACTAATTATCCTTAATGATTTAGAGGTTGGAAATTTTAGGGATTTAAGAGGGCCTAGAGTAATATCTATCATTAAAGAATAAATTCAAAATTCATCATTATTTGGGACATAAGGCCATTTTTCTAATGCATCAATTTTTAGCCAGTTTCTGTATCAAAATTTTTCACTTGAGTTTTGTGATGCATGCACACTTATCCTTAATGAATCATCCTTTTTGTACTCAAGGGCTTATAGAGTACCTAAAATTAATACCTTTAGTTAAGAGAGAAATTTCTAATTTAATTGGAGTCATGAGATATCATTATTTTCCTTGGACATCAATTTTCAGGTAGTTTTTGTAAAATGTGTAGATTTTTTCATCTTGCAAAATTTCATATGATGAAATGGGATCTTGTTAAGATAGGGACATTCTATTGGATCATTTTTGGACCTAAATATTACTTTTCATTAAGTTTTATCCATATTTGTTATGGTTTTTGTTTACTCTTCCAAGGAGGACCGATAAAGTAATTAAATGCCTAACTAGCTATATAAGAAGCTTGATTGATGTAAGAAATCATTATGAGATTAGGAGATTATGGTAGATCATGATAAGGCCCTAGAGAAGAATGAAAGACATGAGCTTGGACTTGATTTCATAATTCTTTGTATATGGTCATAACCCATAAGGCTCACAACCAGGCATGTGTGGATCTCTATTATGTTAATTGATTATATCATATGGTTGCATGGAATCTGCTCTCAAGTTCTCTATTTTTTATTTAGTCTATATATTGCTTCTATGTGTAACTCTTAGCAAGGTATTTTTGTAGGTTTAAGTCAAACTCATTCCTCTTAAATTTTCTCATCCCTACATCAAATATTAAGGCTAGTTGGACTAAATCTATTTGGATAGTGGGTCCTTCTTGTTAGAAATAGGAAATATTGAGAGGGGAGTGAATTAGTATTTTACAAACTTTAGCCCAAAATTGGCTATTATTAATAATCTTATAACTTGCATATGAAATTAAACTAACTATGTTGAAAAGTAAACATAAATAGGCAATAAAAGAACTCGTAACACCATTTTTTTTTAAACTAGGAAGACCCTAGCCAAGGGAAAACCCTAATAGGGATGACACCCAACAAAATGTTCCACTAATCAAAAGTATTTGGTTAAAGATACTCACCCTGTTAGGAGTTTTTTATATTTGTATAGTGTCTCAATCCTTGTTAGAAGACTGAACCCTCTTAGAAGTTTTAATACAAATATAAAATGTATGCAAGTTGATCCCACTACCTAGACATGAAATATATAATATAGTTCCTTGATACAAAGAGATAGATACAAAAACCTCTTTCACATTGTTGTTGATATCTTCAATATTTGATATTGCCTTTGCTTCTCAACACATAACTTTATCTCAATTCCATTCCTCTAATCATACATTAGAATTTTCATATCATATATCAAACATTTACCACTATAAACTTCACATTCCTAATCTTTCCTTTATACCTTTACAAATACAATATTACTACCTAGACAGATTTCATGCATTACAACATTTTGCAAAATAAAATACTAACTTTTGTTGACTTAGAGTTAACATCTAGGATGTCATCCCTAATTATTTAAGTAATTATTTTGTAAAAGAAAAAATTCCTTAACCCAAAATATGCATTTCTATGTTATGCTTTGTTCTGCTTGTATAGTGATGTAACTAATAATCTTCTCATAACCTCATTAGTACTAACCTGCAAACTTGCATATGTCATCATCATACTCTGTACTATCATTTCCTAAGTGTGCACTTGCCAATATTACTTGTGTGAAGTGCATTGATTAGGGCTCTATATGTTCTACCATTTCAAATGAGTGATACTTAGATAATTTTCTAAGTATAAAATTCATAACTTATTCCTCAAGTACTGCCTTCTTCATACTGAAGATATGTTTCAATAAGTGACAACATCCAATGTTTAACTTATCCAAATTTCCAAAAACTCCCCCTTTGGCATTGATGCCAACTTATGGGAAAATTGGCTAAGTCCCAAAAAATTTTAGTTACAAAACTTCACAAAATTGGCCTAGTCAAAATTTACAAAAATTTAAAACTTGTGGATCATTACATTTTATCCATATTTCCTTATATCTCCTAATCACATTGTTTAACTCTTTCTTTGACTAATCTCTCTGTCATACATCTATATAATATGCAATCTATTTTCTTTATCTTTTTCTCCCATTATCTTTATCCTTCTATGTACCTACATCTATACAATTTTCCTTATCTTTCTCTCCACCTTTGACATTAATGGAAAGTGTGCCAAAACTTATGTGTGGATCAAATTTGTATTACCTTTTCTTCATGCCAAATTTGAGACTCTAGCTATACAATCTATAAATCTTGTCTTTCTGCTAGGTGTCATTTATTGCCTCTAATATGTTAAGTAATGCACATAGGCCATAGGATGCCACCTCACTATGTTCAAATATATATACAACAATTTCTCATATAATGTCTTGGTTACAAGACATTCTTCAAGCTTCTTTTGCATATTATTGATCTTCGGTGTTAGGTGCTCTCTTAGCAAAGAGAACCTCTTTATCACTCTCTCTCTCCTCAATTCAATGATTCTAATGTCATCATGAACTTATGCAATTTATGCCTCAAGATCCTCAATGATTGTGTTTGGTTGTTGCATTCAAGTTTTCAAAACTTGTATCTCATTCTATTTGGTATTGAACTTGTCATTTATTTTCGTAATGTTATTAAATGAAAAATACATTGTCCATACAATTTATTTCCTTACTCTAGACATCTTCTCAGCTCCTTGATGCAAATATCAAGGTGTCTACAAATCATTCCTCACACTTGTACACACAACATCAAATAATTATGCATCATGCTTTATCTGCACTTGACTAGATGTTAACTCTGCTAATTAAGTAAGTTCATTATCAAATATGCTTATCAGCATGACTTCTCTCTCTTAGGGATCATTGTTTGTTATCATAATAGATACAACTTCTTTCAACTTGTCTAATAGTTCACTTAAGGTTCTGTCTAAACTCTTTAACTTCTTATTTCTCTCAATGAACTTACTTAAGGATGGTATCAAACCTTCTTGATCATCATCATCAGATAAATTTTCCAGAGTTGTTACTAAAGATATCTTACCTCTCTCAGGTGTCTTTTCTTTTTCTTCTTCTTCTTTCTTCTTTCTTCTTTTCTTCTTCCTTTCTTTTCTCTTCTTCTTTCTACCTTTTCTTCTATTCTTCCTCTATTTTCTTTTGTTATTCCTTCACTTTCTTTCGATTCTTTTCTTCCTTAAGGTTCTTTCTAAACTATTTAACTTCTTATTTCTCTAAATGAACTTACTTAAGGATGGTATCAAACCTTCTTCATCATCATCATCAGATAAATTTTCCAGAGTTGTTACTAAAGATATCTTACCTCTCTCAGGTGTCTTTTCTTTTTTTTCCTTCTTTCTTCTTTCTTCTTTTCTTCTTCCTTTCTTTTCTCTTCTTCTACCTACCTTTTCTTCTATTCCTCCTCTATTTTCTTTTGTTATTCCTCCTTTTTCTTTCTATCCTCTTCTTCTTCTTTCTTCTTTCTTCTTTTCTTCTTCCTTTCTTTTCTCTTCTTCTTCCTACCATTTCTTCTATTCTTCCTCTATTTTCTTTTGTTATTCCTCCTTTTTCTTTATATCCTTTTCTTTTTATCTTCTTCTTTCTTATTCTTTTGATCATCCTCTTCAAATTTCTTCTTCTTCTCTGCATCTAACTTTTCTTCCTCTTATTTTCTCTTCTTATCTTTTACTTATTTCTTCTTCTTATCTTCCTCTTCTTTTCTCTTTTTCTCTTCTACTTCTATTTTCTTTTTATTTTCATCTTTTAGCTCCCTCTTTTGTTCTTTCTTCTTCTTTTTGTCTTTTGCCTCTTTCATTTTTTGTTCTTCTTCTTCCTCTCCATTCTCATAGCTAGTATAGCTCACCAAATTGATAACATTAATGCCATAATCTCTAAATGGATCCTTTTTAGTGTCTAAAGTGACCATTGTACTATCCATTTGCATGGTATCATAACCAATAGAGACTTTTAGAGTTGATTCTGACATTTTTGTTGTTGTTGTTTCTACTCTTTGTTCTTGGCTTGAACTGGAGGTCATAAATTTTACAATTATTATCTCAGTCTCTTTGTTCACCTATTCATAATCACCACCCATTAACAAAATTTATCTTCTTTTCTTTCTTAGAAAGGTTTCAATACCCTTCATTATTCTCTCCATGTCATCATTACTTTTCAACTTACACAGTTTTATGATCTAATTCTATCTTATTCCTCTATCATCATCTATTACTCTCATGTTTCTGTTAAATAATTTATTTTATAGATATTTTTGTATATCCTTCTATATATCTTCAAATATTTTATTTGATAATATCATGTGCCTAGCTACAACATTTTCTAATTGCAATCTATCCATATTACTATACAAATTGTAGAACTTGTTCAACTATGCAAAACTATTATTATCAATGATTTGAATCTTCAAATTTTTGACTAAAGGTTTTCATAGTTTCTTACCCAAAGATTTTTTTATTTCTACTTCAACTTTTTCAACTAGCTTTTCCTCTATTTCCTCTTATTCCTCTTCATTTTATTCATTTGATTCCACTCTTTGAAGTGTTAGTCTTCTTTTTTCTTGTCTACTAGACATCTATTTGGTTCTTTTCTATGGGGTGAATCAATAGGTTCTTTCTTTTTTCCTCTATTGTTCTAGTGGACCTCCTGGTTCTAGGATGGGTTATAGTTTGCACTCTTGTTATTCTCATTTCCTCTTCACTCCTTTTGTACTAGCAATATAAGAGTAAGTTGTACCAAGATTGGTTAAGTGAAAATATTCTTCAACAACTCAAATCCATGGTTAGCTTTCTCATTCCAAGAAAACTTAGTCTTCATTCCTCCTTTTATAGTATCAATCATAAGAGCACAAAAATCATTGAACTTCTTAATTAACTTCCTATAAAATTGGGCTGAATCATGAAAGCTTCTTAACTCTATTGTAGTACTTTTGGTAGGCCAATAGAGAATGGATTTCACTTTTCTTGGATCCATCTTAAGATTGGCTTGGGATAACACAAACCTAAGGTATACCATCTCTATCTTCATGAAATTACACTTCTCCAAGTTTATCATCAGTTTCCCATCATGTAACTTCTTGAAAATAACTTGTAGATGACTAAGATAATCCTTTTTAGTTTTGCTAAAAATGAGTATATCATCTAGATATTATACCACAAATTAGCCTATGTAGTCTTTTAGGACTTCATTCATATGTTGCATGAATGTACATGGGGCATTTGATAGCCCAAATGAAATTACAATACATTCATATAGACCTTTTATGGTTTTTAAAGTTTTCATCCATTCATCTCCCTCATTGATCATAATTTGGTTGTATCCACTCTTTAGGTCAATCTTAGTAAACTATTCGGCTTCACCTAGAAAGTCCATTAGGTCTTCTATCCTAGGAATAGGGAACATATACCTAATGGTTATCTTGTTTATAGCTCTTGAGTTAGTACATAGCCTCCAACTTCCTCCCTTTTTGGGTGCTAAGATACTGGGAACAACACAAGGGCTAATTCTTTTCCTAATGAGTCCCCGGCTTATGAGTTTTTGTATTTGTTTGGATATTTCCTCATTTTGTTGAGGGGTAATCTTATAGGTTTCCTTGTTAGGAAGGGTAGCTCCTAGAATAAAATAAATTTGATGACTAAAAGCTTTCTTAGGGGGTATAATTGATGGTTGTCCATCACTTACTATGCCTTCATACCTTTGTAGCAACTCCTACACTTCCTTTTGCAATTCTACCTTCTTACCTACCTTGTTTGTACTTTCTTCTTTTGGCTTCAATAAAAGTGCAAATTCTACTCTATCACCTTCCTCTAAGGTTTCCATGAACTCCTTTTTATTGACCATAAGAACATTAGGACCTAATAACTTCATCTATCCATCCTCTAGCAATGAGTGTATCTTTAAAATCACATTGTCCTTCTTGAAAGAATAAGATTTATTTACTCTATTATGAATGGCATGTATATCAAATTTCCATGGCCTACCAAGTATTAGGTGACATGCATCCATAGGTAATACATCACACAACACTTTGTCTTTGTACTTCCCAATGGAAAATTCTTCCCATGCTTGTTCATTGACTAGGAAATGTTGTCATTTGTTTAGCCAAGTGACCTTGTATGGGTTGCTATGGGGTATCCTTTTCAACTTCAACTTGTTGAATTCATCCTCAGACACTGTGTTGTCAGTAGACCTTGATTTTATAATGACTATAAAATTTACCCATCATTTTGCATTTCACTCTAAATAATGACCTTCTTTTACTAGGCTCCTCTTTCACTGGCTCCTTGATTAATGTCCTCCTCATCATCAAGTTCTCTCCTTCTAACTTTAGGGGTATCTCAAGATTTTTATCTCCACCATTAGCCTCTTTTCAAACATATTTTACTTTCTTATCACATTCATGTGAAGTAGAGCCTTTCTCTAGATATTTGTATGCAGGGTGTCCCATTTGGTTGTAGTGGTAACACTTCATAGTTGCAAAGTAAGAACCTCTACATTGACCAATATTTTTTCCTCTCCAACTACTATTTTTAGTTCCTTCCTTATTAGGATTTCCTCTATTTGAACTTCCTTCTTACTACTTAGTAAGTTTTATCTCTTCTTGAGCCTTAGTCTCAAAACTTGTACAACCATATCCACCTCTATGTCCTCTATTGTCTCTTCCTTTACCTCTACCTTTGGTAGTTCTTGAATCTTTATTTTTCCTTAGCTTCTCTTTTACCTTTATTTATTTTTGGTGGCATTTTTAAATTGTATCATGAGTCAAAAGATGCATCTCATCTTGTATAGTCAACTTGAGACCATTAAGGTACCTTGCTACTTTTACTTTCTCATCTTTTGTAACTCTTGACCTTATGCATAATTTTTGAAACTCCTCGGTATAAGAGTTCACATCCAAGTCCTTCTATCTTAGACTATGTCTCCTTTTATGTAACTATATTTCATAATCCTCATTTGCATAAGCATCTCTGATCTTTGAAACCATAGCCTTTCATGTGATAATGGGCTTCTTTCCTTCCTTCTCTCTCGCATCTTGGATAAACTTCCACCAAGTGAGTGAAAACTCTCTTAATCTAGCCTTAGAAACTTTAAACTTCTAAGATTTAATCATGCCATCACATTCAAAATGATTTTCTAAACCTTCTATCCAATCTAGAACTACCTCAGGTTCCATCTTACCACTAAATATTAGAATGCCTTCTAGAGCCTTGCTACTTAAGGCCCTCAATGCTTTAAGGAATGGCTCTTCTAAGTATAGGATTTTGTTTATGGACCTCATCCTCAATTGAAACCTCCTTATTTTTGTCTTCTTTAGTTTTTCCTTAAATCTTACCCTGAATTCTTCAATCTTCTCATCCACTCTTTGCTCCAATTGAGCTAGCCAAGCTTTGAGAAATATATTCTCCTCTTATTGCTCATCTACCTTCTTTGCAAGTTCTAAATAGGTAACCATTGTGGATTCACCAACTGATTCTTCTTCTCCTAGAAATATTCACCACAAGCCTAATCTTAACTATGCTCTGGTACCAATCTAATAAGATATCTCCTAGGTGTGCTTGCACAATTACTATCTAGGCCAAACTTGATCTAGTCTTGTCTAGACCCTGAGCTCACCTCTAGGTCCTTACAAGTATTTTAAATCCTAACCTAAGACTTCCCTAACTCAAATCTATGAGTGAGTTCCTTTGTGCTTCACCTTGAGGGATAACTATCATTGGGGTGCTTTGAGCCTTCACTCTTCCTTAGAGGTCTCCAATGACAACTTCACCACATTGTCTTCTTTAGTACTAAAATGGGTGTATCCATCTCTAAACCACTTACTTTAGTTCCAATTAACTCCATTTGAATTGGGCATTTAGGGTTTTCCTATTGAGATCAAAATTTTCTATGGGTTTGGCCTAATAGGCCTAATTGGTCAATTAGCCCTAGTTAGTGGATTTTCCCCAATTCTTTCTCAAAACTTCCAAATAATCCCAAAAAAAAAATTTATAATCATATACCCTTTTTATATACCTTGAATATTTGTGTGGTCTTTAATTCCCTAGCTCATCTGTACAATGGGTTCCTAAAATATAGGGTTAATAGGCTTGATTTTGTGTTGATCACTAATTTCTACTAGGAAATCTAACTCAATTGATTGGCCAATGCCTAATATCATTCCTAGGTCTCTATAAGACTATTAGGCTTCCAAAAAAATGCTTGCTTCCATGCCCTCTTTCTCTCGCCTCCACATACACATCAATTTTGCAATGCCATGCACCTAGCTAGGCTCACTTATCTTGCCTAGGGAATGATGTTAAAAATAGATAACCTATCTTTCTAAGCTCTTCCTTTCACACACTCATATTCTAATGGATTTCCTAACATATTCCTTTGATATGTGATGATTTACATAGTGTAGAGCTATGCGGAAGCCATAAAACCAAAAATTGTCTCTTTAAACACCAACAACTAGACTATCTACAAAATAATTTCTACACCTACTCTAATAAACTCAAATCAACTTATTTATTGAACAAAAATTTCTTAAAACTATATACTTTATATGAATCAAACACTAACTTACATAAATCAATCTATAAAAACAGATTTACTCTCAATCCAAGAAGACTATCACTCCAAAACAGAATTCTAAGCTCTATTCCACATCCACAACTTCACTACATCACACTCTAATTTTGGAAAAGGAATCCTAGAAGATTAAATATTCCCTAACCTTGATTTTTTACCATTATGTAAATTACCCATAATGATTCCTTGAAGAGAATCCAATCTTGCAGTTTGTTGTCATGTAATTTTCGAAAATTGTAAAATGTTGTCAAGCAACAATATGACAACTTTTACATCTTTTTGCTATTATCATGCTAAGGATCTCTAATTGGCCTATAATGATGTAGAAACATCCTAGGAATTATGTTATGCATATTTATACCCTTTCCCAAGCCTTTTAAGCTTTAAGACCTACTTTTCCCACTTTAGGCCTAATCTAGCACTAATGACTATTAAAGTAATAAACACCGAGGTTAGATTAATCCTATTCTAATCCACCTAGGAACACACAAGAAAGACCTTATAAGGTTTTTTTTTTTTTTTAAACACTACTAACTTGGTTAAGTTCAGTACAAGCCAAAATTGTTCGAGTTTCAGGGATAAGCCTTGGTGCTCCTTCACCAATGTGGCAATAAAGATTCAAATCTAAGTACAACATTCTTAGTTTTCTTGAGCTTCTCAATGTTATCAAGTAATTATTTCTTTATAATTTCACACATGGTTAGTTTTTCCCTCTTGACTTTCATGAGGTAGGTTGCACGGATGAATCCAATAAGCACAAAGTTTACTCTTTAACTGTAATTCTTCTTATATCCAATGATCTTGCTAATGATACTTACATCAAATTTAGTTATCAAATCAATTTTCATGTTTCTACCATCAAACTTAGTCTTCAAATCAGTCTCAACTAGCTTCTTTACATTCTTCTTCTTTACAAGATTACATCCTTCATTACTTAGTCTAGTAAGTTTATGAATCATGTTAGTGTCAATAATTATAGGGATATCTCCTACCCAAAGCATACCCTCAAGAATTCTTCTCCACTCATGATTGTAAAAATCTATATAGCACATGTGCTTGATAATGTTTAAATCACTCAAATGCTCAAACCCTTATTTAAAATATAGGTCCTTGTGAATTTCACTCTCCAATAGTTTCAAACTTGCAATGTATGTAGGCTCTAATATCCACTATGTCTAATATATTCTTTAGAACTTGTGAAAATGCTCCTAAGGGATCATTCTCTAATAAAATATAGGGATTAATCTTAATCTTATACCTAGTATTATCACTCACATCAAAGATGGTGGGATTTATCATTCTATTGATTAAAACATTAAACTCTAACTTCACTCACGATATATACCTAATTTTTTGTGTAATTAGGGATTCTTCTTGCTTTCACTTAAAAAATCTTTCAACTTCACCTTAAATTCACTCCAAATCACTTCTTTAACTCTTTCATTCCCAAATAGTACTCCATCAATCAATTTCATTCATTTAATTGCTTCTAATTCTTTTCTACATTAATTATGCAAGTGCATAATCACCAAAAACTAGTTTTGATTATTGGGCAACTTGATTTCTTTCACACACTAAAATCTCATCTTAAAATAATATATTCCCTTAACCATGGCTTCCACACATCATATTGTACCTCATATAAACTTCACAAACCTTAACTCTTTCTTTCTCATCACTTTTACCCTTCTAATGATTGATTCCTTATATAAAGTACTTAATTCAAGTAAGATGAATCAAATACAATTGCTAACTTTGATCTTCCTTTAGCTGCTTCATATAACACTATATGTGAGCTAGATGAGTCTTTAGCTTTGAAAATACCTCTTTCAATTCTTCTACATGTTCTTTTATGCTTTCTTCCTGACTTTCATTGTTGTTATTTTTTCTTCTAACATTATTGTCTATATTTCTTATTAAGCTTGGATTCCTTGTGTTTTTCCTCATATCCATTCTATAGAATCTCTCTATATGGCCAAAATTGTTACACAACTAGCATACTAGTGCATTGTTTCCAAATCTAGGTCTAGGTTGGTTTATAGGTACTCTTCAATTTTTGGCTATGTGCACAAATTTGTTACACTTGTAACACACAATCTTGTTCCTTTCTCCATTGTCACCTTCTTTATATCTTCTTCCTATAGGGTTAGTACACCAAACATTCTACTATTTCTATTACTAAATTATCAAACTTTGGTTTCTTACAATTTACTACTCTATGACCAAAACCATGACAATTATAACAATAAAAATTAGTAACTAGTATAATGACATACCTATGTAATTTCTTCTCATGTGACAAAACTCATTACATGTATAACATGTACCTTTGAATTCAGTCTCAATTCTTTAAGTGACTCAATTTTCTCAAATTTCTTATTTTCATCAATTTGTTCAAGTTTCTTGAATTTTTTAACCTCTTTAGGTGCATTATCATATTGATTTGACTCAATCTTGTTGATATTCTCTATTTCTTACATAGGTTGATGAATTTTAGGACTTGGTTCCTTTCTAGCTTTAGATTTCTTGGCTAATTTTTCTCTAATAAAATATCCACGACCAATCTTATCATTAGAAGGTATTTGAAAATATATTTTTTCATCAATCTTCTCACTACTAGAATATAACTTCTCTAGTTTTTTCTTATTCTAGGTTAACTATCCTATCAAAATGGTATTTTACTTATTATATTCCTTCTTCCAGGTAAGATTGTGTGTGAGTTTTTGCATCACCATCTTAGATCATATTCAATGATCCAGCATCAGGATGAGAGTACTTATTGTATTGTACTTATCAAGTTCTACATCTTGTAACTTGGTAGATTCAAGTTCAAATATAAATTTTGTACAGTTGGATCTTCAACTTTCATTTTTAGATGTGAGATTTGGTTTAGCTTTATTATCATCTTTCTTTGGGCTCAATTTCAATTTAGTAATCTTTAGTTCATGCTTCAGGGTCTTATATTATTTCTTCCATTTTGTAACTTCATCATTGTCCTTGATTTGATATTTAGGCTCTTTCTTGGACTTGAGATGATCAATCTTGTCTTTCAACTTTCTAATGTAGTCTTTAGCATCTTCATATCTTTATTTCAAAGTATCTTTTTCTTTAGTGAGAATATCAATCTGTTCAAGAGCTTCTTCTAGGTTCTTCTATAACTATTCCATATCCATATCTTACTCAAGTTTTTAAGCCTCTTCTAAATAATTTCGCTCTAATACCAATTATTAGAAATAGGAAATACTAAGAGAGGGTTGAATGAGTATTTTACAAACTTTAGCCCAAAATTGGATATTATTAATAATATTATAACTTGCATATAAAAACTAACTAACTATGTTGAACAATAAACATAACCATTCAATAAGAGAACTCACAACACCATATTTTGGGAACTAGGGAAACCTTGGCCATGGGAAGATCACAGTGGGGATGGTACCTACAAAATGATCCAATAATCAAAAGTATCTAGTATAAGATATTGACCCTATTAAGAGTCTGTTACATCCATATAGTGTCTTGATCTTTGTTGGAGGACTTGGGCCTTGTTAGAAGCCTCAACCTTATTAGGATCTATTATAAAAATACAAAACATATGCAAGATGAGCCCACTTCCCAAACGTGCAATATATAATATAGTTCCTTAATATAAAGAGATGGATACAAAAACCTCTTTCACATTGTTGTCGATATCTTTAATATCTAATATTGTCTTTTCTACTCAAAACAAAACTTTATCTCAATTGGAATTCCTCTGATCATAAATAAGAATTCACATTTCATATATCACACATGTATCATTGTAAATTTGCATTCCTAATATCTCTTTGATTCCTTTATAATTACAATATTATTTCCCAGTTGGCCTTCATTTATTATTACATTTTAAAATACATTATTAAATTTTTATGACTTAGAGTTAACATCTAGAATGTCATCCCAAATTAGTTAAATAATTATTTTGTAAAAAAAAAAATTCCTTAACGAAAAATACCCATTTCTTTGTTATGCTTTCTTATTTTTGTATACTTCCACAACTAGTAATTTTTCCATAACTTTGTATGTTCTAACTTGCGGACATGCATACATCATCATCATACTTTGTACTATCATTCCTCAAGAGCACGCATGCCATTATTACTTATGTAAAGTGTGCTAATCAAAACTCTATCTATTCTATCAAATCAACTGAGTGATACTTAGACAATTTTCTAAGTATAAACTTCATAACTTGTTCCTTAAGTTCTACCTTCTTCAAACTAAAGATATGTTACCATAAATGAAAACATCTAATGTCTACCTTAGTCAAATTTCCAACACTTTTTTCTTCCATAAATCCTAACAGAATTGGAACCTCCTAATCAGGATTCAAAGCCTCCTAACAGGGAATGATATGTACTAAATGTATTTCATTGACTCCTAGTCCATCCTCTTATAGAGAACTTATATATTAGTACATCATTTTTTGGGTACCATCCCCACTGAGGTCTTCCCTCTAATCAAAATTTGGTGTTATTGTGTATGGTTATCTTTTGATTATTGTTGCATCTATTGCTTAGATGTTTTAGATTTAATAAGGATATTAAGAGTTGTTTTAATCTAATAAGTGATTCACACACCCCCCCCCCCCCCCCCCCCTGCCTTACTTATTTTGGTGGACTTTACTTTTGAACACCTTATTGGCATTGATCCACCATCAATATGATCTAGTAACTAGCATTTGTTGCCCATACTCAACAAACTCCTAGTTGTGAGTTGCCAGTAGTCCAATTCTTTCACATGGATTATATTTTGCATCATCTTGATATGCAAGACTAAATTTTTTTCCCAAAAATGTTTTCCTTTTGATAAAGTCTTTGTTCATTAGATTTGACACCCATCTAAGTGTCAATGGAGGGAATTTTCATTTTTTTCATTTATAAGATTTAGAATGTCAAATTTATTCTTGTAAGTGTATTGAAGTCATCATTTTTGAAGATTAAATAGACCCCTCTTCATATGCATTTTTTATTTGATAGGTCATGTTAAAATGCTCATAACTTGGTTGTTTTAGCTCCAAATTGAGCACATTTTTTTTTGGCGTACATCTCCTAAATTTTGCACTAGTGTTACTCTTTTTTGGTTTTGGTGAATAGATTTTTTACAATTCATAGATTTTGGTCATTGTGCCTATATAATCCTTTTTTTTAAACTTTAGAGGCTTTTTTTGGGCTCATATAGATACATTTTCAAGTGCATTTTTTTTGCAAGTTTATGATGTTTTGTCTACTTTCCAGATATGGACTCATTTTGGAGTAATTATAAGTGAACATAATACTTTCAGATTTTTGTCATGGCCTCTTTTGGCACTTGCAATTGTCTAGATACTTGAGAAATTTGGTGTCTTATCTTCTTGAATATTCTATAGCTTCATATTTTCTATTGTAACCATCAAAATCAGAAGATTACTTTACTCCATTTTGGCAAGTGGCAATTGTATAACACTAAGTATAAAGTGTCATATCATCCTTTTTTTTCTTTTTTTTGTTTGTTGTTTTTTTGAGGGGGGAGGGGGGCTTTTGATTAAGTGATTTATTTATTTAAAATTCATTTTTGGAAGGTAGGGTTTTCTTGAGTGCTTTTGCTTCTCCTTCTCTTGTGCTATTTCATTTTTTGTCATGGGTTTCCCTAAATTTTTGCTTTTAACTCCACATAATTATGCTATGTGGAAAATTGATGCATGGAGTAAGCTAATGGAGATAGGATATATTGATTATATTGATGGAACTACTAATTCCCCATATGATCCTAATGATCTTAAGGAATGGAAAAATGAAAATAAAAAGGTTGGTGGAACTTTGAATTAAAATATTTCAAAAGAACTTGTCTTTCATATTAATGGTTGTAACATAGTCATAGAAGCTTGGAAAAAATTGTTGGAAATATAAGAGGAGTAACTAAGAGGGGAGGGGTGAATTAGTTACCACTAAAACAATTTCAAATCCCTTAGATGTCAATACAATCTTCCTTTTAACTCATAGTTCGGTTAGAACTAGAGATCCACTATAACTTGGTTAACAAAGAAATATTGAGATAATAATTTGTATTAACCTTTAGTAACTTAGTTATAGAAAGATAAAGAAATAAGAAAATAACATGAACACATGAGACACCAAGATTTAACATGGAAACCCAATTTGGGAAAACCACCAATGCAACTAGTTACAACTTTTCACTCTTCTAAAGTGGGCCTTGTTAGGAGCCAACCCTGTTAAAGGTTAAAAAACTCATTGTTAGGTGTGACCCTATTAGGAGTGGCCTTGTTAGAGTTCTTAAGACACTTTAATCTACAAATTCCACCTTGTTACAAGATTTATAAATGATTATTAAGTCAACTCTTTTAATAGATTTCTTCACTCCTCCAATTGTTAGAGAGTAACAATGATTGGTCTAATTGATGAAGCAATTGGATTGTAGATTCATATCACTATTCAATTTATCCTCTAGATCCTTCCTAATTAAAATATTCTTTGCATCTCATTGAATTTTCTTCCCTTAAGTAGATACCCTTCTTAATTCACATCTTATCTTCTTCCACAACTTCTCATTTTCAACCCACAACTTGATAATGCATATATATGAAATACAATGTCAAGTAGGCTTGAATACCCTTACAAATAAACAATTAACATCCATTAAGTCAGCTTGCATAAGAAAAATAAATAAATAAATTTATTCTGATGTAGGTTGAAGCTTGAATTGAAACTGAGTCACTAAATTACAACTGAATTCTTTGGTAACTGACTTGACTCAGTTTACATTGAACTCCTTTAATGACCAACCTAACTCTATTACAACTAGATTCCTTTGATGACTAACCTATCTCAACTACAAGTGGACCATTGAACTTGTCTTTTGTTGAACTTTTTCTTGGCTGATACTAGAGTCTTCTGAGCTCAGTTCCAACTAGCAGTGCTTAGTTATAGTATAACATTTGTGTTACATTAGTGATAATATACAATTGAACAATTGTTATCAACAATCTCCCACTTTGGAATTTATGGAAACACAACATGTCATAAGAAAAGAAAACTTTGGAGCAAATATCCTTAGTTTGATTTTTCTTCTTTAACCATGAGAATTCTCTCTAAGATTCTCCCTCTACCATCTTATCTTTAGACTATATTAGATCAAGTTCTCCCTCTTTTTGATATGTAGATCACTACCTTTGGTTCTTCTCTAACTACATTGATCTCTCCCTTAAATGAGTATATGACATGATTCGATCTCTCCCTCTTTGACACCATATTCCAAAGACTTGATACAATGTTTTTATATTTTACCTGATGTACTAATTCATATACAATGGGCTCAAACTTCTTTGCATCAACTTGATAGATCTTTAATATAGTTTGTTTGATGCATCACTAATCAGTACTTAGTGAGTAGTAGATAGGGGAATGACCCCTAGATTTCCTCTTAAATACAAAAATGCATCCTTAGGTAATTTTTTGGTAAATATTTCAACAACGTGCTCTTTTGTGTTCACATATTCAAATTTGACTTCTTTATCTTGAACTAAATCTCTCAGAAAATGATGATTGCAATATGTTTTGTCTTGGTGTGCATCACTAGATTTTTGGATATATTGATTTCACTTGTGTTATCACAATAGATAATCACTCGATCCTTGATTTCTTCTTTCATTCTTGACAACATTTGGTTGAAACACATTATGTTGGAACACTTAACCTACTTCTGCAACATATTCAGCTTTTGTTGTGGATTGAGAGATGCAATTCTTCTTTTTTCTTGTCCATTATACTAACCTCTTTCTAAGAAATAATTCTCCTCCACTGGCATTCTTCATGTCATCAATTCTTCTAGTCCAATTAACATTAGTAAAGGATTTCAACTCAAAGTTTCCTCCTTTCTTGTACCATAGAACATAGTCTTGAGTACCTTTTAGATATCTCATGATCCTTTTAATTACCATCAAATGATTTTCTCTAATATTTGTATAAAATCTTACAACTATACCAACAAATAATGCAATATCAAGTCTTGTGTGAACATCATACTAAAGTTTTCCAATCATAGATCTATGAGCTATCAAATTTATCTCCTTAGAACCATCATCCTTAGATATTTTATGTCTAGTAGATATAGGTGTTACAACTCGTTTAGGATTTTTCATTCCAAAGGTCTTCAGTATCTCCTTGATATATTTTGATTGTGTAACATGTAAATTCCATCTTTCATTTGATGAACTTGCAAGCCAACAAAGAATTTTGTTTCTCCAAACATTGACATTTCAAATTCTTTCCTAATTTCTTCAGAGAATGACTTGCATAATTCATCATGACTTGTGAATAGGATATCATCAACAAATATTTTTACTAACAAAATTTTGTTCTATGATCCTTCTTTAATATACAACCTACTATTATCATTTGTTCTTTGAATACAAATCTTTACCAAATATCCATGGGGTCTCTCATACTAATTAAGGGTGCTCCACTTAATACCATAAATACATAATAGAAACAAGGAAACAACAACAATTTGTGAGAACAAAATATGGACTTCTTATTATTGTCGCAAAAATAGAACTACAATATGCTAATCCACATGGGTGCCTTCATTACAGTAATCTGCAAGACAAAGTTGTGAACTATCACCCAGAACAGTTCTAGACAATGTTTGGGCATTTCTTAAATAGACAATGTTATGCCACCCGAGAAGGTTCTAGACTTTGAAACTTAATACCTAGGGCCGATAGACCCTAACAATACATATAAAGTCAACCAAATATATTTTTAACATTTATTTATAAACACTTTTTTGAAACTGTGATTCTTGATCTATAAGATTGGATCTACACAAGCGCCCATCCATCAAGTTTTTGAACCTCATCTAGGAACTTTAGGGCCTCCAACAATGAGCCTAAACTTTATACATCAAAATTCCAAACCAAAAATCCACAATAAATCCATGAATATACATGATATGGCATTGAGCTTCAATTGGTAGGCTAATATATCCAAGATGAATATGCACTTCTGAAATTAGGACATTCTAAGCTCGTATGACAAACTTACTAAAAATAGTAAGGTCCTAGAAATAGTAACCCCCTATCTACTAGTCCTAATTAAAATAGAATAGACTAAAAATAAAAATATTTTTGGGTGATGTAAGATTTCCCTCACACCCAGGACTACATCACATACCATGCACATACCATGCTCTAGGAGCTTTTTTTAGACCATATAAAGATTTGTGTAATTTGTAGACCATGTCTCTTTTCTTTGGATCAATGAAGCTTTTAGGCTAATCAATGTAAACTTCCTCTTTTAGAATTCCATTCAAGAAAGTTGATTTTATATGCATTTGATATACTTTGAATCCTTTAAGTGCAACATATACAAGTAGTGTTCTTACACCATCAAGTCTAGCAATAGGAGAAAATGTATCTCCATAGTCTATACCTTCTTCTTGAGTGTATCCTTTGTACACTAGCCTTGCCTTATTCCTTGAGACTTATCTATTTTCATTCAACTTGTTTATGAATACCCACTTTGTGCCAATTACATTTTTGTCTTTAGGTCTAGTAACAAGAGCCCAAGTTTTGTTCCTTTAAATTTGTTCAGTCTCTTCATTCATTGCCTCAATTCAACTTTCATTATTTAGTGCATCTTTAATAGTTCTAGGTTCAAACTCAGTAAGAAAACATGTACCTTTTAGTTTTATCCTTTTCATTATGCCTCCTGTATGATCTCCAATACTTTTTTTAGGTGCATGATGCCTTCTAACATATCTAGCAAGTATAGGTTCCTTCTTTCTAGATTCTAAGACTAGATTTAGTTGGTTCACCATGCTCAAAGGTTCTATGAGCTTTTAACTCGTGCTCAGGTCCCACTATTTGTGACTTGGGTCCCTCTATTTGAGACTTGAGTTCCTCTTTTTGAGACTCGAGTACCTCTATCTAAGACTTAGGTTCCTTTGTCTGAGACTCAGTTCCCTCTATCTAAGACTCAAGTCCATCTGTCTAAGACTCAAGTCCATCTATCTGAGACTTGAGTCCTTCATACTTTGACTCAAGTTGCACTATTTGCAACTCAGGTTGAATGGAAGATTTAGGGGACTCGAGTGGTGAAGTATGTTCATTTCCAATTACATTTTCTTGAAATCTAGGTAAAGTACCAAACTCAAAGCAAAAAGGGTATTTTTAGTCTTCAAGTGCCTTTTTTTTAAGTTCTTCACTCTTTTCTACAAATGAATTAAGTTTTACATGTGCACTTTCTATAACCTTGTGAATAGCAAGATTCAAACAATTAATATACTTTGCTCTTGTTGGAGTACCCTAAGAATGTGCCTTCATCACTTTTCACATCAAATTTTCTTTTCCTTGACTCTTTCAAGATATGATATTTTCTTCCAAATACTTTGAAATAAGAGACATTAGGTTTATAGTTATACAATAATTCATAAAGTGTTTGATTTGTACCTTTCTTATATTGAACTTTGTTCAAGGTATCAACTATTGTGTTGATTGCTTCCTTCCAGTATTTGGTTTCAATATTTTTCTCTATCATCAGTGCCCTTGCACAATCCATGATGGATCTCTTACTTCATTTAGCTATGTCATTTTGCTAAGGTGAACCAAGTATAGATACTTGTCTTTTGATTCCTCTTCCATTATAGAAATCATTGAATTTATTAGAGATGAATTCTCCTCCTCTATATGATCTTAGACATTTTAACTTCCTTCTTGTTTCTTTCTCAACTCAAGCCAGATACCACATGAACTTTGAAAAGCTTTAGATTTATCTTTTAAGCACATTACTATCATCATCCTAGAATAATCATCAACAAAAAAAATGAAAAATTTGTCTTCAGTGTAACTCTCTATACCTATTGATCCACAAAGATTTGTATGAACTAGTTCCAAGACTTCTTCAGTATTGAAATTCTTACTTTTGAAGCTAACTTTTGTTGAGTTGTCATTTTGCATGATGTTTAATGCTAGGAATCCTTTTAAACTCCTTTCTTGAAAAGCTAATCTAGGATCAATTCCAAGGTTCTAGGAGATCTTGCTCAATTACAACCTATTTAATGCCATATTTTAATCCATTTCATGCACTTTCCTACTCAATTCCCTATTCCATTTCTATCCCATTTCACTTCATTTTACCATTTTAACATTGCATATGATTTAATATAACTATGTAGTAATTAATATTGTTTTGGGATTAAAATATGGAAAAATTTATTATTGATTTTCTTTTTACTAATCTATATTATTGCAGCATGTTGACTAATGGGTGTAGATGATAAGAAATGTGTGATAGTGCAAATCCTCATGTATGTTGTTATAACATAATTATTTTAAGATGTGGAAGGTAAAACGTTCAATAAGATTTCCAAACATAAATGTCAAGAAAGAAGCAAATAACATGTGGATATCAAAGTTATTGATTCTACCACAAATGGCGTGTCTACCACCGTACTCTCAAGCTTGGAGATTTTTTAGCTGATAACAAAATATCTACCATCCATGCATTTGGCATCATTTCCTCTCTTCCTCTCATGGACACCTTCAATCCCATATTGCCAACATGATATAACTATGCAACAAATCCTCAGAATAGATGAAGTGTCATTTTTGTTGTTGTAACAAAGTTTTCTATAACTTGCAACCAACAAATAAATGTTTACGTAGGTTATTGTACTTTGTCTACTAAAGATCTAAACAAATACATGATTTTTGTATATTTTTTATCTACTACATGTATATAAGCAGCGTAAATTAGACTTTGGAGAGATACAAAATTTCTACAAAAGAGACTATTGTATGCAAGTTTGAATGACATATTTTGAAATAAATAAAAATATTAGTTTGTGTATGCTCGTAGCAGTGTAAACCTAATCATTCTCTACTTTTCATGCAAGCCAGGTTGTAAGGGCCCACTCTATTGGTAAAGCATGATGATATTTCATTTAATATTCTTATTTAATATACTATTTAAGAGTTTTTTATGGAATTTGATTAACTGGTAAAGTAAATGTTCATGTTATATCTATTTACTGATTTCCAGATTAGTTGATATATATTCTAAATTAGTTAATACTTTAAATCATTGTTACTATTATCTTATTTTAGAGTGATGTTTCTAAGTTTGTTTTAAATATGATGTTCCTATCACTAGGAAGTGATAGTTCATGTTGCTTGGATTTACTTGGGTTTTCATACATTTGCTTTGTGTGTGGTAGTCACATTCATATTCTTTCATCTAACAACTATTATCCCTTGATGGCATATTTCTTGGGCACTTTTTTCAAGCTTATCCTCTTGGATTGACATGTATAGACCAACCAAACTCCATCATAAATCGTTAATTCTTTCATACTATTTTCCCTAGTGTTGGCCTATCACTTGTGACCTATTGAAATCTACACAATTGAAGATAGATGTGTTTGTTCAAAAGGAGCTATTTCCTGGTTCAAACCAATTTCAGATGAGATGTTTGATCTACTTGTACTTTTGAAAAAGGTAACCACAAAAGAGATATATTTTTGGTATTTTCTATTTTATGATGAATGCAATTTATTGATGCAACTATATGAATTCCTAATTTAACCAAGTGTTAGAAAAAAAAATAACAAAGATAGGGTGATAAGATATTTTAAGAAAATAACTTGAAAGGGAAATTCCTAATGGACATAAACCATGGTAACAACATGTCTATGAGTTAAATCATTAAGAAGATTGGGTAGGAAACCAATGAAAATAGGAGCAGGGCTTCCTCAATTCCATTGATACAACTATCGATGGGAACTTAGTAATAATTGAAAGATGTTTCACTTCTCATGAAATCACAAGGCTACAAAAAGTGCCCTCATGCTAGATAAAAAGCTATGCAGGAACAATAGGTGACCTCTTCTCCATCTCAATACATCAGTGGAATTCATTAACAAGAGGCAAACACTAGAACTAAAAGGTCACATAATCACAACAAAATATTAAAACCGTTGGCTCCCTTATTATTCATGAACATTCATTAACAAAAATTATACATTCTGACAAGAATAACTACACTCAAAATGAGAGCACTTATAGCATATATTATTGCATCAAAATAATGGCTTGGAGTACATATTGCATCCATGTATTTATAAGAAATCATCTCCTCTTTTTGTGTTGAGAGTGAGAGATCATATCATGCAAACATATGCTCAAAACTAATAAAAAAAATATAATTATATACAAACTCACTCTCTAAATGGTCCTAAGTAGGCCTCCACCCTTGTTTATATCAATTAATAGGTGCATGAGTCTTTACATGACTTAATGAAATAAAAAAAGAAGTAGATAAGAAGAATGAAGCTGCAAAAGGATCTAAGAGTCACTAGAAGCTCTAAAAATGGAAACTTGACCTTCTTTGAGCATTTTTGGGAGTTGAACTGCCATCAAAATGTGTTTTCGATACATGGAATGCTCTAAATTAGGAACTAGTAGTTAACTATCAACACACTATTACTTCTTCAAAAATTTTGGTGCACCTCTATGAAAAGCACACCTATGTACCTTACGCACCTTGATGACAAGTTCAAAAAATGTCAAAATTTCCCCAAGTGTCAAAATTGAATTCCCAGCATCTAGGTTTTCTTCCCCTTTATACCAAAATGATGTCTAGATATTTGCACCTAAATTTCTCTATTATCTATGTTACTTGGGTAGCTTCTAGCAAATCTAAATATCCATATTTATCTTTAACAACCTACTAGTAATTACTGACTTTTATTTGGGTTGTTACAAAATTCTCAAGTTTAGCATTTAGTTCCAATAATACCTCTTCAGTCTTAAATGCTTGTCTAATATCTTCATCTAACAAAGCATCTTCAAAAGTTCCTTAGAATTGTTGAGCTACTAATTTCACTAAATTGAGCTTGGCTTTTGACTCATCTCCAAAAATGTCAAGGTTGACAATATTGTAATACCTCTCTTATTCCAAAACCTATTTTTGAGTCTAATCTCTCAACCTTTGTATATCCTCACATAGTTCATGCATAAATTATTCCTGTTAGATATTTTCTCTATCTAGTCATTGAGCATTTCTAGCTCCTCTGCAGTATATACTTCCATGAGTGTATGACACCTTTCACCTTTTATTGATGTCAAAGCATATGGGTTTTTTCCTAGGTATGTACCTCATCCATTAACTGAAAATTTTGGTTCACTATGGAAATAATCTTGTTTTCAATTGACTGAATATGGTGTAATAGGTTCAAGCTCCCCTATATTATCTATACAACTTTCTCCTCAAAATTTTCATTCCATTTCTAACATGCTCCCAAAAAATAAATCCACCTATACACTTGTCCTTTCCTTCCTCTCTAGTGTCATAGCAAGACTAATCTCTAGATTACCCAAGTCTATACGGCCAACTACTCCATGTAAGTAGCCTCTCAAAAGCTCATTTTGTTTCTACATTATTAGCAACTTAGAATTATCTTGGTCCATATGTTTGAACACATCTTTTATGCCTGAAGTGATCAATACTTGGTGGTATCTATCATGTGCCTTCCTAATAGGACCTCATTGATTTGATAATCTTTAGGAGTCAAATCCTCAGTGTTAGCATGTGGAGGAGGGACAGCTATGTCTACAAGCAAATCTTGATCTTAGTTCTTCATAATGAAGGCTAATTTTTGTGCATCACTCATAGGTGGCTTAGGCTTCTTGATAGAATTTACTAGCTCATCCATTCTTTCCTTAGTAGTTACATTTAGCTACCTCTTTTATTGAACCATAACCTCCCTCTTCAACCAGGCTAATGTAGTGCCCATTGAAGACATGTACTTGGCTGAAGAGGGGGTTTGTACTATAGGCCCCTTCCCCTTATCACTTCTCTCTAGTGTCCTCTCCTTTTGAGAAAGATCTACATTTTGAGTCTCTATATAAGTTATGGCCAAGGTCCTAGCCTTAGTATCATAAGGAGTTTGTTGGGGTTTTTTCAATATTTGACCTTCCTCTGATACTTTATCAACTTACAATTGTTTAGGATCTTCTTCCTCTGCTACTTGTTCTTCTTAGTCTATAATGGGAGGAAGTGGTGTTGCTGATCCCTTGTCTAGGAATGAAAAATCCTAAGATGGTAGTGGTGGTAGGCCTAGAGGTCCTTGAGACAAAGGTGGTAATTGGTTCTAGTCCTCTCTTAGGGATAGACTCATAGGAGTATCTCATATCTTCTCCTCCACCATCTCAGTACCCACTGACATGAATTCACAATTAGAGAGGTCAAAAAAATCTATCTCTTGACCCTTCATGTTTGCAATCCTCTATTGTTTCTCATCCTTGGAGGTAGTAACTTGAATAGGTTCTTTTGGAATAGATAAGGGTTTTATAGTGGAGCTTCTTCTTCTTTCCTCTTCCATGTCCCTAGCTAAATGAGTCCTCTGACTCAAGGGTACATATTCAATTTCTTCCCCTTCTTGTTCTTCTACTTCAGCTTTGGAAATAGTTTTAGGCACCTATTGGGGAGGAGTATTCTTTTTCTTCAATCTTCTCCTATGTGTCCCTACCATAGTGGGCTCAATCTTGTCCTTCTAATAAGCTAAGGAGGAGACTTCTTCCTCTTGATCTACTAATGGCACTCTCTATTCTTCCTCTTCTTGGTCTCATTCATGTTCATGTACTAGTGGAGGTACTTGCTCAGTCTCTTGGACTTGAGCTATCAGCTCATCTTGAGATTTTGCTTGTTCTATATTTTGTTGTGGTTGTTGAGGTAGTTGGGCTTGAGTTATTTGTTTCTAAATCATTTCCCCTCTCTTCCTTTTCACTCCTCTATCTTCTTCAAAATACTCAACTTCCCACTTGTGCTAATGAACCATTTCTAGCCTCACTAGGGATTGAACTGAGAAAGTTGGTATTGTAACCTTTAAACCTTTGCCTTTAGTAGGTTGTGTTGTGGCTTGTAGACCAACAACTTATGGAACTAGATCAAGTTTGAAAGGCCTCTTGACCCATTCCCTCATCAATTAGACTATGTGATGGGTTCTATAATTGATTCCTGCATTCTCATCCCTGCCAATCTCTACATTCATTATCAGCCTATCATAAAAAATTTCCTTGTTATACAGTAGATCTAAGACATCTTTTGTGCCTTTCACAATAGCATTTAATGGGATATTCATTTTCAAGGCCTTCTCTACTAGATATAGAGTCATCCTAAAATAATTCCTTATTCAAATATTATAGTCATCTATTGTATTCATCTAGTGGTCCTCTAGTGCATCTTTATGTATGAATTGTTTCCCTGCCAAATACTTGACCATCTCTATGTTGTCAAAATAAGGGCAAGTGGTGTTGTACTCTTCTAAGGGATATTTATCCCCTTTTGAAACAAAGTTCATGATATCTTTCTTCTACTTGACCTCAAAAGCACCTATGGTGATTGGCAACACTCATGTCTTTTTGTATTTTTTTCTCACTCTATCATATGCAGATGTGAGTTGCCTAACGATCTCCAAAAAAATGATCCTATCTAATGGATATTTTGGGAGCTTCTTTAGGTTAACCATGGTAATAACTACCCTTAGGTAAGTGAATATTTTACATTAAATATCGTAGGCATCAATCTCTATGATTTTGGTTGTTGCCTCTACTGACATCCTTTTGGCATAATCACCCTCTATGAATTGGATAATTGTGAATATAATGTTGTCATTCACTATCCTATACTCTTTGATTTGATTTGAGAGTTTCTTCTTTACCAGCTGAGGATATACCACATAGGGTCATGCATTAGCATCTTGCATGCTACCTCTTTTGTAAAGTCTTGGATAGTCGATTGTCTGGCCACCAACAAGTACACCAAATAAGATGTCATGTAGAACTTTGGGTCAAATTTAATAACTACCAACTTCTCATCCAAGTTATCACTTAGAATTGTGGCCTAGTCAATTGGTATCTTGGTTGTTCAAATGGTTTCTATGAAATGGACCATCTAGATATGATGATGTCCAGTTGCTGGTAGGCCCATGACTCTTCTTAAAATCATGATGGCATATCCCATTTTACCCTTCATGTATCCTTGGGTCATGTCTACCTTGTCAACTCTGTGGCCCACTAGTGTTCTATCAATCAAAAATGATGATTGGATTATCTCTTTAGCTTCCTTTTCATTCTCTTGGTACCATCCTTCTAGTCCCTCATAGGATATCTACAAGTATTGATCAGTCCTTGGAAGATGGAAGATTTTCTCAATGTTTTCAGGTTGAAGGTTGAGGATTATCTCACCTATGACACTCTTGATAGCCTTTTCTTCAACAACATATTTATCTTCAATAGCCATGATGAGTTATGAGGATTATAAAGAAGTAGGATGTGATGCCACATTCACTACTCTTGATCTGATGAGTGCTGATAACATTGCAAATCTTTCTTTTGGCTTCTTGTAGATGATGAGGAAGGTGTTCTAGTCAATTTTTCCAAGCTCAATGTCTCTAATTTCAAAATGTCCATCCTAAAAGTGAGATTTCCTTGGTGTACCTTGGTATTTGAAGACAACTAGTTCAGGAGCTATATTTTTAGCCATTTAAGATGATGATGATGTCATTTTATCTGCACAAGAGAGGAAACATTAACCTAGAAAGATAAAATATGACTTAAACACAAACCCTAATCTATCAAAACCCTAACAAAAATACTCTAAAATAGTTAGAAATAATCAATTTCCCCCCACAAAGTTCTAGAATGCAAAATAGTGCACCTAGCACACACTTATAGGTGTGCTAAGTGGTAAATGGTCCCTCTATGACCATTTAAGCATATTTATGCACCTACACACATGTGCACCATGGTGAGGTGTGCACATGTGCAAGGCAAGTGCAAGGGGGAAACTAATTGTCCCTTATGATTTTTGTGAACAAAGGGTGCACACATGCACACCTTGATGGGGTACACATGTGCACACCTTTATAGTCCTTAAGTGCTTAGAAAGCACATAAAAAGTGTGTTTGTGCACACCTTGGGGAGGTGCACACCTTACCTTAGGATTTTTCTTATCCCAGTTACAAAAAAGGTGTGTACATGCACACCTTAAAGAGGTGCACATGTGTGCACCTTTCTTTGACTTAGATGCTTCCAAGTTTTAATTAGGTTTTGTTTCTTTTTAAAGTGAATCAAAGGTGTGCGCATGTGCACCTTGAGGAGGTGTGCATGCGTGCATCATTTTATGTGTGTTCTAACATTGGTTATTTGATTTTTGTAGGGGAAAGCACCTTTAAGGGTGCAGAGGTGTATTTGCATAGGGAGTGCAAAGACAAGTGAGATAAAGGGGGGGGGGGGGGGGGGGGTGTCCCAAGTTTATATAGACCCAGACCCCAAGGTTCATGCCCTATGGAGGTGTGCACCTATATAACTATGCAAGTGCACATCTCTAGAGGGAGATGAAGTGTGCACTTGTGGACTAAGCGTACCTTGTGCTAGTGCGCATCTTTTCACTTAAATAGCTCAAAAATTGATTTTCTTCCATGTCTGGCCCTCCATACTTCCTCAGTTAAAGACTAAGGCTTAAGCTAGACTCTTAGGAGAGTCCAAAATGATCCAAGCCTCAAACTAGGGGCTAAGGAGACAAAAAAAATTACTAGGGAGTCCTCATTTGTAGGTGAAATGGGGCATGCATTGTGAAACCACAACAAATAGCCCCAACAAAAAGGGAAGAAATGAAAAATTCATTTCTTCATTATCAACCATTCTTCTAACATGTGTCAAATAACAACTAAATCCCGAACACTTCAAATAGCTTTCAAGTTCCTCGATAGTCAAAACTTCAAAATCTTAAATCTTCAAGCTCAGTATGCACACAATGTATTCATTTCTTTTAATGTTTCAAGGCATAGTCTATCATGAACTTCTAAAAACTTGGAAACAATCCTGCACTCCACCAGTTCATTCATTAGGAATTCTTGTAGATCATGTGTATCAATCATGATCTAACTAGATGAAAGAATTTGTTTTAAGGGCTCTTAACAGATTATCATTTTTTCATTTCAAGTCCTGAGTAGTCTTTTGGATTCTATTTCATAAAGATCTCTTGTTTCCATTTGATTCTTCCATGAATCAATTTGTATGGATTGGATAGCCATTTTGGAGGGCATATCCCTATTGTCAAATTGCCTTTCTCAAACCATTTGGAATCTTTCATTCTTAACACCACCTTTCCTTTTTTATTCTCTTTCTGTACCCTGACCAAGCTTATACTATGTGGCCAAGGCATTAGTTTCATTTCTCATATTCTTTCCTTGGTTTGATAACCATTACATTTCTCTTTTAATAACTTTTGGAAACTCTCATGCCAAACAGTGACCTTATCAATTCTTTGATAAGACCTTTTATCTAAACCAAAAAGTTTTAGAGTATCCTTTGTTGTCATAAACCTTGATTTGAAAACACCAAGATATTCAATCTTTAAATTTGTAAAGTGTTGTAAACTATTGATCTGCAATTCTAATTTCAAACCTAAAATTCCTTTACAACTACAAGAAACATCTATCCTAAGTTGGTAGAAGAAACAAAATCATCTAAATATTTTGACAAAGAAATACCTCTTCCTATAAGTTGAAACCAGACAGAGTGGACCCTTACCCCCAGACTAACATGAAAATATAGACACGGCTTTTAAAAGAAAACACACAACTGAAAGCAAACACACAACTAAAAAAAAAACACTTCTGAAAGAAAACACACTTGTAGAAAAGTAATGACCCTTGTAGAAAATAAAATTTTATATATATATATATATATATATATATATATATATATATATATATATATATATATATATATATATATATATATATATATATATATATATATATATATATATATATATATATATATATATATATATATATATATATATATATATATATATATATATATATATATATATATATATATATATATATATATATATATATATATATATATATATAAGTGTTTTCTTGTTTTAGGCCTCAAAGTAATGTTTTAGGAAATGCCTATTGACTACCAACAAGACCAATTCCCCTTGTAAGGAACTCAACCTAAAAGTATTTTCTCCCAAAAATTTTGCAATTTGATAAGGGTTAATCCACAAACATTGAAACTTAGTGTGGTTGCCCAACTTTTCCTTCACCTTGTCCAATAGAATAACAAGGTCAAATATTCTAAAAGATTTGATTGTAGCCCACTTGTCGAACCACATTTTTATGATAGCCTAATGTTTTTCCATATGCTTTAGAGTAGCTATCCTTTTCTCATCCATTTCTAGGAGATTCATTAATTTGATCTAAACCTTGTTTGCATCTTCAACATACTCACTCATGAATTTCAAAAGAGGAATCTTGAGGTTAATTGGAAACACTGGCTCTTGTTTGTAGACAAGGAGAAATAGGGCAAAGCATTTTTTATCCTAACTCAATATGTCCACAAAATGTACTTCAATTGAGTGTGCCAACCTTTAGGATTTTCCTTCAACAAACATTTTATCAATGTGATCAAGTTCTTATTTGTGGACACAACCACACCATTTCCTTGGGGGTAGTAATTTGAAGAGAACTTGATTATAATCTAATTTTCCAATGCCCATTAGGTAAGGAATATTGACACAAAATTTGAGGAAGAATGACATCTCAAACCTAGTAACAATATGCTCTTCTATGAAATCAGTAACCACTTTGGCAGTACAGTTTCTAAAAGTTTTAGCTTCTATCTAGACTATGCAATAGTCAGTAGCTATGAGAATGAACATATATCCTATTGATGATAGTGGATTTACTAGACCAATAAAGTCTGGCCCCCACTTAGCAAAAGGGTGTACTTCAAACACTGGTTATAGTAGCATTATCGAATGTCTCTCTCTATTAGTACTAGTCTGATAAATTTGGCAAGAACATACATGTTCAAATGTATCCTTGAAGATTATGGGCCAAAAATAGCCTGATCTGAAAATCATATGTGTTGTAGCCTCCGGTGATCTGCATCATATTCCATACTTTTCATGAAACTATTCCAAAACTTCTTTTACTTCTTCACATCCCAAACACTTTAGATAAATTCCCTCATAGTTCCTTTTATAAAGCTTCCTGTCTTGCAACATATAGGATTCAAATTTCATCTTGAGCCCTCTACACTAGGAACTATTTATCCAATTAGGGTATTGATTATGTAAAAGATAATAGACAATGTCCTAATACCAAACATATATGATTATTCCTTGATCAATATCCACTTGAGACACTATGATCTTTTGTTGATTTTTAATACTAACTTCATCATTAAATTTGATTTCATTATCATTACCAGTCTCATTATTCGTTATCATCTTGGTCAATCCTTTTCCTCTCACCAACTTCATTGTTTGAATTTCCAAATCAAACTTTTATACTATTGCCATCCATTTTCTTCATCTTTCACCTAGTTCTTTTTGCATTGACAATGTCTTTAATGTAGGATCTAACACAATTGCATATACCTTGCTCCTTAGTATATAATGGTGGAATTTCTTGATCACCTTTATCAAAGGGAAAACAAAAATTTTGGCATTGGAAATGTTCAACTCAGTATTATTTAGAGAGAAATTCATGAAAGAAATAGGTCTATAATCTTCTTTTTCTTTCTTTCAAGTTAGAATTCTAGCACACACATGCTCTAAAGAAAAAGAGTAGTTTTGAATTTAAAGTCATAATCTAGACTCAAGAGTATTGGAGTAGTGGAGATAGCCACTTTGATGTCCTCAAAGGATTTCTTAATTTCAACAACCCACTTAATTTTTACTCCTTTTTTGAGCAAGTCATTGAAAGGGCATACTATCTTAGCAAACCCACTAATGAATTTATGCACAAAATTTATCTTCCTGAAGAAAGATTTCAACTCTTTATGGCTATGGGGGTTACAGGATAAGAATTTCTTCTATTCTTTTAGGATATATGGATATCCCAACATTCAAAAATGATATGACCAAGAATTTTTCCCTTTGTGACCCTGAACAAAGACTACTTAGGATTAAGTGATATGTCATACCTTTGACATCAGTTGAATACTTGTCTCATATAAGCAATATGGGTGCTCATATCCTTTGAGAAGAAAATCAAATCATCCACATAGATGACTATTTTTTTTATCAACCCCTTGAATGCTTCATCCATCACACTTTGGAATGTAGCTCCTGCATTGATCAATCCAAAAGGCATCCTTCTATAGGAAAAGGTTTCCCATTTTATTGTGAAAATGGTCTTCAACCTATCTTCTTCATCTACCATCACCTAGTTGTATCTAGAATATTCATCTAGAAAAGACATCATTGTGGATTCATTGACAATTTGTAATAATTCATCAAGTGAGGGAAAAGGATAGTTATCCTTTTGAGATGCTAGGTTCAAATTACAAAAATCCACACAAAGGAAAATTTCTCCATTCTTTTTCCTTACTACAACCAAGTTAGAAACCCATGTAGAATGTCAAATTTGAAAGATAATCTTAGCATCAAGAAACTTTTGGACCTCTTTCATTGTCAATGGTTCAATAATGTGATTCATCATCTTTGTCTTTGAGAAAAATGCTTAGCATCTGGTTTTAACTGAATGTCATGAGTGATAATTTCAAGATCGTACATCTTGAGTTCTTCATAACTCCAATCTATGTTGTCTTTGTATTCTATAAGTAATTGAAGCATACTTTCTCATTCTTGAGGGTTACAAACCTATCTACTTCTTACCATCTTTGGGTATTCTTCCATGCCCAAATTCTATGAATCACATTCTTCGATTCCCTTTTCTTGAATAGTCCTGTTGCTATGTGTTGATTCATATCAATCAAATATATGTTCCAATTCTACCATCCCCTTAGGAATAGTATTGGTTTTCAAATTTATAATCCCATCTTCATCCTCTAGCTCAATGTCTTTAGGTTTGTCGTCATGAGTATCATCAATCTCTTGTCTTTGAAATGATTGTTGCACATGATAAACTCAAGGATATGTTGGATATCTTAGAAGACTTGGAAGTTTGTAATGTTGTTTGGGATAGATAGGGTAGAAACCAATTCAATTAAAAACCTCTTTAATTTATTCTCTCAATAGGTTGCAGCATGCTTGCTAAAATGGAAAGGGCATTAGATACCATATTCTTCTTCCTTGGAATGGACCTTATATCCAAGGCTTCAAAATATTTTGTCAAGTCCCACACTCTTTTCCAATATGCAAGTAACCTTCTATCATTGTAAGAGTAAATTTATTTCACTTGCCTAATCACCAACTAAGAGTCTCCTTTGATTATAAGAGCTTTGATGACCTTCTCTAATGTGAAAAGAAGTCCATGAATCAAGGCTTCATACTTTGCTACATTGTTAGTACATCTAAATTGGAAGTGATACGCTACATAAAAAGACCTACCTTTGGGATTTTTTAATTCGATACCTGCACTGGCTCCTAATTTTCATTTAGAGCTGTCAAACTTGAGTGTCTAGATTGGTTGTTCCTTGGGCTTCCCCGACTTGTGCTTATTTATTCAAAAAAAATCTTTCACTTGGAATTTAAAGGGATTTTTCTTTGGGATCCATTGTAACATTTCACATGGCAGACTTGGTGATTTATCATTGTTCACTTTTGATATTGGGTTTATATGTTTTTCTTGTTGATCTTGAATCTCCCTAATTAATTCTATAATTTTATCCAATTTGTGCTTAGGATGAACAACTACTAAGGTCTAGCCTTGACCTTTCACATAACATCTTCTTCTTTGGATTTTGATCATCCCTGGTGGAGGAGAAGACAAAAAAATTCCATTTGAAGATATATCACTATACAATGTATTAAGATCTTCATTTTCCTCTTCACCTTTTCCCATGGCTTCAGAAATGTACATGAAACTTGAATTTTTCATTGATATTTCATTTAGAATTCGGTCACCTTTTTTTTACATTATTTGATTAAAAATACTCAAGCAACCACCTCTTGGCAATATCAACATTCAAACTCTGAATGACTAACTTTATGTAGCCTACAAAAACCCAGAAAGGAGTAGAACTTTAGTTTATGCTTCTTTGCCTAAATATTGTAAGTTGGCCACCATGTTGTCTATAAATTGTGTCACAACCTCTTATTTTTGGATATGGATAATGGGTCTTTCACTTTGATCATCTAGTGGTTTGGTTGAAGTTATAGTGAGAGCCATCACTTTGTAAGATCTAAGATTTGACTATAGAAATGCTACCTCATTAGGTGTGTTGTATTTAGTGATTATCATTTTCAATTTTGGCTCAGCATCAATCTTAATTTGATTATTCAATCCCTTCCATGGTAACCATGTTTGGGTGAAATCAGTCGAGAACCATCCTCTTAAGCATTTTCTTCATTATCTACTTAGCAGAAGTCCATATTTGTTAGGAATTTCAACCACATGTATATCTATGATGTCCTAAATTTGGGGGTCCACTATTAACTATATTAAAACATCTTTCAACACCTTAATAACTTTTACCTTTATTTTTTCATTTTGTATCACTATTTGATTTGTGGGTGGAGGAGTAACTCTCATCCTTTGAGCTATCAAAAGTGGCATGACATTATAAGAAGCTTCTAAAACAATTAGACAATTATGAAGATTTTTTCCAAAGATTCTGATACTGAGCAAAAAGGGGGCATCTCAACCTTATCTTTAAATGTGGTTGGCATAGCCTTTGAAGTTTTAAACTATTGCAATATTGTCATTTGAGGAAGAGTACTCGCATTAGGCATTTCCTTCCTATGATCAAGAGTCTTGAGCAATGCTACTTGCTAGTTAAGACAATTTTGTAGCATGTTAATCATGGACATGTTGGCCTTAATTCTCTTTAAATCTTCAAATGCACTATACTTTTCAATTGATCATGCATGACTCTTTAAAATTGCAAGCACATTCCCTTGGTTTTGATTATTTCCTTCCCTTGGATCTGAAGGATTTAATTGCAATGCAGGAGGGATTCCATCTATCATGGGTTCCCTTCGATTCCACAAATTTTAAGTATTTCAATTATCATTGTGAAAAGAAAACACCTCTTCCAATTGTGTATCTAATTCTTGACTAAATGGAAAAGCAAATTCTTTATTAATTGGTTCTTCCATTCCTGTGTTCTATGAAGAATCATAGGATTCTAGTAACATAGTATTGAATTGCATAGGAGTCTCATTATTATTTTCATGTGAATTTTGATTCACCTCTTGATTTCCATTGAAATATGAGTTATCATCATTGGTTACATTATGATTACTATTATACTAATTGATGTCTACATACTAAGTATTTTTGTTGTTATCATAAGGGATGATATCATTATTGAGATGGGTGTTCCATTGCTGATTTTGTCTCTAGAAGGCATTGTTATGATCTAGTGTATTGAAGTTGTTTCTCATATTATTGTTTCCATTGAAATTATTATTGTATTTTTGACCATATTTATTGTTGTAAGGACCAACATTTGTTCTTTGGTTGTTATTGTTTTGTCCTTGTGAAAACCTCAAATGAGTTAACTCATTAGCAATTTAAGACATGGACTTCTTCATTTGACCAATCTTAGATGTGATGTTATTCTTAGCTTCAGTGGAATTTGTTGCCTTCTTCTCAAAGAAAGTCATTTTTGGCACTTCATATCCTGGGTGTGTTATGGTGGGAATTAGTACAACTGGTGCCTATTGTAATGGAATTGGATTCATTGGTATGAATTGACTAGGCATCATTGGTGTTCCAATAGGATATGTTGGTATTATTATGATAGCTTAAGATGGGACCATCAACCCTCCTCCATTAAAAATGGCTTTTTTAGTAAAAGTAATTACTTCCATGAAGACTTTATCCAATGTGTCAATATTTATAGTGGGTAGTCTTCTCAGAAAGATAGCAGTAAGATGGTCCATAGCATTTAGGTAAATCTAGATTGTAGCTTCAACTGGTATAGTGTATGGGTTTCCAACTTTTGATATGCCATATGAAAGTGATGATTGAAATGTGAGATAGTTTCCTTAGGGTCCCTCTTGATTGATATGAATTTATGATACATCACAACTAGGATAATAAAATTCTTGATTTGTTCTAAGAATAATCTTTCAAATGTGGTCCAATATATGATGCATCCTAGTAGTAAATTGGCATACCAATTAAAGGTGACTTCTCCCAATGAGTATGGGAATAAGAAGAGAACCACATTCTCAGAGAAAACTTTTTGATTGCAAATTTCTTTGAACATCTTGATATGTTCATCAATTGTCCTTATTTCTTTGTAGATGAACCTTGGGAAAAATTTCTCAAGATTCATAGGAAGGTCATTGAGTGCCCCTTGCAAGTTGATTGGTGAATCTATTGTGTTATCAAAAGAGGCCATTGGTGAAATGATGGGTGGTTGATTTGGAGGTGGAACTAAAGAAGATGATAAAATTTGGAATGGAAGTGGTAGAATTTTGGGTAATCCTTTGTCATTGTGAGGCTTGCAAAATTATTGAGTTCTAAGAATTAGAGCTTTCTAGAATGGAGATGATGGATTTGGATGTTCCAGTTTGGGTCAATTCTGAAAAAACATGCCTTTGTAGAAGTGCACCTTCTCAAAAAGTGCACCTAGCACACTTGGACACCTTCTAATAGTGGCGAGTAGAAAATATTTTGAACTTATGAAAACTCCATAATTTTGAAAGTGCAAGTTACTTTTCTAATCCAAATAGTTTGTAGGCCCTCCTTCTAGCACCAAATTCTATTAAGCTATCATTTTGCACAATGCTTAATGGCAAGAATCCTTTTGAACTCCTCTCTTGAAAAGCTAATCTGGGATCAACTCCAAGGTTCTAGAGATCTTGTGACCTACTGAAATCCACTCAATTGAAGATAAATGTGTTTGTTCATGGGGAGACCTTTTTTGGTTCGAACCAATTTTGGATAAGATGTTTGATCTGTTTGTTGTTTCATAAAAAAGTAACCACAAAAGAGATATATTTTTGGTATTTTTATGATGAATCTAATTTATTGATGCAACTATAATAATTCCTAATTTAACCAAGTGTTAGAAAATAAAATAACAAAGATAGGGTGATGAGAGAATTTAAGAAAATAACTTAAAAGGGAAATTCCAAATGGACATAAACCATAGTAACAACACATTTGTGAGTTAAATCATTGAAAAGATTAGGTAGGAAACCAATGAAAATAGGAGCAATTCTTCCTCAATTCTACTAATGTAATCATCGATGGGAACTTAGTAATAAATAAAAGATGTGTCACTTCTCATCAAATTGCAAGGACATGGAAAGTGTACTCATGCAAGATAAGAAGCTATGCATAAATAATAGGTGGTCTCTTCTCCAACTTAATATGTCAATGGAATTCATAAACACAAGGAAAACACCAGAACTAAAAGGTCACACAATCATAACAACACAATAAAACCATTCGCTTCATTATTATTCATGAACATGCATTCACAAAAATAAAATATTCCAGCAAGAATAACTACACCCAGAATGAGAGCACTAGTAGCATATATTATTGCATCAAAATAATGGCCTAGAGTACATATTACATCCATATATTTATAAAAAATCATCTACCCTTTTTATGTTGAGAGTGAAAGATCTTATCATGCAAACATATGCTCAAAAGTAATAAAACAAATCTAATTATATACAAACTAACTCTCTAAATTGTGCTAAGTAGGTATCCACCCTTGTTTATATCAGTTAATAGGAGCATGAGCCTTTACATGACTTAAAGTGATAAAAGAAGAAGGAGATAAGAAGAAGGAAGTTGCAAGAGGATCTAAGAGTCACTGGAAGCTCTAAAAATGGAAGCTTGACCTTCTTTGGGCATTTCTAGGAGTTGAACTATCATCAAAATGTGTTTTTGCCACATGGAATGCTCTAAATTAGGAACTAGCAATTAACTGTTGGTGCACTATTACTTCTTTAAAATTGTTGGCACACCTTGCACACCTATGCACCTTGAGGAAAGGTTCAAAAAAATGCAAAATTTACCCAAGTGTCAAAATTGAATTTCCAAAATTTGCATTTTCTTCCCCTTTATACCAAAATGATGTTTGGATGTTTGCTCTTAAATTTCTCTACTATCTCTATTACTTTGGTAGATTCTGGAAAAACCAAAGCTTCATATATATCTTTAATAGACTATCAGTAATTACTGACCTCTATTTGGGTTGTTGTAAAATCCTCAAGTTTAGTGTCCGATTCCAACAATACCTCTGTAGTCTTAAATTCTTTCTTGTTATCATCACCTAACAAAGCATCCTTGAAAGTTCCTTACAATTGTTGAACTACTGATTGTATTGAATCAAGCTTGGATTTTGAATCATCTTCAAAATTTTCAAGGTCGACAACATTGTAATACCTCTCTACTTCCAAAATCTATTATTGAGTCTAATCTCTCAACCTTTGTATATCCTCAGAACTACATAACTTTATTCTTGATAGATATTTTACATCCAATCATCAAGCTTGTCCAACTCCTCTGTAGTATATACTTCCATGAGCATAACATACCTTTGACCTTTTATTGATGTCAAAGCCTATAGGTCTTTTTTCTAGGTATGTACCTCATCCATTAACCCAAAATCTTGGTTCAATATGGATACCATCTTATCCACACTTGACTGAATATGGTGTAACAAGTTTAAGTTCCCCTATATTATCTATATACCTTTCTCCTCAAAATTATCAAGTCATTTATGACATGCTCCCAAAAATGAGTCCAACTGTACACTACCCTTTTCCTTCCTCCCTAATGTCATAGCAAGAGTGATCTCTAGATGATCCAAGTCTATTGGGCCAACTAATCCATGTAAGTAGCCTCTCAAAATATTTTTTTATTTCTATGGTATTAGAAACTCAGACTCATCTTGGTCCATATGTCTGAACATGTCTTTTATGACCATAGTGATCAATACATTGGTGGTATCTACCATGGGCCTTCCTAATAGGACCTCCTTGATTTAATAATCTTTAGGAGTCAAATCCTTGGTGTTAGCATGTGGAGGAGGGATAGCTATGTCTACAAGAAATTCTTGATCCTAGTGCTTCATAATAAAGGCCAATGGTTGTGCATCACCCATAGGTATCTCAAGCTTCTTGATGGTCTTTACTAGCTCATACATTCCCTCCTCAGTAGTTATAGTCAACTACCTCATTTTTTGAAATATAACCTTCCTCTTCAACTAGGCTGATGTAGTGCCCATTAGAGACATGTACTTAGTTGAAGAGGGGGTTTGTATTGTAGGAATCTTCCCCTTATCATTCTTCTCTAGAATCCTCTCCTTTTGAGAAAGATCTACATTTGGAGTCTCTATATCAGTTATGGCCAAGCTCCTAGCCTCTGTATCATAGAAAATTTGTTGGAGTTCCTCCAGTATTTGACCCTTCTCTAATACTTCATTATCTTATCATTGTCCAGGCTCTTCTTCCTTCACTTCTTATTCTTTTGAGTCTATAATAGGAGGAAGTGGTGTTGCTAAGCCTTTTCCTAGGAATGAAAAATCTTGAGATGGTAGTGGTAGTAGGCCTAGAGGTCCTTAATGAAGAGGTAGTAATTGGTTCTAGTCCTCTCCTAGGGATTGACTCATAGAAGTATCTCATATCTTCTCCCTTACCATTGCAATGCCCACTAGCATGAAATCAAAGTTAGAGAGGTCAAAAACATCTATCTCTTGACCCTTCATGTCTACAATCTATTGTTGTTGCTCATCTTGAGAGGTAGTAACCTAATTATGTTCTTTTTAAATAGATGGTGATGTTGTAGTGGAGCTTCTTATTCTTTCCTCTTACATGGCCTTTGTTGAATGAGTCCTCTAACTTAAGGGGACATATTCAATTTCTTCCCCTTCTTCTACTTTATCTTTGGAAATGGTTCTAGGTACCTATGGGGAGGAGTATTTTTTTCTTCAATCTTCTACTATGTGTCCCTCCTATAGTGGACTCAATCCTATCCTTTTTAGGAACTCATGAGGAGGCTTCTTCCTCTTGACATGCTAGTGGTACCCTTGGTTCTTCCTCTTCTTGTTCTCACTCCTATTCCTATCCTAGTGGAGGCACTTGTTGAGTCTCTTGGACTTGAGTTATCCACTCATCTTAAGATTCCTCTTATTCAAGATTTTGTTATGGTTGTTGAGGCAGCTAGGTTTGAGCTATTTTTTTCTTACTCTTTTCTATTCTCTTCCTTTTTAGTCCTTTATTTACTTCCAAATACTTAACTACCCACTCATGTTGATGAACCATTTTTGGCCTCACTAGGGATTGAGCCAAGAAAGTTAGTATTATAACCTTTACACCTTTTCCTTTAGTAGGTCATGTTGTGTCTTGTAGAGGAACAACCCATGGAACTAGATCAAGTTTAAAATGCTTCTTGATCCATTCCCTCATCGATCAGACTATGTAGCAGGCTCTATTGTTGATATCTATGTTGACATTTCAGTCATGTTTGTTATTAGTGGCAAACATTTATTTAGATTGTAAGTATCTACCAAGCACATTATACAATTAATAGTTTTAAGCAAGCATTTCAATATCTATTGAGTTTTACAGTTGCTACCAAGTCCAAGAGATAGTATTTAGTTTGCATCAAGCAATTACTACCAAGGTATTGATTAGCAGTATAAACTGAGCATCTCAGTGTATGTCAAGTTTATTAGTGCAAACTGAGTTGTGCAGTTTTTACCAAGTTCACAATTACTATGATGAGAGTCTACTATTAACAAAGATGCTCATTGTTAACCAAGTGACTTATTTTATACTAAGCTCATAGTGATAGCATTCAACAAGCTATGTAGTGTGAATCAAGTGATTCAGTTTATATGTTGAGTTTTACAATTTTTGTCGAGTCACCAATGCAAATCGAGTTCAAGACTACTTGAATGTGATTAGTATGGACTGAGCTTCTATGACTACTGAGTGCATGATGATGCTAAGCATTGATAGTGGATGTCGAGTATTAGAACATCACTGAGCCAATCTTTAGAACCCAAGTTCTTGTAGATAGGTCGACTTTGTGATTTTTGTATAAACTTGTATTGTGGTTGACTTTGTAATTTGTAAATTGGGTTGGTATATATGTAACATATTGTACCACATCCAATATGATGAT
This sequence comes from Cupressus sempervirens, assembly GCA_028749045.1. Lineage (NCBI taxonomy): Eukaryota > Viridiplantae > Streptophyta > Pinopsida > Cupressales > Cupressaceae > Cupressus > Cupressus sempervirens. The sequence continues at coordinate 185,257,545 of CM053784.1, read as the reverse complement.
GATGATAAAAAAGAAAATAAATAATGTAATGTAATAAGCAGAGAAGAGCAGAAGAACAAATTACAAAGGCTACAACAGTATAAGGAGTAGCAAAGATTTATCTATCATAGCAAGGTGATTTTTATAATCAAAGGAATCTCATTTAGAAAACAAAGCTATAGATCAAAGATCAGCTACTATTTCATCCTAACAGGTGGATCAGTCAAATCCTTTCACAAGGTAGACTTAACAGTCTTATGTAAATCTCTTTACCCAGTGCATACTTCATTGTATGTTTATAAATCCTTTTGCAAGGTGGACCTATTAGTCCTTATTGCTCCTAATAGGGTAGAGCATTAGAAGTGATCATTGTAAACCTTAACAAGCCAACTTTATACTATAGTACTAAAGCTTGTGGGTATCATCCCCATCCTAGTTATACTTTCTATTTGGAAGGTTTTTGGGTCACCAAATTGTGTGTCATAGTGTTATAATGTTTTCAATTTCTCATGCATGCAATTAGATTAGAATATAGACAAAGGATTAATTGCTAATTAAGGATTAATTTTTATAAGTTATTGATTCACCCCTCCCCTCTTAGTATCTTAGCCTATCATAATATTTCCAACAATCCGCATTCTCATCCCTACCAATCTCTGCATTCATTATCGACCTATCATAAATTTTGTTTGTATTATATAGTGGATCAAAGGCACCTTATGTCTTTCTTGTTAGCCTTTAATGGGATCTTCATTTTTAAGTCCTTCTCTACTAGATATAGAGTCATCCCACAATAATCCCTCATTCAGATATCATGGGCATCTAGTGGTCCTCCAGTGCATCTTCGTGTATGAATTATTTCCCTCTAAGATGCATGACCATCCCTATGTTGTCAAAATAATGGTGAGGGGATTTGTACTCTTCTAAGGGATATTGATCTTATTCTAAATCAAAGGTCATGATATCTTTCTTCTTCTTTACCTTAAAAGAACCTATGGTGATTGGCCACACCCATGTCTTTTTGTGTTGCTTCCTCATTCTATCATATGCAGATGTGAGTTTCCTGGTGATCTCAAAAAAAATGAGCCTGTTTGATGGATACCTCAGGAGCTTCTTTAGGTTAACCATGGTACTAACAACCTTTAGGTAGGTGAATATTTTTAATTGGATGTAGTAGGTATCAATCTTTGTGATTTTGGTTGTTGCCTCCCTCTACTGACATCCTTTTGCAATAATCACCCTCTATGAATCAGATGATTATGAATATAAATTCGTCATTCACTATCTTATACTCTTTGCTCTAATCTAAGAGTTTCTTATTTACCAACTAAGGATATGCCACATAGGACCATGCACTAGCATCTTGAATGCTATCTCTTTTGTAAAGTATTGGGTAGTTAGTATTTTGCCTACCAACAAGTACACCAAATATGAGGTCATGTAGAACTTGGGGTCAGCCTTAACAACTACCAGCTACGCATCCAAGTTATCACTCAATATTACGGCCTAGTCAATTGGTATCTTGGTTGTTCAGATGGTTTCTATGAAATGGACCATCCAGATATGAAAATATTCAATTGTTGATAGGTCCATGACTCTACTTAAAAGCATGATGGCATATCCCACATCATCCGTCATGTATCCCTAGTTCATGTCTACCTTACTAACTTTGTGGCCCAATGGTGTTCTATCAATCAAAAATGATGATTGGATTATCTCTTTGGCTTCCTTCTCATTCTCTCAGTACCATCTTTCTACTCCCTCATAGGATATCTGCATGTACTAATCAACCCCAGGAAGATGGAACACTTTCTTGATGTTTCAAGCTCAAAGGTCTAGGACTATCTCACCTGTGACACTCTTGACAATATTTTCTTTAGTGACACAATTATCTAAAAGAACCATGATGAGTTCTAAGGATTTCACACAAGTAGGTTGTGATGCTGCATGTACTAGCCATGATTGGTTGAGTGTTGACACCATTGTAGATCTTTCTTTTAGCTTGTTGTAGATGGTGAGGAAGGTGCTCTAGTCAATGTGTCCAAGCTCAATGTCTCTAATTTTAGAATGTTCATCCTAAAAGAAAGATTTCATTGGTGTACCTTGGTATTTGAAGACAACTCATTTACAATCTATCTTTTCAGCCATTGAAGATGATGATGACACAATTTTATCTACACAAGAGAAGAAACATTAATCTAGAAAGCTAAAATTAGACCTAAACACAAACCCTAATCTATCCATAACTAGCAAAAATACTCTCAAATAGTTTAAAATAGTCATTTTCCCCCCATAAAGCCCTAGAATAAAAAATGCCACACCTAACACACCCTTATAGGTGTGCTAAGTGTGTTAAATGGTCCCTCTATGACCATTTAAGCACATTTGTACACCTACACACCTTGGTGAGGTGTGCACATGTACATTTTTGTAACTACATGCATGCACAAGATAAGTACAAGGGGGGAAACTAACTACCCCTTATGCTTTTTATGATACAAGGATGCACACATGCGCACCTTGATGGGGTCCGCATGTGTGCACCCTTATAGGCCTTAAGTGCTTAGAAATCACATAAAATGTGTGCATGTTCACACCTTGGGGAGGTGTGTACATGTGCATCTTACCTTAGACTTTTTCTTAGCTTAGTTTCAAAAAGGTGTGCACATTTTCACCTTAAGGAGGTCCACATGTGCACAGCTTTCTTTGACTTAGAGGCTTTTAAGTTTAATTAGGTTTTTTTTCTTTTTATAGTGAATCAAAGGTGTGCATATGTGCACCTTGAGGAGGTGTACATGTACAAAAATTATTGTGTATGTTCTAACACTAGTTGTTTGAATTTTGCAAGGGTGAGCACATCTTTAAGGGTGTAGAGGTACAGTTGCATAGGTAGTTCAGAGACAAGTGAGGTAAGAGGGAGGTGTCTCAGGTTTATATAGACTTAAAACCCAAGGTGTGCACCTGTGCAAGTACACATATTTGGAGGGAGATGAAGTGTACACTTGTGCACTAAGCACACATGTGCACCCTCATAGGGTATGCTTGACCCAAACCCTCAAAAATTGATTTTCTCCTATGTCAAGCCCTTCAACCTTCCTCAGTTAGAGATTGAGGCTTGACCCAAACCTTGGACTAGGCATCTAGGAGACAAATAAATTACTATAGGGTCCCCATTTCTAGGAGAAATAGGGTGTGCATTGTGAAATCACAACAATTTTACCCATATTTCCAATTTGACATTGTTTGTATATGGTCATTTCAGGTTTCTTCAAATTTGGAATACCTCATACTCTTATGTTCTTACTTATAGTAACCAAATTATCAAAGTTTACATGACACATTATTTTATGCCATAACCACCTTTCCTCTACTTGTGCCAAAAAGCATGAACTTTTAGTGAGATCAAGATAGAATAGTTTACCTTTTGTCTAATTTCCAATTGCAACTAGGTTCCCCTTACTATCTAGAAGCATAGCCTTCCCATTCATTAATTCTACCTTAGATCCAATGTTGTTAAGTTGTTCCACACTTAGAAGATTATGTCTTAGTCCTTCAACCTAGTAAGCATTGTCACATTTTAGTTCATTATTTAATGCAATGCAACCTTTTCCCTTCACATAACATGGTTCATTGTTTCCAAATTTAACACTTCACCCATCATAGTGCTCTAAGTGTTCAAACTTAGTTTTATCACCAATCATGTGATGAGAATAACCACTATCTATAGTTCATGTGTCATTCTTACTAACATGAGAAATAAGTGCCATCTTTTCATAATCCTCATCATTTGATTCATCTTTAGTAGCAATGTACACCATTTCATCTTCATCATCACTATCAGATTCTTTAGCAGTATAACAAGATTTCTTACCATTGTCTTTGTAGTCTTTGTAGCTTTTGAAATATTTCTTTCCTTTGAACTTGTTGAATTTCTTTTCATCTTTTCTTTCCTTGTTTGGACTCCTTGCAGCAATGTGACCAACTTTCACAAGAGAAACAAATCAATGGAATTTTTCCTTTACATTTACCTTTGCCTTTTGGTAAAATTCTTGCAAGTCGAGCTTCAATAGCTTCAAGGTCATCATCTAATTCTTCTTCTTCTTCACTGTTAGACTATTTTTATTTTGAGTTTCCTCCCTTTCTACCAAGATTTAGTCTGGCTATCAATGCAGATTCTAAATTCTAAGAGCTAAGAAGATAGTTATCAAAATTATCCAACTCAAAATTCATTAACCTTCCTACTAGTGCATCCAAAGTTATATCATTTTTGGATCACATCCATCTCTTGAATATCTAAAAATCTAATTACATAAATAAGAAGAAGAGTTCTTAATACCTTGTTGACTATTGTCTCATCATTTATTTTTCCTCTAGAAGCTCTGATTACACTCACACTTGTTATTTGATTTTTTCACTGTATTTAACAATGTTATCATCTTCTCTCATCTTCATATGACCAAATTGGCCTCTTAGAATTTCTTCTTTGGCTCTCCTTACATTTTCATCTCTAGATCTTTTGCAACTTGTTCCACATTTCATGAGAAATAGGGCAATCTTTGACTTTATCAAATTCAAAATAATTGAGAGCAAAAGCAATATCAATCATCATTGTGTTATGATTCTTCATGTCTACCATTTGATCTGCAGTCAAAGGATCAAGAGGTGCCACATATTGGTTCTCTACGAATTTTATTCCTATATATCCTATGGTTCCCAAATGCAGCTTCATGAGTTGCTACCATTCTTTGAAGTTATCTCTATTCAACCTAGGAATCTCTTTTCTATAAGACATCTTGATCTTTAGCTTAGATCCCTGAAACATGTCCTGTAAGAACCAATACTCTAAGGCCAATTGTTGAAAATATAAGAGGGGTAATTTAGAGAGGAGAGGTGAATTAGTTATCGTTAAAACAATTCTAGATCCCTTAGATATCAATACAATCTTCCTTTTAACTCACATCTTGATGAGAACTAGAGATGCAATGTAGCTCGGTTAACAAAGCAATCTTGAGATATTAATGTGTATTAACCTTTAGTAACTTAGTTGTAAAAAGATAAACCAATAATAAAATAATATGAACACATGAGACACCAAGATTTAACATGGAAATCCAATTTGGGAAAACCACTAATGCAACTAGTTACAACTTTTCACTCTTTTGAAGTGATCCCCGTTAGGAGCTAACCCTGTTAAGGGTTAAAAAAAACACTATTTGGTCTAATCCTATTAAAGGATTAAATCACCCTATTATGAGTGGCCTTGTTAGAGGTCTTAAGAAACTTCAATCTAGAAATGCCACCTTTTTATAGGATTTACAAAATGATTATTAAGTCAACTCTATTAAGAGATTTATTCACTACTACAATTGTTAGAGAGTAACAATGATTGATCTGGTTGATGAAGCAACTGGATTGTAGATACATATCACTATTCTATTTTATCCATTACATCTCCTTTGATGTTCTTCCCTTAATCAAATATCCATCTTAATTCACATCTTATCTTCTTCCACAACTTCTCTTTTTCAACCCACAACTTGACCTTTCATATATATGACATACAATGTCAAGTCGGCTTGAATTCCCTAAGAAATAAATAATTAACATCCATTAAGTTAACTTGCATAATCAAAATAAATAAATAAATTTATTCTGATATAGGTCAACTTAAACTAAAATTGAGTCACTTAGTTACCACTGAGTTCCTTAGTAACTAACCTAACTCGGTTTACACTGAACTCCTTTGGTGACCAAAAAAACTTGGTTACAACTAGATTTCTTTGGTGACCAACCTAGATCAACTTCAATTGGATCACTAAACTTGTCTTCTTCTAAACTTTTGCTTGGCTAATACTAGAGTCTTCTAAGCTTAGTTCCAACTGGCAATGCTCAATTATAGTATAACATTTGTGTGGCATCAATGACAATATACAATTGAATAATTATTATCAATAAACACTTAGTAGTTTGTATGGTCAATTTGAAAAATCTAAGGGTTTTCAAATTGATAGAGATCTCACCCATTTTTATTCTAAAGACTTTGATAAAATGCAAAACTATGTAGCCAAATCCATAGAACATAGAGCCAAACTTAAGGATTGTGGCATAGACAAATAAGATGAGAATATAATAGAAAATTTGTTACATCTTCTTCCATCTGAGTATTTACCATTTTTTTTCTAGCTTTAATATCCAAAACTTGGCTATGGTTCATTCATACACCATGTCTTCATTTGTTTCCTTTGTAGAGATGTTGATAGTAAAACAAACAAAAAATTGATGAGCATGGGGATTTTGAAGTCTTCAAAGTCTAAAGCAATAGTGGATAGTAAAGGGAATCAAGTAAAAGGTTCTAACAAGAAGAAAAAAAACTATGGAAATAAAAGGCACAACAAGAAATAGAACACTAAGCCTCCTCACCACAAGACAACTCGATCAATAAGGAGGAATCATCTAAAAAGGAGTTTCTTACTCATGCATATTGAGAGAAGAATGGACATGAAGAATATCATTTATACAAGAAGGAAATTGATAAACTTGAGAATATTCTTAAGAAGAATCAAATTAGTCTACATTCAAGAATGAATTCTTCATATTCAAATTTTGGTGAAGGAAAGAATCATGTGGGAAAAGGTCAAGCCTTAATAGCTACTTCAAGTCAAGAATCAGGGAGATGGCTTCTAAATTATAGGGCTTCACATCATAAGGAATATTCCCAGTCTATATTTTCATCATTTGATCCTTATCACACTCCAACTATTTTGATGGGAAATCATGTTAGAAATGCTTTAGAATAACTCAGGGGGGTGGGTTGGGTGGGTGAATTAGTTATTCAAGGTTCATATGTCCAATTCAAACTTTTGCATCAGGTAAAGTGTACCCATATAACTATTCATTCATCCAAGCTTAAGCTTTCATATTTAGTAGGTTACTATAAACCAAAATGCAAGCATAACACATATAAAGATCAACACATAACACAGTGATTTACATGGAAACCCAATTTGGAGAAAACCACTAGTAACATGGTACTCCATTCTCACTCTTCTAAAGTGATGCCTTGTTAAAGGCTACAACAAAATGTGACCTAGTTAAAGGATTTAACCACCCTATTACAAGTGGGCCTGGTTAAAGGACTTTAGAACATTCACTTGGAATGCCACCATGTTAAAGGATTTACAACTGGTTATTAAACCAACCTAAGCCCATATAATTTTATTCTACCCTAATTGATACAATTGCTAGAGAGTAGCAATAAGGGGTTTTAACTTGATTACAGAATACAACTCAACTTGCAGATCTCATATTACTTCTTAGCTCATATCATTGCCTGGTTTTCAGTCTCTGCAACTCTGACAGCTTGCCCTCCTTTCAAGCTTAGTCTCCTTGAGTCTCCATGCTTAATGTACTAGTGTAATCATTTCTCTCTAACCACTTGTCAAAGTAGAGTCTCTATACTCTTTTCTTCCTTCTCCTAGATGTCTTCTCCTTGACACCCATCTAACCATTTTACAATTTGGCACATCAGCAACTCTTGCTTCTTGGGTTGTGACTCCTTAAATAGAACTCTAGAATTCCTTTTCCTGCTCAGTTCTTCCCTCCTTTAGTTTCAATTTGTATGGATTAGGTAGGATTCATTGAATCTAACCATATTTTGTTTCTTCTAGAAACATCATGAAGAATCCTCTTGAATTCACTCAAAAATGGTTTACATAGAATTATGTACCACCAGCTCATCATCCTTATCCTCCAATTGGTTCACAAAATTCAAGTTAAAAACTTTGTCAGCTCAGATTTGGTGAATCTTTCTCATTTCCAATAATGCAGCAGCTCAACACTATTGAAATTCTGATGCTTGGCACACACTGTGTTATTTGGCATCAACTGTGTTTTACTGATGCTTAGCACCTAAAGTTCACTCAGCACCTACTAAGATTTTCTGATGCTCAACACCTATTACTTTTCTCGGAAATTGAACTTCACTCACCACCTAAAGTTCACTTGGCACACACTAGATTTTCTATCTGCTCAACTCCTACTAAAAATTTTCTCGGCTTAAACTAACTTGCTCAGCACCCACTGATGAACTTAGTTTAAGCTTTGTAGTCAACCTTTTTCTAATTTATACTTCTAATGTTTCTAAGTGTGATCAACCTTTATATCTTCAAGTATGTTACCAATACATTATTTAACCATTGTCTTAATTGATCCTTGCACTTTATTACAGAATCATAACTCAACCTTTCCCTTAGGTGCTTTTGTTACATCTTGTTGATCAAATCCTCTTCTTCAATCAACTAAGTGATAGTACTTGGATTTTATAATCAATTGTCATTCCTACAAATAGCAAGTTTGACATCAATGACAAAACAATTATTGGAAACATCCTTTTAACAATAATCTCCCTCTTTGACAGTAAAACTTCTTCATCAATGATCTTTTCAATCAGATTTCCTACAATCTCCCTCTTTGACATTGATGGCAAATCAAACTGATCAACTATTAGACTAAACTATTCAACCATGTTATCAAAGTGCTAACTAAGTTAGAATAGTAAGTCAAATGCCAAAAAGTAATTGTGTTACCATCAATTTTCACATCTCCCTCTTAGTTGTTGTATCATTTTTCTTTCCTTTCTTCCTTCTTACATTTTCTCCCTCTGTATGCATTGCTCATCTTTTATTATTTTTTGTTCTAATCAGATTCTTCATCTTCTCCCTTATATTTTTGATCAAAGGTTGTTGATCAGTTTCTACTTAATTATCCCTCTTTGACAACAATGCCAAAAACATATTATTTCAACATCTTATCATGCAAATATAGCATTTGCAGGTTCCTTCAATTTCTCCCCCTACCACCTTGCTTGTGACTTATTTGAATCTTTAGCAGTTTAATTACTTAGTTCTAAAGTAAATATCATCTGCATCAATATGTAATATTTCAACAATCAATTCCTTTGATGTAGGGCAGTCTTTGCTATTACTTAAGTAGCCTTAGCTAGGGGTATCACCCCTAACTTACCTTTAAGATACTCAAAAGCATCTTTAGGTAGTGCTTTTGTAAAGATGTCAACAATCAATTCCTTTGAGCTAACATATTCCATCTTTACTTGTTTGTCTTCCACCAATTCTCTTACATAGTGATACTTGATTGCAATGTGCTTAGTTTTGACATGTATTACAAGGTTCTTTGATATGTTGATAGAACTTGTACTATAACAATAAAGTATCATAGGCTCATTCACTTCTTCCTTCATACCTTGCAACAAATGTTTGATCCGTACAATATTGGTGCAATTGATAGCAGCTACAACATATTCAACTTTTGTAGTGGACTGTGAGGTACAACTTTTCTTTTTTCTAGTCCATGTAATCAATCTTTTCCCAATAAAAGTGCTCCTCCACTGGTGCTTTTTATGCCATCAATATTACCTCCCCAATCTGCATCAGTGTAGGCTCTTAGCTCAAGTCTTCACTCCTCTTGTAGTACAAACCAAAGTCATCAGTTCCTTTTAGGTACCTCATTATTCTTTTTATTTCCATCAAATGATTTTCTCTTGGATCTACATAAAATCTTGCCACTATTCCAATAGCTAATGCAATTTCTGGTCTACTATGTACAACATATTGCAATTTTCCAATCATTGATCTATACATTGTCTAATTCATTTCAGCTGACTTGTCATTCTTAGATAACTTATATCCTATCACCATTGGTGTACTCATTGGTTTTGAGTCTTCCAATCCAAATGTCTTGAGTATCTCTTTGATGTATTTTGATTGAGTCACAAATATGCCATGCTTTAATTGACGTACTTGTAATCAAACAAAGAATTTGATTTCTCCAAACATTGACATCTCAAACTCATGTTTCATTTAACTATCAAAATCTTTGCATAGAGCATCTTTTCATCCAAATATTATATCATCAACAAAGATTTCAGATATCAAAATGTCTTTACCTTTTTTTTCTTTGATGTACAAATTATTTTTGTCATCTATTCTTTCAAATCCTATCTTCACAAGATATTTGTGCAATCTCTCATACTATGCTCTAGGTGCTTTCTTCAAACCATAAAGCTCCTTATGTAGTTTGCAAACCATATCCTTGTTGTTGTCATCGACAAATCCGTCAGGTTGTTCTATGTAGACTTCCTCTTCCAGTATACCATTTAGAAAAGAAAACTTCACATCCATTTGGTAGACATTGAAACCTTTGTAAGTAGCATATGCAAGCAATGTTCTTACTCTTTTCATTCTTGCAACAGGAGCAAATGTTTCCCCATAATCGAGTCCTTCTTCTTGTGCATAGCCTTTGTAAACTAATTTGGCTTTGTTTCTAGTTATCTCACCATTCTCATCAAGTTTGTTTCTAAACACCCATTTGGTACCAATTACATTCTTATTAGCTGGTCTAGGAACTAGGGTCCAGGTTTTGTTCTTCTCAATCTATCTATCTCCTCTTCCATAGCTTTATCCCAGTCATCATCTTGTAGTGCATCTTTCACTATTTTGGGCTCAACCTTTCCCAGCAAACATAATTCATTCCTTATTCTATTCCTTGTCATTGGTCTTGCACCCTTGTCACCAATGATTTGATCTATAGGCTGATGTCTTCTCACACACTTGGCTAACCTTGGTTCTATCATTCTTTCCATGTTTAATCCTTTAGCTTCAGAATCATTTTTTTCTTCTTCACCTAGTACTTCATCATCTCTTTCATGTGTACTATTTTCAAAATCAGAATGTGCATTTCCTTCATTCTACAACTCAACATTCACTGGCTATGACTCAGCTCATACTAAGATCTGTTGTTGATTCCCAACTTGATTGGTAGCATTGTCTTTAATAGCCATTCCTTCATAGAAGTATACAAAAGATCTATAATCTTTTTCTTGCTTGGACTCATCAACCTGAACTTCTACATGCTCATCAAAATTTACATTTGTACTTTTCACAATCTTGTTAGTGTTAGTGTTCAAAAACTTATATGCTTTGCTTCTAGTGGAGTATACAAGAAATATGCCTTCATCACTCTTTGCATCAAACTTGCAATTTCTAGTATCTTTAAGAATATAACATTTACATCCAAAGACTTTGAAATGTTTTACATTAGGTGAGTGACCATACCACAATTGAAAAGGTGTTGCATTTCTACCTTTCTTGACTTGGACTCTATTCAGGGTGTAAATAGCAGTACTTACAACTTCTCTCCAGTAATTTAGAGCAACATTTTTCTCCATCATCAAGGTTCTTGCACAGTCTATTATTGATCTATTCCTTCTTTTAGCAATGCCATTTTGAGGTGGAGCTCTTGGTGCTAATGTGTTCCTTTTGATACCTTTGTCATTGCAAAATATTTCAAATTCTTTTGATGTAAACTCACCTCCTCTGTCTAATCTTAGGAACTTTAGACTCTTTCTTGTTTCCTTCTTAACTCTGGCCAAATACCACTTGAACATTTGAAATGCATCATATTTTTGGTTTAAAACCATAGCATTCATCATCCTAGAATAGTCATCTACAAATAGAATTATGTATTTGTCTCCTAGGTAGCTTTGCACTTCTATTGGACCACATAAGTTTGTATTGACTAGTTCTAGTACTTCTTTGAAAGTATATATTTTTCTCTTGAAACTAGACTTAGTCATCTTCCCTAGTTTGTGTTCTCAGGTTTCTTCAGTTTAGGAAAACCTCTGACTTTCTTCTTCTTGTTGATGCTAATCAGATTGTCAAAGTTAACATGACACAATCTTTTATGCCATAACCACACATCATCAAGTCTAACTACAAGATAAGTTGCATCTTTCATATCTAGGTAGAACAAGTTACTCCTTGTTTGTTCACCTTTTCCTATCAGATTCCTATTAGTGTCATAGATCTTGGCAGTTTTGTTTCCAAATTCTACTTTGCAACCTACATTGCCTAACTGTGATACACTCAACAAATTGTAGTTCAATCCTTCAATATAATATGCATTATCACATGAATTTTTCTCTATAATTTTAATTGAGCCTTTTCCTTTGATTTGACATGGAGCATCATTACCAAATCTAACACTATTTCCATCATATTGAGTAAAGGTAATAAACTTACTTTTATCTCCTATCATGTGATGTGAGCAACCATTGTCTATGATCCAAGTGTCATTCTTGTTCACACAAGTCACTAGTGTTGTTGCTTCATCCTCATCTAATTCATCCTTCATGGCCACATAGACTACTTCATCATCATTCTCATCAGAATCTTCTTCAACAATGTAGCATCTTTTTCCTTTTTCCTTATAAACCTTGCTATTATCTTCTCTCTTTTTCTTGTACTTGTTTCCTTCTTTGTAGTTCTTCTTCTATGTACATCTTGCAGCAATATGACCTACTTCATTACAATTGAAACATATGATAGGGAGCTTACCTTTGAATTTACCTTTGCCTCTATGGAATCTTCTAGCTAGTAGTGCTTCTAACTATTCTACATCTTCCTCATCTATGTTGTTGTCACTGGATACATGTTTTCCTTTTCTTCTCTTCTTGTTTGATGTCACCTCCTTGGTATCTTTCAATGTCAGCTTGGCCTTGAAAGTAGATTCAAGGTTCTCAGGTCTATAGTTGTCAAAGTCAGATAGTTCAAATGTAATAAGTCTTCCCACAATTCCTTCAAAGGTTAGTGTGTTTCCTTCTACACACCTTAGCTCTTGGATGGCTGAAACTCTAATAGCATAGATGGGGAGCAAGGTCCTTAAGTATTTTCTATTGAAAATCTCTTCTTCAAATTGACCATGTAGACTTCTTATTGCACTTACCACTTCTTTCATTCTAGTAGCATATTGAGCAGCATTTTCATCTTCTTCCATTTTCATGTCATCAAACTTTCCTCTGAGGCTTTCTCTCTTTGCTCTTTGAAAATTCTAATCTCCTCCATCAATATTTGATAGGGCTTTCCACATTTTGAATGCAGTGTCACATCCTTTGATGTCATCAAATTCAGCATAACTAAGTATAGAGGCAATCTCCAGCATTGCCTGATTGTGCTCCTTCCTTTTGCTCAAATCATTTGAAGTAAGAGGTCCAACTAGGTTTAAATCTTCTATTCCAATTGAGTTTTTTGCATAGTCACCTATTGATCCAAGGTTCAATTTCATTAGACTCAACCATGCAACAAATTTTTCTTCATTGATCTTGGGAACTTCTCTCTTGGACATCTTGATCTTCCTGCTTCTAGTACCTTGAAACTAAATCAGCAGATGTCTTTGATACAATTTGTTAGAAATGCTTTAGAATAACTGAGAGGGGTGGGTGAATTAGTTATTCAAGGTCCATATGTCCAATTCAAACTTTTTCATCAAGTAAAGTGTGCCCATATAACTATTCATTCATCAAAACTTAAGCTTTCCTATTCAACAAGTTACTATAAATCAACATGCAAGCATAACACATAAAAAGATCAACACATAACATAGTGATTTATGTGGAAACCCAATTTGGGAAAAACTACCAGTAATATGCTACTCCATTCTCACTCTTCTAAAGTGATGCCCTATTAAAGGCCTACCTTGTTAAAGGCTACAACAAAATGTGACCTCATTAAAGGATTTAACCACCCTATTAGAAGTGGGCCCGATTAGAGGACTTTAGAACATTCACTTGGAATGCCACCTTGTTAAAGGATTTACAAATGGCTATTAAACCAACCTAAGTCCATGTGATTTTCTTCTACCCTAATTGATACAATTCCTAAAGAGTAACAATAAGGGGTTTTGACCTGATTACAGAATACAACTCAACTTGCAGATCTCAAATCACTTCTCAACTCATATCATTGCCTGGTTTTTAGTCTTTGCAACTCTGATAGCTTGCCCTCCTTTCAAGCTTAGTTTCCTTGAGTCTCCATGCTTAATATACCAATGAAATCATCTCTCTTTGACCACTTGTCAAAGTAGAGTCTCTGTACTCTATTCTTCCTTCTCCTAGATGTCTTCTCCTTGATGCCCTTCTAACCACTTTGCAATTTGGCACACCAATAGCTCTTGCTTCTTGGTCTGTGACTCCTTAAATAGAAGTCTATAATTCCTTTTCTTTCTCAATTCTTCCCTCCTTTAATTTCAATTCGTATGGATTAGGTAGGATTCATTGAATCTAACCCATATTTTGTTTCTTCTAGAAACATCATGAAGAATCCTCTTGAATTTTCTCAAAAATGGTTTACATAGAATTTTGTGCCACCAGCTCATCATCCTTATCCTCCAACTGGTTCATAAAATTCAAGGTAACAACTTTGTCAGCTCATATTTGGCAAATCTTTGTCGTTTCTAATAATGCAGCAGCTTGGCACTATTGAAATTCTGATGCTCAGCACACACTGTGTTACTCAACATCAACTGTATTTTACTAATCCTTGGCACCTAAATTTCACTTAGCACCTACTAATATTTTCTGATGCTCGGCACCTATTACTTTTCTTGGCACTTGAACTTCACTCAGCACATCAAGTTCACTCGGCACACACTAGATTTTCTATCTGCTCGGCTCCTACTGAAAATTTTCTTGGCTTAAACTAGCTTGCTTGGTACCCACTAATAAACTTAGTTTAAGCTTTGCACTCAACCTTGTTCTAACTTATACTTCTAATGTTTCTAAGTGTGACCAACCTCTATATCTTCAAGTATGTTACCAATACATTATTTAACCATTTTCTTAACTGATCATTGCACTTCATTACAAAATCATAACTCAACCTTTCCCTTAGGTGCTTTTGTTACATCCTGTTGATAAAATCCTCTTCATAAATCAATGAAGTGATAGTACTTGAATCTTATAAGGAATTTTAATTCCTACAAGTAGCAGGTTTGACATCAATGACAAAACAATGATTGAAAACATTCTTTTAACAACAATCTCCCTCTTTGACAGTAAACCTTCTTCATCAATGATCTTTTCAAGTATATTTCCAACAAATCATACTTACATGAATGTGATTAGAAAAGGAACTATTGGTAAGGGGGCAGAATACCTCAAAGAAGTGTTATGTGTGCCTCAACTAAGCCATAATTTTCTTTCCATCTATAAGCTCACTCATACAAAAAGAAGGGGGACTTTGGAATTCACACTTATTTAGTTTTTATTAGAGACATGGAGACTAGAGAGATTATTGCTATAGGGGTGGTAGATCATGCATCTTGGTTATACTACTTCTTATACTTTTATCATGATGATGGAAATGATTCTTTAGTAGATTTTGATCACATTTCTAGCGATGATTCATATTTTGAGGAGAAGTTTGGATACTTGAACTTGGGTATTCTGACATGTGATTAAGTTCTTGAGCCATTCATTCCTTCTCCTCCTATTGATATTGTGTCTATTGTTGTTTCTAATAATTATTCTATTCACACGGCCATGGATTTAGGTGATTCAGTGCCACAAGATATTCATTATCTTCTAGACTCAGCTCCATGGGATGACTACTTGACAAACATTTCATGTTTGTTTGTGGAGTCCTACATTACAAATTTGAGAGACACAATTGATAAAATTCATCTTCTATTAAGTGAAGATGATCCTTCTTCAATTGTAGTGAGGGTGCATGATGAACCTCATCTTAATTCTCTACTTGATTAGTCTTATGAGGTCGACATGGTGGTGGATAATTTGATATAGTAGTTAGAGTAGGTCACTTTCTCTTGAGAGGACACACTTGTCTCTTTGATACATGTTCTACATTCATCCTTAGTTGATCCTGATTTGTCTTTTTCTACAAAGTGGCATAGCAAACATGATTTGAAGGAGGCACCTTTCAGTATTGATATGGGGAAACTTGAGAAAGTTTTAGAAATTCCATACATTTTGAGGTTCTTTCTACAAATGGGGGAGGCTTCATCAATGTACCTTTGGTTTTGTTTCTTCCTAAGGGGTGTTGGCTCTTGATTTAAAAGTGTTTGAATAACCAGGTAGATGAAAAAAAATACATCTAAGGGTAGCTAAGTCCTATGATGGATGCATTTGAATAGAACCTTGGTCAACTATAAGGCAACAATCCTTCTACTCTCCAAACTCTGCAAAACCTAGGTAGGTAGACCTTGGATTCTCACAAACATAACCAGTGCTAAAACATGATCAAGAGTCCAAACAAAGTAGATGTAGCCCTTTAATATTCTACAGTTATGCAGCAAGCTACATGTGTAGTAGCTATTCATACAAACTACTAACTCAAAAGTTAAGTGGGGGTCTTCCTTTTAGCTCTACAAACAAAAAGAGAAATGGTTTCTTTGATTTAAATTGATTGTAGCAAGAATCATTAACCAAATGTAAATTAAATAGAATAATGTATAGCCATGATCAGTACTTTATCCATGATGGCATGGAGTCATGAGAAAATAAATCATTTCCTTATGCACTTATGAAATAACTTCAGGTCTGTGAGATGAAGCTTTGCTAGACATCACAATAGTCAATCTAATTTAACCTACTAATCACAATCCCTATGTAATGCCAACAAATCCTTGATTCCCAATAAGAAGATTAATCAATCCATTACATTGAAGCATGGAAGATAAATGGGTCTCTCACAACAATACAATGAGAGAAATGAAACTTTGCTTCATTTCATTCCCAAAACTTAACTAGCTCACACATTGGAGAGATCCAAATTAAAAATTATTTTCATTGAAACTCTTGTTACTACTCATTACAATGACATGAAACTCAAAGATTCAAAACCAATAAAGACATAATAGTAGATCTAACATATTATGCTCTACAAGAAAAACTATACATATGTTGTTCATGCAAGAAAATGTTGAAAGAAGGTGGCATCACAAGCTATGAGACTTGCTCAACAAGTTGGAACTAGCCCTACAAAATCAAAAAGAAGAAAAATAAGTAGAAAAATGGAGATGAGTTGGATTTGATTTTAGATGCCACTTGTTCTCCTCTTTCTTCATCATCTACTAAAGCAAAGCCTCTCTCCTCTCTCCTCAAATTAAGACCCAATTTGATGTTCATTAGTGTTGCAACAAACTTTGAGGAAATATCTCCAAATGATGACAAGAAACCCTCTTGGACAAGAATCAATTCTACTGCTAAAAAACCCACTAAAATACTTAATTAGAAAAATAGAAGTTTCAAGATAATCTTCTCCAAAATTTTCTTGTGCCCAGATGACGGATCTACCAAATGATACCTCTAACTATCATAAAAGAGCCACAAACATGCAAGAGAATGTAGTTGACAAAAATTCTCTTTCTAGAAAAACCCTAGAAAAACTCTTTACCATTAACACCTCCACATATTTGGACTAGAAAAGTGGAATGTTCATCTTCTCCCCTTTCCAATGTTATATAACACTTATATGTTTGATGAAGATTTGAGGCCAAAAATCCTCTCTGAAAGACACGAGTCTGAGAAAATGTGCAAGCTCCTTCATGAAAAAAAATCATTCTATTATAAACTTGAAATATTATAATAAACTCCATTCTATGTAAAACCTTAGGATAATTTTGATTGGTCCATAGTCTCATGTGGTGGGTCCCATTTACCTCTCCTTCAAATCACAACTCCTTCATTTTGGGCACTCAACCTAGGGAATAGTTCATTACGACTTTAATTACCTTACTTGGCACACATTACCATCCTTTGGAAATTTATTTAATATTTCAGCTTCAAGTTGTTTTTCCTCCATATTTATCTCCTAGTCAAACATGTTCAACTCAAAGATGTCACGCGTCAGCTTATGATTGGCTTGTACTTCCACATCACTACCACCTCAATAGACCCTCTAAGTGACCATCCCACTACCATGTGACATCACCTGATTGGATCCTCAAGTCCTTGTCACTACCTTTTCGACCTCTGCTTCCATCTCCTATTGGGTCTGTACATTCCACATGGCACAATCTCACATGCTCGTAATGACATCACAAATTCTCATGAAATCATGAGATCTCACCACATGTCCACTAGTAGTGATGTCATCATCTTCACCTTTTAGTACCACATGTCACTTTCTCTTTCACCAACACCACCATGTAGCCACTTCATCACATCTCCTATTGGATGCATCAGGCCCACAATGCCATGTGGCATCCTATTGTATTCTTAGATAACTCTGACACCCATCTCACAAAAACTCATGATTGGGATTTCTAAATTCTAGATCCATAAACTAGGATTTGTAAGCAATATACACACAAAATATATTTCTTAATGGTTATTCATGGATGTGGAAATCACTGAAATAAGGGATTGACTAAGGAAAACCCCTTTATAGCCACCCACACACAAACACACAATTGGTTAATAGTTCGTTCCTCTTGGTAACTTGGATTTACCTTGACTCTAGATGTCCAAACATGTGAGGAAACAAAAGGATGTTACAAAAAAATGGGTTAGTTTGTGTGTTATATCATTTCCCTCTAAATTGTAAGGTATAGCTCCCTTATATACAATATATGAAATGAATTGTGTCTTTAATAGATCATCGGAATATGGGGTATGCTCTTAACCTAAGAGAAGAAAAGGATAAACTAGGATGTTCATAACTACAAGCACCCCAGGTAGAAATAGATTTGGGCTACTTATAACACCCAATGGAGTGAATATCACAAGCTACCTTGAAGTTCTTCTAACATCTACTCCTACTTCTACATACAGATTTACCATCTAAATGCAAAAGAGGAAAGAAGAGATATGCACATGAGGGTAAATGGAATTTCTTTCACTATCAGTCTTGAATAAAATTAAATCCAACCAATAACTATAGATTCATATACATTTATCTTTCATTTCCCAATGAAACTATCTAACAAGATATGAAATGAACAAGAGAGGAATCAAAATCATATATGAGGAAAGTAAATGGAATCACTTTCACTGCAAACATCAAAATGAAATAGAATCCACTTGATTATCACAGGTTCACATATAATTGTCCTTCAACTCTTTATGTAGAACTCATCTAAGAATGGGCAACAAAATGTGACCAGTAGATAGAAAGTAAATGGAAATACAGACTCATTCACCATCAAGTTTTCCCACCTTTGTTATGTCAAAAGAGATTACATTTATAGTTTTTTGTTATCATTTCTTAATTCTGGTAGAGTAATAGTCATATAATAAAGAATAAAACATGGAAATATACAATTCATATCATGATATTAGCACGTGTTATCTCTTCTATTGATGATTCTCTATTCATGATATTCCTGAAAACACACCATGACTATTCATCTTCATGTAGTCTCAAAAAATCCTATAGATATTTTTTTATTCTTCATTTTTTGTCATTTCACATCAAACCCATGTATTTCATATTCCAACAATCACTAGATTTTTGAATTCCCATTGTTGATCTCAAATTGATGGTGGAGATTAAAATGTTATGACTTCCTTTATAACTTACTTTGTGGATTGCTCTTGTCACTATGTCTCATAGAATAATAATCGGGCAACTTCATATAGTGACATAATGACCTCCATAGATCCTCTTTGATTTGATGATGATAAAAAAAAATATCGTCAATCGCTTTGTTTTATAGCACGGGTCAGATTTTCTAGCTAAGTGCATCATGGCTAACAAGTGAGTTCTAACTCTACTATATGAAAGGTGATGGCCCATTGGACACATGTCATTCCCTCGCTATGTCTCTATGAATAATGGTTGAGTAACTCTACATAGTGAGATACCAGCAAACATAGATTTATCTTGATCTAATGATGATCATTTAAAGATTTTAACTCATTAATTTTCCTTTCCATCATGGGTCTTCTTTCTAGTTATATACCTCATGGCATACATGTGGTAGTAGTTTATTGTCTAAAATTGGACTATTTTGCCTCATTGGCACCTCATGACTAGACTCTGATGGCACTTTGTAAGAGATGATAACCCACACATGTGTCTTTGTGTCGCTATGTCACATAGAATAACAATTGAACATCTTTATATAGTGACATAATGACCTCCCTAGATCATCTTTGATCTGAAGGTCAATGAGGTGCATTTAACTTTCATTTGAATAGGACACAATATGAAAGGTAAGCATATGACTTTTCAATTGGCCAATAGCATACATTCTTTCATTATTTCCACTCAAGTCTTTGCCACCTTTGACCATGTTTCTTTGCCATTTCTACATTTATGCAAATTCAATTGATTTTGTTTCCATGATGTTCATATGATCTACATATCATCTTTTGGCTTCATCCTCGATGTTCTCTGTCATCTTTTATTTTGAATATGAGTATGATCTCCTCCATTCAATATGAATTATGTCTTAAATAGATCATAGAGTTAGATTTCTTATGAATATGACTATTTCTCTCTTGCATCTAGGATATGCAGAAGCTTACCCTCCCAAATCCTAGATGTCTAGTTTGATTGAATCCATTACATTGTTTTTTTGTTCCCACCTAGGAAACTTAGAGGGAAATATGAGAGAGGAAACCCTAATGGCAACCTAGATAAAACACAGATATGACATCTCATGTGCCTTGACTCAAACCCTAGATTCTTGAAAAATATAGGGGATTGATATCATGGAAATAGCTAGCTTTGACTAGGGAACTAGGCATGTTAGTACCTAGGTAGGAACCTAGGAATCACTAGTTTTGAAATGAGTTCGAAAAAAAAAAAACAACAAGCTACCTACTTCCTTTATTACAAAAAACACCAAATAGAAAAGATTAGTGCCTAGTCCATTGGGTTGTAGAGTCTTAAATAGTACAGCAAGATGCTATGCATTTGGGTGCTAGGGAAACAAGACAGCCAACACAAAAGAAAAGAAAACACACAGAAAGTAGGAAAGGAAGGAAAAAAACTACACTAAACACACAGACACCTAACCTAACATATTTTCAAAGGTGAGATGAATCTCACCTTATGGAACCAGTAGAAAAATATATTCTAGTGAATCTACTTACTAATTGACTGAAGTAGGATCCTTTTCTCCACAATTGATTTTGATCTCTAATTAGGATCCCTACTTGTAATAGCAGCAATAACATGGAAACTCCACATGTTTCTTTTGATTACATGCACTAGCTGGCTATACATCCATTTAGGTCCAAACAACCAGGCCTATTTATATACTTCATTATCTCCCTTTTCATATTTCATGTCATTCTCACAATAATCTTCTATTGTGCCAAAGACATACACCTCTTTTAAGAAAATGAACTCATTTTTGCAATGGTCTATATTTTCTTCATGAGCTTGAGAATAGGAAGATGTCACCTTCACCATGGAATCCACTAGTTAATGGTTAGTCACCTCATTGCTTTGAGGAACCAAGTTAATTTGATTCCTTCTCTCTTTGATAGTCTCTTTGTGATAATCTTCTAGGAGAGGAAGATGGTCATGCACCTCCTTATTAAGATAAAAGTGATTGGCATTAGAGACTTCAATTACCCTCTCACATAACTGGGCTTTATCAATCAAGGTAGAGAAAATATTCTCCTGCACAAGCTCTATTATTGGATGGATACCCACTTCATTGAATTCAAGAACCAAATATTCCTTAGCTATGCAATAATGTGAATTCTCCCTATCCTCCATTGCATCTTCATTATCTTCAGGAATGCAATCAACAGCAATAAACACAAAACAAGGAGGAGAAAACTCAACCATTAATGACCCCTCTTCAATTTGATTTGGTTTTGTACTTGAGCCATCAAGTAATTCTTTGTTCATTACATCCTCTAGTGTGTCAATGGTTCTTTCAATAACAGGCTTATACTTTATATTAACAATATTTGGTTCATAAAGATGAGAAGGGGAAGTAGGAAACAACTCATCTTCAATAATTAGCCTTGTCATACCTGAGTTGTTGTGAGAGATTTCTATTTTCCACTTCACTACTTCTTCAAAGGAGTTATGAACATTAAGAAAGCTCTCAAATAGTACACCCACCATTAATCCCTTTTCAACAAGTCCTTCTTCATTAGGTGAGTATTTATCAATAGGAGAAGACCAAAAGGAAACAACTTCTCTTTCTATGTCTTCTACTTTCTTTTTGTCATCTAGGACTTGTTCTTCATCATCAGAGGTAAGGTCTTGATGGTCAAAAATAAAATTTCCAAGTAAAGTGATCTCATAAAAAGGCTCTTCCTCATCATTCTTCTTGATCTTCAATGGAGTCACTTCTTCTTCTTCTTTTCTAGGAAGTGCATGATTTGTTTCTTCTTCATATTAATAGTTGGTCTCAAGACTTTTTTCTTCAATTACCTCTTCATCAAGGATAAGATTTTTACTAGTGGTTACCTGAAGTTCCTCCTCATGCTAATACAACCACTCTTCAGGCTGAACTTCATTGCTTCTTTCTTCAACTGGAGTCAGATTTGTAGCTCTTGGTAGATCACAAGTGGAATGTTCTAGGACAGGCATATAAACATCAGAAGATTCTTCTTTAGAGAAATATTATGGATTATTGTCACATTGATTTGTAACATTAGGAATAATCTCTTTTCTACCAAAGACTACAATAATATGAGAACTAGAATCAGGAGACATTACCATGGGAGTTTCATAATCAGGTGTAGATGCTATCTTCAACTATAACTCCTTTCTATTATCTTTTCGTTGATCCTTCAACTTGTAGAATAGGTTATAAAGGTGTTCCCATATCTTCTTTTCTTTGGGATCATCTCCTTTATTGAGACTCTCTCCAAGATTTAACAAGATTTTTGAAAGACCTTGTCTTTAATTGTATAGAGTTTTTTAAGAGTAGGTTCAAGTCCTAACTTTTCTTGCTTCAACCTCAACTCATCTCTTTGCATGTCTTTTACCTTGTAGAATCTAGAGAACACACATTTCCAAACGGATGTAGAAACATGATCATCTTCAATACTAATGTTTGTTTTTATAGCATGGGAGATGCTTTCTTTATATAGAAGTACAAGCTTTTGTAGTAGCCTATCAGTACTCTCATTGAGTTCTTGGAGAGTGGATTTAGGCCTTTGCCTTCTCCAAATCTTTCAATTTGGCATAGCCATTCAGTTACACTAGACCTTCTTCAACCAAAGAGAACAGGTCCTTCATACAGAGTCACCAGTCTTCATCCTAGGGAAGACACCTTTAGATTTCTACGAATGAGAAACCAAACACTGGTCTTAGATTCCAATTTGTAGTAGAGTCACCAAAAACTATTGGTTAACAATTTGTTCCTCTTGCTAACTTGGCTTTACCTCGACTCTAGATTCCCAAAAATGTGAGGAAACAAAAGGATGTTACCAAAAAATGGGTCAATGTATGTGTTATATCACTTCCCTCTTAATTTTAAGGTATAGCTCCCTTATATGCAATATATGCAATGAATTGTGTCCTTAATAGATCATTGGAATATGGGGTATGTTCTTAACCTGAGAGAAGAAAAGGATAACCAATATGTTCATAACTACAAGCACCCTAAGTAGAAATATATTTGGGCAACTTATAACACCCAGTTGAATGGATATCACAAGCTACCTTGAAGTTCTTCTAACATCTACAACTACTTCTAAGTGCAAATTTACCATCTAAATGCAAAAGAGGGAAGAAGAGATATGCACATGAAGGAAAATGGAATTTCTTTCACTACCAGCCTTGAATGAAATGGAATCCAATCAATAACTAATAGATTCATATACATTTATCTTTCATTTCCCAATGAAACTATCTAATAAGATATGAAATGAACAAGAGAGGAAGAAAAATCATATATGAAGAAAGTAAATGGAATCACTTTCACTGCAAACATCAAAATGAAATGGAATCCACTTGATTATCATAGATCCATATACAATTTTCCTTCAACTCTTTATGCAAAACTAATCTAAGAGTGGGCAACAAAACACGACCAATAAACAAAAAGTAAATGAAATTACACACTCATTCACCATCAAGTTTGCTCACCTTTGTTACATCAAAAGATATTACATTTATAGTCTGTTGTTATCATTTCTAAATTCTGGCAGAGCAACAATCATATAATAAAGAATAAAATATGGAAATATCCAATTTATATCATGATATGAGCACATGCTATCTCTTTTATTGATGATTCTAAATCCATGGTATTCCTGAAAACACACCATGACTATTCATCTTCATGTAGTCTCAGAAAATCATGTAGAAATTTTTTTATTCTTTATTTTCTCTTGTTCCACACCAAACCCATGTATTTCATATTCTAATGGTCACTGCATTTTCAAATTCCCATCATTGATCTCAAATCAGCGGTCAAGATTAAAATGTTATGACTTCCTTTATAACTTCCTTTGTGGGTCCCTCTTGTTGCTATGTTACATAGAATAATGATCGAGCAACTTCATATAGCAACATAAAGACCTCCATAGATCCTCTTTGATCTGATAGTGATAACAAAATGATTTCAATCTCCTTGTTTTACAGTGCAAGTCTACTTTTCCAGCTAGGTGCATCATGGCTGACAAGTGATTTTTGACTGTAACTTATGAAAGGTGATGGCCCACTAGACACATGTCGTTCTCTCACTGTCACTATGAATAATGGTTGAGAAACTCTACATAGCAAGATAGTGATGAATGTAGATTTATCTTGATCTGATGGTGATCATTAAATATTTTAACTCATTAGTTTCCCTTTACATCATGGGTTTGCCTTCCAGTTATATACCTCATGGCATACATGTGGCAGTACTTTATTATCTGATGTCGAACTATTTTTTTTCATTGGCACCTCGTGACTAGACTCTGATGGTGCTTCACAAGAGATGATGACCCCACTAGGCATGTACCTTTGTTGACCTATGCCACATAGAATAATGATCGAGCATCTTTATATAGCAACATAATGACCTCTGTAGATCCTCTTTGATCTGATGGTTGATGAGATGTATTTAACTTTTGTTTGAACATGACCCAATATGACAAGTAAGCATCTGACTTTTCAACTAGCCAATAGCATATGCTCTTTCATTCAATTAACTTTTTAGCTTAGACATGTTTTGATTCGTCAAATTGATTTCCACTTAGGTCTTTACCACCTTTAACCATGTTTCTTTTCCATTTCTACATTTATGTGAATTCAACTAATCTTGTTTCCATGATGTTAATATGATTTGTATATCATCTTTTGGGTTTGTCCTTGGTGTTCTTTGTCATCTTTTGTTCTGAATATGAGTATGATCTCCTCCATTCAATCTGAATTGTGTCTTCAATAGATCATAGAGTTATAGTTTTTATGAATATGACTATTTCTCTCTCTTATCTAGGATATGCAAAAACTTACCCTCCCAAATCCTAGATGCCTAGCTTGATTAAATCCATTACATTGTTCTTTTATTCCCACATAGGCAACTCAAAGGGAAAGATGAGAGAGGAAATCCTAATGGAAACCTAGACAAAATACAAATATGACATCTCATGTGCCTTGACTCAAACCCTATAATCTTGAAAAATATAGGGGAGTGATACCATGGAAACAAACACACACATACACAAATTTTATAAGACTCATAGGTTATCAATTTGGTAACCACAAATTTGGAAATTCCTGTGTGAGACTTTTTAGAAGAAATTGGGTCAATGTTGTTACTGTGTTTTGAGAACACAATGACTTTATGGTAAAGTCTTCAGAATATGTGGCATCAAGTTGATGTGTTCTTGGAGCCTTGAAAATAATAGTTCTTTCTAGGTTTTCTATTGTAATCATGAATACACACTTAGATGTTCTACTATAGTCTTAGATTTGTGACTTTTGGAGCAAAAGTTCACATTCCATTGCACATTATTGAGGTAACTACTTTATCATTTTTTCTACCTTTTAGAGTAGACCTATCTTTATATCTAACTTGGGTTAATTACATATATTAGGTGTAGACACCTAAATTTGATTACACTATTTTAGTAATCCTATTTAGTTATCTAAAAAGGCATTATTAATTAAATTTCTATTTAATTAATCCTTTGTCATCCCCTAGTTGATTAATTTAATTAATCATCTATAGTCCTAATTGATAAATCAAATAATCTATTATTTATCAATTAAATCCTATTCTTCTATCTAATTCCAAAAATCCCCATTTATTAAATAAATCTATTTGATAAATGAAATCCTCAAATTCAAAAACCCCTAACCTATTTCTAATCCTCCATTTAGCCTAATCCACCCCATCCACCCATACTAACCAAGCTTAGCCACTAACTCACCCACCCTCATTAATGCCATCCACTTGCACATCTCTAACATCCCTAATCTAATCCTAAACCCAAGCCTAATCCACCCCCTAATGTTGTCACATTCCTTAAACAAGTTTAAGACTTTCCTAATCCAAACCAAAGTCTCCCCTCAAAAAAACCCAACCACTAAGTCATGAGTGCTCTTACAAAACATAAAGACTCTTACAAGCCCACTCATGACTCTTACATCCATCTTACACACTCTTCCCTATTCCACACTCATTCCTCTTACATCCCTCTTACATACTCAACCCCACTCATCATGACTTTAACCAACCCTTAACCTTACTCTCTCACACTCATCCTCCTTGTGACAAGTGTCACCTTCCCATTGGTGCTAAACAAGCACAATCCATGTGCTCTCCTTTGAGTGCATCCTAGCCCTCCTTAAGCCTTCATCCATCCTTGCATCTAAGCCCTCCATCCCTCTACCCCTTAGCCTATAAATTGAATCCCATCCCAAGCCATTTCATCAACAATCTTTGAGCTACAGTTACCATGCTATTTTGAGAACCAAAGCCATCAACCATACCCTTATAATGCCAAATTGAGAGCTCACAAAGCTACCAATTTGCCATTACCCATCTCCATTGAAGCAGCTTTTGAGCATCTTGAGCATACATCCACAACAAAAGGACACATCTACAGAATCAAGAAAGCATGGAGTGTTTTCTCTTGTGAGTTTTGCACTTCTTATTTTCTTTCTTAGTCTAAGCATATATGTGAATTTAGTTTTTAGTTTGTGAATGTTTACTTCATTTGTTAATGTTCTTTGCATACTGATTCTGGTTCTACATTAGGCACCTAGAACTATATTATACTTCTCACTTAATCAATTAGTTCAATTTTTACATTAACATCACACATCTATAATCAAATTATATTTTATGAAAAGGGCCTTGCTAGTGTATTTCCTTGATATAACTTGGGTCTAACATTTGCTTACTTGTCACACTTGGGTTTTTCTAATCTAACCTAGGTCATATTGAGAGTTGTGCTTGGGAAGCCCCTCTTTCTCTTGTATTAAATGACTTATGGAGAAAGTGTTAAATGTGTTATACCTAGCTTGCATTGTTAGACTTGTTGATACTATTTCCCCCTTGAGCAGTTAAATGTGTTATACCTAGCTTGCATTGTTAGACTTGCTGATACCATTTCCCCCTTGAACAATCCTCAATATCTAAATAGAAATGTTTTAAGAGCACTTCCAATCCTATAATTTTTCTTAGGAAAAGACTTTTCAATTTGAAAAATGGTGTTGACTGTAGGATGGTGGTCTAATAAAGTGTGGGGGATAACATTGACACTTATCCCCTTAAGGTCTTTCCTAAATTTGAGGGCTTCCTTATTCACATAAACCTATCTAGTCTATAGTAAATCCTTCTCTCCCCCTTTGGAAAATTTGACCAAGTGTGACATATGTCATTGAGCTCTCTTTTATTTTTGGGTCAAATAACTTGAGTTTATTCATCACTTTTTACCAATAGGACCTGTCACTATTTTTCCATTCAAATTTTGATCCCATGACTTTATCTTGTGGTGCTTCTATCATGTTGAAGTCTCTTGTTATAATCCAAGGGATGTCCTTAAGATTTCATATCCATTTCCATAGTTAGTTCTATAATTGTGATCATTAGGAGCATATATGGAGTAGATTACATACTCTATACCATTGTAGATGATGGTGATCTACACTACACTATTATAGGGGGAGATGCTCCATTACGAGATAAAATTATTCTAATTGGGACCTAAGAGGATGACAATACCTTCACTCACTTTTAAATGGTTGGCAAAAAATTATTTGGCATATTTCCATATGCATTTCAAAGAAATGTCAAGTGAAAACCCCACAACTTTCATGTCTTACAAAAGAACAATATCATTGTCTTCATGCATTTTGAGAAATCTTTTTATCACACATTTACTATCAAGGTTTTCCATCCCCTCACATTCTATGAAGCACATTTCAGCACCATCCTAAACTTCAAAATTTAGGGTCAAAGGGAGCTTGGAATCTCTTAAAATAGTTAGGGATTCTTGTTGTGGTTTCACAATGCATGATCCATTTCTTCTAGAAATGGGGACCCCCCTAGTGAATTTTTCCTTTCCAAGACCCCTAGTCTAGGGTCTGAGTCATTTTTGGGACTCTACCTAGATTTAGGGTCAAGCCAAATCCCTTTAGTTGAAAAACCCAATTATAAGAATTGAGGAATTTTGGAGATAAAGGTGATTTATGTGTGAAGGGGTGCACCTAGCACACATGTGCACCTCTCCTAGGTGCGTTAGTGCACTAAATGCACTAGTGCACATGTTCTTTCTTTTAGAGGTGTGCACATGTATGGGTGTATACATTGAAAGGGTGTGCATGACCCTGGGTCTATAAATACCCAGGGTCATAACCCTCCCCTTCACTCATTATCTCCTTCAAAGAATCAACAAGTGCACCTTTGCACCTTCAGAGGTGCACCAAATTTATCCAACCTACACACACAACACTAAGTCAACAAAATAAAGGTGTGCATATGTACACCTATCCAAGGTTTGCATGTGCACACCTTTATTCACAAAACCTAAAACAAACTTAACAAAAACCCCTAAGTAATTGTGCACACATGCGCACCTACGCACCTTTTGAAAATAAAACACCTAAAAACATAGGAAGGTACATAGATGCACACCTTTCCAAGGTGCACATGTGTGCACTATTGCTCTCCCCTTAATTGTATAAGGGTGTGCACATGTGCACCCCATACCCTTAACTTTGTAAAATTACTTAGCCCCCCATCTAAGCACATGTGCATGTGCACACTCCACAAGGGTGCACATCTATGTAGGTGTGCCACTACACACTCAATAACCTTGTAGATGTTATTTAGCATGCATAGTGCACCTATCAAGGTGCACAAGGTGCACTAAACTATATATCATAGCTAAAAGGGGGGTTTTTGAGTGGTTTTTTAGGGTTTTGGTGTTTTAGGTTTGATTATTTGGTAATTAGGGTTTGGTAGGGGTTGAATTTCAACTTTCTAGACTAGTGTGTTTATGTTTTGTGCAGATAAAATGGCTTCATCCTCATCCACACTCATAGATAAGATTGTTCCAAAACCAATTGTCTTCAAGTTTCAAGGTGCACCAAAGAAATCATGCTTCCAAGATGGACATTCAAAAATTGGAGATATGAAATTGGGACATATAGAATGGAATGCATTCCTAGTACTTTGCAATAAGCCTAAAAAGAGGTCCACGATGGTCTCAACACTTATTAGGTCAAGCTTGGTTAATGCAACCTCACATCCCACATCAGTGCAATCTTGAGAGCTTGTCATGGCCTTGGCAGACAACTATGTGTTAGAAGAAAGAGTTGTGAAGAGCATAACAGGGGAGATAGTCCTAGACTTAAGACTGAGGAACATTGAGAAAGTCTTCCATCTCCCAACAGCAGATCAATATGTTAAGATTACTTATCATCAAGCAGAAAGATAGTACAAGGATAACGAGAAGAAGGCTATATAAATCAAAAAATCATCATTCTTGATTAATAGAATGTCAGTGGGACAAAAATCAGGAAAGATAGACATGAATAGAGGATACATGAAGGATGACACCAAATACTCCATTTTGCTTCTGACCAGGTTCATGGGTCTACCAACAATTGGGTACCTAAACATTTGGATGGTACATTTCATCAAGACCATTAGAACAGCTAAACTGCCAATTGTTTGGGCTACAATACAAAGTGAAAACTTAGATGATCAGTTGGTAGGAGTCAAGGTTGACCCTAAGTTTTATATGAAATCATACTTTGTGTATTTATTGGTGGCAAGGACTACTAACTATCTAGGACTATTCAAGAGGGGAAGCATGCAAGATGATAATGCCTAGCCTTATGTGGTATACCCTCAACTGATGAAGAAGAAGCTCTCAATCAAAGCAAAGAAAGATGATCAGTTGGTAGGAGTCAAGGTTGACCCTAAGTTTTATATGAAATCATACTTTGTGTATTTATTGGTGGCAAGGACTACTAACTATCTAGGACTATTCAAGAGGGGAAGCATGCAAGATGATAATGCCTAGCCTTATGTGGTATACCCTCAACTGATGAAGAAGAAGCTCTCAATCAAAGCAAAGAATACATAATAGTGAATGATGCCTTCATTTTGCAATCATTCAGTTCATTGAGAATGATTATGCCAAGAGGATGTCAGTAGAGGCAACATCAAGGATTGCAAAGATAGGCACCTATTGCATCCAGTTCAAGATCACCTACCTAAGGGTGGTAGGTACAATTGTGAATCAGAAGAAACTCCCAAGATATCCATCAAATAGGCTCATTTTACTAGGGATTGCAAGATAACTCACATTTGCATATGACAGAGTAAGGAAACAACATAAGAAGACTTGGTTATGGCCCATCACTATAGATCTATTTGAAGTTAAGAAAAAAATAAGATATCATGACCTTTGATGTAGAATGGGATCAATATCCCTTGGAGGACTATAATTCCCCTCATCCATATTTTGACAATATTGGCAGAGTTCAACATTTGGCAGGAAAATAGTTTGTGCATGAAGATGTTGTAGAAGATCACTAGATGAATGTGATAGATGACAATGATATCTGAATAAGGGATTATTGTAGGATGACTCTATATCTGGCAGGAAGCACCTTGAAGATAAAGATCCCATTAAAGGTTGTGCAACAAGACACTCAAGATGTCTTGGATCCCTTGTACAATTGTGACAATATATTTGATAGGCTAATCATGAATGCAGAGGTTAATAGGGAAGAGAATGTGGATATCAATCACAGGGCAAGACATATAATCCAAATGATATAGAACTAGATCAAGAAGCCCTTAAAGATGGACCTAGTTCCTTAAACTGTCACATTCCAAGCCACAACACACCCAATAAAAGGTAAAGGTGCAAAAATAATAGTATCAACTTTCCCTGTGCAATCTCCAATTAGGCCAGAATTGGTATATAAGCATGATAGGGAAGTTGGTTACTTTAGGGCGAACAAAGGCAAAAAAATAAGAGAAAAAGAGATTCCCCTAAGAAAGATGAGTTTGAAGCTAAACAACCTCAAGCCCAAGAAGTGGCACAAGCACCTGAGAGCACAGAGCCTCAAAAAGAAGAAGTTTCTCAAGCTCAAGGTATTACACAAGTGCCTCCACCAAAATAGGTACTAGAACAAGAGAAAGAACACAAACACAAACAAAAATCAGAGCAAGAAGCATAGGAGGTATCCCAGCCTACACAAGAGGAAGAAGCCTCTCCTTTACCTGCTAAGAAAGCTAGAGTTGGACCTACTGTCAGAAGGACTTGAAGGTAGAAAATACAAAGAAAGGTTATACCTATTCCTCAAGTCCCTAAAACCATCCCTAAGGCAGATGAAGAAGACAATCTCCTATTGAATCAAAGGACATGCTTGGCGAGGTCTGTCTAGGAAGAGAAAAGGAGAAGCTCCACCATTATGTCATCATCTATTCCTAGGAAACCTATTGAGGTTACAACTTCAGAGGATGAGCAGCAACAGTGGATGGATCAACAAGAGGAGCAAGGAACAAATATTTTCAACATGTTTGATTTTAACTTTATGCCAATAGGAACTAAAATGGTGGATGATAAAATATGAGATACACCCATGAACCAACCTTTGGGAGAGGATTCGAATCAAATGCCACCTCTACCACAAGGATCTCTGGGCACCTCACCACCATCATTTTAGGATTTTCCATTTTTGGACAAAGGATCAGCCACTTCCTTCCCTCCTGTAGTGCCTACCCTAGTTCGCATTTATGCTATCATTGTGAAACTCTTTTAGGATAGTTTTATGTTGATGATTAGTAATATTATTTTGATAATTATCAGATATTGTTTCAGATTCAGCTTATTATATGATGAGATTACTTGGTACTTTATATTTCATGTATGCATGATGATTATTTAGTGATTTTAGTTATGGATGATGATTAGTTAGATGATTTATTATCATATGTGTTTTCTTATGGATACTTGCCCCATACTTGCATGTGTATGGTGTGCATGTTGTTTTCTTTTTGTATGGCATTTCTGATGTGGTTAAGGAAGGGAGTCGTAGTCACCTACTAGTCAGGATCTACACGATGCACCTCTTCCTACCATTGCCTATTTAGCTTAGTATATATTGTGTATGTACATGTGTGGATTTTATGCAAGTTGCAGGTACCGAGTATCGACTTCCCTGAATTGCCAGGATGAGTGTACCATATCGCATTATCTCATTGGTAAGAGAGGGGAGATAAAATTCTCAAGTCCAAATCCCAACCCTTTAAGCCATTTGTTCCAATTGAAAATTAGGACAAGTATCTGAGTTGAGTACCCTTCGAATACGTCGAATGACATAATTCATGATATTAACCCTTTTGGTTTGATTTTGTATGTGTTTCGCTATGATGGGTTTTCATATTTTATTTTATGAGTCTTTAGTGTATTTTCTATTAATTAAGCCTAATTAAAAGATTTAATTGATGGTTTAATTTAATGAAAAATTAATATGATATTTTAATATTAATTTTATTTTATTAATTGGAAAATTAATTAAATTTGGAGATGAAAGTTATAAGTTTAAATTTGGAACGTGACAATATTTATTTTAATAATAATATATTTAGAGTTCATTTTTAATAAGTGCTAAATAATATTATTATTTAAGTTAAAAGATATTTTATCAATTAAAGTTTCAAAAATAAATTTAAGAGTGGAAAGGATATTAAAATTATTAAAAGATTCTAGATTGTGTCATGTGTGCATGTGATTAAATTATATATATATATATATATATATATAAAGACAAAACAAGTGGATTTATTAAAGTGAGTGCATGAGATTTAAATATGCATTATTTATTCACATAGGAGTATGCAAACTCTTGGGAGTTCTCATGTTGACAACACAAGAGTTTGCACTCTAATTATGCACATGTTGTCTACACTTAGGAGTTAGCACATTATTTGAGCACATGGTGTCTACAACATTCTAGACACTTCATCATGTTTATCTTCTTGTTGTGGAAGTTATGTGCTTAGTTGTCATGCTTATCTCCTAGTTCTTTCTAGACACATTCTAGATGCATCTTAGAGGCCTTTATATAGAGGCTCTCCTAGTGTGTATGGACAAGCTTACATGCATTCAAGAAGCTCATATGCTTCTACATGCTCATATGCTTCTACAAGCACTTCTAGTCACTTGGGGGTTTCGGTTGGTTTGATTCTTGGAGGAATGGTGAATGTTGGAGAAGGGAGGGATTTTTCTATGGACTTCTAAGGCATAGCAAATTAGCATCAGTATCCAGGTGTCCTCGTGATTTTCACATATTCCATTTGCACTCTTTCTCTTCCTGTCTTCATCGTGTCTATTATATGTGTCTGAATATACTCCATGAACAAATATTCAATCTTGAAATTGGAATCTAGATATGTATATTAATTTTTATTTGGTTGCGAAGAAAACATTAGGAAACCCTAGTTTTATTTAATAAGGAAATTCATCACAAACTAACCTGTCGTTGTCCCTTACGTAGACCCAAATTTAGACATTCATAACTTTTTACCTTGACCAAATTTATTTGATCACTCCAGTCAGACTTGGTGCAACTTGGCCCTCTCCAACATATTTCAAATTTTTCCCAATCCAACGATTCATTAGGGAGATATGGCCCCCGTACTAGGACTATTTTATTCAATGATAGTCATTCCTCCATTTTCCATAACCAGGAGTTCTTTTTGCTTAAACTTCACAAAAATAATCTATCAAAGCATGGAATGAATTAAAAACTAAACCAACATAGATCTAATACATTTATACTCGAGATTTTAACCAAATGAGAAGTCTTTTCAATACAAAAAGCAAACTGTGCCCTTACGGTAGCAAGCTAGGACTTTGCAGAGAATTTAATTTGGTATTGTATGAAACTTTGTTACATTGCATCATTTCAACCATAGACACCCTAAAAACTCCCTACCATTCCTCCCCTCCTAAAACTCATGCTCATCAATGCTAATAATACATTTCAAACCAATTGCAACTTCCTCAAACTAGTTACAGTCAGTTATGACTGTTTACATTTAGTTGAATGTTTTGTTGTGTAGTTGACAACATGGTCATCAACTTTGATAGCCTTACATCATTATGAATTTTATTAATATTCCAAAGTATTTTCAAGAGTTTTATCCCAACTTTAAATCCTCAAACCACTCTTAAATCCCATAAACCCTCTACGAGCCTTCTAGGCTTCATTTTGCCAATTTTTGGCAATTTACATTTTTAGGCACTTCAAGTGCATTTAACACCATATAATGGCTCTACTTTCCATATTAAAATAAATTGAACCTTTTAAGGTCTTTAAATAACTCATCTAGCTTAGAATCCCAAAGTGAACCCTAGGTACACTAACTCCCAAAATGCCATTAAGGCTACCTCATTGATCCTTTTACAAAGTGATCAATCAAAACATTTAAAACATAAACAAAACATTATTAAGTGACCATTGTGGACTTATTACAATCAAATGACCCTTCAAGTTCATTTTCATCCTTTGATCCCCCTAGGATCTATTTAGTGACCCTAGTTCCTCTAGGCCTTTTGTCCTTGGCCCTGGTGCTCCTGCACCAATTAATAGTAGAAGAAGTCTAATTAATTATGAGTCAATTTTAGTAAATGGATTTTTAAATGAGGCAAAATTAAAAGAAAAGAGATATTAATAAGTGTTTAGTGGAATTAAATAATTGAGTTATTAATGAGATTGATTTTACTTAAAATCAATGAAGATTATTTTAAATAAATGATTGTCCTTGAAGTGTTTTAAGGAAATTGTAAACTAATTATTTGAAGTTGATAAGTACTATTCTAATGTTTTGAATAATGTGAATGATTTTATCTAAAAGTCAATGAGAACTAGTTCAATGATTTAACTAAGTAAATAATTATCTTCTTATTATTTTAGAAAATTGATTAAATTAATGAAGGGATAATTCTATGCATTATTCAAAAAATAAATCGGTTGACTTGTAGAAGAATCTTATACTCTTGAAATATACTTGAAACAAAATTTGAAACCTAATATTTGGCTTAACCATGTGATTGTAAAAGCAAAGCAAACCATGTGTGTGTATCTTGTTTCTCTATGTTGTATGTGTTTTGGGGTTTTGGGGTTTGTCCTAGCTTTGACTAGTTTTAGGTTGTTACTAGAGGCTCAAGGGTTATGAGATGTGATGTCATGCTAATGTTATTTGATCTCGATCTTTTTAAAACCCAACCATGGTAATGTGATGGCATGCTCTATGAGATGTTTGTATTTATTGATTGTTATTTCTTTCTAGTCTTCTTGTGTGAAGCTGAGGTGTATGTATTTGAGACACTTAACCATTTTTGAGTCATCGATTAGTTATACTTGGACTACTTTCTAGTTGCCATGATGGGACTGAAGTGTTGATTTATTCTTAATGTTGTCATGTTGTGACATGTTTTGACTCAATCATTTTGGAGTCTTTGATCAGTATTATTTGCTCGATATGCCTTTTTGGTTTCTTATTGAGAATTAATGGATATTGTGATTATCATTGATACCTTCAGTTTCTAATAGAGAACTGTTATGGTCATGATTATCAATGGATGCTTTTAAGTTGCTCATGGAGATTTGATGTTCTTATTGTAGATTATCTTTTGGTATTTTTCCAGTCGCTTGTATAGGACTGAGGTGATTTTGTGATTTATGATTCCATGAGCCTAGGGTAGGTTATCTACTTGTAGTGTTGAGAAGTGGCTTGCAATGGAGGCTGGGGCCCAAAGTGGCTACCAAGGTAACTCATTGTAAGTTGTATTAATAAGTGAAAACATTACACTAAATGGGGATTAAAATGAACCTAATAAGATAATTGTATGTTCTCGCCCATGCCTCAAGTGCTAGTACAGACTAGGATGGGAGTAGAGAGAACACTTGGTTGTGACCTTGCATTTCGTAGTATGCCTCGTCAGTTTGAGAGGATACTAGTGGCCCCATAGGGATCACTAGGGGGCCAGGGTCTATCGAGAGACTATCAGGGTAACTCTAGTGTGATTCGTGCGATGACACTTTTTCACTTACATAGTAGGTTTCCTACATGTCTTTGTTGTGCCTTTGGCATTAGATGTCAATTTGTGTTAGAACCCTTGAGTTAGTATACTTTTAGGATTCCTAGACTTAGAGAGTACTTGTGTTATGTGATATGTTATCTTGTGTTATGTGATTTGTTATCTTGTGCTATGTGATTTGATAGCCTATTTGGGACTTGAGATTATCTCCTCAGTGCGGTGGGAGTGGACCATTTAGGTTCCATGCAGTCGGGTGGTAGTGCTTTTTCACTCTTACCATTTGAGATCCATTTGAGACACTGTGGCTGATGCATTCCTTGTTGGCATCTATCTTCATTCTGTTCCTAGATTATGATGGTGGACATGTATCCTTATATTGATGATTAGCATATGATAGATGTTGTTATTTACTTATCTTATGTTTTTAATTTGCATGTTAGATTTCTTTCTGCATATGATGAGTATGTTTTAGGAGTGACATTCCTACCATGTTAGTATTGATGATCTCTTTGGTGATTTGGGATGTTACGCGCGGAGGGATGACTAGGGCCCATGATGTTCTAATGATGCTATTTACGGTTGGGAGGAAAAGTGCATTTAGATAATTATGTGTTGTGTTTATGATTTATGGCTATCTTTTACAATGGATGTTTATATCTTCTATGATGATGTATCATGTATGGAATTTGGTTTCATTTAATTTATTGCACTTACATCATGGATTAGAATAGGATGATGTATCTTTATTTCTACATATGTTTATTCTTTTAAGCCTTTCATACCCTGTGACATGTATAGTGGATGATTGAGCATTCTGAATAGGCATTTGAAAATGAATGTATATTATGGACATTGGACTTCTTAAATTATTCTTTCATGTGGATGTGGTAGTTGTTAGACTTAGTACTAGTTAGATTAAATGTGACTCAACATCTTGGGATCCTTAAGGAATGTAACTTGTTATGAATGTTTTTAGTTGTATGTATGTTATTACTTCCACTACTATGTGTTTGATATGAATGGTTTATCTTTCTTGTTTATAAAAAAAAAAAAAAATGTTTGGCAAACATAGTAAAAATTTAGGTTAATTCTTTTGGATCCCTTGGCGGGGTGTTACACCTCCTAACACCGAAGAAGAGAATAAGCTTCTAGGAGGCTATAAGCATGAAATTGTAGGCCCATTAGACCAAGATCACCCATAGATTACTCTCATTGTGGTGTTGGAAAGGAGAGCTAAGGGGAGTCTCCAAGTTGATTCATTTTTGGGAGCATGTCAGCAATGGCGTGATAATTTTGAGCAAAAAGGTGTAGAGATAATACAGGTTAATTTGAACTTGTTGCATAATGTTTAGTCTAGTATGGAGAAATTGGTATCTATAGTGGACCAAGATTTTGGGCTCATGGATGAGGTACATACCTAGGGAAAAGACCTCCAAGTACTTCAAAAAGTAAAAGGTCAGAGGTATCCTACACTCACGAAAGTGTATACAATAGATGAGATTGATAAACTAGAGGATTGGATTGAGAAAATAAGTGTTGGAAATAAGGTCATGATGAACTTCATCAAGATATTCAAAAGTTAAAAGACCAGTCTCAAGAGAAAATTTTGGATGTGGATAGGCATTACGATGTTATTTCTTTGGAAATTTTTGAAGATGACTCAAAGACAAAGCTCAAGTCAGTACAAGAAATGGTTGAACAATTCTGAAGAACTTTCAAGGATGCTTTTTCTAATGAAGATATTAGGTAGGCATTCAAGATTGAAGAGGTATCGTTGGAACTTGATAGTAGATTTAACGATTTTGTGGAAACTCGAATAGATATCAATAATTATCAACAAATAGTCAAGCATAAATATGAGGCATTAGGTTTACCAAACGCTTCCCAAGTGATAGAGATTATAGAGAGATTCAAG
Organism: Cupressus sempervirens; assembly: GCA_028749045.1. Taxonomy (NCBI): domain Eukaryota; kingdom Viridiplantae; phylum Streptophyta; class Pinopsida; order Cupressales; family Cupressaceae; genus Cupressus; species Cupressus sempervirens. Next base: position 185,219,350 of record CM053784.1, on the reverse strand, counting down.
AGAAAACATCTAGACATTGCTCTAGTATAAAGGGGAAGAAAACCCAAAAGCTAGAATTCAGTTTTGACACTTGGGAAAATTTTAGATTTTTGAACCTGCCACTAAGGTGCACTACTCCAAAGGTGCGCTACTCCAAAGGTGGGCTAGAAATTTTGAAGAAGTAAGAGGTGTGCCGACAGTTAACTACTAGTTCCAAATTTAGAGCTTTCCATGCACCAAAAATACATTCTGATGACAATTTAACTCCTAAAAACATTCAAAGAAGGCCATACTTCCATTTTTAGAACTTCCAGTGACTTCTAAATCCTCTTACAACTTCCTTCTTCTTATCTATTATTTCTATTCTTTGTTTTAAGATATGTAAAGGCTCATTTATATCGTCCTACTTAGCACCATTTAGAGAGTCAGTTTGTACATAATTTTAAAAAAATTATTAGTTTTAAACAAATATTTGCATGAAGAGATCTTTCACTCTCAACACAAATTGAGGAGATGATTTCTTATAAATTTAGGAATGTAACATGTATTCTAGGCTATGATTTTGATGCAATAATATATGCGTTTAGTGCTCTCATTTTGAGTGTAATTATTCTTGTCGGAGTGTGTTATTTTTGTTGATTCTTGTTCATGATAATAATGGAGTGAATAGTTTTGTTGTGTTAATTTGATTGTACAATCTTTTAGTTCTAGTGTTTGTCATGTGTTGACGAATTTTTCTAATGTATTGAGTTGGAGAAGAGATCAACCCCTTGTTCCTACATAGCTTCTCATCTCACATGATTGCACTTTTCATGGCCTTGTGATTTCATAAGAAGTGAAACATCTTTCAATTTTACTAAATTCCCATGAACAATTGCATCAGTTGATTTAAGGAAGCACTACTCCTACTTTCATTAGTTTCCTACTTGATCTTTTCAACAATTTAACTCACAAATGCATTGTTACCATGGTTTATGTCTGTTAGGAATTTTCCTTTCATGTTATTTGCTTTGATAGTTCCCTTGGTTAAATTAGGAATTCATATAGTTGTATTGTTAAATTGATGTAGGAGCATCCTAGGTCTAAGAGAAATCTTACATCACCCAAAAATATTTTTAGTTTCAGTCTTTTCTATTTTAATAAGGACTAGTATATAGGGTGGTTACTATTTATGAAAACTTTCTATTTTTAGTAAATTTTTCATATAAGCTTGGAACGTTCTTATTTTCTATATGAAGGTTCATTTTAGACTTATAAGCCTACCATAAAAGTCTCATTGCTCCAACTTATTTATCGGAGAAGTTATTGTAGATTTTCAGTGAAAAAAATTGTAGAAAAATCTCCAGGCTCACCGTTGGAGGCTTTAGAGTACATGGATGAGGTCCAAAAACTTGACAAAAGGGTGCTCATGTAGTTTCAAGATTATAGATCAGAAGTTGGCATTTTTGAAAAATGGTTATAACAGCCAATCGGAACAATGATTCGTGAGTTATGGCCTTTCAAAGTTGGGCTACCTAAAATATCTAAAATAATTGTCAAAGATGTATTTGGTTGACTCTATATGTATTGTTAGGGTCTTTCGGCCCTAGGTATTAAGTTTCAATGTCTAAAACATTCCCAGGCGGCATAAACTTGCCTATTTAAGAAAGGCCCAAACATTATCTAGGATAGCTCTAGGTAGTAGTTCGCAACTTAGTCTTGCAGATTATTGTAATGAAGGTGCCCATGTAGGTTAGCATATTGTACTTTTGAATTCTATAATTCCATATTTGCAACGCAAATAAGAAATCCATATTTTTCTCTTGCATTTTTTGTTGTTTCTTTGTTTCTGTTATGGTTTGTGGTATTAAGGGGAGCACCCTTCATCAAGTGGTATCAGGGCTAGAGTTCTTGAGTGTGTGTATAGATCGCTGGTTGTGAGGTAATTCACACCAAGATCGTGGTTTGGGCTGAGTGTGTAAACAAATCACTGATTGTGAGGCAATTTGCACTAAGGTTTCAATGAAAGCGCAAAAATGCCTCCACGAAGACAGTGTGACGAAAGAGCTATAGGTGTCACACCTGAGGGTTTTTTAGCCCTCCAAAGACAAATGCAAGCACTGGAAGAAAAAATGCATAGAAGAATAAATCTTCCCATAAGAGATGAAAATGAGGATGAGGACGAAGTAGAAGAAAATGTCGAATCAAAGGAAGTTCTAAACCCAAAAGAAGAAAAGCTTTTTAGAGCCATCTCCAAGATTGGAAAAAGACCTAAGTTTGAAGTTCCCACATTTTTGGGAAACCTTAACCCAGAGGAGATGATCGATTAGATCAATGAACTGGAGGAGTACTTTGAGTATGAAGATATTGATGATCTTGATAGGGTCAAGTTTGCGATGGTGAAACTAAAGGGACATTCAAAGACATGGTGGCAGGAGGTTCAGTTGGAGTGAAATAGAAAGGGAAAGGACAAATTCACCAGATGGGATCGGATGATAGCTAAACTAAAGTGACAGTTCATTTATGTGAATTATGAGCTTGATCTATTGAAGAAAATGCAAGGGTTGAAGCAAGCGAGAAAATTTGTTCAAGAGTTTACTAACCGAGTTCTCATAAGAAGTGGCCATGCAGAAGCTAATAAGGAGAAAGTGGCCCATTATCTTAATGGGTTAAGGCCAAGTATTCATGACGAGTTGAGTCTTATTCAAATGAATAGTAGTGCGGAGGCATACTAATTTTCCCTAAGAGTTGAAGAAAAACTGAACAAGAAGTTTGACAACAAGAATAGCGAAAAAGGTCACAGTGGAAGATCTAGCAAACTATCTTATGGAGGACATAATGATGATCAGAAGAACAAGGATGAGGCTAGAAGTAGCCGTCAAAACTAGAGGGGAAAAAATTATAATTGTTTCCATGATTAGAACAATAGAGATTAAAGAGGAAGCAACAGAGGACAAGGATCTAGAAGAGGAGGCTTCTGTGGAAAATGTTTTCATTGTAGAGAAGAAGGACATTGAGCATTTGAATATTCCCAGCACCAAGGATAGATCATTGAAGAATAGAGGGCCAGGCCTGAGTTGCACATGTTGATGAAGATGCCAGATCCTCACATTTTGAAGATGTTAAAAGAGGAGAAGTCCTAGTTAACAGAAGAGTCATGTTGAGTGGTGAGAATGAACCTGATCAAAGAAGGAGCTTGTTTCGCACAAGGTGTAGATGTGAAGATAAGTGTTGTGATGTGATCATTGATGGTATAAGTACTAAAAATCTAGTGTTAAAAAAGGTGGTCACCAAGTTGAAGTTGAAGAGATAGAAACACCTGTGTCCATACTATATTGCTTGTGTGCAAGATGACCACAAGGTCATGGTCAACGAGCAATGCTTAGTGAAATTCAAGATTGGAAGCTACCACGATGAGGTACTTTTTGATATCATACCTATGGACATATGTCATATAGGCCATGGTAGTTTGACAGACATGTTGTACATGATGGGCGAGCAAATACCTACACTCTAACCAAGGATGGAATGAAACATAATTTGAAGCCATTGAAGGAGAAAGAAGAAAAGATATGTAGTGTTGTTAGAATATGTTTTTTTGATGGAAAAGAGTTTCTCAAATGTATGAAGCATGAGCATATGTGGTTTGCTATAATTCCTAAAGATAGTAAAGAAGAAGTAGAGGAGGTACTTGCAGAAGTTTCAAATATGTTGGGAGAGTTTTCTAATATTGCATCAGAAATTGTACCTAATGGATTGCCCTCAACGAGGAAGATCAGTCACTAGATGGATTTGATTCCAAGAGCCAGTTTGCCAAACAAGGTAGTGCATAGAATGACACCAACAGAAAGTGAAGAGTTGAATAGACAAGTTCATGAGTTGTTGCAGAAAGGGTTGATTCGAGAGAGTCTGAATCCATGTGTTGTACTAATCGTATTAGCACCAAATAAGAATGGAGAATGGAGGATGTGCACAACTTCTCATGCTATCAACAAGATCATAATCAAGTATACATTTCCATTGCCAAGGATGGATGATATTATGGACTATTTGAGTGGAGTTGGGTATTTCACAAAGATATATCTAAAGAGTGGGCACCATCATATTTGTATCAAAGAAGATGATGAGCAGAAGACTACTTTCAAGATAAAAGAAGGGTTGTATGAGTGATTAATCATGCCTTTTGGGATAATCAATGCATCGAGCACTTTCATGAGGCTCATGAATGAGGTACTGAAAGATTTTTTGGCTAAGTTTTTCATTGTTTACCTAGATGATATTTTGATCTTTTCTAAGACATTGGAGGAGCATTTGATCCATATTCGCAAGGTGTTTGATAAGTTGAGGGGAGAAAAGTTGTTGATAAACCTAAAGAAGTGTTGTTTTGTAAAAGAGGAGTTGGTGTACCTAGGATTTGTAGTCTCAACAAAGGTTTGAGAATGGACCCAGAGAAAGTGAAGGCTATCCTTGAATGGCCTACTCTAAGGAGTGTGACAAAGGTAAGATCTTTTCATGGACTAGCTAGTGTTTATAGAAAGTTCATAATTGGTTTTAGTAGTAAATGTGGACCCCTGACTGAAATAATGAGAGGGGATAGGAGAGAATTTAAGTGGACTGTAGGAGCACATAAGAGTTTTAATCTATTGAAACAAAAAGTTACTGAGTAGCCTATTTTAGCACTTCCAAGTTTTAAAAGGTGTTTCAAGTATATTGTGATGCTAGTGGTACTGCAATAGGAGTTGTTATGAGCCAAGAAGGTAGACCTATTGCTTATTTTAGTGAGAAGTTGAATGATGTAAAAAAGAAAATATTTTTTTTATGATCAGGAATTTTATGTTATAGTTCAAGCATTGAAGTAGTGGAGACACTATCTTATTCCTAAGGAGTTTGTTTTGTATACTAATTGTTAATATTTGCAATATGTAAATAGTCAAGGAAAATTAAACCAAAGGCATTTGAAGTGGCTTGAGTTTTTGCAAAGTTATACATTTGTCTTGAAACATAGAAGTGGGAAGTCTAACACAGTTGCAGATGCACTTAGTAGAAGACAACTCTTGCTAACAAAAATGCAGATAGGGGTGGTTGGGTTCAAGGAACTCAGTACTTTGTATCCAAATTATCCTAATTTTGATGAAGCGTGGAAGACTTGTATAGAACCTGTTACACTTGATAGGACAAAGTGGTTGGATTTTATGATCCAAGATAGTATGTTGTTCAAAGAAAGCCATTTGTACACTCCTAGAAGTTCAATGAGAGAGAATCTTATCAAGGAGAAGCATAGTAGAGGATTGACTAGACATTTTGCAGAGATAAGACCATTGCTTTGGTTGCTGAGAATTACTACTAGCCATAGTTGCAGCAAGATGTGAAGAAGTTTGTATAGAGTTGCAGAGTATATCAGATGGCGAAGGAGTGAAGTAGAATATAGGGTTGTGTTAGCCATTACCTATACCAGAGAAGCCATAGGAGGATGTCAGCATGGATTTTGTTTTTAGATTACCAAGGACACAACATGAACATTATTCTATTTTTGTGGTGGTTGACGGGTTTTCAAAGATGGCAAATTTTATTCCTTGCAAGAAGACTAGTGATGATGTTCATGTAGCAGAGTTGTTTTCCAAAGAAGTGGTGAGATTACATGGTCTACCAAAGAGTATAGTTTCAGATTGAGATACCAAATTTGCTAGGTATTTCTAGCATACATCATGGAAGAAGTTGAAGAAAAATTTGAAGTTCAATTCATCACATCATCAACAAACTCATGGATAGACAAAAGTTGTGAATCACAATTTGGGAAACTTGTTGAGATGTTTGGTTGGAGACAAGCCAAAAGGATGGGATGTGATTTTACTATAGGCAGAATTTACATAGAATAATTCTATCAATAGAAGTACTAGTAAATCACCATTCCAAATTGTATATGGAAGTAGTCCCATAAATGCTTCTGAATTGAGGTAGTTAGATAAAGGAGAGATAAGTAGTGTTGAACAAAAGAATTTGCTGAACATTTGAAGAACATCCATGAGGAGGTGAGGAAGCACATCATAAAGATGAATACACAGTATAAGGCTAAGGCAGATGTGAAAAGAAGGTATAAAGAATTTCAGATTGGAGATGAAGTCATGGTTCATTTGTGGGTACATATAATAAGCTGAAGATGAAGAAGTTTGGACCATGTAAGATGGTGAAAAGGCATGATTCTGGAAATGCTTATGAAGTGGAGTTTCTTGCTGAATTAAATATTTGACTAGTATTTAATATTTCAGATTTGATAGAGTATTATGAAGGAGGTGATGGAGATGAAGTTGGAGAAGCGCAGTGGAGTATTCCAACAGCTAGTTCGGCTACAAACAAGATTGAGGAGATACTAGACAATCATGTTCATAAAAGTACAAGGAACATAACTTATGAGGAATACCTAGTCAAATGGAAAGGGAGGCCAGTAGAGGATTCATCATGGCTAGCAAAGGAGGAGGTTAACTATCTTGGTTTTTCTCTAAACACCTAAGACATGACAGAGTCACTTCTCAAATTACCCCAGGTGTTTGATGCGGAAGCATCCTAGGTGTAAAAGCAATCTTGCATCACCCAAAAATATTTTTAGTTTCAGTCTTTTCTATTTTAATAAGGACTAATAAACAGGGTGGTTACTATTTATGGGAACTTGCTATTCTTAGTAAGTTTGTAATACAAGCTCAGAATGTTCTCATTTTCTAAATGAAGGTTCATTTTAGACATATATTCCTACCATAAAAATCTCATTGCTCCAGCTTAAGTATCAGAGAAGTTATTGCAAATTTGCAATGGAAAATTTTGTAGAAAAATCTTCAGGCTCACCATTGGATGCCTTAGAGTGCTCAGATGAGGTCTAAAAACTTGATGGAAGGGTGCTTGCATAGTTTTGAGTTTGTAAATCAAGAGCTGGCATTTCTGAAAAGTGGTTATACTAATCAATTAGAGCAACGATTTGTGAGTTGTAGCCTTTCAAAGTTGGGCTACTCGAAATATCTAAAATAACTGTCAAAGATGTATTTGGCCAACTCTATATGTATTGTTAGGGTCTGTCGGCACTAGGCATTAAGTTTTAATGTCTAGAACCTTCTCGAGTAGCATAAAATTGCCTATTTAAGAAAGGCTCGAACATTGTCTACGATAGCTCTGGGTGGTAGTTCGCAGCTTAGTCTTGCAGATTACTATAATGAAGGCGCCCATGTGAGTTAGCATATTGTACTTGTGAATTCTATAATTCTGCATTTGTGGCACAAATAAGAAGTCCATATTTTGTTCTCGCATTTTTTGTTGTTTCTTTATTTCTATTATGGTTTATGGTATTAAGGGAAGCACCCTTCATCATAAATTGCATTCATTTAAAAAATAGAAAATACCAAAAACCATATCTCTTTTGGTGGTTAATTTTGAAACAACAAGCAAATTGATCATCTTATCCAAAATTGGTTCCAACCAACAAAGACCTCCTTGTGAACAAACACATTTATCTTCAACTAAGTGGATTCCAGTAGGTTGCAAGATCACCTGAAACGTTGGAGTTGATCTCAGAATAGCTTTTCAAGAGAGGAGTTCGAAAGGATTCCTATCATTAAGCATTGTGTAAAATGGCAGCTCAACAAGTCTCAACTTAGGGATTTTAAAGGATTTAATGTTATTGACATAATTTGGAGGTCTTCCCCTCTTCTTCTTGAACACAATGTTTTCATCTCCTTCATTAGGTTGGGTACACTCTCCCTTTCCCTTATCCACCTTATTAGTTCATAGCTTCTTCCCTTTCTTTTTAGTATTAAAGATAAAGACATTAGGTTCCTCCTTATCATCATCAATTGACACTATAACCAACTCCCCTATGACACCTTCCTATAATCCTTCTACACTAGAATCCATACAAGGAGAACCCTCTAATCCAAACTCAGGAAGGGAAGGGTTGAAAGCAAGGACTTCAGTGTCATAGATCTTAGGAAGGGTATGTCATAATGTGGTGGAGAGGGAAGGGAAGGGGGAGGGGGAATAACCAAAAGAGGTTAGTTATTGAGATTATCTTCCTTACAATAGGCCTTCTTAAGAGCATTGATCCCATGATTTTCACCACAATGTGATCCATTCAATTTTGCATCTACATGAGGTGTGATAACAAAAATTTCCCATGCTCAATAGCCCACTTTGCCTCTATATCTACTACCTATCAATGGATGCATTTGTGCCAACAAACTTCACAAACTTCTCAACACTATCCCCGAAGGGATATTTACACAGCCCAAAAAATGAGGTAAAATTCAATGGATCATCCACACCTAGTGGGATAGATGAGAGGGTGGAAACTTTGTGTGAATTATGTCCAAAAGGATTTGAGGGGTTTAAAACCAAATCCTAGCAAGGGGATCCTCTATCATTAGTGTCAAACTTTTGAGTCTCCCAAGCACAATTTGTTGAGCATTATTAGTTATGTGTTTAGGTATGGAGTTTGAGGATCCAAGCCAAAGTCCAGAACATGAGGATGTAGGATATTATTTAGTTTGACTAGGTTTGGTTTTCTTTTACAAGGGAGCTCGACATTATTGTTGAAAACACTTTTGAGTGCATCTTGGGAGGCACTTAGTTCATCTTAAGCTTTGAACTATTAATTTATGAGCAACGAGTTGGAAGTATCCTTGGGGATTGAAAGCTTTTTAGGTTTTACAACTTGGGATGTTTTGTTTAAAAGCTTGGAGTCTCTTGATTTGGGAAGAACACATATCTTTCTTTTTAAGAGTGGACATGCATGCCCCATATGGCCTTCTCCCCTATAGAGGAAGCAAGCATTAACCCCACCCAAGAAAGCAATATGGCATGCAAATACTTGGTCATTCAAATCAAACAAAATATCCTCAATAGGTCAAGCTTAGGGTTGATAGAGACTAAGACCCTAGCATCAATATGTGGGAGTAGGTAATCAATCATATCAACCCTCAAAACATTACCAATAGGTTCCATAGGACACAGGAGAAGACTCCACAAATCAGTACATTGCCAATGGTTAGCCAATGAGGGCTCGATAGAGCCAAAAACAATCATGAATAGATTTAAGGGACTAGGATATGGCTCTAAAATTGCAAAAGAGGATCCTCCATAATTGTCTTTTAATGATTTATATCTGAGAGTTAGGGTTAATCAATTCTTCTTTAAAAGCCCTTTCTACAACATACAAAAATATGAGGCAAGAGCCTACAACACAATAGTAACTTGTAAGCCTTTCATGGGGGAGGTCTTGGGTTCGAGTCTACTCAAGCTTAACCCATTATAATAATTAATTTCAACAAATAATATTAATTAATCTAGGCTTTGGCCCATTACCTATCACATTAAGAAAAACATACAAAAATATGAAAGTGAAAGCCCATTTTCTTCCCTCAAATATTGTGATGCCAATCATTCAAATAAGTTTTAGAGGGTATTTTGGTAAGTTCTTGAGCTATTGGGAAAACAATGGTGTTTTGAGTCTATTTTTCTTTGACTTTATTGTAAGCGACACCTAGAGATTAGGTTTGATGAAAAATTCAGAGGTAGGGTAGACTTCCTCTATCTCCTCCTTTCAACGACAAGTTGGTTATATTGTGCTCCTGTTGCACAAACCTTGCTCCATTCAAGGTGTCTTGCTCACTCGCTAAATCCTATTTAAAAGATTGTACTCTAGGTTGCAGACTCACTACAAGTGCAAAGAGATATATTTGGCAAATTTCGAGCATCGTTGAGTCCATATCATCTGAATACTTAAGACAAAGGATTTAAATGGTGTTAGTAAATGAGATAATGAATTTTAAAGTGCAAGGAAGGCCTCCTCCATATCTTACTCTTACTTGCAAAACTTTCGTCCATTCTATAAATTTATTTGAATCACATGAACACTATTATACACATCATAATAGAATCATTGTCTAAAATCTCATATATATATATATATATATATATATATATATATATATATATATATATATATATATATATATATATATATATATATACGCATCATAATAAAATTATTTTCTAAAATCTCATATATATATATATATATATACACACACTCTTTTAATTTTATTTTATTTTTTGGAAGAAGAATAGCCACACTTTTAATAGTTTAATGGATTTTCAACACAGGCCTCTGTCATGTTGACATAGATTAGAGAAGGAAAGAACAAAGGGTGGAATATACCAGTTTTATGCCAAACAGGCTTGCGAGTGTGTCAAACTTTCGCGTCATTAATAATGCAAACGGACCTAAATTCTTACAAATGACACACGTACAGCACATCAACCTAGTGTTATAGCATAATAGGATCAAATAAATCTACCTGAAATCTTAGCTAGACCGTTTTTGGCTGCTTATCTGTGCTAGAATGAGCTTGACGGGAACATCCTCATCTAATTATCTCGTGCCTTTTCTCCACGTGAAACACATTGGTACATAGTACAATGGAATATCTCCGAACAAACCAAAATGCCATAACCTTGCGTCCTGTAAATACAAGCTCCGCAAATCATATGCCTTTAACACACTATATTTTCAGAATTGGGAAGAAAAAGGATCAGAAGTTAAAAGTGGAGATTGAAATCAAAGAGACTGGCACATTGAAATCACTCATTGATGAGTAGGCTTTTCTCCGGTGATTTCGGTATGATAAAAATCAGTTAAGCCAACAGTGTATTGGGTTTTTGACTTTATTAGAAATTTCATTGCTAAGCAATTTAAATTTGGCTAAATTCTGGATTCGGAATCAAGAAAGCAGCTCTGAGAGTGTAATGGGTAAGCATTTCTTGTTTGGATTTTCAGGTTTCGGAAGTAAGGAAATACCACTAAAGCTGAAATGGGTTTTATATTTTAGAGTATTTTAAGCCCATTAAAACTTAGATTTCCAAAGTGCATTCTGGTACTGAATAGTGTTTCTTGATTAAACTGTGTTTTGAAAGTTTTAGTATCAAATCCAGAAGCATTATGGATACCAAAAATTTGGAACACTTCTATCTCCACAAGAATTATTCAGTATGCTATGTCCATTTGGATGCCCTGAGGCGAGAGCCCAGATTCTTGTATAATTGGGTACCAATATTGATTATTCTGTCATAGACTGTCGTGAGATTTGCTTTTCTGGGTTGGAAATTTCGAGGTTAAAGTGGGCTTATAGTGCTTTGCTATTGTGGTTTGTGATCAATTTTGTTTTTAAACAATTGTAGGCCTGCCGTTCGCTGTGTAGGTAGGAATGAAAATTATACTATTATAAAGCCCAGGTTCTTGTTATAGCTCGGTATACATACAATTTTTTCTATTATGGATAATCTTTTATGTGAGATTTGCTTCTTGGTGGAAAAATTCTTAGATAAAGTGAGTATATGATGCTTTGTTATTGTTTTGTGATCCAATCTGTTTTTCTTAATTGTAGGCCTACCGATCAGTGTTGGTAACTTGGTAGGACTGGAATTTATAAATGCCTATTATTTCAGGATGCTTTGATGGGTTAGGAATTCAAGCCAGATCATCCTTTACAAGCACAGTCACCAATTGCCCTCCAACCAAGGTTAGGGTAATAAAAATGCTGTTAATACAACAATACATATATTGTAAACAAACAGGTGGTTTCGAAAAAAAAATAGCACCAGAGTCACAATTTGTGATCCATATCACTCATTCCGATATGATTGCGCTGGAAAATTTGAGGTAATAGGTGGTTTCTATCCTCAAAATGTTTTTTTATATTGTTTTAGAAACTTGTTTTTATAATACAGCTCTTTATGTATTTTTTAATTTTTCTAGATATGGACCATATGGTAATTGCCGTTATTGCCTTTAAGCTTACATAGGGAACAAATAGAAACAGAACGCCAATAGATCGAGTACCTATCCAAATTAGGTAGCAAAAGCGAAGTGTGAAGTATACTAACAGATACGGTGAGTCTTGTATCCAAGGCCTTCACGGTGCATATATCTCTTGACAAATTGATTGAGTCAATTTCTGATCAGTTAATGTTATTGAACCCTCCGATAAATTATTAGGTGTCCCACATAATAATTCTTTTGCTGAAGCTGGAGTAGAGTCTGCTTAAAACTTATGTACCCAATTTCTCTGCTGAAGCTTATTTTGAAATCAGAATTATTGCATGAGTGCACATCAGACTGTTGTGCTACATAGCAAATTCTGTAGATTCCGGCAGTTCTATTGATGGAAAGAGAACTTGGACTGGGGATGAGGCAGCACCAATAGCATTGTTTACAGTATAGAAGTGAATATAATAAAGTGTCTGGGAAGAATGCATTAAGTTTTACTTTCAACTCTCGGGGAATTTATTTCTAAGCCCTTTGATATTTGAAGATGAGGAAAATGCTTTTGACAATTGGATATGTAATCAAAGCTTTACTTCTTTTTGTTTGTCTGGGAAATAATTCGCAATTTAAGAGTGCGGTAATGAGGGAAGGTCATGTATGAAGCATGTTATGTCAAAAACTTTGATTCTGGATTTCTTTTAACTTTTATATTTTGATTTGCTATGACTTCTGGACCGTGCTAGTTATTCTTATGCCTGAATTTGCAATTCTTCTGTGGAGGAATTCTAAATCTCCAAGCATTTTTTGCCAGATACCAGATTACACGTAACTGGAAGAGGAATCAATACATCCTTGTGACACCTAAAAGTCATAACTTTAGGTAAACAGCGATAGGATTTGTGGCACCTAATTAGGCAGCCTTTTGATGTAAAACTTGACCTGAAACATATCATACTCATTAGTGTCTTTTTAATTAATTTTTCTATATCTTGGGCAAGAATGATGTCACCAGGAAATTACACTTATATACAGCTACCAGGAGATGTTAGTACACCCTGAACCCAATTGTCTTGGCGGCTGTTTGACACCACTTTCTTTAGCTGTGAGTAATTACTTTTGTTGTCCTGATCTTATCCATTATTGTATACTAGGCGTGCTTTTTTGGTAGAAGGGTGCTACTGCAAATGTGTTTCTTTTTCTCTGTTTCATTTTACCAAATATTCCCTATCAACAAAATATTGATTGTGTTTCAATATTAAAATGCATGAGGGTATGTGAAGACTTTGCCTGTTATCCACAGAAACTGTTTGAGAAAAACATTTAGTTTTGACAACTAATGCACCCTTGCCTCCTCAACTGGTTTTATTTTCAGGTAACAGGTAACAAAATTTCTCTCATTCTAGTTGTGCTTTACATCCATGCTAGAGGCAAATTTCACTAATCGAGCACAAATTGGACATGGCATAAATGCTTTGTCTTTTATTCTAGACAAAGTGGGTCTGCATGATGGCAACTCACAATCATTCCTATAAGGGCACTAACCCTGTCTTCACAAAACAATTACAGGATATCCAAATCCAGGAAAGGATACTAATTTAGAAAGAAAAAATTGTGTTGTTTTCATTAATAAAATAAAAGCCTGTGATTCAATGTGGTTGTAATTGGTGAACATTATCTTCAGCAATCAGTAGCTGATAGTTGTTTTCTGGCTTCAAACAGACCTGAGATTAAGATTTATAGTGCGCACTGGAAAAATCATGTGTATTCACACCATTTTTCTTAAAAGTGTCTTCAAATCCTCTATTATTATCTTTTAGGTCCGTGTTAATTAATTAGACATATATATTGTCTTCATCTTTTCTAGATCTAGATTGCTTTGCATATAATGTTGATCTGTGTGATTTAACTATTTTCTTTGAAAAGCAGCATAGTTTGTATCATGCTCAGACCTCATATATGATGCTTTTGCCTGACAATCCACATAATCTGTTTGAGAAACACATAAAATTTGAACAAGTCATGCACCCTTGCCTGCTGAAATGATTTTATTTTCAGCAGCAGGTAACAAAATTTCTCTCAATCAAGGTTGTGTCATGCTTGCATTTTTTAGGTGAATTTCAAAACTAGCTCAACACAAATTGGATGCACCATTGATGCTTTCCTTTCTTCATTCTAGGCAACGCGGATCTGCATGATGGCACCTTACAATGATTCTAATGAGGGTGCTTATCTTGTTTCTGTAATTTAATAACAGGTCATTCAACTTCATAAAACAATGCTAGTTCAGAAAGAAAAAATTGTATTGCTTTGGCCCCTCATTAATAAAATCAAAACCTTTTTTTAATTTGGTAATAATTGGTGAACATTATCTCTGGCAGGGAGTAGCTAATAGTTGTTTTCCAGAATCAACCGGACCTGAGATGAAGAATTCTAGTGCAAATTGGCAAAATTGTGGGTGTTCACACTATTTTTCTTAGTAGCATCTTCAAATCCTTCTTGAAGATCTTTTAGGACTGCTTTTTTATTTAGGCACATCTTTCCTCCTCATTCTTTTTGAATCTGGATTACTCAGCATGTAATGTAAATCTGTGTTATTTAACTCACATCTATTTTATCTTTTTCTTTAAAATGCAACCTAGTTTGTTTTATGTACAGACCTATTCTATGACCTATTTTTCCTTCAAAGGTACCATTTCGGACAACCTAAGATCCAGTTTTAAGTGTCGCACTGGAGTAATCCTTATTAAAATCACATATTGTTTTAAACTTTGAAATGTAGAAGTTCTACCACTATATATGGTCACCTTCCTTTGTTAATCTGTCATGACCTTTGTTTTTGTAAGACAATCATGAAACTTCTCTTGACAATCACTACTTTCCAGCACAGAACCTTTGTAGCGATCCTTGGATATATTTAAAATCCTATGGAAAAAAGATCCAGGGTGAGCATTCTTCAGGGTGAAAAATATTGCAATTTATTTATTATGAAAATTTCAGAAAGTGGATATTTAAGGGGCAACTGAACAAGTACCAAACGAAGAATCTTTTGAATCATTTCTTAAAAAGCTTGCTCCTTCCACACAAGAAGCTAAGTTTGAATTGTAGATATCAACCAAGTTATTTATTAACAAGCTCCTGCCATTCTCAGCATCATGGAACTCATAAAAATTCGAATCCTCAAAATTAAGCAGCTTACTATGTTTATGCCCAAAAAATCTTCAAGTTATAACCAACACCTTGGACAGGATTATAAACTAGTAACACCATGCAGTACAGTTAAATAAATGTTTGTCATGAGCTATGGCTAACTGGCCACATTCTAGGTAACTACAGTTCAATCATAAGGATCTAATAAATGCTAAAATCTATTTTTCATTTTTTAATTGACAGTAGAGCATTTTTAACATAAAACAGTATCATTGTGTTTGGCTCAATAAGAAGTTTCTTGGGTCACTTAGAATCAGAATTAATCTGAATTTCAAGATTGACACTTGATTATATTTTAGCTATTTTTCCTATTGATATGTTTATCTGTCGACCAAGGGCAGCCTTAATCAAGAGAGCTTTCGTTAGCGTACAGAATCACAATTTCATGGCTTAACATGAATATAATCATTATTATAAGATGCTGAACTCAATTCTATAGATCAAATATATCTTAATACATCTGCTGAGCAAGTTCCATTTTTTCTCTTTTGTTTGATCATCATTGCAAGTCTGCAACAGCAGTGATGCTGCACATTAACATATTTGGATTCTGGACGGCTACATAACTTTCAACTACTGAAACATCACTATTCTGGCTTTGCATGAATTGGTACGGTGGAAACAACACTACAAATTAGACTTTCAATAATATCTATAATAAGTTTCAGTGAATGCTCAAGTTCCAGCTTAATTACCAATCTGAAACAGATTAAGATGATATTTACATAATTACAGGGGAAATCTTTCTTGGCATAATAGTTGCATTATGAGGGATCAGTCCGTCTGACCAACTAAACTATGAGTGAACTCCATTTCACAGCTGGGATTTGAGTGCATGCCTCAGATGAAACTTCAGCCATGACATCCACACCAATACCTTTGTTACAGATATTTGCTAGATAACGCATGTGTTTCATCCCGTACTGGGAAAGTGGCCCACAATGGGATTCGTATGTGTGTACCTGTCGCAGACAACCAACATTAGCAGCAACAATAAATTCCATAAAATACTGGCATTGAAAATATTTATAACATTACATGTAATCTTACTGTCGATTTAGAACTTGGTATGAAGAAAGCATAAGAGGTAAAGTTGAACATTTTCAGTTATTATTTCATTTTTTAGTATCCTAGAATGTAGAAGTGAGGAACTATCTATGACTAATGCAATTAAAAAATATAAGAAATAACCATTACCAATGCTTTAAGGCAGTCCCAATCATCAACCAAAGGTTGCCCACGTGGTCGCACAGCACTCAAAACAGAAGAGCCTATTTCTGATCCAAACAAAAGCTTTCCAATAAGCTTTACGCTTTTATCCACATGTGACCGATGTGCCATGGCTTCAGCAAGTTCTGTTTCAGCCTTCAATTTTTCTGGGGAATCAACCTTGGATCTCTGATACTGCAAAGGAGGAAAGCCCCAATTTCGGTTATAGATTAGCTGTACAACTAAAATACCTTATATGAATGTCCTTGATCGGATAAAAAAAACATAATGATGCCAAAATCTTTTTCTAAAAGATGCTAGATGAATGTTTCAGAACAAAGAAACTGGTGACACTTGATGTCTGCAATGCATTTTGTATACCAAATCTACTTTGACATGAACAAGTTTTACACAATCGTACAAGACAGCAAAAAGAATCGCATTTGTTTTGTTTACCAACCTTTTGCCACAGGTGAAGAAGATCTGCATCACGCTGATTTATAAATGTAGGGTTTTTATCCTTGAGATATCGTGGCAAACTGTTCTCAAAGGTAGCATTAGCATTGGCAGGGTCAAAGCCCACATAAAAGGATAATGACTCATCACTAATGGGAATGTCACCATATTGCATTACATGGGAACCCATGTATGAACCATCGTTCAATGTTCTTTCTTTCACCTGTCACATAATATAACACATAAATATCATAACAATCATTCTGCAGTGAATATATTTACTGCCGCATAGAAAGAAAATCATTCAAGAAAATATTTTGAAGTCACTACCTTTCAAATTAAATATATATACTGCATAGAACAGAGTATATAGCTGTTGTCTAGACTTGGACAGAGTATGATATTTATGTGCAAATTAAAATATGTTTCTCTATGTATGGGCATGCAGCAAATATTAAACTGCTTATATGTTGAAGTGGCAAGATGAGGATGTCAAAACACATATTTATCTGTTGAATGTTTCATTTTGCATGGTTAGGGTGGAGTTCCATGGAGGGGGCTTTCTAAACAATTTCTGTGGGTGCTGCTGAGATTGTTTAGGACTTTTTTACAGTTAGTGGTCTCATGAATTTTGAAGGGTAGGTCAAGGTTGAAATTTTAGCTCCAAAATATATGGAAGTTGTGATTTCATCAATTTTGTTAATTTAGCATATTCAATTCACACGGGTTAATCTGATGGGACATTTTTTTTAGCCCCTTGCTCTCCCTCCCCCCCCACAACCAACTCAAATCTGCAACCCCAAAAACTAGGAGCTTCTATTTTTGAAAAAACTATTGAGTCAATGCAGAAGCAAATTTTCTGACTTCATGTGACCTTAAAACATATATCTTGAAACCCCCCTAATAGGACCCAAGCCTTAGGAGGCATTAGATTTTGTGCCCATACAGTAAATGGGTGAAGTATTATTGCTAGAGGATAGAGAGATAGGGACAATGTGAGATCTGGGAAACACCCGATCATTAATCCAAACCCTTATAATCAGAAAATATGTTTATGAAATAATTCATCATTACTAGTGGCTTCATTGTAAAATAGTTAAACTTCACTAATAATTTATAAACAGAACTAAAAACATTCCAAAAATCCCGGTGTTCCCAGGACTACCAAACTACCAAAAGACCTGTGAAATATACGTACCACTCCATACTGCTGCTTTATGGTTTCCAATATAGTGTTGTGCTCTTCACTGTAAACATAAAAAAAAAAATCTCAATATGCTTGCTGTGAGTTAAGGTCTTTCATTGGATTGCTTATAAAAACGTTATGACAAACCTATCTTCCATCCAGGCTACACTGTACAGGTCTCCAAGGCAGGTGTCAAATTCTGGAGGAGGAGCAGGGATCATTCCAGGACAGTATGTACCCCAACTGCTTTCTTCTGCATTAGATGCTGTTGTAACATATATATTCATTCCCTCTGGAAGTAAACCCTCAAATATGCTTCCACTTTCACATGCTTCTAGATAAAATACCTGCGGAATCAAATACCTCAACAACTCAAAATCTTTTCAGAAAGAAAGTCACTAGACTTGTATTCAAGTAAAATTGCCTTGAATAGGTGAGCATATATTAAAGTTGGTGGGATTTTAAACTCTAATAGAAATCCAAATCGGGGAGGGTGTAACTACAAAAGTAAAAAAATTCGAAGGACAGGCCTTACGAACTCATATTCAATATAAACACTAATAGCTAACTTCACTCACCATTTCCTTGTAGGTGCCAGTAGCATATTTTTTCTTCAAGACATCAATAAGATCGACTGCGTAAAGGAAAGGACCCCTTGGCATTCCTACAAGCCATTTCACCAATTATATGAATTGGTCTAAAGAGAATGGAACTTTATGAAAGATTGATAGTAGAAGAATTTAATGTCACAACCCAAAACTAGCAAAGCGGGTCACTGCCATGCCTAGAAATATGCAACTTGCACTGTTCATTGTTAAGATGTTGATCGTGGACAAAATATTAAAGTCATTTGTATGAATCATTTTTCTTACATAAAATAAATCAAGATGAAAGATCATTAAGAATCAGTCCCTTCAACTAAAGATTAGGGCTCATGAAACTCGGGGATCTACATAGATCTGATCTCTTGATTATCAAATTGTATTTATACTATTACATAATTCAACAGTAATAATTTGAATTCATTATTTGGCTTGTCTAGAATAATTAAGGGGATTTATTTACCAAAATGGGAATTGACCTTATGGTAATAAGAAACACAAATAAGGATACATTCGTAGAGTATACAAAGACTTGTATAACCAAATCTAAAGTAAAAACAACTCAGATATAAGTGCTTGAACAGTCAACGTGAATCATAGAGCAGTAGATTCACTATGAATCATAGAGCAGTAGATACACTACGAACTGACGCTCTCAAGAAATTGAACCAAAAAGAAGATAACAATAACTGATTAGAAAAAGATTTCCTAATTCCTTTTTGTTTCTCTCACTTCTTGTTTGAGGGAAATATAATCTCTACCTGATTCCTAAATAAATGGCCAAGCTTACTTTCATAGTCTGTGAATAGGGGTTCTACCATGCTAGGAGCCTTCAGATCCATATATTTAGAGCTAAAGCAATCTGGCTTATCAATATAGAAAATTTGGAATATGTTTTCTATTTTTCATTTGGTTTGTCAATTGGAAAAACAAGCTTATACCTATTCTAAAAAATAGTTGTTATTACATTCCTGTTCCCAATATGCATTCCTATTCTTCATTCCTATGCCTGCAACCAAACAGGTCCTAAGTGACTAGCTACACTAGTGGGGTTCCATTGAAGTTATAAAACTCGTTCTTTCTGAAGCTAAGTGGCCATTCTAAGCTGTCTGTGAGACCAAACTAAAGGAATCACAAAATTTTACAGTGACATCAACCAAAAACATTTGGCGATTCCACAAAACCTCTTTCTTCTGAAGCTAAATGCTCTTTCTAAGCCGACTTTATGAGGAAACTCAAGCAAACTGTGGAATAACTTACTGACATCAATAAAAAACATTTGGGAGCCCCAAGAAATCTGCTATATATTAAAGTTCACAAACAAAGAATCCTATATACCCACCAAGCACTCCCGGTCCTCCATGATCGGTGTAGTAAATGAAGATATGGTCATTAGGACCACTGGCAACAACTTTCCCACTTCCACCTTTTACGGCATCCTTATCTCCAAGGATAGCAGCATAGAAGTTACTTGTATTTACCTCACTTCCGGTGTAATCCTGCATGAAATGAAAATATACAATTAGAGTATGCGCGGTCCTGGAAGATCTGGTATGAAGTCACACATTAGACCCTTAAAGATCAGATTAATAAAAGAAAAAAAATTGGGAAATTGAGGATACCTTAGGAACACCTTCATAGACATCTTGGCCTTCAGGATGGTTGATGATTTTCCCTGATCTGGGATTTGCAGGATTATGTGCTATATCATCGTACATAAAAACGACAATATTTTCATCTTTCAGTCCTCCTTTTTTAAGAATTTGGTATGCATGGCAAACATCAGCCTGCAAAATCAATCATTCAACATTCAGCTTACATAACCTTAGATTCTTTTACACTCTGTTCTCAGATATCTTAAAAGTCAGTCAAAACACTAAAATCACAGTTCTCGATGTATGTGGTCCATCATCTCTGCATGGGACTAGATCTATTATATCCAATCATATATGATTTATCAACTGTCTACATGCATCCGCAAAAACACCAAGCATCTATTAAGTACACTCTACTTTCATAACAACAAAGAAACATTAGCATTGAGATATTCTCAGGGCAAGACAGATATATGGAGTTGAAAGCGCATAAGATCTCAATTGCTTTGTCAGCATACATCCGCGTGCTTAGATCTTACTAATCTAAACACTATTTGCAGTTCACAATTAGATTTGTCGAACTATTTTCAGCTATACCTGCAGGTTAATGTGAAATAGGAGAGAGAGTATAATCAACATATAAAAACCAAACAAATTGACTAATATATGCCTGTAGTATCTGGATGAAACAGCCATGAACTAACAGAGAAGTATCTTGAATAAACACCCACAAGCATAATCAGTGGAGATACTGATTGTCAAACGAAGACAACTATGTCAGCTTGACAGATTCTTATGATTACCCACAAGTATATAACAGTGGTTATAAAATCTCTAATGTTGAATTATATAGACACACAATTGGGTATATGCCGGGATCTACATAGAAATGTCACCTGGTGTCTATAGTTTGAGTATCCTGCAGAGCCTGCAATAAGAACAGCCCATTTGGTCCCCGCGGCCTCATCTTCCCTATCTGAAGGCAAGCGAATTTCGCTGTTGTAATGGATTCTTGCTGCTTCTACAACTCTATCGAATTTCAGAAAGCAAAACAAAAGGAAAACAAGACACAAGAACCTATTGACAGAAACCGAATCCATCTCAATTACCCTTCTAAGCCTCACCTACAATTCAATTTCTTTCGTTTGAATCTTGGTCACCCTTACCATACATATATACAAATTTCTCCGCCCAAATTGTCACTGCGTGCACTGGATTGTAGGATTGTGTATCTAACCTTCCAAGAAAAAAATTTAAAATGTAATTTTCACCTGCCGGTCAAATCAGCATCTTTAAATGCGCAAAGGGTGCCTTAAACTGCAAATTTGGTGGCAAAAATTCAAGGTTGTAAATTTCTCCACTCAAGGTATTTTAGTAACTTTAATTTGCCTTCTTAGCTAAAGAATCTACGGGGTTTCTCTTCTATGTCAGTTTGCTCGAGATACTTTGTGATTCCAACTGTCGTTCAAAAAGTAAATAGTGTTTCCAAGATTCCATATGGATGTATCAAAATGCATGTAAATCAAAAAAACAAAAATTGAAAGCGATACGCGATTAAAGTATTGCTAGATATTTGGCCCATTGTCAATAATAGATGTGAATCTGTGGACAATGAGTCAAATCGGACGGTGCTGTGCAATTCCAAGCAGTTTGGGATATTTACTAACCGCTCGATCGTACGGTTATACCGTATGAGAAACATGAATCTAGCTTTTCTTCCCCCTGCCATTAATACGCAAAGCTACAGAATTTGTGGGGTTTGTGGGGTTTGCTTTTCCTCCAAGGTTTAAGTTAGGTAATGAGTAGGGCAGAAGTTACACTCAAACAAAAATTACAGTGAGGGCTGTTAAATATCTAAAAAATTACAGTGGGGGCTGTTAAATATCTAAGAATATGGAATCTGAATCACTTTATGGAATCTTTGGGTCTGGTTTACCAATTTAAGGTGCCAGCTGGATACTCTTTCATAGAGAAGTGGAATATATTTAGGGATTTGTAAACGCAATTAGTGGGGAATATTAGCTTGCAAACTGTTCGAGCAGATCTGATTTTGTGGAGGGTTTCAGTGATGGGTTAGGATACCCATTCCAAATGAATGTGTGGATAATAGTCAAAATCTTAAAAGGATTTTATATGTTGTTTTGATATAGTTGTAGTGTGTAAGTGGGTATCTTTATCTCAAGTTAGTTGGATTGATTTTTTTTTCATTTAGTTTATTTTTGTTTTTATGGATTTAAATTTAATATTATTTTAATTTGTATTAATTTTAAGATATTTTTCATATTGGTTCTTAATGTTTTCAATAAAGGCATTGAATTAATTTGTATGAGGAAAATATCTTTAAATTATAAGGTTTTGATGAAGAGTATTTTTAAAATCTATTTTTGAAATATAATTTTTTATTTCGGATTGGTTGGAGGCAAGTTTGTTGCAAGTTAGTTTTTTTTTATTTAAAAAAAAAGAGAGAATAAATAATAACTATGCATTTAATGTATTGTTAGGGTAACCTTAGGCTCTAGTACCCAACATGTACTCAAAATGCTTGCATTTCTCACAAACTTGTTGATCGTGCACGCCATCTACGTACCCTACTTGGTGTCCCTCACCTATGGTGCCTCATTAATCCGATGCGTGGGTTTGTGTAATGTACTATTCTTGTCAGAGTGGGGCCATGCAATTAGGTGAGGGGTCATATAGAGATGAGTGTACAATGAAGTTGAGGTGGCAGAGAGGGGTCGTATGGTGTTAGTGTATATGGTGGAGTGAGGAGATGGAGGGAAGTGATGACGGCATGTGGGAAAAAAATGTAAGTGTACAATGGCAAGACAAGAGTGGTTGTAGGACAAATTGTATGGCATTGGAAAGAATAGTGGTGGGATTGCTAGGAGGACCAAAAGAGTATTGTATAGTATTTGGGATGGAGTGTTGACACCTTTGGATACACCACAATGGAAAGTAAGCCTTCTAGGTCTATTACCAAAGAAAATACATATAATTAAAATTCTTCATGCAACACAGGGAGAATAGAGAGATTTTGAATATAAATTATATTTGCAAACAAGAATGGTGCTCTAATTTGACAAATTTGAGCAAGTAATACAAAGAACAAAATAGGGTGAGGATCGAATCCCACTGAAATTGAAATAGCCAACTAGGGAAGATCTTCCACTTCTGAAATGGCGAACAAAAATTGAACTCCAATAGGAATTCATAGTATCATGAAATAATCCAAATCACATGCCTACAACAACCTGCGAGTAGGCTTTATAAAGGGATTTGGGGAAACTTCCCAAAGGATTACAAAAAGTGTCAATGGGTCAATACACTATAAGAAATAAAATAATGAGTGGGTGTGAGAGATAAATTAATTAATTGTCGACCATAAAATGATTATTTTACTAATTTATTTAATATTGGGGACATCACAATCCTCCTAGCCCAAAAATTATTTGCCCTCAAGCAATTACAAGTTTGGATGCTCTTGAATTTGCTCGCCTTTCCTAGTGGTATCCTCAAATGAAAGATTCTTCCATTATACAAGAAGCTCTTTAATGGTGCAGGACCTAAGCCTCTTTTCTTGGACATCTATGATCTTAGTTGGCTGTAGAAATAATTTCTCCTTTTTGTTAATGGGAGTTAATTCCTTAGACACTCTGATTTGTTGTCCAGCGACCTTCAAACATGACCCGTGAAAAACATTATGGATTTGGCTCCCTTCAAGAAGCTCCAATTTGTATGCTACTTCGCCTACCCTTTGAACCACTTTTTTATGATTTGTACAAGCACAATTTTAACTTCTTCGTACCAAACGAATTCAAGGAGGATTGTTTGTATGGTTGAAGTCGAAAGTATACCAGAGCACCAACCTCAAAACTTCTCTTAACCCGGCGTTAGTTAGCATACATATTATGTTGGTTTTGAGCCCTTTGTAAGTTATCCTTGAGAGATTTTAAGATATTTAAACTCGCATATAGTCATTCTTTAGCCCTCAATGTGTGATTGTCGTCCAATGCTAGACCCATGAATGATGAATGTTCATAATGATACAATGCTTTGAAGGGTGCCAAGCCTATTGACATGTGATAGGTGGTGTTGTAACCATGCTCACCCAAATGTAGCCAACAGACATTTCCTTTGTTGTGTTGAAACATGGTTTCTCATATATCCCTCCACCTATTTGTTCACAATCTCTGTCGGTCCATTTGTTTTTGGATGGTGGCTTGTGTTTGGTGATAACTTTGTCCCCCCACTCAAAATAACTATCCAAAAGTACTAAGGAAATAACCATCTCTATCACTTTCTATATTCCTTGGAAGACCATGTAAGTGAAAAAACTCATGAAAAGATAACCCAACCACTTGAGATGTCTGGTATTTGGCGGAGATAGAAAAGAAATGAACATACTTGGTCAAATGATCAATCACTACGAAAATTTAATATTTTCCTTGCACCTTTATAGGTACCCATGAAATCAAATAAGATGCTTTCCCACATTTGGTTAGGGATTGGTAATGGTTGAAGAAGCCATGTTGGTAGGGTATGCTCATATTTTTCTACTCACAGGTAGAACATTCATGTACATACTGCAAGATATCATTCTTGAGACCCTTCCACGCAAGCCATTCTTGAATCTTCCTGTAGGTCATTAGGTATCCTAGGTGTCCGACCAAAGATGAATCATGCACCTCCTTCAAAATTATTTCCTTCATTTTGGAATTGGGAACCAAATAGATCCTCCCCTTGTAGTAGATGGTGTCGTCTACCACCTTGTATATATCATCGTGCACTTGATCGTCCATCAATTGGTAGGCAAAGGTGTTCTTGGAGTATTCAACCAATAGGTGTTCCTTCCAATCTGTTGAAATCTAAGACAAAGAGCATATTGCATGCTTTCTTGATAGAGCATCAACCACTACATTATTTTTTTCCATTCACATGTTCAATGTCAAAGTCAAATGCTTGGATTTTTCTCACCCACTTATGTTGTAGTTCATTCAAATCTCTCTTCTCTAAGAAATATCTCAAGTTGTGATTTTTTTGCACCACAAAATTTTCTATTGCAAGATACTATTGAAACTTTATTAGTATTTTAATGATGGTGAGCATCTCTTTGTCGTAGATGGAGTATAGTCACTCTTCTTTTGAAATCTTTTCACTCTCGAATACAATGGGCCATGGGGTGATGATCATGCATCAATACTACTCCCAATACCTTCTCTTGATGCATCACACTCTACGATGAAGGGTCAATTGAAGTTCGGTAGTGTCAACACCGAACATGAACTCAAGACATCCTTCAACTTGTCAAAGTTGTGTAGCGCCTTCTTATCCCAATTGAAAGATCCCTTTTTTGTTAGGTTTGTTAATGACGTACTAAGTTGTGAGAACCCTTCACGAACCTTCTGTAATAATTGCACAATCCAAAGAATCCACACATATCGAAGAGTGTCTTGGGTGGTGGCCAATCCCAGATGGCTTGAATATTTTCTTGGTTTACTTAAATCCCTTGAGTACTGATGATGTGCCCTAGATACAATATCTTTTTCATTCCAACTTTACATTTGGATCTTTTGGAAAATAATGATTATGTCTCCATGATGTGAACAATTCATCCAAATGCCTCAAATGCTCCTCCCATGTCTTATTGTAAATAAGTATGTCATTAAAAAACACCAATAGGAATTTAAACAGTTGCTTGATGAAGATGTGGTTCATGCGTGACTGAAAAGTGTTTGGAGCATCAGTCAACCAAAATGGCATGACCAAGAACTCATAATGATCGTAATGACAAGAGAAGGAAGTCTTCTCCACATCTTCCTCATGCAGATTTGACAGTAGCTAGAGTGGAGATCTATTTTGGAAAAGTAGATTACACAATGTAACTCAGCGAACTATTCATCGATCTTGGGGATGGATACCTATTTTTTATAGTTTTCTTGTTCAATGCACAGTAGCCCATACCCATTCAAAGGGTTCCATCCTTCTTCTTAACCAACACTACTAACAATGCAAATGGATTTGAACTAGGCCTAATCCAACCATTCTCTAGGAGTTAATGTATCATCTTTTCTATCTCATCCTTAAACCTTTTAGGATGGCAGTAGGGTGTAGTGATGATAGACTTGGCTCCTTCGTCCAACTTGATGGTCTGCTCAAAACCCCTATGTGGACATATGGTAGATGGAATGTCGGCAAAGACCATACCATGCTTATCTAACACTACCTGAAGCTCATCATCTTAGTAGTAAGACTATTACCACTTAATCGGTTCTACTGAGATAAAACAATGTTTTGCCTAAATAATATCATCATGTCGAAAAATGACTTCCATCTATTGTGTTGAGATTTACTTTGGCCTTCCATTTGACATTCCCCTTAGAACCACCTTCTTTCCATCCACTTCAAATGAAAACTCCAACCATTTGAAACTTTGCGTGTACTCATCTAGAGTTTCCATCCATTAGATGCCCAATATGACTGCCATGTTATCCAGATTTACTACAAAGAATTTATCTTTCATTGTATGATTTCTTATGGTAATGCTCAGTTATGGGAATATATGGGTACATGATAGGAGACTTCCTCTTGTTATCTTGACTTGGAATCCTACGCATGTCTCTATAGCCAAGCCTCTTTGTTTCACGAGTGATGAATTAGTGAAATTAGGTGTGGCCTCACTGTCAAGCATGACTATTACCCATTGTCCTTAGAGAATACCTCATACCCAAAAAATAGTATACCTTGGAGTACCAGCAAGAGTGATGGTGCCTCCTCATCATACCTATGCAAAAATCATCTCTACACAGTTCATGTTAACCTCCTTGGAAACTTGTTGATCATCTTCTTTGGTTTCTAGTTCCTTATGCTCCTCTCTATTATCTAACACCACCTAAATGTAATGGACCTTTCCCTTGCATAAGCATCAATGCGCTAGTTTCCACAATTTCTTATAGTTAAAATATAGCTTCCTCCTCCTTAGATCTTGTCTCATGGCTTCGTTCATTGATTGCTTCTTTGGAGGGGACTTGTTGTCCTTCTCCTTTGGAATGAGAAACGACTTGCCATGTAAATAACTCTTGGAAGAAGAAGATGATGTTGTAATGTCATACACTTTCTTGATTGCTACTACGAGTGTGTTGAGGTTAAAACCTTTCACCCAACCCTTTAAGGGTTTTGGTTAATCCATCCATAAACAACACAAATATCCTCTCTTAAATTTTAGTCACTAATGTTAATAGTCTCTAAAATTATGTTATGTAGTTGTCCACCAATTCAATTTTCTTTAGTTGTGCTAACTCTTTCAAGTTGAGCACCATATCCTTTATGTCAAATCGATCTATAAGTCTCTCTATACAGTTATCAAATGAAGGGACTTGACCATGACCAAGGGTGGCCATCCCATGGTGCCACCATTTATGAGTGACTCCTTCTAGGTGAAGTGCATCGAACTTGATTACCTCTTCTTTAAGCATTGGTTGAGCTAGAAGTAAGTATCATCCTTCTAAACCCATGCTCTTGTTGATGTATACCCAAATCCATCAAAGCATGATAAGTTTATCTTTCCAATCTTCTATTTAATGTCATTATTGTAATTGCCCTATCTCCTAGAATATCTCATGCAAATAGACATAATCCTTAAAGGATAATTCTGCTCAAATCTGACATTGAACCAATCTTGTCAGAATTGGTCTTGCATCACATGGAAGGTAGCTTCTTGTTCCCCACAATGTTCTAACCATTGGATAAATATCGACATTATTGGTCGTGTGTGGTATTTCCCTATGTAAAGCCTTTCATTGGCAAAATCATCGCCATGCTCATTGTGTCCTCCATTTCCCCTTCCTTCTCCCAAAAGTTAAAGGGTATGGCTAGTTTGTTCTTGCCCCTTTGCCAATGTCTCACCAAGTAGTAGTTGTCCATTTAGAAAAAGTCTTACTTAATTGTTGTCCTCTTGTTTTCTCCCTTAAAAGCATCATCATCTCAGTGCTTGATTTGACCATCCTACCTACAAATCAGGATCATCAGAACATCCAATGTTACACACAAGCTAGCAAGATCACCAACTTTAATACCGTTGTAATGTATCATTCCCAATCAGAGTGGGGGTGTACAACTAGATGAAGGGTTGTACAAAGATGATTGTGCAATGGAGTGGAGGTGGTAGAGAGGGGTCGTACGGTGTTGGCGTGTGTGATGGAGTGAGGAGATGGAGGGAAGTGATGATGATGTGCAGGGAAAAATGTAAGCAAACAATGGCAAGGTGAGAGTGGTTGTAGGAAAAATTGTATGGCGTTGAAAATAGTAGTGGTGGGATTGTTAGGAGGATGGAAAAAGTGGTGTACATTGTTTGGGATGGAGTTTTGACACCTTTAGATATACAACAATGGAAAGTAAGCCTTCTAAGTCTTTTTCCAAAGAAAGTATATAGTTAAAATTCACCATTTAACATAGGGAGAACACAAATATATTGAATATATATTATATTTGTAAATAAGGATGGTGCTCTAATTTTCCATCTTAGAGAAAGTAATACAAAGAATGAAATAGGGTGAGGTTTGATCCCATCAAAACCAAAATATCCAAGTAGGGAAGATCTTCCACTTTTAAAATGGTGAACAAACATTGAACTCCAAAAGGAATTCATAGTACCATGAAATAATCCAAATCACATACCTACAACAACCTACAAGTTGGGCTTATAAAGGGATTTGGGGAAGCTGAGAGATTAATTAATTAATTGTTAGCCACATCAAAAGATTATTATACTAATTTATTTAATATTGGGGACATCGTAGTTTGCACAAATGCATTATTATTAATTAATGTTTATTGTTATTTTGATGTTTACTTAGCACTACCTTTAAACACTTTTATGATTTTGGTATTCAAAATAGGATCTTAATTTGTTTACTTTTAATGTATTCACATTAAAGGAATAGGATGGTTTTAAAATTTTATATTTAATTGCTATGTGTTAGGTTGGTCTAATAGACTGGAAAACATAAATCAATTAAAATGTGACATTAGGATTCAATTTTTTTGAAATGTGATATTATTAGGATTTTTTTTAAAGGAGTATTATTTTTTATATTCAAGCAACCAAAACTAGGGGGTCGACCCATAAGTATAGAACAATATAGAGCCCATTATAAGTAGACACCCAATAAAAAACAAACCAACAAATTTACAATCCCAATAGATAATATCAAAACTTCATAGAACTTACATAGCCAAATAAAGTACTTAACTAACATAAAACTAAAATTTTCCATAACATCATTAACGAAATGAAAATACTCCTAAAACTACTAGTAAAGTTTTTAGAAACATAAAAAGCCACGTAGGGTTAGTATAAGTGATTAACAACTAGGTCATTTGAATAGATCCACAACACCAATGACAGAGCACAATAAACAAAGCAACTATTTTTTGATTGCATCTTTCCCCGACCTCAAAAGGAGGATCCTTGTCTAGTCATCCACTAGAAATTTATAAAATTTCTTTGAATCCTTACCCTCCATAGTCTTGTCCTCTTTCTCCTATTGCAGAAGCTATAGCATAGTCGATGTCGCATGCGTAACCTTTACAAAAACTTTGGTCAATGTATTGAAGCTCTCATCTAAATAGGTGAATTTGATCTACAAGGATTGAAAATCATTTATGACTTTATCCATCTTGTTTTCCAACTCCTGGCAACCAACGTAATTGCTCTTAGGCTTGTCAAAATCTTCAACCTACAACATAGTAGGATTAGAAAAAACCTTTTGTTTTCCTTTTTTCAGATCATCTGTCAAGGATGTTTCCATCATAGGGGAGGTATCTTACATGGAAGGGATAGTAGAGGGGAGGGGAGATGAAGTTGATAGTGTTAATGGTAAAGTTGGTAGACACATGGGTGGAGTCTAGGCTAGGATCTTTCTCCTTCTTCACCTTTGTCTTATCTAAGTCTAAAGTCTTCTCATCCTCACCATCCTCCTTGACATACATATTTGAAGTAATCTTATATTTTCTATTGGTCTTTCCTTCTTAGCAATCAAACCCAACCTTGACCCCTCTTCCTATGTATCCATCCTCTTATTAGCTATCTATTTCCACCTATCCTTACTCTTTTCTAGTCTATCTAACCCCCTCCAACCACCCTTATGCTCCTCTTTAGAATACATAGTTGTACATTAATAGGGGATACAATTATGGATTTTTTGGCATTCATTTGAGCCCTAACTATGTCATTTTGTATTTTTTGGAGGTCCTAGAGGGGGTAGATGATGACGACTACTAGGGATTGGGGGTTATAGAACAATTCCCTCCCACAACTCTAGGTGGGTTAGGTAGTCCCTAGGCACCTTGGATGGAAGCACAATGGGGAGGGCACAAAGATAAATGAAAATTGTAAAGATGAAGAATGAGTCCTTGGTATAAAATAAAAAAGTTTTTTTCCTTACTTTTCCTCTCCCTAACATCCATAACAATGGCCTTTGCATCATGCAAAAGGAAGAATGGGATATGTATAATATTGTGGTGCCTAAAGTGATTTAATAGGGGGAAGTGGTAATAATCATCTCTATAATCTTTACAAATTTAGTAATTATAGTTGAATAAATAATAAAAAGGCAACTTTCTCATTTGTCATAATACTCCATGTTTTCATGTTTTCACATAAATTTAAAGTTGAATTGGCAATGACACCCCATTTGAAATTCATCATCGACTTTAAACTCCAAAAATACTTTAGGGAAACTAGGGAATCATCATTTCTTAGGTATAGAGTTCTTGTTCCTTTCAATAAGAGATAGTGAATGTGTTAATAGAGAGGACATCCGTTACTAGCATCTTACTCCTTGCAATTGCAAGCCCAAACTAGCCAATGAATCTACCACAAGATTCTCCTTTTTGTTAGTGTGTTGAATGATGTATCTCTCCAAGCTAGTGAGGACCATCCATATATCACCAAGGGTGTTGGAAATTAACTAGCGTGGATGCATATTTCCTCTAACCATTTCCACTATTATTTTAGAGTCCCCCTCAATACAAGGTATTTCCATCCCATATTAACAACCAATTTTAGACTCCAATACAAAGCTAAGATCTCTACCACATTGTTATATGTAGGATCAAAACTCCCAACATAGGACATAAGTAGAATACCAATAGTGTCTCTGATGACTCCACCACCCCGAACACAACCTCCTCTCACAATCCCATCAAAATTGAGTTTCAATGGAGGTTGGAGAAGGGGTAACCATTTAGTATTCAACATCATTAAAGTTTTAGAGTTGTCAAAACCCTTGAAGGCATATGAGAGGTTCCAAGCTAAAGAAATTTTCTGGTCACCCATAGAAGGGGGCTTAAGGGGATTTTTCCACTTACTAACAACTAAATTCTCTTTCAATAGATTAACAAAAATAGAGGCAACAACATCAATTATGCAATCTTCCTCCCTAGAAATTTAGTTATTTCTCTCTTTCCAAATTCTCTAGAAAATATGTGGCATAGTCATTAGCAAGAATATTTTGATAAGTGGGAGGATAAAAGGGGAAATCCCAATTTAGGATAAATTGATGCAAGTCATTCATAAAAACCCATGAGAGAATTTTTTTTAAAGGACCAACACTGAAACTTCCCTAACAAACATACAAGAGAGAAAATTGTGGTTAATGTCCTCCTCCCTAGCTTTGCAAAGATAATATCTATTAGGAATCTGGAACCCCCTTTTTCTTAAGTTTTTAATAGTTAGATTTTTTCCATTCAGGGTGGCCCACCTATAGAAGTTTGCTCAATTTATTTGATTGTAGTCCTTTTTTGCCCTATCTTTAGCTTCTTCCTCAAGTGATGAAAAGTGAGCTCAAACTCATTAAGTACTTTCTCCAAGTTATCAACAACATCATTTCTCTGAACTTTCATATGTATAGGTAATAACTTGTTGAATCTATCTAAGGTTCAACTAAGTACCTTTTCCTTCTCAATTTTCTTCTTTGATATTTCCTTTTCCTTAGCAGAAGGCCATTATAGATATTTTCATTAGTGCATCTTCATCATAAGGCTCTAAGACCCCTTCTTTGTTCATGTTATCACATACTTTTCTTAAATCATTTGCCAACAATTTCATTGTCCCTAATATAGTAAGAGTCTCTGTGAGACTTTCTACTTTTCTCATTGTCATCTCAAAACCCATAGCAATATTATCCTTATTTGTAATGTCAACATTACGAGATTGTACCTATGGTGAGTGATGTTCAGATTGTATGACACCATGCTTAACTTAATAAATAATGACTAATGATGGTTTACCTTCATTAATCACCTTTCTAGTTTCTTCTTTTGTCATAATATATTCTCTTTCTTTCTTCTTCTTCTCCTCCTCCTAATTCTCTTCCTCAATCATTCCTTAGCTTCATCTTGTGCTTCAAGCATAATCTCATGAATTTCATCATTGGAGATGAAATTTCTTATGAATTCATGTTTCTCTTTCTCCCATCATTAATGTAAAGGGTCCAATGAAATGTGAATACCTAATCCAAATAAGTCAAATTATTGAATCATGCTAAAGAATTGGTTTACATCTTTTTCTTTTTCTGATGGTGTAATTATTTGTTCCTTAATTTGTATACCTTTGGGTCTTAGTGTAGGTACACTTTTGTAATCAATGTCATCTAATACCTTTGCAATGGATTCTCTATTTCCTCTATTATCTCTTAATACAATCCTTCCATATTCTTTACTATCATCATGTTTGTTCTCGTCTTATTTATGGCCTTAATCAATATATTCTTCATTTCATCAACCATAACTAGAATATTAAGATTATGTAGTATTTCTTCCCTTAATACATGGTCTTCCTCTAGTGCTAACTATCTTCTCATATCTATTTTTTCATAGAAATCATCTGATATTTTGGCCTTAATTTCTAGAAAATTTCTCTTGACATGCAATAGATAATGAAATTTTTTTCTAACTGGTCTATCTTGTCTTGCTTCTTAATTAATCTTGTGATCTTACTTAGTTTTGGTTTTGACTTCTTGTCTTCTTTCTTTTCTTCTAGATTTGGTTTCTTTCTGTTAACGTATAGATTAGTTGAAGAATTATATATATATATATATGCTAATATACTAAAATATATATATGAATAAATAAATTGAGTTATGAACTAACTAATTGAGTTTCACCCATGTCTTACTCATGTCGATACATCGTCTTATCGACATTAAGTTATATGTCTACAATTTAGTTAATGAATCACGCCCAATAGACGTGACTCAAGTATGAGTCATGGCTATCGGGCATGACCCATAAACAAACTACCCATGTATAAAATCAATGTACTTGTTGGTTATATTATGCACAGAACACATAATTCATACAGTCTTCAAATATATATATATATATATAACAAGTATAACATATTGTCATTCAGATTTTCCTGATTTGCTTGCAATCATATATTAATTATTATCTTTTTAAAATAATTAGAATAATATTACTCTTTCAATCTGATACAATAACATGGTATCATGGCAGGTTTAAAGAAGTGATCTTGAAATTAAACTTTAGATAAATATTATTAAAAAAATGGTGAACAACATGAAGCTGGAAGACAGATTAGAAGGTGTTTCAGATTTTGCAGGCTGGAAATTATGACTAAAGCTCATACTGAAAGAACATGGCCTAAATAAGTTTATTGAAAATTTTGACCCACCACCCAAAGGAAATGATGAACTGGAAAAATGGGAGAGTGACAACAATAAAGCTATGAAACTTATTGTGGACAATGTTAAAACTCATCTACTTCTTGTAATCTTAGAACTAAACATTGCACATGAAATGTACAATGGTCTTCAAAATATGTTTGAGATAAATAATGTTGTTCGGATCATTACATTAAAGGACAAAATGTCAAATATTAAAATGAATAAAGGAGAGAAAATTTCCTCATACTTTATGAGAATAACTGAACTTCAAAATCAACTCTCCTCTAAAGGACACATTTGTGATGGAAGGGAGTTAACAATAATGGCTCTAAAAGGCATTCCATCATCATGGGATACCTTCAACCAAGGGGTATGCTCTCGGTCAAAACTTCCTAAATTTAAAAGACTTAAAGCTGACTATATACAAGAAGAGTGTATGCAAGTAGCTCAAGGCCAAAATGTTTCCTCCTCAAAAGAAGATTTACAAGTTCTCTCCACTCAAGTAAATAAGAAGAAAAGAAAATTCAAAGGAAAGAGAAAGCTACCCCGACTTCTCCAAAATGCAATGTTTTAGATGTGATAAAATTGGACATCTAACATCTAGATGTCCTGATAGAATTAAGCCACAAGCTTCATTTGCAACCACTCAAAAATCAAATGGAAGTTCTGAACATGATGCTTTCTATTCAACTCTCTCCAATGAAGCATCAACCAAATAAAGTACTTGGGTAATTGATAGTGGAGTCTCTCAGCATATTACAGGTTTTAAAGGACAGTTAGACTCTATCAAGGAAGACTATGTTGATGAAGTAACTATTGGAGATGATACAAGCTATCCCTTAATGGGAATAGGAACATGTATTATTCATCTAAAATTAGGGAAAACAATTAAACTTACTAAGGTACTATATGTACCTTGGATAAAAAGAAACTTACTTTCTATTTCTACTCTCAAAGATGAAGGATTGAGAGTTACATTTATGGAAGGAAAGGTCTTAGCCTGGCCTAAGAACTCTAACATAAAAAATACATACAAGATTAGCTCTAGACATGGATGTCTTTATCAAGTTAACTCTCCCACTCATTCAGCTCTACTTCATGATTCTTTCAAAGAAAATGAAATCTAGCACAGGAGACTAGGTCATCTTCATTTTCAAGGATTACCTTCTCTGGAAAAAATGGTAAGGAGTCTACCTAAACTTCATTTGTACCATGAAGGAACCTATAAAGGTTGTGCTCTGGGGAAGAATATTAAAGCTATATTTCACAATGGTCAAACCAAATCCATAGAAGTTCTAGAACTTATTCACTTTGACTTATGTGGTCATATGTTAGTTCCTTCCCTAGGAGGTTTTCTATAGTATATCATATTTGTGGATGATTTCTCTAGGAAGACTTGGATCTATTTTCTTAAAAGTAAAGAATCTGAATAAATCCTGATAAATTTTAAAGAATTCAAAGCCCTTGTAGAAAACCTTTCTAGAAAGAAACTAAAAGTGTTAAGAATAGACAATGGTAATGAGTATATTTCTTATATCTTTTTAAATTATTATAAAATTGTTGAGATCAAGAGGGATTGTTTTGTTCCTATAATCCTCAACAAAATGGAATAGCTAAGAGAAAGAATAGATCCATAGTTCAATCTGCTAAAAAAATGCTTCATGATCAAAATCTCGAAACCTTTCTTTGGGGAGAAGCCTCAAATATTGTTATTTTTCTTCAAAATAGATGTCCACACTCTCATCTTGAATTCAAAACCCCTAAAGAGGCATTTACCAGGAAGAAACCTGATCTTAAATACCTAAGAATTTTTGGTTGCCCTGTCTATGTACATATTCCTAAAGCGAAGAGAACAAAACTAGAGCCCTCAGAAAGAAAGGAATCTTTGTAGGTTACAATGAAACTTCCAAAGCTTATCGTATCTATATTCCTGGACAAAGAAATATTGAACTAAGTTGAGATGTAATATTTGATGAAGATTTGGCCTTCAAAAGATCTAAGGATGAAAATGAATCAAATTCAGAAGAAACCCTAGAAGAAACCCTAAAAGAAACTCTAGAAGAACAAAACCTTGATAATGAGAGGGAGATTATAATGGAGGAAGATAAATCAAGTGAACCCATGGACATTACTCACACTTCTAAGGAAAGGAAAAGACCACTATGGGCTAGAAAGCTAATTGAAGAGAACAATTCCATTCTGTCATATTTCATTAGGGAAAGAAAATGTCCTAACATATACTCAAGTTACATTGCATTAATGAGTGAAATCTCCAAATCTAAACCATCTGATGTAAAAGAAGCAATAAAACATCAAAATTGGAAAGATGCCATGACAAAAGAATATAACTCCATACTTAAAAATAATGTTTGGGATATTGTTCCTAGACCCAAAAATAAATCGGTTGTCTCCTGAAAATGGCTATTTAAAATTAAATATGTTACAAATGGAAGTATCGACAAGTACAAAGAAAGGCTTGTAGCAAGAGGATTTTTTCAAAAGGAAGGAATATACTATGAGGAAACTTTTTCTCCAGTACCTAGAAATACTTCAGTCAAAACTGTTTTAGCGATTACTGCATCCAAGGGATGGAAAATTTATCAAATGGATGTAAAGACTGCATTTTGAATGGTGTTATAGAAGAGGAAATTTATCTTGAACAACCAGAAGGATTTGAAGTACATAATAAACAAACTCATGTATGCAAATTAAAAAAGGCTTTATATGGGTTGAAACAAGCTCCCCGAGCTTGGTAATAAAGGGGGATATGTTAATTATGGTTCTATATGTTGATGATATTTTGATTACAGGAGAAGATCATCTAATTGAAAAATGTAAACAAGATTGCAGATCTAAATTTGAAATGAAAGACCTAGGAATACTGCACTACTTCTTGGGACTAGAAGCATGGCAACATTCAAAATGAATCTTCTTAAATCAAGGGAAGTATACTCTGGACCTACTCGATAGATTTGGCATGTTGGACAGCAAGGCAATGAAAACTTCTATGGAAACAAACCTCCAGAAACTAAAAGAAGCAACTGAAGATTCTAAAACTATTGATCCTACTCTATATCGACAGATAATGGTTCTTTAACGTATTTGGTAAACACAAGACCTGACATCTGTTATGTTGTAAATGTTCTTAGTCAGTTCATGTGCAAACCTAAACAAACTCATTTAGTAGCAGCAAAATACATTTTCAGGTATCTCAATAGTACAATTGAATATGGTCTCAAATACACTAAAACTAAACTAAATCTAAGAGGATATACAGATTCTGATTGGGTAGGAAATTCAGAGAATCATAAGAGCACTTTAGGATGTTGTTTTACCTTGGGTTCAACAATGATATCTTGGTTTAGTTGAAAGCAGTCTATAGTAGCATAGAGTTCTACAGAAGCCGAGTACATAGTTGCATCTATGGGAGCAAGAGAAGTTGTATGGTTGAGGAAACTTCTATTTGGATTATTTGGGAAGCCACTTCCACCTACTACTATTTATTGTGATAACCAGAGCTACATCAAGCTATCTCATAATCCAATGTTTCATAATAGATCAAAACACATCGAGATACCATACCACTATGTTCAAGACATGGTTGAGAAGGATGTAATCAAGTTGGAATATATTAGTGCAAAGGATCAAATTGCAGACACTTACCAAACCACTTGCTAAAGAAAAAGTGGAGCATTTTCGTAAAGAACTTGGTATGATTGTAAAATATGAGGAAATGTCTGAGAGAAATTGATTATTTTACATTTTATATATTATAAATTTATAAAACCTATGTTAATCATTAAGAAGTAACAACTTCAAAATGATTTCACTTGTATCAGGAGGAGTTGTTGTAAAGTAACATCCTTACAATAACTTGTAGCATGATTCATTTTTCTAAAATTATTTCATGTAAAGGTTTTATCTTATAAATCAACAACTAGGCATTTGATATCATTAATTTGATTGTCTACAAGTTGTTTGTATAGATATATTTTTGGTACTTGGTGAATATCTTGCCCTGATATTCTAATAGGCCATTACCACACTGAGTACTTGGTGATCATCATTCAGTTGATGTTTCTGATAGGCCATTGCTCTAGAGAGCTTGGTGAATATCATGTGATTGATATTCTGATAGGCCAACTCTCATATTACATGATGTCAAATATAAGTTGATTAATATCCTATCATTGATGAATCAACACTTATCTGACATTATGTAAAGAAGTCTTTTGATCAAAGACCTCTTATGTGTGTTTATCCTACTAATCTAAGAGGGAGTGTTAATGCATAGATTAGTTGAAGAATTATTTATAGCTCTTATATTGATATTATCTTATATGGTTAAGATATTTAATATACTCATATATATATATATATATATATATATATACATGAATAAATAAATTGAGTTATGAACAAACTAATTGATTTTCGCCCGTGTCTTACTCATGTTGATACATTGTCTTATTGGCATTAAGTTATATGTCTACGGTTTAGTTAATGAATCATGCTTGATAGACGTAACTCAAGTATGAGTCACGGCTATCGGTCATGACCCATAAACAAACTGCCCATGTATAAAATCAACGTACTTGCTGGTTATATTATGCACAGAACACATAATTCATATAGTCTTCAAGCATATATAAAACAATGAATATAACATATTGTCATTTAGATTTTCCTGATCTGCTTATAGTCATATATTAATATTATCTTTTTAAAATAATTAGAATAATATTACTCTTTTAGTCTGATACAGTAACACTTTCTCTTCCTCTATTGTCTTGGACTTCTTAGGACTAGGCCCTTGAGCTTTGGCTTTAGGTTAAGGAGCCCTCATTGTTGTTGGTTAACTTGATTTCTCTATCTTAACTATTAGAGTAATCCTATAATATTTTCTTGTAGGCTTCTAAGGTATAGGTGTGACCTTAGCCTCAACAAGAACTTTAGATGATACATATGGTACCTCAAGTAGTTGCACATCATCAGATGCCTTCCATTGTCTTCTCTATGATAGGCCCACCAAAATGAGCCTTATTTTCTTCTTTTGTTTTATATTAAAGGGATGTCATATGATCCTTAAAGATACCTTTTTTCTTTGAAATCTTATCAACCATATTCTTAATTTTCATTTTCCTAGAGCCCTTGTTAAGCTCTTCTCTTACCTAACTAAAATTTTTGTTGTATGTACCCCATCTCTCGACATTAGGGTCTATAGAATATACTTGATTATTTCATCTTATTATTCCACCATATTATAATCAACCTCATAACCCATCAATGAACCCATTGAACTCTTGGCTCACTGACTTCCACGTTAGTGATATCTATTTACACCATGAAGCACATAGTGTCTACATGTTTATCAACAATTTCTCCAAGAATTCTTATTCTTTGTTTCATTTCCCTCTTCAAACATTTGAAGAAACCAAATAGGTCACTATCAAACATAGGTCTATGTTGCATCCTATAATGTTCTACAATTAATGTTATAATTGGGATGTCATTTGTTCAAGCATGTGGGAGCATGTTAGGAAATTTGCGATGTGAAAGAGTGGGTTCAAATTAGGGATCCAAATCTCAAACCTTCAAATTTATCATATTTAATTCTCCTTGTGTTTTCTAATAATTATTGTCTTATGATTTCACATATGTCATAGTGCTCATATTCAACTTCCTGTTTGTAGGATGTTTGTATCACTCTATCTGAAATTGAATTGAGTTTGCTACTATAGTGCATCTCATATCCAAGAATCTTATTAATTAACCTTACACTTTTTTCTTGATGTTAACAAAGGTTGTAGCTTGTTGGTCCCATTTAGAACTAGTATTAATCTCAACTTCCTTCTTAATCATCTTGGTTGCAACATGTATTAAAAAAAATATTATCCAACCCAGTAACAAATGGATAATTTCCTTTGTAATTTTGACTAGTTGATCACCAAGCCAAAAGAACTGATCATGTGTTCTACTGAGTACAATCCTTATCCATTCAATCTCCTCAAACTCGTTATATTCTATTACATGCGCCATATTCAAGTTTTCTAAATGTTTGAACTCATCTTTGAATAACATGTCATCATTATAGATTTTTCCAAACCTTCCCAAATGTCTAAATTTCCAATAACTTTGTATATGCAATGAATTTATTCTCTTCTATATTTAACATGTAAAAGACCATCGAGGGTTTGCAAAAATGTTCCCTCAAGGCCATCATCCATAGATTTGAAAAGTTGCTTCTTACAACTAATACATATGTTTCTTCTTAACATCATAAATTTGAGGTGTATCCATGTCTCAAAAATTGAATTCAACATCAAAGGATTCTAAATGAAGCTCACAGAATAGTTAAAATATTTTTTAATGATGTCAAGGTAGGGTTTGCATGAATTCTCTCAAAATCTTTGCTCAAAATCTCAAATCACCTTTTGCACTCCTTTTAGCTTTGGAAACTTGAACGGTGAAGAATGACTTAGTTTCTTCTATTAAATCCTTGCAAGATGCTTCTTCCATTAATATGTTAGGTTGCATTGTCCAAAAATTTGATATACAAGTAGAACATGCACAAACTCTCAATGATTAAACAAATCACCACATAAATACATGCAAACAAAGATATTGAATCTCTCCATCCTAGTGCTCCTTATTTTTAGCTCACATAGCCTAACTCTACAAACTTAGGATCTTAAATTTTTTTATT
The DNA here is from genome assembly GCA_028749045.1 of Cupressus sempervirens. Lineage (NCBI taxonomy): Eukaryota > Viridiplantae > Streptophyta > Pinopsida > Cupressales > Cupressaceae > Cupressus > Cupressus sempervirens. Next base: position 185,178,943 of record CM053784.1, on the reverse strand, counting down.
AATTGCTCCCCCTAAGCTTATGATAGCCAATTATGTTGATAAGAGGGTTCAGTTCTAGGCAATCATTTTCCCTTATCCACTATAACATCTTGTTCCTTCTCTTTCCATACCTCCCCATTTCCACTATTTCTTTCTTTCATAATTTTTGTCTCTGTCCTCATAGTTGGTTTAATTAACAATATTGTTCCTTCTTCCATTATAGTTGTTCCTTCATAAATTAGGAAACCTTACATTGTTCACAAGTCCATTTAATCTACATTATCTAGATGCATGCCTCTATTATTACAATTGTAACATGTAACAATTGAATTTGCATACCTTGGTATATTTTTATTCTCTTGTACCTTGCAATCTCTAGTAATGTTCCCAAAGTCATTTCATTTATAACATTTGCCTCTAGTAGATATGACATTTTTGTTTCCAATAGGACTCCTTGTATGGGCATTGTATCTTTAATGTTCTCTTCCATTTATTCTTTGATTAGTTCTATCTTTTCATTCGTGTGACCTATTTTTGTAAATTAATCAAATGAAACAATAACAAGTAAAAGGTTTAGCACCTATGTTACTATTGTAATCTTTGTTCATGTGTCAATACTTATTGCATGCATAACATCTTCCTTTGATTCTTATCTTCAAGTCCTTAATTTTGAATAGTTGTTTGAATAAGATCTCATATTAATCTTTCATCTTCTTCTTTAGAACACTCACCATCACGATATCCAATTATGTTTATGTTGTTAGAGTAATAAAGTTTTTTCTTATTTATTAAATCATATTGATTTAATTTCAATTGAGAGTATAAAAAATAGTGCTAGTGACCTCTCTCTAGAACATTTGTGCAACATATTTTTCAATTATAAATTTCCTTATGCAATCAATAATTGATCTATTTCTCCTTTCAAAAATACCATTCTTTTGTGATGTTCTTGATTCAGGTAACTCTATTAAGTCACTTGTTATCTCTAGATTACTTTATCTAAATTTTGAGCATATGATAATTAATTATTATCATGCAAACTTAGTTTTACCTATTAGGGTTTTTTATCTCCTTTATAAGGATTATCTCTCTTTGTAATTTAATAATTGATTCACTTTTGATAATATCAATTTCTCTTTTTGCTCATCAAAAATGTCTCATCTGTGGATCTAGGAATTCTAGCCTCCATAGCTTTTGTTTCTCTCTTTCTGTGATAGGTCTTTGCATGCAGGTGATTCTTGGGAGTTGTAGGATTGATCTTTCATAAACTTCAACATGGTATCATAGCTCCAAATCTTCATGCACCTATTTTGTTTATGAGAAGTTTAGCTTGGTTTTTAGATTTGTATTTTTTTTCAAAGGGTTTCAATTTTCAGAGTTTTTTTTGTATTGAATTTGGGGATTCACCTTTTTGGTGCACTTTGAGCCCAAATGGACCTCACCATTGAGCTTAGATTGCTTGAAAACCCCTATTTTCATATTAAATCTATCCAATTTGGACAACAATTGGAATCTAAGGGAAACAAATATTACTCCTAGATCGGGAACATTTCCTGAGGTGATGATTTAATGAATTTTTTACATGAAAATTGAGATTTTTTGCATGTAAACTGAGATTTTTACATGAAAATTTAATTTTTTGGCATAGAAATCAAATTTTTTTGGCACACAAATCAAGATTCACAAATCAAAAAATTTTGGCATGCAAATCGAGAGAATTTTGGTACAATATTGGTATGCTTCTTGAGGGAATTTTAGTATTGGCATACACATTTCTCATGACATTTGACATGGATCTCGAGGCGGTAAATATTTTTATTTTGTCGCAGCTCTGTATTAACCTACATGTGGTTTTTTGGCCATAACTTGCTCATCTAGACTCCAGTTTTTGCAAATAAGATATCGTTAGAAAGCTGATTTTGAGCCCATTACAATGGTGCAGTTTATTTACACTTGATATTGTTTGGTTTCTAGGTTATGAAATCAAAGTCAAACATTCTATTTTGCACTCCAAGAGACATATCTTGAGACATTTTATTTTCCAGATTTTGCTCCAGGCACATCCCATTTAGTTTTTGTTTTTTTGCATTTTGGTGGATATAATGGTTGTTTCAGGTCCAAAGATTGATTTTGTTTCTTCAAATAATTTTTCATGGGTTGTATTACCACTTCTATCATCCTTATGCCTCTTTTGATCTTTGTTGACATCCTTTTGTAGTACTTTTGCAAATGCATTGAGATAAAGTGTCACTCTATTGCATTTCAAGATCTTGCACATCTTTGTGTTTTATTGTACTCGCACTACATTATAAAGTGCCTTGTGGGGTTTCATGTTAGCCATATTCATCATCTTCCTATATCAAGTGAGTGTTCCTTCCATGATATTATCCTCATGATGTATCTATGACACGTGCCATTATAGGTTTTTTTACTTCTTTTGCACTCTCTATGTTCTTTGTTCTTCTTTCTATAGGAGATATTGCATTCAATTTTAGTGTTCATGTCTTACCTTTCAACATTATAGGGGAGTTATATTGGTTCTATTTTTATCTCGATTTGATGGAGTGAGATATGTATTCAATATTTGATTCTATGTATTAGGTGATTGTAGTGGTTGGATACCTAAGCATTTTGATGAGATGGATCATTTACCATATATACATTCTTTCATTCCTATTTTTGGAGGCCATAAAGATACCTTCCATCTTTGATTGATCATCTCTTCAAACTTAGTCTTCTCTACATGATCATGTTCTTACAATGGAGGTTCTTCAGATCAGTAGTTTGGTAGTGTTTGTAGCTTCATGCTTTAGTGGTGTTCTTCATGATCATCTTTTGTTCCTATCGTCTAGGACATTCCCTAGTTTGGAGGCTTCTTTAGTCCTTCACTAGTTCTTTTCAGCATTATTTTTATCTCTTTTTAGAGTAGGGTTTTTCCCATGTGGTTTTCTCTATTTCTCCTCTTTTTAGAGATTTAGTTATGCTTGGGTACCTCATCTGGCCTTGTTGTCAAGACACAAATTTACTTTCAACAGTAGTTTCTAGGTTTGTAGCTACTCCTTAAGTTTATCTTAAGGGGGGTCTTAGAGTAATACATATTTTTCTTATTAATTAAATCATATTAATTTAATTATTAAGTCACTTATTATCTCTAGTTTACTTAAGCTAAACTTTGGACATATAATAATTCATTATTTTATTAATTATTATCATGCAACCTAGGTTTTACCTATTAGGGTTTTGATCTCCTTCATAAGGATGATCTCTCTTTGTAATTTACTAATTGATTCACTTTTGATAATAGCAATTTATCATTTTTCTCATCAAGAATGTCTCATTTGTGAATCTAGGAATTCCAACCTCCATAGCTTTTGTTTCTCTCTTTCTGTCAGAGGTGTTTACATGCAGGTGATTCTTGGGAGGTGTGGGGTTGATCTTTCATCAACATAAACAAATGTCACCTTTAGGATTTTGTTGCAATTACTCATCGAATTTTCTATTACTTGAGTAAAGCTTCTCAAGATGTAACTTTGTTTCTATAATCTCACCCTTGACAATTTTACTATAATTCTCAAGTTTCTAACATTTAGTATTGGAATCTTTAAGTTCTCATTTTATCTTTCCAAGCTGAGTATTCAAACCATTATTTTCATCTATCTTAATTTTCAAATTTTCTTCAAGTTTCTCTCTTTGTGACTTCCCATCTACAATCGCTTTGGCCATCTAAAGTGATGTGATCTCAAATTTATGTGTAAGTGATCTTCTCAACACATTCTTTCCTATTTATCCTTGAAATGTTGACCTAATCTTTGAGTTTTAATGTTATCTTGAGCATCTTTATATTTGATTTTAATCTTTCATTCTTTGTGTTATCTCTCTCTAGATCTTTGAGTGCTATATCAAAATTAATTTGTGAGATGCCTGCATACATCAAGATTCTCCTCAACTTGTAAGACTTCTTCTAAGGAACTAAGCTTAGATATCAATTGTTAGGGTCAAGAAGCATTGAGAGGGGGGGGGGGGGAATGTTATTGTACTTTCCCACCAATTTAAAACATTGAAAGTTAATTATAAATATTTACATATAGAAATATAGTAAAGTAAAGTATAAAGAAATAAAGAACTTATAACACCATGATTTCTTTTTGAGGAAATCCTAGCCATTTGAAAACCCTAGTAGGGATGGTATCCACACCCATGTATTAGTTTGCAAATTATTTGTTAAGATTTTTTACCTTGTTAGGAGTCATTACATGCACTTACTACATTAGTCCTTATTGGAGGTCTTGAACTTGTTAGGATCTATATTACAAAAATAAAAGTTCACTTCTTAATGAGGACTCGTTGTACAATTAAAAGGATAGTAATTACAATACCACAACTACTATACTAACATTATAATGCCTATCTAGTCAACAATGAATCTTGCTTCTAATCTGATCAAGTATTAAGGATCACATATAACCATCACAATATCAATCTATCATTAGTACCCATGCTTGCATACAAAATACATCTTTCCTTTATACCCTTGATAATTATTCATTTAGTTTTCTAGCAAAAACTATTCACAAAATGTGTGGCACAAATTTTATAATAAAATATTACATGATAATATCTAAGGGCTAGCATATAGGATGCCATCTCTTCAATTTCAAGAAATTGGATTAGTATAACTAGGTTAATTTTCTCAATCTCCAAAACCTATTCCAAGATAGTTGGATACTCTATCAATTTTTCCTTTTCTCACTAAAACATATGCCAAGAAACATCTTAACATAGGAGACCTTATCTGAAGTATATATACGTCTTATATTACCATAATCCAAAATTGTATCCTTGTATAATCAGTATGTTGTTCTTGTTGATTGAAACAAGTCTGACTGGACATTGTCTTCCTACATTATACTTTAGAATTTTTCTTAGATACTTACTCTCAAAAGTTATCATCAAGTCAAATGACCATACCAACTAAATATTTTTCCATCAATGAAAACTATTGAAACTACAATTAAAAAAAAAAAATTATTTTCATTGATGTCAAATCTACTTATGAGATATGTTTCTATCTGATCTAAATGTCATATCTATTTGATTTATGAAGAGGATGAAAGATTGATCATAACAAAAACACCTAGAGAAAAGGTTGAGTTATGAAAAGGAAGCTATAATGGACATTTGATTAACTTTGACAAAATGAAGTGATTGTTTAAATCATGTTGTTGTTCAAATCTTTACAGGACAAGTCAAGATATATCACTTATGTAAAGCTTGACTGAGAAATAGAGTGAAAGAGTAAGGATTGTTGAGTGATGCTAGTGTCAACCAAGCCACAGTGAGTGCCAAGAAAATTCAGTATTGATCGAGCATCAGTAATGATCAAGTCAACATGCTGGTATCGAGCTTGAACCTTTATTGTGACCAAGCAAATTTAGTGATGACTAAGTGCTAGAACTTAATAATGGTCGGGTAACAGTATTTTGAATACATATGAGGAATTGTGATTTCCAACTGACTCAATTGATTTCTTGGGATACAGATTCTATGTTGAAGATAATATTGATTAGTTGGATCATTTAATTCAAGGAGAGGATTAGGTATGGTATCTAATGATCAAATTTGATGGATAAGAAATTTCTAGAAAATAAGAAGATGGACAAATACAATGAACCTCATGAACCAGATTGCAAACACTAAGATCTATAGTGATCATGCAAAACAACAAACTAGAATTACCTATTTAAGAAGGTATAGAGACAAAATTGAGTATATACGTGCAAAGAGAAGTGTATGATAGAGTGAGCACATGAAGAAGGCAATATAAGCGTGAAGTGTGAGATGCAAAGAGACATAACTGAGAGTCTATGCATGTTTCCAGTGAGATGAAAAAAGATCCATTTTAATATATTTTATCATCATAATATCTCTTCATATTTCAGCACTATATTGTCTATCTTCTTACTTAAACCCTCTTAAGGTTGAGGTGAGAGGGAAATAAATTTGAGTTATTCACATTTTTCATATTACGTTACACGTTGATACCTCTTCTTGTGTCAATTGAACCCAATTAAAGGGGTAGATCTTGCTCTTCCCCCTTCATTAATGTATTGGGTGAATCACTTCCATTTTCCTCTCATAGAATTTTTTCTTTTATCGCTCTTGGAAATATTATCTAAATAACTTCTTTCAAGATTATCTTGTTGATTATGTGAGAGAAGTGTTGTTTAGTGTGGAGCCTGATCAGTCCCCAAGTGGGAGATTGTTAGATTGTGGTGACTGATCAGGAAAGTACTGTACATACTTCATAAATAGTGGGGTTCGGGGCATCGCCCTGAAAATTTTTTTTGGGCAGTGGCCGACATGTTATAACCCTAAAGTGGTTTAATACTTGTATAAAAGGGCTTAGGGTTGGGTATTTTTCATAATGTTGTGATGCGAAATTGGTTCTTGTGGCGGTATTGAGCTGTAAGGGATTACAGATTGTAATCAGGTTGTAATCACTGGATTGTAATAAGATCGGACTTGCTGTTTGGTGGACGTAGCCTAGGGATTGGGTGAACCACGTTAAATCTTGGTGCCTTGTGTTCATTTCTGTGTGTTCTATTATTTTCTATTATTGGTTATATTTGCATGTAGTTTTTATTTCTGTCTGTGGTTTATCCTAACAAGAAGTTTCTTCTTCTTACAATCATATTTTGGGTTATGGACCAAAGATTATTTTAGCAAGACAAAATCAATGGTCTAAAATGATGCCGTCTTTAGTAAACAAAGAAGCAATGATCATAGCCTAGGTATATACATTATTAGCTTATTTATGCTAGGAAAATTTCTTAATGTAGAAGAGACAAGGATGCATGTATGGTGCTTGTAGTTCAAATTCATCACAAGTGTTTGCCAATTGAGAAGACACCTCAAGACTACTTAGATTCACTACTTGGACTATTATAAGTTGCTCATCCATTGTCAAATTAGGCATATCTAGGATTTTTATTTTTTATTTTTTTGAATTTTCCTCTTGAAAGTTTTCCTTATGACAACTATGTATCCTTTCTCTATTGTGACTTTTTCACGTCCATGAACCTGTCAAGATCTAATGCATTTACATGGCTCGAGAATTTTCCTTTTTTAATACCTTTTTTTATACAACTATCCAAAAAAGCTTGGGGGAGTTGTGACCATTTGTGGATATTCTCTTTGTAATTGATCATAGAAGAAGAAAGGCATTAGTTCTTGGATCAATTGGATGACCCCCAATCTATTCTCTAAATAGTTAAGCAAGACATATTAAGATTAATTTTTATAGATACATGAGGATAAGTAGCTATGTTCCCTTTTATTTTGAGAAGAGGGGAATCCATGGGTTTCCCAAGGGTTGTAGTGATGTATTATAAATATCAAATTTACAAAACTTCAGGTAGCAAAATAGAGGAAGATCTAAATAAGGATTCCTAAATGAAAACTCATGCATGCAAGAACACCGCACTTGATTGCAAAAATAAGAACCTCATTTGAATACATATTTCAATTGATCATTATTGAAAAAGGCAAAAAAAAAAAAAATGGTTGTAACAAGATTGATCTCTGTATCCCTTTAGGTTTCAAAGTTCAACAAACCAATTCAACAACAAGGGAAATAAAATTGTAAACTTTTAGACCAAAACATGTTCTAAAACGTATTACACACTACTCGTAGTTAGATCATGAATGATAAGAATAATGGTTTGATCCTAACTCTTCAATAAACAAGTAATAAATTATAGACAATTCTTCAAGATTCTAGTCAAATTTAACCTAACTTATAATTCAAAACAAACAAAAAAAACATTACCTATAATAAAAAGATAAAAACTAAATTCAAGCTCAACATACAACCTCCCTCATGACCATTTACTTTGTTACCATGGCAAACACCTTTCACAAATTTTAATGACTTTTGGTGCCACATTCCCATCGAGTTGTGTTTTTTTTTTTTTTTCCCCTATCACAAAAGTCGTTAAAAACGAATAATTAAGTGCAATTATGGAGGAATATAGTATTGTGTAGGTGCATTAAATAGAAGATTCCAATAATTGTGTAATAGAAAATTCTTCAAATGTTACATCAGATTTGGAATATTTTGGGTCGTCACGTGAAATAGTTGATGGAAACTTAGGCGAAGAGGACAATGTGCAATTTCATTAAACTTCATCTTTAACTAAAGAAAGAAAGAAAAAACTTTAATACAATAAAAAAAAATATGGCATTATCGAACTTGAGTGTACAATAAGGTTACGTGAGTCTCCCGCCCTCCAATAAAGATAAAATATATCACGTAGAGTGTATTCCTTAGTTTGAGGCCATATCTTTTTTATTGTTTTTATGTTTGTTTTTCAAAATGGTTGGATTCTATAGATATTGTTTTTTTTGTTCTTATACAAATGATGCTAATTTATTAGAAACCACATCATAGATTGTTACGAAAGGAGGACAAGTTATTACACTTATTTGGAGGTTGAATATAATTTTCAAAAGATATGAATATATGTGGATGGATTATATAAGGAACAAGTTCCTTTTTATTAATTAATTTAAGTGATTTTAACTTTAATTAATTATATAATATATTTTTAAAATTTTATTCATTACATTGTTTCAATAATCATTGTCAATTCTATTAATAAACATATAATTCATTTCTTTTTCTTTTTTGTGATAGGTAATCGGCTGAAGCTTAGATTATTTATTATTCATTTTATTATTATTGTTAGATTAATTATAATTATGTGTTAATCTCGAGTAGATTTGAACCCAAGACCTCCCTGATGAGAGGGTCGTAATTTACAAATGTGTTGTAGGCTCTTGCCTTAATTTATCTCATTTTTGCCACCAAGATTTATTAGATTTTTTTTTAATAAATAGATTTGTTATCAAACATTTGTTGAAATAATTATGTAATATTTACTAAAACTAAAATAATTTTATATTCATTTATTTATTGAAACATAATCAATAATCAAATTGTTAGTTATAGTGCAAACACCCTAGATTGCCATGTATGTGTGTGTACAATTTTCCTTATAAAAAAGTTTAAATCTTTATCACTTCAATGTTCTAAATGAAATGGATTTAACCCAAATGAAATGAATTTAAGCCAATTAATTCATATAAAACAAATATTTTGATAATGCATTGTGATTGCCTAGGTTAGAAAGAAAATTATCAATTTTAATGGTACATTGAAAGTGCAAGAAAAATGGAAATTTTAGTGGTACATTGAAAATGCAATCTTAACAAAAAGTTAATGTCAAGAGTTTCTTCATATACCAACCATTAAATTATATTGTTTTATGCTTTGAAAGTGGAAATGAGATAAGTAAGATGAAGATATGGTTTTATTGATCTGCATCACGAGGGGTTGTGAAGAAGATTACAGTTGACAAAGTTCTTAAATCGTTATCAATAAGATCAAAGACAACAATATGGGATCTTGTATAATAGATGAAGTTAATGGTTGGCAATTTGATGACTTTGAGTGAAAATAACAACTTTGGTGGCTAGTAAAACTATGGATATTTTTTTAAGTATATTTTAATATATTTTGGTAAGGATTTAAATGAGATACATATTTTATAATTAAAACAAGTTAAATTGATACTCTAAATAAAATGAATATAAGTCAATACTTCATATAAGAAAAATATTTGTTAAATTCAACAATTAGACTGAAAGTAAATAGAAAAATGAACAAAAGATGCAACATAGTAACACAATGTTACCCTAGGAAAACCTCCCTTTTGGAGGTGGAAGTCTTTGCATATAAGATCAAGGGTGGCACTATGGGATCTTTTATTATAGATAAAGTTATGGTTGGAAATTTGATGACTTTGAGTGAAAATTATAACTTTCGTGGCTAGTAAAACTATGGATATTTTTAAAGTGTATTTTAGATATATTTTGGGAAGAATTTAATAAGATACATATTTTCTAATTAAAACAAGTTAACTTGATACTCTAAATGAAATGAATATAAGTCATTGCTTCATATAAGACAAATATTTGTTAAATTTATCAATTAGACTAAAAGTAACTAATAGAATGATCAAAATATGCAACACAATAATAAAATGTTACCTTGGGAAAACCTCCCTTTTGGAGGTAAAAATCACAACAATAATTTTCATCTATATGATGAGATGAATGAATACAATATTGTCAAATTATAAGACTAGTCATAGAGATTTATTAGTGTAACAATGAAATAGACCACAATATATATTCACTCTAAACATCAATCTGGATGTGTCTTTGCCCTTCCAGAATGCCTCTACATAAAATAATATGTTTGGTATAAATCATCACTGGCCAGAATATTAATTTGCTTCTTCCAGTAATTTGCAGATCCTTCTAGTTAATTTGCAAATGAATAATGGACTAATTATTGAATGGAACCATTTCAATCTATTGATATGAGTGTCTATACATTCCAAGAGACATGTCTTATCTTTTTACCCACTACACCAAAGTTCTTACCATAAATAATCCGACCCTAAATTACGTATTTTATTTTTTCTGAATTGTCATGCTATGGCTAACGTTGAAGGTATCTAATCTAACTACCAAAAAATCAACACTCCCTCTTAGCTAGGGGGATTCCATTTGAACAACTAGGATGTGTGGTGACAACCATCATATATGTTCCCAAAGGATGGGTCTATCATGGCTAGAGTGAATAAACACAATCATATACTTTCTTTCATGACATCCACCATACCTACTTGTAGAGGGTGGAGTCATTCTACCTACTCGTAGAGGATGGAAGATAAATTATACCTCAAACTTTTCCTAGAGAAGAGTGCATTACCTCCTTGCCTATTCCCAAAGGGTGCACCTTAGATTTCTCTCAAAGAATAATGCATTATCGTGAAGCCTACTCACATAGGGTGGTTCTACCATACCTACTCACATAGGGTGAATAGTGAGGGCTTGTACCTGCACCATGCCTATTCGTAGAGGGCAGTTCCTACATACCTACTCATAGAGTGTGGACAATGAAGACTTGCACCTCAAACTTCTCCCAAAGAAGAATGCATTGCCACCATCTGTATTTGCAGAGGATGATTCCACCATACATACTCACAGAGGGTGGAAAATATATCTCAATGTATCACTGATATTGAGACTCCATCTCAACTAGATATATATTCTCCATAATTCTAGGCTTCTCTTAGAAGTACGTAAAACAAACTCAAGTAAGAGGATTGGTAAGAACACCTGTTAATTGCTTCTTAGTGATGATGTAATTCAAATGAATAACATTCCTTTACACCATATGCTAGACATAGTGCTACTAAATTTCCACATTCTTTGTTTTGTCACGATTACAAGATTGGAGTCTACATCACTCTTGGTGAATCCCACGCTCAAAAAGCATCCTTAGATTGGATCCCTTCAAGGTCAACCTCAAAATGATAATTCATAGAAAATAATTTATATTTAATTCAAGGTCATCTTTCTTGTTGTAATAATTATGGCCAGGTAGGTAAAGAGACAAGACATGTCTCTTGGAATGTATAGACACTCGTATAAAAATAGAAAAATCATTGCATTTTATTATCTCTTAAGAATTTGTACATTAACTATAAATAACTATAAATTTCTAGAAGCAATAAATTAGTATTTAGGGCAACAATAATTTGTACCACATAGATTATTTTATGGAAATGCATTATGGAAGGGAAAATCCATAGTCAAATTGATATTCAAAGTGTATATGTATTGTGTTTTGTTTCAATATTACACTAATAGAATCTATAAATGGTCTTATAGTTTGACTATGTTGTATTCATTCATCTCATCATACCAAAGAAAACTATTGTTGGGTTTTTCACCTCTAAATGGGAGGTTTTCCTAGGGTAACATAGTGTTACTATGTTTCATCTTTTGTTTATTGAGATCACATAGATTAGAAAAAAAAGTGATAGGTTATGAATCTCTTTTCAAGATATTTATCCTTAATTTTATTAGTACAATGACAATGTAATCTTAGCTAAAAGAGTTGTTCTACTAAATCACATTAATTTATACTCTGGATGTGAGAAGAAGACAAGTGAGCAATTTGAATTTTAAATTGTATCAATCTACATTATGAGGGGTTAGAAGAAGATTCTAGGTGAATTTTTTTTAGTCATTATTAATAAGATCGAGGTTGGTGTTGGAAACTACAATTGAAACAATTGTTATGTTGTCATTGATGTCAAATCTACTAATGAGACATTTTTCTATTTGACATAATGTCATATCTATTTGATTGATGAAGAGGATATAAGAAGTTTCTCATAAAAAAAAGCACTTAGAGGAAAGGTTGAGTTGTGAAAAAGAAGCTACAATGGACATTGATTAGTTAGACTTTGACAAGTTAATTTGATTGTTTACATTATGTTACAAATGGAAAAGATAGTGTTATTCAAGACTTGAAGACATGATAAGAGATTGAAAGAACGTATAGGCTTGACTGAGGAGTATTAAGGAACTTGAAGTTCATGTCAAGGGATGCTAGTGTCAACCAAGCGCTAGAACAGAGCAAGCTGAGCACTAGTACAAGCCAAGTGAAATTAGTGTTTACTAAGCATCAATATCGACTGAGTAATAGTGTAAGTGTTGAGAAAGAAGTTAGTGATGATTGAATGTCAAAATTTAGTGTTGACCGAGTGACAACATTTTGAATGATTATGAGAAATCTTGATTTCCAACTGATTCAATTGATTTGTTGGGATATGGAAAGCATGTTGAAGATAAGGCTTGACTCATTGGATCATTTAATTTTAGGACAAGATTAGGTAAATGACCTAATGGTAAGATTCCATGAGAAGTTCCTAGAAAAGGGAAGGAGATGAATAGATACAATGACTCTGATAAATCTAATCGAAAACCCTAAAACCTATGGTGATTGTGAAAAATGAAAAATGATCAGAATTACCTATTTAAGGAGGTAAATGAGAAAACTGTCAACGTGTGTGAATGTGGAAGTGGATATGTGCATGAGAGACAAACAAAATATGGACTTCTTATTATTGCCGCAAATGCGAAATTGTAGAATTCTCAATTACAATATGCTAACCCAAATGGGTGCCTTCATTATAGTAATCTGCAAGACTAAGCTTCGAACTACTATCTAGAGTTGTCCTAGACAATGTTTGGCCCTTTCTTAAATAGGCAATTTTATGCCGCCCAAGAAGGTTCTAGATGCTCAAACTTAATACCTAGGGCCGATAGACCCTAACAATACATATAGAGTCGGCCAAATACATTTTTGATATTTATTTTAGGAATTTTGGGTAGTCCAACTTTGAAAGGCCATAACTCTCGAACCGTTGCTCCTCAAATTGGCTATTATAACCAATTTTTGGAAATGCCAGCTCCTAATGTATAGGCTCAGAACATCACAAGCACCCTTCTATTGAGTTTTCAGACCTCATCTAGGCATTCCAAAGCCTCCAACGGTGAGCCTGAGATTTTTCTACAAATATTTCCACCAAAAATCCACAGTAACTTCTCAGATACTTAAGTTGGAGCAATGAGATTTTTATGGTAGGCTTATAACTCTAAAATGAGCCATCGTGTAGAAAATGAGAACATTCCGAGCTCGTATGAAAAACTTACTAAAAATAGCAAGTTCCCATAAATAGTAACCACCATGTCTACTAGTCCTTATTAAAATAGAAAAGACTAAAATACAAATATTTTTGGGTGATGCACGATTGCTCTTACACCCAGGATTCTCCTACATCAGACATAGCTAGATCAATCAAGTAATGTACAGAGGATGATCAAAGTTGATCGAGGGTATTCAAGTGCAATGAGTGTATGCACATGACAAAGAATTCTAGTTAGATGGAAAAAAGATTCTAAGGTTGGTAAGTGAATCTAAGCATAAGGATTAAGTTTTTTAATGAGGGAGATGAGTGATTTCTTAAAGGAATGCCAAGAAAATCGAGGATAGAGATGACAATGAGGGCTTATTAGGAAATCAACACATGAACTAAACATAGATATGAAACTACAAAGTGAGTTGTATTCATAAATATCAAAACCTACTATTTCTTTCTAATAATTGTAAACAATATATATTGAAATCCTTTAATCAAGGTTGAACTAACAGTCATAAGGATCTAACAGTCTTTGTAAATCCTTTAATTGGGTGACATTGTAATGGAATGTTCTAATTGAATCTTTTAACCTGGTCACATTTAACAGTATGTATTGTAACCTTTAATAGGGTTGGCTCCTAACATGGCTCACTTTAGAAGAGTGAAAAAGTAGTGACATGTTGCTAGTGGTTTTTCCCAAATTGGGTTTCCACGTTAAATCCTAGTGTCAAACTTGTGTTGAATGTTATTATGGTGTTTTATATTTTAATGTTTACATTCTACAAGTCTTCTATATTAGGATAGTGAACTACTAGTTAATATTGTTATTGAAATTATAGTAGAGACTGAGTAGCACTATATAATCATCTAGCCAAATATAATCTAGTTATATTTTAAGAGAATTTATATTGGAGTTCACTATATAATCATCTAGTTATGAATATTTAATATTATAAGAGAAATTGTAGATAACTTAATTATAATTATAATTTCAAGTTTGAGTTATCTCGAGTTGCATTATGAATTAAAGGAAAAGTAAATATAAATCTTAGACTTAAATAGAAGTCAAATTAACAATTTAGAAATGATTGATATTAAGATTTAATCTAATAATATAAATTTATGTTATTAATTAAATTATTTATAATTTAATAATATTTAAATTAATAACATGATAATATTGCATGTTTGATAACCTTTATCCAACTATGAAACAGTTGTGAAATGAAAACTTGAATTTGACACAAATCAATTTTTATAGAATTATAAAAAATAAATTAAAAACTAAATAAAGACTAAATAAATACACTTGTTTTAAATGCATGTCGAGATGTCATATTTTATTTTGTGGTGGGTTTGGGGGAAACCTAGCAGTTTGACTAGATAGGCATATTTACCAGAGGCTTGGGAAGTGGTTGTTTTTGTGATGCTTTTATATGATGTTGTTTTGTCATGATTATTTTATTCCTAATCAATGTGCTATATCCACATGTTTTTGTGATGAGATCGAATTCTTTTTTGTAAGCTCATATATTGTGATTTTCTTAGTGTAACCTATGAGGTTTTTGATCAGTTATATATTGGTGTTTTCTAGTTGCTTGTATAGGACTAAGGTGAATATTGTGATTTATCTATTGGTGCTTTCCAGTTGGTTGTATAGGACTGAGGTGAATATAGTGATTTATCTATTGGGATTTATAGTTTCTTGTATAAGATTGAGGTGAATATTTTGATTTTATGAGATATACTTTTTATGAGCTTAGGGTAGGTTATCTATGTGTATGTTGGGAAGTGGCTTGCAGTGGAGATCAGAGCCCTAAAGAGGATGCCTAGGTAACCCATTGTAAGTTGTATTAATAAGTGATAATGTTTCATTGAATGGGTTAAAATAAATTAACAAGAGTCAATGTTTTACCTCACCCATGCCTCGAGTGCTAATACAGCTAGGATGGGAGTAGATAGGATGCTTGGTTGTGACCTTGCCTTGTTATTATACCTTGTCTCTATGAAAGGATATTGATGCCACATAGAGTCACTAGGGGGTGGAGTCCATAGAGGCTGTCAGGGTAACCTTAGAGTTGGCTCATGGTGATGACACTTTCTCACATGCATATTAGGTTTCTTATGTCTCTGTGTTTCCTCTAGGACTTTTATTTGTGTACTTGGTACCTTTGAGATAGATTTCTATCATGATTCCTTGACCTAGAATTCTTGTTATGATTTTGGATTTTCTGTTTGGGACTTGAGATTATCTCCTTAGCATGGTGGGAGTGGGCCATTTAGGTTCCACAAGGTCTAGTGGTAGTGTTTCTTATACCATTGAGATCTAACAACTGGATGTCATTGTTGGATGTACTTGTGCAGTTGTTCTATTCTCCTAATCTTGTGATTTGGTTCTATGGTCATATTCTGATTTATCATACTTTGATTTTGGGATCGTATGAGATGTTGTATCTTGTCACAGTGAATATTCTTTTAGCATTTCATACCTTGTGACTTGTACAGAGGATGATTATGCATTCTAGTTATGGCATGTGGCATTTATGTACTTGTCTATTATTTCATTAGATTTTGTACTTATGATTATCCTATGATGTGGACTTCTTTATGTATCCAATTTAATTTTAATAAAAGTTATGTTTGTGATTCAATGTCATGGAACCCTTAAGAGATGTAACTGCTAATGTATTACTTTGTATGTATGTGAGTTATTGCTTCTGCTATGTTATCTCTTATTTATTTTAATCTTTCAAAAAAAAAAGTTTAACAAAATTAGTGACATAATAGGTTAATTTCTTTTGGGTTTCCTAGTGGGGTGTTACAGTATTCATACAGATAAAACCCTACTATTTCTTTTTAATCATTGTAAACAATATATATTGAAATCCTTTAATCAAGGTTGAGCTAATAGTCATAAGGACATAACAGTCTATGTAAATCCTTTAACCGAGTGACATTCTAATGGAATGTTATAAAGTCCTCTAACAAGGACACTCTAAATAAGGTGATTAAATCTTTTAATCAGGTCACATTTAACAGTGTGTATTATAACCTTTAATAGGGTTGGCTCCTAACAGGGCTCACTTCAGAAGAGTGAAAAAATGGTGACATGTTGCTAGTGGTTTTTTGTAATGTCCCCATTTTTAGCAGGTTCTGGTAGTTGGCCAAGCTAGTTCATCAATGTGACCCTCGTGAGTTGACAGTAGGATTTGAGGGTCTCAGTTGTGTGGTTATAGGCTTTCTAGCAGCCTATGGTGTATTTTGGCTCCATTTGAGGGACTTACTATTTATAGTAAGTCAATCTATTGGTTTCGATGAGCTCAATTGAGTTAGAAGAGTCAGGTGATGCTTTGAGTTTTTATTTTGGGCTTCCTATTTGAGCTCTAATAATCTTGGAGGGAGCGTCTATATATAGTAAGTCACCCCGTCAGGTTCATTCATCATCAGGATCACTTTGGTGTTGTCATATTTTGATTATGATGCTTCTTCAATTATTTTTGCAAGATGAGAAAATTATTATTATTATTCATCTAAATACATTGAGGTTGCTATTTTTGTTGGTCACCTCAGTATCATAGCTTGTTGGAACCGAGACAAAAAGTTTTAAATCGTGGGAACAAGAAACAATGACCTTACGTGTCAGAATATTAAGTTATGGTGGAAAAGGTCATTTTCGAAGCCAAAAGAAATTAATAAATTGGATTATAATGACACTTTATGATATTCTAATGTTGTGTGTGGGAGGCTTCTTAAGTGAAGTTCATTTGGGAAAATTTGTGCCATTTGGAGATTATAAATATGAGCTTATTTGATGAATAAAGCATCTCATTGATTATTTTCTTTTGTTGCCTGCAAAGAGTTTCTAAGCTTGCAGATTTCTTTGCCCTTGCTGAAGTATAAGGCTTGGAATTAAGAAGTGCCTGGTAATTCACAGTTGAGGTATTGTGAATTAGTTCTAAGAATTGTCCTAATTCACAATTGAGGTATTGTGAATTAGTTCTGAGAATTATCTAAATTAAATTATAGAATTTCTCGACTGTTATTACAATACCTGGGAGTTTCATTGTGGCTGGAGAACTTGTGATTTAGAATGCCATTATTGTCTACTATTTGGCATGGTTATAAGAGGAATGTATTGTGGCTGTTGTCCCTATATTTGGCAGTGATTTTAGACTTTCTGGAAGGCTGCAATCAATTATTAGAGAGAAACAATCAGGTTTTAGAGCACCTGTGATTTTTCTAAGAGGCAGTTGGGTATCATTGGAGGTTGTCATCCCTTTTCTAAGATAGAATTAGGCTTTAATACAAGCCTAGAACCAACAATTAGAGACCTACAATCATTAATTAGTTACCTATGAACTCAATTTGGGGACTGTGTTTCTTGTGAGGAGCTCATATTTACTATTGCAATCAGTGTTGAAGAATGTTGGAGTAATCACAAGTTCCACACTATGTAATTTTAAATGTCCA
The DNA here is from genome assembly GCA_028749045.1 of Cupressus sempervirens. Classification (NCBI taxonomy): domain Eukaryota; kingdom Viridiplantae; phylum Streptophyta; class Pinopsida; order Cupressales; family Cupressaceae; genus Cupressus; species Cupressus sempervirens. The sequence goes on along the minus strand of CM053784.1, from coordinate 185,160,869 downwards.
ACATTCCAATAGCATTTTGATTTCAAAATTGGCTAATTAGTGAATTGTTAAAATTTAGCATTGTCTTTTCTTTACCATTATTTATATTCAAAAATTCAAAACAAGGAATGTCTTATTAACACTATAGCTCAAAGGGAGTTGGCATAGAATGTTTTCCAAGTGTTTGACAAATTTCTAAACTATTAATTCAATAAAACAATTTGGTATTATAAAGTTATAGCCAACAAATAGTTATTAGATTTTCCCCAAACTAGGTTTCCATGTTAAATCCTACTGTCAAACTTGTGTTGAATGTTATTATGGTGTTTTATATTTTAATGTTTACATTATGCAAGTCTATTATATTAGGATAGTGAACTACTAGTTAATATTTTTATTGAAATTATAGTAGAGACCAAGCAATGATAAGGGAGACAAAAATATGTTTAAGTGTTTGTTTTTTCAATTAGTACATATGGACCTTGATCAACTGATTCACGCCAACCCCCCCCCTTCTTAGTTATTCTAAACATTCTAACAATTGGTATCAGAGTAGTGGTGCTTGTCAAAGCTAAAGATCATGACTCACAAAAGGGAGGTATCAAAGTTGAACAAAGAGAACTTTCTTGCATGGCAAATGTTGATGAGGCTATATATATTTAGTATTGGTGATGTTGTAATAAACTTTGTGGACAATGAATATGTGAAAATAACAATTGTTCCTCTAACTACTCAACAACTAAAAGAAAAGCAAGAACATAACTAAACAATGTTGGAGATTTCTTCAACCCTAAGCTATGCCAATTTTGATGACATACAGGGATGAAAAAGTGCAAAATAGATGTGGGACAAACTAAAGACCATATATGGAGGAGATGACAATGTCTTAAGAGCTAAATCAAAGAGCTTGAGGGGAAATTTTGATGAAATGATAATGAAAGAAGATGAGGACATAGTACAATACTACACAAGAATAAAAGAAGTTGTTAATGCTATTTGAGGTGCAAATGGAAAGATTGAGGATGAAATTATGATAAGTAAAGTATTGAGAACTCTACTTCCTGTATATGTCATTAGGGTTTTTTCAATACATGAACTAAGATGTACTCTAGGTAACAATTTGACTTTGGATGGTATAATTGGTAGACTTACTACTTTTGAGATGTCTAATTTTGATAATTACACACCTGCTACTATTGAATCTAATTTAAGTTACAATTGGTTCTTAGTAAAAGAAAAGGCAAACATGTGAAGAGTGAAAGTGATACTTCTAATGATGAACTTGAAGCACTTATTGCAAAAATATTTGTAAGTGGCAGAGGTAAATACAAAGGCAAATTACCTATAATTTTTTTTTCATGCAACAAGGTTGGTCATATTGTTGCAAGGTGTCCTGACAGAGAAGACAAAGATGAGAGAAAGGAAAGCAAGTACAAAGGAAGGAGAGATGACTGAGACTACAAGAAGAACAAGGATGGTAAAGGTAAGAGATATTGTTATATTGTTGAGGAAGAAACTGACACTGAATTTGAAAGTAATGATGATGAAGTTGTCAACATTGCTATGAAAGAAGATTCTAATGAAGATGAGAAAACTATTTTAATTTCTTATGTGAACAAAAGTGATAGATGGATAATTGATAGTGGTTTCTCTAATCATATGACTGGTGATAGAAGTAAATTTGAGGACATTGGACCATACAAGGGTGGTTGTGTTAAATTTGGAAATGATATTACATGTCTTATGAAAGGTAAAGGGACAATTCAATTGACTAACAAAATCAAGTGTGACAATGTTTACTGGGTTGAAGGACTTAAGTACAATCTGCTAAGTGTTTCATAGTTAAAGAAATCAAGTTACAAAGTCAAATTCCATCAAAGAAAGGCTAAGCTATGTGAGGTTGATGGTAAGTTGATTGGAAGTGGTGATCAAACGAGAGGTAACTTGTTCTATCTATATTTATTTGATGAGACATGTTTGTTTGCACAACATGAAGATATTTGGTTATGGCATAAAAGATTATGTCATGTAAATTTTGACAATTTGGTGAGCATTAGTAACATGAAGAAGTAAGAGGGTTTCCAAAACTAAAGAATCCTGACAATGCTATGTTTAAATAATGTCAATTGGGAAAAATGGAAAAGTCTAGTTTCAAGAACAAAACATACACATCTAGTGATATTTTCGAATTGGTTCATACTGGCCTATGTGGACCTATTGATTTTCAAAGCTATTGTGGAGATAAGTATTTCATTCTATTTGTTGATGATTACTCTAGGATGATGACTATGATGTTTCTCAAAGCTAAATCTAATGTTTTTCAATTATTTAAATGGTATTTAGCCAAAGTTGAAAAAGAAAGAGGGAAGAGTCTGAAGTGCTTAAGGAATTAAAAAATAGATGTCAATACTGAGGACCCCTCCTTAAAATGAAATAGTTGAAAGAAGAAATCAATAATGGACTGTGCTAGAACATTAATGATGGAGAAGAACATGTCATAAAAATATTGGAGAGAAGTTGTTAGTATTGTTTCTTATACCCTAAATAGAGTACAAGTCAAGAAAGGTACAAATACTACACCTTTTGAACTGTGGTATGGATATGCACCCAATGTGAAATATTTCAAAGTATTTGTAAGCAAATGTTACATATTTAAAGATAAAAGGAATGGAAAAATTGATGCCAAGAGTGATGAATGTATATTCCTAGGATATTCTACCAAGAGGAAAATTTACAAGTGTTTAAACTCTAACACTAACAAAGTTGTGGAAAGTTCAATTTAAAAGTTGATGAATTTGGATAAAGAAATGATGTTGAATGTAAGAAAGATCCTAAAGATTACAATACATTCATATATATGGATGATAGTGTTCTCAACACTCCAACCAAATAAGAAAATAAAGATGTAGTTTCCCAATAGACAAGGAATGCAAAGGTGCAACTACTAGTTGTCAAGCAACAGATAGTGGGTGTTGAGCAACAAGAAGATGATGTCAAGTCATAGATAAATGATGTCGACCATTAGGTAAACAATGTATAACCAAAACCTAAACCTAAAAAAGAAAGAGATAATGAGGCTGAAATTATTTTTCAAGATGAACCTATTGAAGAATAGAGAAGGGGACCACCCATGCTAGCTAAGTAGGTAAGAAGACATCATAAACCAGAACAAATTTTTGGAGATGCAAAATCTAGTGTTATGACAAGGAATAGACTTATAAGTGATACATGCTTACTTTGTAAATTTGAACCCAAATCGGTGAAAGATGCTCTGGATAATGAAGACGATAGATTCAGGCAATGAATGAAGAAATCAAACAGATTGAAAAGAACAACACATGTTCCCTAGTACCTATAACAAAGGACAAAAATGTTATTGGAACCAACTGAGTTTTCAAGAATAAGTTAAATGAAAAGGGTGAAGTTACAAGGAACAAGACAAGATTGGTATGCTAAGGACATGTTCAAGAAGGAGTTGACTATGGAGAAACACTCGTTCCTGTAGCAAAACTAGAAGGAGTCAGAACTCTGCTAGCATTTTCAGCCTACAAAACATTTAAGGTATATCAAATGGATGTCAAATTTGCATTTCTAAATGGGATACTTGAGGAAGATGTGTACATAGAACAACTTGAAAAATGTGTGGATCTAGACAAGAAGAATAAGGTATGTAAGTTGAACAAAACTTTATATGGATTGAAACAAGCCCCAAGAGCATGGTATGAAAGACTGCATAATTACTTGGTGAAGATTGGTCTTGTAAGGACTAATGAAAAAAATAATCTATACTTAAAGACTAGTAAGAAAAATGAGCTATTGTTATCTAAAATTTTTGTTGATGATATTATATTTTGAGGAAAAGAAGCATTATGTAAATCATTTGCTAATGAAATGAAAAAGAAATTTGAAATGTCAATGTTGGTGAAATCAAATTCTTTGTTGGTTTGCAAGTATATCAAACTAAGTTTTGTATTTTTATTACTCAGTTCAAATATATCAAGGAGATACTAAAAATTTTTAGAAAGAAAAAATCAAGACCAATGAGTGCACCTATGTCTACCAAACATAAGTTATCTAAAAATGATGAATCTGCTAATGTGAAGCAAATATAATATAGATCAATGATTGGTAAACTACAATATGTTGTTCATAGTAGACTTGATATTGCATTAGTTGTTGGGACAATTGCTAGATTTTTAGAAAATCCTAAGGAGAACCACATGATGACAGTGAAAAGGATATAAAGACATCTGAAAGGTACAGAAGACAATGGACTATATTACAAGAAGAGTGATAGATGTAAACTGAAGGTATTCACTAACTCTAATTGGATAGGAAATATTGATGATAGGAAAAGAATGAGTGGTGGTGCATTATTTCTATAAAAGATATTAGTTTCATGAACAAGCAAGAAATAATACAGTATTTCTCAATCAACATCTAAGGCTGAGTATGTGATAGTTGCAATAAACTGTTCAAATATTATCTAAATAAAAAAATTATTGAAAGGAATGAAGGAAGAGATTATAGCTCTAGTGGTTATCTATTGTGATAACACAAGTGCTATCAACATATCAAAGAATCTTGTAATGCACACAAAAACAAAGCACATTGCTATCAAGTATCATTACATGAGAGAACTAGTTCAAGACAAAGAAGTGAAGTTAGAATATGTGCACACAAAAGAGAAAATTGATAACATATTCAATAAAGCTTTACCTAAAGATGCTCATGAACATCTTAGAGGTAAACTGGGGGTGATTCCCCTAAACAAAGAAACTTAAGGAAAGATGGTGCTATGCGTCAAATAAGATGATTAGAATATCTTACACATTGATGTCGATTATTCTACTTTAGGATGTGCCTAAGGTAGTAGTGAAGAAGAAGAAATACATAATAGATCAATCATATACAGATCATAGATGTATAATTCATCCCTAACATGCAATTATCTACATAATCAAGATGTACATGTTAAGCAAAAGAGACAGTTTCTTTGGCATTGTTGTCAAGAGGGAGAATGGACATGTGATATCAAGAGGGAGAATATAGATAACTAGAACAAAGGATAATAGACATGTGAAATACATAAAGGAGTCAAAACTTAGAGGGAGTTTATGAAATAATTTGATATTGCATAGATAAGAATTAGAATGAAACTAAGGATATTGGTTACTTATGGAAGTGAAATCTTTTAGATTGTATGGTAACTAAAGAGGGAGATTGTATTCATAAAATTCTTAAGGTGTTTCCATCAATGCCAAAGAGGGAGATTGTTGGAAACTACAAATGAAACAATTTTAATGTTGTCATTGATGCCAAATCTACTGATAAGATATTTTTCTATCTGATCTAAATGTCATATATATTTGATTGATGAAGAGGATTTGAGAAGTTGCTCATAACAAAAGGACCTAGAGGAAAGGTTGAGTTATGAAAAGGGAGCTATAATGGACATTTGATTAGTTAGAATTTGACAAGATAATTTCAATGTTTACATTATGTTACAAATGGAAAACACAGAGATATTTAAGACTTGAAGACATGAGAAGAGATTGACATAATGTATAGGCTTGACTGAGGAATACAACAAAAGATTAAGGAACTTGAAGTTCATATTGAGGGATGTTAGTGTCGACCAAGTGCCAAAACAAAGAAAGTTGAGCACCAATACAAGCTAAGTGAAACTTACTGTTGACTGAGCATCAATATCAACTGAGTAACAATGTAAGTTTCAAGCAAGAAGTTTAGTGATGACCAAGTGATCCAGTGAAGACTGAGTGACAACATTTTGAATGATTATGACAAATCTTGATTTCTAGCTAACTCAGTCGATTTCTTGGGATATGGAAACATTTTGAAGATAAGGATTGATGTGTTGTATCATTAAATTTTAGGAGAGGATTAGGTAAATGGCCTAATAGACAGATTCCATGAGAAGTTTCTATAAAAGAGAAGGATATGATCATATATAATGAATTTGATCGATTTGATTGAAAACCCTAAAATCTATGGTGATTATGAAAAATGGAAAATGACAAAATTACCTATTTAAGGAGGTAAAAGAGAAAACTATCAGTGTTTCTGAATGTGGAAGTGGATGCATGCATCAGAGATAGAGTTAAATCAATTAAGTAATATGTAGAGGATAATCAAAGACTGATTGAGGCTATCCAAGTGCAATGATTGTTTGAACATGAGAAAGAATTCCAATGAGATGGAAGAAAGATATTAAGGTTGATAATTGAATTTAAGCATAAGGATTAAGTTTTTGTGAAGGAGAAGAGTGATTTCTTGAAGGGATGCCAAGTGAATTGAGGAAAAAGATGACAATGAGAGCTTATCAGGAAATCAATACATGAACTAAATAGAGATATGAATTTTCAAAGTGAGTTATATTCATACAAATAAAACCCTACTACTTATTTCTAATCACTATAAACACTATATATTGAAATCCTTTAATCAAGGTTAACCTAATAGTCATAAGGACCTAACAATCTATGTAAATCATTTAATCGAGTGACATTCTAATAGAATGTTCTAAAGTCCTGTAACAAGGACACTCCTAATAGGGTGATTAAATCCTTTAATCGGGTCACATTTATTAGTTTTTATTGTGACCTTTAATAGGGTTGGCTCCTAAAAGGGCTCACTTCATAAGAGTGAAAAAGTGGTGACATGTTGTTGGTAGTTTTTCCCAAAATGGGTTTCCACGTTAAATCCTAGTGTCAAACTTGGGCTGAATGTTATTATGGTGTTTTAAATTTTAATGTTTATACTCTATAATTCTGTTATATTAAGACAGTGAACTACTCGTTAATATTGTTATCGAAATTATAGTAAAGACTGACCAACAGGATAAGAAAGACAAAAAATTGTTTAAGTGTTTGTTTGTTCAATTGGTACATATAGACCTTGAATAATTACATTTTTACTTATTTAATTAAATAAATAATAAAGGGGTTAACTATTTAGTGTGGTTGTTAAGTGATGACATTGTTGTTGTCCCCACCTAGATTCAAACCTCCATAAGGGTATTGATCCTAATTCTTTGATGTCACTAATTTATAGCTTAATGTTTTACTTGGTTTATAGATCCAATCCTTTAAAAAATTAGAATACTTATGAAATTTAAACTATATTAAGTAAATTTTAGAAATTCTATTTTTCAACTCAATAGAGAATAAAAACCCATATATTTTGTAAAAACTATTATATTTTTTATTTATTTTAAAATTTTCAAATAAACTAGAGTTGATAAAACTAATAACATCAAAGGTTGCTAGGGGTTTCTTTAGAACTGGTAAGTCATTAAGGATTCTTACTAATACTCATATTGTCCTTGTGCCCAAGGTACCATATCCAAAGGTCCTTGTTCATTTGAGACCCATTAGTCTATGTAATACAATCTATAAAGTGTTCCCTAAGATCCTTGTGAATAAAAATTAAACTTTCTAGGAAAAAATCATTGGCTTCCCCTAGAAGGGTTTTTCTTTGGGAAGACAAGTTTTGGATGTTGTGATAACCACACATGAAGTGATCCATTGCATGGACAAGAGTAGGAGTCCTAGTATGGTCCTCAAGCTTGACATTTCCAAATCTTATGATAAGTTTGAATGGGTGTTTCTTTATGAAGTCCTTGAGAGGATATGATTTAATAATAGCATTATCGGGATCATCAAAACTATGATAGAAACTATCAATTATTTTGTCGTGGTTAACATAGATCCTTGGAGATCCTTTGGTGCTGACAGGGGTCATTTATGAAATGAGACCCTATATCCCCCTATCTTTTTATTATGGTTTTTGAAGTTAAGGGTAGATATTTCTCTAGATTGGCTAGCTCTAGAACTTTATTAGGAGTTGAAGCTACCACCTCCATACCTCCTGAAGTCATACAACATTTTTTTGATGATTTTTTTTAATATAGTTTCTCATTAGTGATTGAAGTTTAGGTTTTACGTAACCTTCTAGATGATTATGGTGCTTTCTCGAGACAACAAATAAGCTTCATTGAGATTAAGATACATTTCTTCAACAAAAAGGAAAAATTTCAAAGATGTATCATGAGCATATTGGGTTTCTAGTTTTGTGGTCTTCCTAACACTTACCTTGGTCTTCCACTAACTGTGAAGGAAGTTTCCAACCAATTTTAAAATACTATATTGGAGATAATGAAAAAGAAATTAGTTGGTTGGAAGGGTAAGTTATTGAGTTGTATTGGGATGTTATAGTTACTAATTGTGTCTATCCAAGGAGTGTCAGTGTATGTTCTCTTGCTCTTTAAAATATCTAAAGGTATGGTAGAGAAACCAAAGAAACCTCAAAGGAATTTCTTATGCACTAGGATTGAAGAAAGGAAAAGACTTATCCTTGTTAAATGGGAGAAAATGTGCAAATCAAGAGGTGAGGAGGGATTGAAAATAAGAAAGATTTTGGATCTTAATAGAGCTCTTCTTGCCAAGATTGGGTGGAGACTAGCTGAGAATCATGTTAGTTAGTGTAGAATTATGAAGGCTAAGTATCTTAGCAATTTCTCCCATGTGTATTGCCTCATGGAGAATGACTGGAAATTAGGTTCCAAAATCTAAAATAACTTGATGAAAAATAGTAAACTTCTTAGAAAAAAGTTGTGTTGGACGGTTGGAAAAAGAAACAGAATAAGATTTTGGGAGGAGAAGTCGATGGGAGGAAAATTTCCATTCCAAAGTAAATCTTCCCAATTGGAGATGACCTTAAAGGAAAAAAATTGTTGAGAACGTCAGTGACTATATTACAAGAAAATGGAAATGGAGAAGTATTCTAGAGGTTGTTCCTTACCACTTAAGATCTTCTAGCTGGTGGATTGATGGAGATTATGGACTCTTTTAGGATCACATAGTTTTTGGGAGAAGATAATTTTTGCATGAGACAAAACAAATAACGGGAATTTCTCTGTTAAGTATACTTATTGTATGTTTTCTGATAGAGATCAAAATCCCCCTTAGTGGATAAAGGTTTGGAATAACCAACTTATCCCTAAAGTGAACCATTTTCGGTGGATGAATTTATATGGAAAAATACTTACAATTGATAATCTATGAAAAAGAGATTTTCTAATTCCTAATAGATGTTATCTCTATAAATTGGAGGAAGAGAGTATAAAATATATTTTCCTTCAATGCCCCTTTACTTTGAGAATTTGGAAATCTATACTATAAAAGTTTCTTGTGTAGTGGATTTTCCAAAATAATTTACAACAATTTATTTTATGTTGGGTTTACCCCTTCTTTCATCCTTTGATCATATTATTGTGGAAGATAATTCATCCTCATGTTTGTTGGGGAATTTAGAAAGAGAGGAACAATTAGATCTTTAGTAAAGTGGAGAACAAGGAGGAAGTAGTGTTTAATATTATTTTTAAGCTTTTGAAGGAGAATTTATAAAATAGTATGTGGAAGACCCCCAAAGTCCCTCAATCAATTAGTAAAAAAAATATAGAAGTGAATTGGAAACTCCTAGAGTCCTTTCATAGGTATTGTTGGCTCTTAACTTAACAATAATTGCAACTACCAGGTAGCCAAGACATGATTGCATCTAAGGGAAGTTATCTCCTATGATGGAAAAAATTTGTCAAGAACTCAGGCCAACTATAAGATTGAGCTCCTTCTTCTACTTTAGGTTCTGCAAAACTTAGGTGTATAGACCTTTAGACTCATTCATATGGTAACAGTTCAAAGAATACATATGAATCTATACAAAGAAAATCAAACCCTTATTTCTCCTATACTTATGCAATTAAAAAGCTATGCAATAGAAAGTTACAACACCTATGAAATCCACAAGTTGAGTGAGGGTATCTTTTCAGCTCCTAAATAGAAAGGAAAATGGATAATTGATATTTGATTTTGAATCAGCAAAACACCACTAATGAAACAACAAACTAAATTGATCTTGTACCTAATCAGTGCCCTATCCATTAGGCATTCCAAAAATCACAACATACATCTAGGATATCAATGATCTATCACATACATCAAGATATCACATCTATCCTATCACTTTGTGAATCAAACATCAATATTCATAATGAACTTCATACTTATCAAACATCTTTCTCATGAAACTTGCAACCCTATCAAAATGTGTCAAGCATTTACATGATTCTTTGAATCAAAGGAAAAACACATCAAGATCACATACAACCTGAAATGAGATGTAATTGATTATATACTCTTTTCCCATAAATCATAAAATATTTGCAAACAACAAAGGTAGGAGACAAGACTCAGAATGAAACTAAATAATTTTTTGCTCTTTGTATTCATTCCTTTGAAACAAGTACATTCAAGATGCATGAAAGACTCATAAAACACTCAATAAACTAGAACTATCAATAGAATTTTATTATTGTTGTTCATACAAGAGAAATGTTGCAAAAAAGATGGTAGAATCATAGTTAGAGCTTTGCTCAATAGTCTGGAACCAACAACATCCAATCGGTGGTATCAAAGCTATGGAAACTTGTCCAAAAGTTTGGAACCCCTTGGTGTTATCACAACTATGGAAACTTGCCCAAAAGTCTAGAACCTCTTGGTGGTATCACAACTATGGAAACTTGTGCAAATGTTTGGAACCCCTTGGTGGTATCATAGCTATGGAAACTTGTCAAAAAGTCTGGAACATCTTGCTGGTATCACAACTATGGAAACTTGTCCAAAAGTATGGAACCTTTGTACAATGAGAGAAGAAAGAATGATATAGAAGAAGGAAGGAATCCTAGATCTGATCTAGAATTGACACTTGTCCACTTGAATTCTCATTGTGTTGTTTCTATAAAGCATCTCTCATATTTCTTTTCGCAACTAAAAATCTGATCTGATCATTGCCCCAACAAACTAATTAAAATATCTCATTAGAATGATGGAAAACCCCTTTAGAAAGAATCTCAATTTTTGCTGATAAAATGCTACCAAAAATCCCATTAAAAAGATTTGGAGACAAAAAACCATCACTAGCAAGACCCTCTCCAAATTTGGCAGATAACCACTTCACCATTTTCTCTAAAACTAAATCTAATGCTCCCAGGTTAAAAATAAATTTCTATTGAGAATACCCCCTATTTTAAAAATCTACTAATATATGATGCCTGGTTATACATGTACATGTTCTTATTGCAAAAATGTATTCCTCGTTTTCTCCCCTTTCCAACAATATATAATACTTATATATATGGGAAACAATCAAGCCTCTGGCATCCATTTGAAAACTCAGGTTGAAAAATGATGAACAAGCCTTCATTTTACAAAGAATTCACCTTTTATAAATTTTGGACTTTATAAAAAAAATAGCTTTATTTAAAATGCCTATACATTCAAAAAGGGAAAATAAATAATAAAACATTATTTTTCCACTTTTGAATTTTCACTCCCTTTGAATCTGAGTCAAATATGGTTGACCAACCATGACACATGGCATCTTATGGTTTTCTCACCTAATCCATGACACTTTCTCTGTCAGCATCTAGCTAGCCCCTGCCACCTAGGTGCCACCTATCTTTATCTCATTTCTAACATCCAAACTCGGCAAGTAAGCGATTTTGTGCCACCTGTCATCATTTTCCAACTTAGTTGCCTTGAAGTGCATGCCTCATGTCAACATCTCATTCATTTCATGTATGGCATGTATCTTCTTTTCGTAGACTTTGCATATAAGTTTTAATCCTTTTAAGATTTAGCCCAAAATGGATTTGACTATGGAGAAGTGTTATTATTTTAGAGAATTTTTCTAAAACTTGTTGTCCTTGAACATTTTAAGCCCAAAATAGGATTAGGGTCATTTGATCATTATTGATCAAATGGTGTGTAAGTAAAGCATCACTTAAAACCCTCTAAAACTAAGTAGGACATGTGGCGTACTGTCGTTATGTTGTTATAACTAAAAACCACACAACTTTCTATAATGACATAACAACGACCATAGATTAACCTTCGATCTAACTAATGTAGTGATGTGATCTTAACTCAACTCTAAGTGGCCCACTAGACATGCGTCACACGGTCGCTATGTCACTTTGGTTAAACCTTTTTGCATCTTGTAACAATGTCATAATGGCCACGGTAGATTCATTTTTCATTTGAAACCTGAGAAAATATTATATTTTTCTGAACTGTGATGGCCCATGGGGACATGTGTCATGATGTTGTTATATCTCTTTATTTAAACAACTTGCAACTTTCTATAACAACATAATGGTGTTTGTTGATTTTTGATCTAATCAATGGCTAAAACAAGTTCCTGAAAACTAGCTTATCTTGAAGAGGGACGAATCGTCATTTAACACATGTCATTCCCAATGACCTCAACCCATTTGGAAAATTTCAAATTTATTGGCCCCACCTTGGACACACGTCACATGATCGCTACTTGATTCTAGCATCAATATTTAAAACTTGCGACCACACAAAACCTATTAGATCTGCATGATCATTTGGTTACTACCTTCAATTCTTATTATCATTCTAACTGTACAACCATGCAAACATTGAATATTTATAAGCTCTTAACTATTTCACCACTTCACAACTTCCTTCTCACTTTAACATTTTGTTGGCTCCTAATTTAATAATGATTTCAACTACTAGGTAGCTAAGAGAAGATTGCATCTAAGGGAAGTGATCTCCTATGATGGACACAATTTATCAAGAACCTAGGCGAACTATAAGGTTGAACTCTTTCTACTTCAAGCTTTGCAAAACCTAGGTGGGTAGAACTTTAGATTTGTTCATATGGTACTATTCAAAGAATACATCTAAATCTATACAAAGAAGATTAAACCCTTATTTCACCTATAATTTTGCAATAAAAAAGGTGTGCAATAGCAAGTTACAACACCTATGAAGTCCACAAGTTGATTAAGAGTATCCTTCAGCTCCTAAATAGAAAGGGAAAATAGATATTTGATTTTTGATTTTGAATCAAGAAAACCCCACATATGGAACAACAAACTAAATTGATGCTATAGCTTATTACTACCCTATCAATTGGGTATTCTACAAATCACAACATACATCTAGGATATCAATGATATATCACATAGAACAAGATATCATATCTATCCTATCACTTTGTGAATCAGACATCAATGTTCATATGGAACATCATACTTATTGAACATCCTTCTCATGAGACTCATAACCCTATGAAAATGTGTCAAACATTTATATGATTCTTTGAATCAAAGGAAAATCACATCAAGACATACAACCCAAAATGAGATGCAACTAGATCTATGTATTTTACCCATAAATCACAAAAGATTTGCAAACAACTGAGGTAGGAGAGAAGACTTAAAATGAAACTAAATAATTTGTTTCTCTTTGTATTCATTCCTTTGAAACAAGTACATTCAAGATGTTGGAAGATTGATTGGAAGCATGAATGTTGATGATATTCCTATGGGGGAGTACTACTATGATGATATGTTATATTCATGACTAAGTTTGTCATTGATGTCAACATAGCAGTTTTCTATGGTATATGATAGAAGAACAGTGGAAAGATCAAGTTGGTATAGATGGCTAGTTGAGCATTATAACCACCTGAGATTATGGGAGATACTTCTAAGTATCTAGTTTATAAAGTTAATATCAGAAGAAGAAAGGATAAGTCTAAAAGAAGTTATGTAAGTTTTGGTGATGTCTATTCTGAGATATAGTTTACAGAGGCATGTTTTGGTAAACTTGTTATATCTCTTAGAAAAGTTGATATATTGGGAATCAAGGTTGAGGACATGGAGAAGACATGTTGAGGATGACATGGCTAAGCTTTCCCATCATAATATTGTGTGTACAGAAAGTTATTCAATTTGCAAGGCAGAAGATTAATGTTATCACTAAGTGTAACATGTTCTTAATGTGGTCCTATAATAATTAATTGAGAAGGTCTAATAGCCAACTCAAAGAATTTTTTTATGGACTCAGTATAAAGTTAGAAAATTTTCCTTTATAATGTAACAGTGATGAGATGGTTTTATGATTGATGAGAAGTAGCAGAGATTGCAGAATGCAAAGTTGAGAAAAGCAGTGCGAAAGTGAGGGAAACTTCATTGCCGAGGTTTTGTTGAGTGATCTGAGGTTTAGTATTTGGATCTAAGGTTTGTGACCTAGTCTAAAAGGTCTGACAGTGATTGGTATGGTTTATAGGATAGAAGAAAGGACAGAGGAAAGAAGAAGATAATAGTAAATTACTTGTTTGAGCAGTGAGCTCTTTTTGTAGTTGAAATTGCATGTTTGGGCAGTGGGCTCTTCTTGCATACATTGTACCACAACTCCTAAAAGGGTTGGCATTTTTAGAGTAAATAATTAATAATTAATTATTTATTCTATTTACTTAAGCTTACTTAGGTTAATACATTTAGTATTTAATAGTTGTAGTGATGAGTTGTTGACAACACGAGAGTTTGTTCCCTTCTAGCATGTTTCACTTTTTTGTGGATGCTTAGTTGTCAACCTTATCTTCTACCACTTTCCATCTTGTTCTACAAGCTTCCATGAGGCCTTTATATTAAGGCTCTCTAATTGTATTTTCTCAACTCATATTCCATTTTCATTGTAAATACAATTTTCTTGTTTTGCAATATGTTCTCACTCAAGTCTGTTTAGGATTTTCCCAAGCTCGACCTCTTCCTTCTTTGGTTTCCCTTCGATAGGTTATTTGCATGCAGGTGATCTTGATGAGTTGTGGAGCTGGATTTCATCAACTTCGACATGGTATCAGAGCCTCCTTGATGCTTCTTGTTTGAAAGATTTTTGAAGACATGAACCTTAGTTTATTTGTGCATTTTTCTTCAATCTGAGGAAAAAGCATTTTTTCGGAGCACTTTGGGCCCAAATGGATGCTGCCATTAGATTCATAAGGCAATTTACAGTCAAAATCAATATAAAACTTTTCATTTTTGGCTACAGAGTGTCTAGGAAAAAATTTTAGGCCCCCCACAACAAGCTGTCATATTGTCACACAAATTTTTTACAAAGAAAAAAATTTAAAAAGGTGAGCTACAACCACGCCATCATGAGGCCACCGATGCGTAGCCCGAAAGCCACCGCAGCCCACCATAGCCTGGCTGCCACTTGTCTACTACCCATTCACAGTGCTCCACCGATGTCACCTCCAGCTCCACCACCCTTCGACAACCTACCCATCACTTTAGCACCACTCTGCATAGTCAGCCTGCTTATCAGTGCTCGTGTGGCTTTTTTACTCAATCAGCAGCACTCAGTAGCGTGTGTTGGTGACACATGGCATGGGTTCCATGTGGCACTTTTCCACATGGACCCTACCACGTCACCCCTACCAAGTCAACATGTGCCACGTGGTTGCCATGTGGCTCTTTTTTTTTGTGATGGCCCCTAGGTCATCAAATTTAATCGCATGAGCTGCTAATGTCATCCTACATCAGCATCCCTACTAGGATCTCCAAGGTCATTTTGACCTACTTGCAGTTTTTTGGCCATAACTTGAGCATACAAAGGTATTTTTTCGATCCGAAAGAAGCACCAGAAAGCTGGTTCCAAGACAGAGATTTGGTATAGGTATTTTTAGGTTTTGATTTAGTTTAGTTGCTCATTTTTGTAGTTGAAGTTTGAAGTTCTATTTTTGACTTCAACATGCATATTTGTTGCATCCCATGTCAGTTTTTTGAAAACGTTATATTTTTGGAAAGCTGGTTTTGTCATCTTTTCAAAAATGATGTCATTTCCTTCAGATTTTGGCCCATGTCCTTTCTATCATACTTTTGGAATTTTTTCTCTACGGTGGATATCTTGGGTGTTTCATGTCTGAGGCTCATTTTCATGGCATGGTTTTTTTTGTTTTGGGTTGTACTATCTTTTGTATTAGCTTTTTTCTTTTTCTGATCATTGTAGCTATCATTGTAAGCATTTTTATGTATACACACTGAGATAAAGTGCCACTCTTTCATTTTTGTTTCATGAACATTATTTTGAGACAGGTGTACTTGCACTATTTTTATAAAGCACCATGGGAGGGATAGTTGTTTTTTGTTTTTGGCCTTCTTCCTTTTATTTTCCCATGCAGCGTCGATGTGACCGTATCTTTATAGGTGTTTGTACCTCTTCCCTCTCTCATCATTCTTGGTTTTGTTTGCAGATGATTTTGGCCCACCTTCTCATTTGCTTGTCATCTCACCCCATCTACATTAAGGGGGGTTATGTTGTTGTTCTAATGCATCCTTGGTTTGATGGTTCGATAGTGTGAGCTATGTATTTAGTGGTTGATCCTATATACGAGGCGGTTGTGGTGGCTGGCTACCTATGCATATCGATGAGATGGATCATCTACCATATAAACACACTTGGTTCATGCCTTCTTCTTCCATGGAGGTTCTTCAGATTAGCAGTCTCTTCTAATGGCAGAATTTGTGGCTTCTTCATGCTTCAGTGATGCTCTTCATGATCACTCTTTGTTCTTATTTTATGGGACATACCTCTTTTTGGGGGAGGGTTTTTCCCACATGGTTTTCTCTCTTTCGCCATTTTTAGAGGTTGCATCTCTTTGCATTGTACATGGGTACCTAACATGGCCTTGTTATCGAAACCCATTCTACATTTCATCTTAGTTTTGTGAGCTTAAGGCATTCCCCTAAATTGCACTTAAGGGGGGGTGTTAGAGTAAATAATTAATTATTAATTATTTATTCTATTTACTTAAGCTTACTTAGGTTAATGCATTTAGTAGTTAATAGTTGTAGCGATGAGTTGTTGACAACATGGGAGTTTTTTTCCCTTCTAGCATGTTCCACCTTTTTGTGGATGCTTAGTTGTCAACCTTATCTTCTACCACTTTCCAGCTTGTTCTACAAGATTCCATGAGGCCTTTATATTTGAGCTCTATCATTGTATTTTCTCAACTTATATTCCATTTTTATTGTAAATACAATTTTCTTGTTTTGCAATATGTTCTCTCTTAAGTCTATTTAGGGTTTTTCCAAGCTTCACCTCTTCCTTCTTTGGTTTCCCTTCGATAGGTTATTTGCATGCAGGTGATCTTGGTGAGCTGTGGAATTGGATTTCATCAACTCCTATAGGCACAACTCCTAACAGGGTTGGAATCTCCTAACAAGGATTCAAAGTCTCCTAATAGGGACTCATTATACTAAATGTTGTAATAGACTTATAACAGGGTCCATCCTCTAACAAGGAATGTTTATATTAGTACATCATCTTGTGGGCATCATTCCCACTAAGGTTTCCCTCTGATCAAGGGTTTCCCTAGTCAACATATCTAGTGTAATTGTCTATGAGCATTTTATTATGGTTTTTTTTTACTTTGGTTGCATGGTTAAGTTTATTTAAAGAAGATAAATGTTTTAATTGTTGGATAATTGATTCACACCCCCCCCCCCTAGTTATCTTGGTGGACTATTGTATCTAACAATTGGTATCAGAGCATCAGGTCCTTGAACATAAAGTTTAACAACTTTGGGAGATCCATGCAAACATGTTTAGGAAAGATAGTCCAAAGTTTGATGGAACAAATTATGATAGCTAGAAGGAAAAGATGAAGACACATTTGTTGTGTATGGGTCTGGGATATTGGATCTTGACAAAATCAGCGAAAATAATTATTGCTGAAAAGGATTTGGAAGTTTGCATTGAGGTAGAAAGAGATCTTTTCATGTGTGACATGAGAGCTAGAGAAGCACTATTGACTGCACTTCCTAAAAATTGAGTACAATTAGTTAAAATCACTTGCTACTTCACATTTGATTTGGAAATCTTTGGAAAATAGTTTTGAAGGTGATGCACATTCTAAGTTGAGGCTAAAAAGTTGGATTTTTGTGTTTCAAGATGCTAAAATGATGGAAGATGAATCTGTAAGAACATATATAGGTAGGATATCAAAAATTATTGTAGCTATTAAAGCTCAAGGAGGAACCAAAGAAGATGATGAGGTTATATGGAAGATATTAAAGACTCTAACACCACCATTTAAGTCAGCAATTTAGATGATACAGTTGTTGATATCTTGTACCAAAAATTTCACAAAGGAGACATTTCTTGGAAGACTTGAATAAGTTGAGAATGAACTTAGACAATTCGAAGAATTGACCAAAACAGAGACAACTTTTAGTGCCTTGAATATTTGACCTAACTTATCAAGGACCACAAGTGTTAGAGGAGATTTTGCTAGCAGCAACAAATCTGAAGAAGACAAAAAGATTGAAGGAGTAGCCCTTCTGGTAAGAAGAGAAAAAGGAGGTAAGAAAATATTTAAATGTTGGACTTGTGATGAATATTGTCATTATGCATCTAAGTGTCCTAAAAGAGAGAAAAATTATAAGGGAAATCATAAGCCTAGAAAAGATAGAGAGTGTTTATATGCAAATGAAGATAATGATTCTGATGAATAAGCATTAAGTGCTAGTGATGATGAAATTGGATTTGTGGCAATTAAAGAAGAAAGTCTTGAGATGGTAGATTTGGTATCACAGGTTCAGAAGAAATCTAATTAGATAATTGATAGTGGTTGTTCACATCACATAACTAGTGACATGAACAAGTTTGTTGACTTCAAAAGTTGGGATGGAGGAATTTTCAGAGTTGGAAATGATGCAACATGCCAAGTTAAAGATATTGGATCTATAACTCTTGATGGTAAAACTAACACTGAGGATGTATACTTTTTTGATAGTTTAAAGCACAATCTTTTGAGTGTTGGACAACTAGTAGACAAAGGTTATCAGTTGTAGTTCATAGAAAAGACAACCATGATCAAAGATAAAGATGAAAAGGTAATCGGAATAGGAACCAAATCTAGAGGTAATGTATTTCAGTTGAATCCTACTGAAATGACATGTTTGGTTGCAAAGGTAGATGACAATTATGATATAAGATATTTTGTCATATAAACTTTGATAGTATTTTGAGGACTAGCAGAATGTTTGTAGTTAGAGATTAGCCGAAGATTGTAAAGCCTACTAATACAATTTACAAGGAGTGTGTTTTGGCTAAGCATAACAGAACTTCTTTTCCCATCAAGAAGTTTACCACTACAGAAAAGTTGGAGATTGTACACACAGATCTTAGTCATCCTACAAAGACTAAAGGATTCTATGGTGAAAGGTATTTTATGATTCTAGTTGATGATTTTTCTAGAATGATGTGGGTTGCATTTCTTAAAGAAAAGTCTGAGGCATTTGAAAAGTTCAAGATATTCAAGAATAGAGCTGAGAATGAATCTAGTATGAAGATTAAATGTTTAAGATCAAATACAGGAGGAGAATTTACTTCAAATGAGTTTAACATATTTTATGAGGATAATGGAATTAAAAGATAGCTATCAGCTTTGAGAACCCCTGAACAGAATGGAATTGTAGAGAGAAGGAACAAGTCAGTTATAGAAGCTGCAAGAGCTATGTTAGTAGAGAATGATGTATCCAAAATATTTTGGAGAGAAGTTGTTAATACAATAGTTTACACTATGAACAGAGTGCAAGTTAGAAAAGACACAAACAAGGCACCTTATGAATTGTAGTTTGGTCACTCACCTATAGTTAAGCATTTCAAAATATTTGGAAGTAAGTGTTATATCAAAAGAGATGATGATATTTATATGTTTGATGCTAGAAGTGATGAAGGTATGCTTCTTGGTTATTCATTGAAAAGAAAGGCTTATAGATTTTATAATCAGAGAACTAAGACTATTATGGAAAGTGCAAATGTGAGAATTGATGAGAAATTCATAATACAAGAGAGAATAGTTTATTACAATTCAGATGATGATGTTATTACTAAGCCAAGGGATGATGAGGTATTTCTTGAGACTAACAATGATTTGCAGAATGAAGGAGAGTCAAGGATGGAACAAAGCTCAGAACCTTCAGTAGAACCAAGAGTTGAGATAGCAAATCCTACTTTAGGAAAGAACATGATAAAGAATCACCCATCTAAACAAATCATTGGAAGCAAAGACAAAGGTGTGATGACAAGAAGCAGAGTAAATGAAGAACTATGCTTGATATCTCAATTTGAGCCTAAGAATATAGATGACACATGTAAAGATGACTATTGTACAGAGTCATCTAGGACTCTTATTGATATTTTTTTGAACAATGTCTTTTTACACTCGAGCTAGTAAGTATCATTTGTTGTAGAAGAGATGTTGGTTGTAGAAACCTTGATATTGATGTCAATGGGGGAGAAGTTTGGCATGAAAAACAATATGTTGAGGAAGATGTTTCACATAAGTATAGTATGTGGAATAACAGTTTGGTATGGAGCACATTGAGGTATATCAATGGGGGAGTATGATTGATGAAGAGGATTTGAAGATGAATAGTTGTTTTGTTGGTATTCTTGGAACTAGATGTTTTTCATCTATGTTTACATCAATGCCAAAGGGGGAGATTGTTGGAAGACTGAGACACTTGTTGGAATATTTATTGGAAGCATAAGTGTAGATGATATTCCTATGGGGGAGTACTACTATGATGATATGTTACATTCATGACTGAGTTTTCCATTGATGTCAACAGAGCAATTTTTTGTGGTATTTGATAGAAAAACAACAGAAAGATCAAATTGGTATGGATGGCTAGTCAATATGTAGTTAATGTCAGAAGAAGAAAGGATAAGTCTAGAAGAAGTTATGTAATTTTTGGTGATGTCTATTTTGAGATAGAGTTTACAGAGGCATGTTCTAGTAAGCTTGTTATATCTCTTAGCAAAGTTGATATCTTAGGAATCAAGGTTGAGGACATGGAGAAGACATGTTGAGGATGATGTGGCTAAGCTCGCTCATCACAATATTGCATGTATAGAAAGATATTCAAGTTGCAAGGTGAAAGATTAATGTTATCGCTAAGTGTAACGTGTTCATAATGTGGTCCTATAATAATTAATTGAGAAGGTCTAATAGCCAACTCAGGGAATTATTTTATGGACTCAGTATAAAGGAAGGACATTTTCCTTTAACATGTAATGGTGATGAGTTGTTTTTATGATTGATGAGAAGCAGTAGAGATTGCAGAATGCGAAGTTGAGCAGAGAAGTTTAGAAGTGAAGGAAACTTCATTGGTGAGGTTTTGTTGAGTGATTTAAGGTTTGTATTTTGATTTGAGGTTCATGACTTGGTCTACAAGGTCTAAAAATGATTGGTCTAGTTGAAAGGATAGAGGAAAGGGCAAAGGAAAGGAGAAGATAACAATAAATTACTTGTTTGAGCAGTGAGCTCTTCTTGTAGTTGAAATTGCACGTTTGGGCAGTGGGCTCTTCTTACATACAATATATCACAACTCCTAAAAGGGTTGGCACAACTCCTAATAGGTTTGGATCTCCTAATAGGGATTCAAAGTCTCCTAACAGGGACTCATTGTACTAAATGTTGTAATAGACTCCTAATAGGGTCCATCCTCTAACAAGGAATATTTATATTAGTACATCATCATGTGGGCATCATTCCCACCAGGGTTTTTCCTCTGATCGAGGGTTTCCCTAGTCAACATATTTGGTATAATTGTCTATGAACATTTTATTATGGTTGTTGTTTACTTTGGTTGAATGGTTAAGTTTTTTTAAAGAAGATAAATGCTTTGATTGTTGGATAACTGATTCAGACCCCCCCCCCCCCTCTCAATTATCTTGGTGGACTATTGTTTCTAACACAAGATGTATTAAAGACTCATAAAACACTCAATAAACCAAAACTATCAATAGAATTTTATTGTTATTGTTCATACAAGATAAACGTTGTAGAAAGATGGTGGAATCATAACTAGAGCTTTGCTCAATATTTTGGAACCAACAACATCCAATCAGTGGTATCATAGCTATAAAAACTTGTGCAAAACTCTAGAACAACTTGGTGGTATCACAACTATGGAAACTTGTCAAAAATTATGGAACCTCTTGGTGGTATGACAACTATGGAAAATTGTCCAAAATTTTGCAACATTTGTACAAAGAGAAAAGAAAGAAAGATATAGGGATTCATTTGGTTCATGGAATTGTAGAAATTGAGATTTCTACAAATATTGATTTAGCCAAATCGAGGTTTTGCAAATCTTCATTCCTATTTTCAAGATTTTACTTGAACCAATAGTTTCACTCGAAAGATGAGTGTGAAGACACATTTTTAGGCATAAGCTTAGAGCTGAAGGGAGACTCCAAAAAGTAGTCCAATCTATTTTTTTTACACTCCTTAGAAAACACAACCAAGTTTTGATTTTCAATGCCTACTTGCTTGTAGGAAGTCAGAAAACCTCGTTTTGAGATAAAATTAGAAGTTCAGTATTCTAATTACATTTTCCAGTTTAGAAGCAAACACAAAAAAATTCAAATCTAGATTTTGAAAAAACCAATTCTTATCATCTTCCACGAACCAAATGAACCGTAGAAAAAGGAAGGAATCCTAGATCTAATATGCAATTGTGACTTGTCCACTTGAATTCTCATCCTGTTGTTGCTACAAAGCATCTCTCATCTTTCTTTTCCCAACTAAAAATCAAATTTGACCATTGCCCCAATAAACTGATTAAAATATCTCATCAATATTATGGAAAACCCCTTTAGAAATAATATCATATTTTACTGATAAAATGTTGCAAAAAATCCCATTAAAGTGATTTGCAGACAAAAAATCATCACTAGCAAGACCCTCTCCAAATTTGGCAGATACCCACTTCACCATTTTCTCTAAAACTGAATATGATGCTCTAAGGTTTTTTAAAAAAAATTGTTGTGAATACCCCATGTTTTACAAATCTATTAATATCTCCTACCTAGTTGTACCTGCACATGTTTTGACTGCAAAAATGTATTCGTCATTCTCTCCCCTTTCCAATGATATATAATACTTTTATATCTAGGAAAAAATCAGGTCTCTAGCATCCATTTGAAAATTTAGGTCAGAAACTAATGAACAAGCCTTCATTTTACAAAAATGTTACCTTTTATAAACTTTGGACTTTATAAATTAAAACTAGCTTTATTTAAAAGGCCTATATATTCAAAAAGGGAAAACAAATAATAAAATATTATTTTTCCACTTTTACATTTTCACTTCCTTTGAATCTGGGTCATACCTAGTTGACCAAACCACGAGACATGGAATCCTCTAATTTACTCACCTGGTCCCTATCACTTTCTCCATCAGCATCCAACTAGCCCCTGCCACCTAGGTGCCACTTCATTTTATCTCATTTCTAACATCCATTCTTAACGAGTAAGTGACTTCGTGCAACTTATCATCATTTTCCAACTTAGCCACCTTGAAGTGCATGCCTTAAGCCAACATCTCATTCATTTCATGTATAACGTGTGTCTTCCTTTTATAGAATTTCCATGTAATTTTTTATCCTTTTAAGATTTAGCTTGAAATGGATTTGACTGTGGATAAGTGTCATTATCTTAGAGACTTTCTCTAAAATTTATTGTCCTTGAACATTTAGGCCCAAAATAGGATTAGCTCCATTCGATCTTTGTTGGTTGAATGGTGTGTAAGTAAACCATCACTTAAAACCCTCCAATGCTAAGTGGGACATGTGATGAACTGTAGTTATGTCACTATAACTAAAAACCTCACAACTTTCTATAACGATATAATGATAACCATAGATTAACCTTCGATCTCACAACTATAATGATGTAATCTTAACTCAACTCCAGATGGCCCATTAGACACGCATCACACAATCACACTGTCACTTTGGTTAAACCTTGTGCATCTTAAAATAATGACATAACAACCATCATATATTCATTTTAGATCTTACAACTGAGAAAATATCATTTTTGTTTGAACTGTGATGGCCCACGGGGACACACATCGTCATGTCATTGTATCACTTTGGTTAAACAACCTACAACTTTCTATAACAACATAATGACATTCATTGATTTCTAATTCAATAAATGACTAAAACAACTTCCTGAAAAGTAGTTGATCTTGAAGAGGGAAGAATCATCATTTAACACCTATTATCCCAAATGACCTTAGCCCCTTTGGAAAAATGCGGATTGAATCTCTCCACCTTGGACACGCATCACACAGTCGCTACTTGATTCTAGCATCAACATTTAAAACTTGTTACCACATGAGACCTTTTAGATATGCATGATCACTTGGGTGCTACCTTTGTTTCCTTTTATCATTCTAACTTTGTGACCATGCGAACATTGAATATTTATAAGCTCTTAACTATTTAGCCACTTCCTAGCTTCCTTCTCACTTTGACCATGGGACTAACATCTTATGCAACATACTTAACAACTTCACCATGTCATTGGTTGCCACTTAACTATAATCTTGATCCACATGACTACGCAATCAAAGATGATTGCTAGATCATAGCTTCACTTTATTTACTTTTTTCTAACTGTGTGACCACATGACAAAATAAAACTTTATGAGCTCTTAACTATGTCACACAATCGTAGCTTATATTTCTTATTACCTTTAAACCTTGTGATGACATGAGCAAGAACTCCAATTACATGTATTGATAATTTTGCACCATCACGACTATCTCATAACACTGCATCTTTAAGCCTCCGACTATGTGATCATAGCTAGTCGCTAAGTCACTCCATTACTTTAATTGTTTGAACTTTAAGTTGCAAAACTATAGTTGAAGTTGACTTTGAGCCCCACTGCAATTTTTTGATCCCACTAGACATGCATCAGAATATCACTATGTTGCTTTGGCTAAGGGACTTGCAACTTTTCATAATGACATAGTGAGAGTCATTGATCAAGGATCCATCCGATAGTGGAGGAAAAACTCATTTCCAAGTTAACATTTAGCATGAAAAATAAACACAAAATATTCAAGACATAATTGAGACAAGGAACGCAAAATAAAAAGGATAAAACCCTAACTAGAGAAAATGAAAAATTCACAACACAGTGAACTAGGGTTTTTCTAGGGAAAACTGTGCAATAAAAAACATAGAAATCCTAAGTGCACAATTTTTAAAACTGAATTTTCACAATAGATTCTTAGCATTTTTATCATGGTGAAAATATAAGCCAATAGGTATGACAATTCAAAGGTACCATCTATGAAGAATACTAAATAGAAGCCCCCCATACATCCCAGGGTGAAGTTAAACATTGATAGTGCTGGAAGGAATGGATGTGCTACGAGAGGAGGTATTGTTAGGAAATCAACTAGTTGTCAACTAATGGCTTATGCAGGAAACTTAGGTAATACTTCAAACAATGTGGCAGAAGGCATGACACTCTTTTGGGGATTGACGTTAATTTTCAGCTTTGGATGGAAGAATGTCAACATAGAAGGTGACTCTATGGTGAAGGGGGGTACAGATCTAGGTTGGTCAATAAATAGAATCATGTAAAATATTTGGAATCTCCTCGTAAAGTTTGATAGTTATGATTTACAATACACTTACAAGGAAAGAAATGTGGTAACAAACTCTATGGTGAGTTTTTGGATGCATGTCCAAGGTACAAGATGCTAGAGATAGATGGACTCCCTTATGGTTGATGCTCAAGCTCTTATTGAAAGGGAACAAAATATAATACCAAGGGAATGATGACCAATTTTAGAAAGGTTTCCTATTATTTTCTTCTATGGACAATGCTTACATTTAAGCAAGATATTGACTTGAGTTTTTAATTAAATCACAATGAGATTAAACAGTGTAATATCAAGTTGTCGGAAGTAGGCCAGCATCCCTTGCAGGGTTTGCAACATGGCTTAACTGCCTCCTATGGTTCTATAAGAATATTGGTTGTATTAGGCATTAACATGTCGATCTTTTGGTGCAACAACAACCCTGTCCTTTCTAATAATTGGTACCAGAGCTTGGTCACAGGTTTGAATCTTGCAACCCATGACAAGTGATGCTAGGAGGAGGATTGTTGGCAGTGGGCCAACATCCCTCATAGGGTTTGTGACATGGCTTAACCACCTCTTGTGGTTCTATAAGACTATTGGTTGTATTGGGCATTAACAAGTCAATCTTTTGGTGCAACGACAACCCTATCCTTTGTAACACAATCATGATACGGGGAATTGGAATGTGAAAAAGGATGTCATTATGAGATTTAATGGATGGGCAATGAAGGAGATTATGTGTGTTTTTTTTTTCAGAAAAATACATGGTAAGGGAATTAATAACCATCTCATTACACTTTCATATTTCTCTATTAAGCATGACCTTTGAAGGCCTATTTGTTATTTAAATGATGGCATGGAAGGTAGTACACACATTTTAACCTTTTGTCGAATGGATAGTTTTTTTTACTAGAGCTCCTTGTTATAATCAAAGCAACTTGAATAATTATTTTCACTTCATTACTAAGAAACCTAAGATAAATTATTTTTTCTAAGGTAGAGAAGAGAGAGTAAGAGCATTTTCAAAATTGGTAATATGGAGTTTTCAGAGAATTCTAGTCAGGACTTTAAAATTGGTGGTGATATAGTGTGCATAGAGTAATATAGAATTCAATACTATACTAGAAAAATATGTTACTGAATGACTTTTTATGAGGGAGGGTTGGTTCCTTTCATGGATGCTAAGGCGAGGTATGACGATAATGTTTCATCCCACTTTGTTGATTCTTGGATGGACAGATGGATCTATTGACCCTAAAGGAAATCTTTGTATTGTCTATTAGTGCAAAATGCTTAGTCGTTTACAAGGTAGAGTTGGTCAGTCAATACTGCAACCAAGCCACAACAAAGATCGAGCCTCGAAGAGAAGAAGTGCACAAGTTCAATATGTGTCAAGCATATAGTAGTTGCTAAGCTATCCAAAAGGTAACACATGATAAACCTAAGTGCCACATGAGTTGAGTTATTCAGAGAGGAAATAGTTCAAGCCAAGTATAGTATATGTTAAAGATCAACAATAAAAATCAAGCACAACCAAATGTTAGAGGTTATATGTGTCAAGTTATACAAATTCTGTATATGAGTTTTCAATGGAACAAAATATTATAAACCTTTCTTCCAAGCATGTAATGTGTTTCTATGATCAAGGTGAAGATCAAGGAGGTGATAATGCCTATAATTTCCTATGACTAATCCTTATGTAGTATAAAAAACCAATCAAAAAATAGGAAAGTTTAAGCAGCAAAAATGATGATTGACATCATTGATTTCATTCTAGAAGATTTTTAAGATGACAATATAAGAAAGGATTCAAGGTTGAATATGGTGTTCCGAGTTGGAGGAATTCATGCATGTGAAGGTAAAGGAGAATTAATGAGATGTGAAGGACTAAAGTAGACCAAAAAATATAGTGAGTAGTTATTGCAGAACAATCACATTAAGCTAATTAGATATTGGAGAGAAAATATTTGTTATCATAAAATTAGTGTAGACCAAAGGATCAAGGTAATGTTACATTCTAATCAATGTATCAGGTGAATCTCTTAATAGAGTGGTCCTAACAAAACTATTATAAATCTCCTAATAGAGAAATCACTTAGTTGTGAATTTTGAATCCTCATATAAAGGTAGACTTAACAGACATATATTTTTAGGAGAGTAGAACCCTCAAAGGGTAGATCATCAGATGTGATCAAATTGTGCCCTAATAGGAACTTTAATATTGCAACACTGAAGATTTTATGGGTGTCATCCGCACCATAATTTTACCTTCATACTAGAGGGTTTGTGCATTACCAAAATCTTATTTCATTAGTTGTTTACTTGCTTATATGTTTTGATCATGTTAGTAGATGTTAGAACTATTGTTACATGATATTGCATGATTGATTACATACAAGGTTAAGGTTAATGAAGAGTATGGTTCTATTAATGTGTCAAGTGGTAAAAGTTTTGGAGATCTTGTTTTACAACTTCCCCCCCACCCCCACCCCTATCTCGCCCCAAAAAAAAGCATCTCACTTTCCCATTAGAATTCCAATGGGGTCACCATAAATGGGATCTCCTTTCATGTGAATTAGGAAATTATTGCCATGTATACTAATTTTTCTATAAATAGTTGTAAATTAAAGAAGGTTACAAATGTTACTGATGAGACAGGCCTCATAAAAATTCTTCAAAAAAGATGAAGAGCCTATGAGATTTAGAGGTGGGTTCAGTCATGAAGACCTCTTTCTCCCCTAGAATGAGGTATATTGTGTACTCATGAAGTATCCAACTCTTGAAGGTAGATGTAGTGTATGTTACTATTATAAATTTCCTCTCCTAAACTATTTTAGGCACCATGATAAATTTTATATTCTATTCTTTCTTTTACATGATCTTGAAGCTAATGTGTTAGAGGTTAAGAATAGACAAAAAAGGAAAAATATTCAAAAAAATTCATGAGGGTCTTATCTTTCACCTCTATAGCTTTCATTTATCCCTTGCTACCCCCCGTTGTGTTTCCTTAGTTGATAACCATGGCCCACATAATCCTGCTAGTACTAGTGGGGGTTGTTCTATGACCCCCACTCCTCATCCTTCCCCTTCTTCCACCCCCTAGTAATCATAAAAAGATAAAAAAAAAAATTTGTATGGAACCCTAAGAAAGAAAAATCCAAAAAAAAAAAAAAATTCAATGGAAATTTACATAGTTGATTATGAAGACGACAATGATGGTGGCCACAAGAGCTTGGATAGGCTACAAAAAAGTAGGGCTAGATAGAAACATAAGGTTTATATAAATTTGGAGATTAATGAGGAGGAGGAGATGTCAAAATCTAG
Organism: Cupressus sempervirens; assembly: GCA_028749045.1. Classification (NCBI taxonomy): domain Eukaryota; kingdom Viridiplantae; phylum Streptophyta; class Pinopsida; order Cupressales; family Cupressaceae; genus Cupressus; species Cupressus sempervirens. The sequence goes on along the minus strand of CM053784.1, from coordinate 185,132,203 downwards.
TGAGAAGAAGGAAGAGAATGAGAAGAAGAGAATGGAAAAGGAGGAAGAGGACATAGAAGTGGGGACAAAGGAAAATAGCCCTACTTTAGAGGAGGTTAAAATTAAGAAATAGAAGAAGGATAGTCATGATCCTACACATGTGTTGACAATTTGGCTAGGTTAGACATTTTGATGTTGTCATTTATGGAAACATATCAGTCATATAAAGTGGGAAGATCATGAAGATGAATTTATGGCATGTATACTTAGAAAATTGTCTAAGTGTCATACAATTTATCTAATAGAACATATAGAGTTTTGGTTGGTGAGATTCACAAGCTTATCATGGACATGTGAAAATTTAGGGATGGCTACCTAACACTATGATGACAATGTATGCAAGTGTACAAGTCTATATAGATTGGGTAATGGTTAGTTTACCAGATACACCATTATACAAGTAGAATAGAGCATGATTAAAAATGGGTATTTTGGGTTAAGGAATTATTTTGTTTACAGAATAATTACTTAAATAATTAGGGATGAAATCCTAGATCTTAAACCTAAGTCAACAAGAGTTAATATTTTATTTTGGTAAATGTATAAAGGCATGAAGGCTGATTGGGCAGATAATTGTGAATTAGCAAGGTATAAAGGAAACATTGTGAATGTGAAGTCAAGTGAGTAATCAAGTAATGCAATGTGATATTGATGTATGATTAGAGGCTCACATCTACAGTTGAGAAAAAGTGGCAATACAATTTAACTATTGAAAGGAAAATAAGAGAGGCTACATTAGCCCAAGTTATGCTTGCTTTGGATAAGAAGATGATTGCTAAGGAAATGAATAAGTATAAAGGGATATTTTCTCCCAAGTACCAAGAATTCCATATTTTAAAGAAACGAGTAGAGGAGGTTGGTAACCCAAATCACTCTACTGTGGAAAACTATATATGGGTTATCCATAGAAAAAGTAGGAGAGAAAGGAGAGAAATAACAAGATGTTTCAGCAAAGGAAGGTACATGAAGACCAAGAGAGTCAACAAGACTCAGCTATTATCAAGGATGTTCATGATAATATATCGACTAAGGATGATTTGAAGAAGCTATAGCAAGACTCTACCAATGCAGATATTCCATGAATTAACCCAGTATTGGTGAGAATAGATGAAACAAAGAAGGTAGAAATTACATCTACAGGGGAGAACCAACAAGCTACACCAAATATTCCCCCATCAGCTACAAAGGTAAAGGAGAAAGAGACACAAGATCTACAGAAAGATCAAAGTGTAAACCTTGGACAGTGAATTATAACTATATAGACACCATTTGTAATGCCTACAATTGTCATTTAGATGAAAGAGGCAGAAGCACAACCAATAGATATATCATTACCAAGCCTAATTAGTTCAATTTTACCATTTGTAGTGATTATTGACAAGGATGGAACTGAAGAGAACAAGGGTAAGGAAGCAAGTCATGTACCCATTCCACCATCACAGGGTGAAGTATAGAAAGAGGGAGAAAAGACTAAAGAGGACAAGTTGACTGTTGCACCTGAGGAACAAATTTCTATATAGACACTAGTTACCTTACCAACTTCTACATCTCCTCTCAACAATCAAACTCTTCAAAGTCTGAGTATATAGGACACCCCATTGCAAATATTAAGGTTGAGTCCTAGCACACCAAAGAGTGATGATGCTACATCATTTGAGGATGTCAACTTAGATGAGGTGGTTGAATTACCCAAGTTTTATCTAACAAAAATCACTATTGAAGAAATGAGTATTCTTCAGGATGCTCTACAATGAAAGAAAAGGCAAGAAATCCTAAGGAGGGGGCACAAGGAGAAGAAAGTGTTACATGAAATCAAAGATATATTCATTCATGCTTTCAACCTCCCAACTTCAAATGTAGAAATACCTATCATAGAGAAAGTTGTCAACATTGTGGACAAGATTAAGGATGAAGACCTAGAAACAAATGTAAAATTATTAGGATGGTCTGAAAGGAAGTTTCATACAAAGGTTCTAGAAAAGATATCTAGTGTCATTGCACTTAGATAGGTTGATCTAGCAACCAAGATGGAAAATGTAAAGAAGGTGTTAGAGAACATTTTCTCTCTATACACAAAGCTATGCAATGTAGACATATTCACTAAGGAGACACAAAAGGCTATTGACCAGCTATAGGGAGATTTATAACTCACATGTACCACACTAAAATAATCTTTTGGTAATAGTCAATTACATGTTTAAAAGCTATTGATGACTCAAGGTAGGCTTGCTAAGCTACAAACAAAGGATGTCCATATTAGATCTACTTTGATGAGTATCTAATACATGTTGACACCACACATGGAAGTATTGCAAAAGGAACTAGCTTATGTTGAAACACTGATGAAGAATGATACCCATCTTTCTACACATGAAGGCTTAGTTGACCTTGCTTCCCAACTAGAAATACAAGTTCAATCTCTAGAGGCAGAAATAGATAATTGGGAGGTAGCTTTGAAGATAATTTTGGAGTTGCAAAAGCCATTTTTGGATAAACACATTGTTAGTGTACAACCCAAATGACATAAGTGTCAAAAAAGGGGGATTATGAAATTTTGGAGAAAAATGTCTGTCAAGGCAGATATCTACTCAGCAAGAGTAATAGAAGCAGAAATAGAAACAAAGTATTTACTTAGGGGGAGTAATAAGGTATGGAAGATAGATAGCATTTTTATTATAAATGAAAATTTTGAAGCTTTGAAAGTTTTTTATAGAAGCTGAGCAATGAAGATACATTGTCTGACTTATGCACAAAATAAGGATGTATATGCCATGACAAAGTGTTTTTTCCACTCATTTCAAAGGGGGAGATTGTTAATCTTATTTTAATTTTGACATTATAGTGACAAAATACGTAGTCATTATTTAGCAAAGAACAATGAAAGCTGAGTGCATAGTGCATGCCGAGTGATTACACTGAGCCAAGCAATTAGTGTGAGCCAATTGATCAAAGCATGTCGAGCATAATTGTCTAGACAGTACATGCTAAGTAATATGATAGTCAGTGTCGAGTACTAGTAGGTGTCAAGCAATTAGTGTGTGTCGAGTCATTCAGGTGCTGATCCAATAAAAGGATCCAAGTAAATAGTATGTGTCAAGTGATTCAGGTCTCAAGAAAATAGTGAGTGCCAAGCTATTCAGGAGCTAAGTGATAGCATAAAGAGCATAGTGAAGGTCGAGCATCAAAGTCTTTGGATGTCGAGTGAACAATATTTGACATAGTTGTTATGCATGGCACAAACTACTATGTAAACCATTTTTGGCCAACATAAACATGATTTTTTAATTATAAAAGATAAGGATTGAGTCATATTACAAATCCCTATGTAATGCATGCAACCATTAAGATTTAGGGAAGCTTAAGGCAGCAATATGGATCAATTATAGCCATTGATTTTGACCTAGCCCATCTCCACCAATGCCTATTTAAGGAAGGTAAACCCTAAAGATTTTATCCATGCATGAGGAAAAAAATTCTTAGAATTCAGAGAGAATTCATGGTGGCTGTGATGGCTATGCCAAAGTTATACAAAGCAAAATCAATCTAAGAGGAACAGAGACAAGCAATAACTAGTGAAAGGATAGATCGGATTAGGAGGATCAAGGATTCATCAATAAAGATGAGATCTGACATTAAGTAGTAGAGTGTTAATTGAAGGATCAGGTTTTGAATCATTTTAACATGTGATACAAAGTAAATCTCTTAACAGAGTAGCCCTAACAAGCTATTGTAAATCTCTAACAAAATGCTTACTTAATTGTAAATTTGAAATCCTTTAGTCAAGGTGAGACCTAATAGTCTTGTAAGCCTTTAATCAAGCAGTCCTCTCACAAGGTAGATCATAGCTTATGATCAAAACTTTGTAGCCATAATAGGCCACACTTTACAACTATAGTAGTGAAGATTTGTGGGTGTCATCCCCACCCCAGTTTTACCTTCTCCTTGGATGGTTTCTAGGTAACCAAAATCTTATGTGTAATGTGCTGATTTGATTTGCTTTATGCTATGGATGTGATGAATGGATAGTTATTTTAGTTTACATGCAAAGTTATGAGATGGATGTATGGTGAATTATTTTTAAGGTTAAAGTTTTAAGTGCTAATTCATGTTGCCCCCCCTCTCAGAACTTACTTTCCCATTAGTATTTCCAAAAATTGGTATAAGAGAATTTGGAATATATATATATATATATATATATATATATATATATATATATATATATATATTGTACCTTGTGATTAAATCAATCTGACTGTAGTTATAATATTAACAATAAGTGTATGTAAATAAGAATCTCAGGGATGGACAAGGCATATGTATACCTATCAAGGATAGGTTGAAACAAAAATAAAAATAAAAATGTATAAGTATAACACAAGGAAGGTTGTATGTATGCCCTTGTCCTTATGATTTCTATGTATATATAGACATCATGAGGAAGAGAGTCAAGGATAAGTACTTCGACCGATAAGGAGATGTCCTTAAAACAACAACATATGTCATGATCGTATCTAAGAGTATTGACTATTATAGACTTAGAAAAGAGATAATTATGAAAGCATATTTTTCTTAGAAGAATATATCCTTGAAAGGACGAGAGCCTTTTTATAAGACATCAAACTTTAAGGGGACTATCTGAACATAGATAATAAATTCAACATAAAAGAGGCGAAAGAGAAAAATAAAGCACCCATTTATCCCCCTTGTTTCTATGTAAAATATGGATTCTTGATGAAGGATGATAAACTTTGAAGCACATAGTAAGGGAAAGTATTTATAATGAACATAGTTTTGTCAATAAAGAAGAGGTGATGATCTAGGATACACATTCTTGTATCAGAGAGAATCATGATAAAAAAAAGTTATTCCTTATAAGAAAAGAATGTCACTAATAAAAAAATGCCACTACACCAAGGAAAGTGTATCCTTAGCCAAAACAAAGAAAGAATGTACAAGATGCCTCATTGGATATACAATTGTCAATAACAAAAGGTGTAACATAGATGCTAGAAATGATAACATATGTAAAGTAAACAAGATGGAAATAATTATACTATAGATTATTACTATGTGAAAAACATATACATCTAAGGCATAAAGATAATATTTGAAGTAGCAATGACCATATCTTGCATTAAAAAAAGTATCAGAAGCCAAAAATAAGAATGTATCCTAAAATAATACAAAATATAGAGAGATAAAAGAGGAGAGGGTAGGATAAAACATAATACCATCTAAAGAGGCCATCCCATTCATATCATATATACTCCCCAAGTAAGGGTACATTTATGAAGAGAATTTATTATTCTCACCAATGTGAAAGATAATGAACCACAAAGTGATGCATATCACAATATTAAAAAAAGAGGTTTCATAAAGAGATAATGGATCCCGTGGAGAGGAAGAAGAAATGAAAAAGATTTAATGAGATAGATCTTTTGTAACAAACATACACTTCTAAAGAAAAAATAAAATTGCAAATAGGAATGCAACACAAAAATATATGAAAAAAAAGGACATCACAACATAAAAGATGCAAGTCTACAAAGGGAAGTGAATGCACAAAAGGAAAGAGAAAAGAGGGATACCATATTAAGCTCCCAAGATGGTTTTTCCTAGATTCCAAATATACATTTCCTAATGGAAATAAGTTTTTGTCACTAGAAAAGACATTAATGTATTAAAAAACATACAAACAAATAGAAAAAATAGATCACCCATGAGAATAGATGCAAAAGGTGAACATTGCCCCATAGTTAAGAGATAAGGAGAATGACCTACTAGGATACCCTCAGACTTATTATGTGGAATAACAAAGGTAAATGTAATAAGGGTAAGTAATGCTAATTAAATTAATGAAGAATAAATTAATTGTCTTATGTATAAATAAGTTTAACATGTTCAAGGTTATCATGATTGTATAAGAGAAAATCATCACAGCCAAAAAGTAAATTTATGTTGTTATAATGAAAATGACATAAAAAGATTATTAATAGCATCTTCGACACAAGGGTTAAATCTCATTTTTGGCTTAGACATAAGATTTATATATACTCTCTTGGGTAAATCTTGATGGATATCATTAGGATAGATGAATGGGGTTGGTAAAATAATATGAAGGGGAGATCATTGTGGGGAGGATCTAAGAGGAAAACTACAAAGCGGAACAAAATCTATACCATGTTTGTACCTTTTATGAGGAGGATTAACAATAATTTTAGTGTCATGTTTATTAAACCAAGTTCCAAACCTTTATAACCTTGTTGAGTAGTTAGATCATAACCTAAAGTATATGTAGCTCTAAGGGTAGACAAAGAAAGTTTTTTTATCTCATGATAAATATGCATATGTAGTATATGGAGGAATAGGGGGGGGATGTTTCCCTTAGGAGGACTAAGCTTATCCATTATAGGCGATGGAGAAGAGGGTTCATCTAAGAAATGTCTAACATATAGATCATAAAGAATGCAAAATGAAGGTGTTGAAAGCTGTTAGGAGTATGAGGGGGTTGATCTCAAATATGAGGCCTAAGATTAGGAGGAGTAACATTAAGTTCACTAAAAAAATCCATTTATGTAATCAAGAATATACATAATGAAGCCACATGAAATTCTAATAATATGCCTAAAATATGCCCTATCAGGAAACCTTGTATTAGTTAACCTTAATAAACCATAGGCAATAAAACCATTTAGGGTCGTGAACATTATAAAATGAAAGAAGCTATCATATACCTTGAAAGTGTGATAAAGATAAGTGACATGAAAGGTGATCATAAAATTGATTACACACTAAGACATTCTAGAGAGTTTCATGTTGATAAACACAAAACTAAGTCTCAAAAGGGTTTATGTAATAACATAATCAAAATGTAGGATCAATGCACAAAGAGTATCTAACTTATATGTAATCAACAAGGTATGAAGTGTAAGAGCATGTTTACAAAAATGTGATGGGGTATATGGGAGATGACCCACTAAGGATATAAAAGGAATACCAATATCCATCCACAAGTGAAACCCAACTACTACAAAGGGGGAAGTACCAATGGATAATCTTCCTAGGTGTAAGGATACTTTGGGTTCCACTCCTCCTTTTCTTGGGAGAAGAATGGTAATACTGTGATGAAAAAAATGCTATGAAACTGATTATGTAATTCAATTAATGGAAGTAAGATTTATGAAATGGAAAAGGGGAAAGATGTTCACAAAGGTACAAACCTAAAAAATGGACTATCAAATTGAAGCAAAAAATGATACCAAATGAGATCAATAACCTACAAGCTATAATTTTCAAACCTAAAAATTCTAAATATATTAGGTAAAGGATGACTTATTGGGTTAAGGTTGACCTACGATCAAGGTTAGCTTGGTTTAAGGTCAAGGTTGACCTTAACCTTCTCTACATAGAACTTTGAAATTTGAAAAGTCTATTAGAAACTAAAACCCTAGATCAACGAATTTGATCTAAAAACCTGTAAACATGCACCTGCACACATAAGGGAGAAATTTTTTGTGGAGAGGGTGTTTCATCATTCAAGCCCTAGTTGAGGAATAAAACTTAAATTGAAATATATATATAAATGAAGGTATGGTGACATGTAGTAGAAGTAGATTTAACAATAAAGAATATCAAGGGAATATTTATGCAATTATGTTTAATATGTGATAAAATTATTAATTCATTAGGATTGAATTGACACACTAACCAAAATAAATTATGTAAGACAAAAAATAATGTATATGGATGCTCACAATTTTCCTCAAAGATGAATTCTTAAAAGTAGATCTCCTCCTTGATGGCCAAACTCCACTATCTCCAATGAAGAAAAGAAGCTAGATCTAGGAGAAGAAATGCATGATAGATGATACAGATCTTGAATGCTTCAAATGTTGAAGATTAATGTCTTAGTTTCTTGAAGATTCCTTGTCGAATTTTCTTGATTTCTTGAGCATAGATTGCATATAGAACTTGTGTACTACCAAATGAGGTAATAAGGCCTCCTTAACTACTAATTTTGGGATCAAAATAAAAAGGGACAACTAGACCAAGTAGGAAAATGACAATATTTTTGCATCATCCCTAGGAACCAATTAAAAATTACCTCCTAAGTCAAGTTGATCTCAATCCCAAGGTGTTGACTTCTAGGAAAAGTTTTTTGATCTGACAAATAATGCAAGGTTAGGGGGAATATGATGAGATATGCAGAAAAAAAATTCATAAATACATTTAAAGCATGATTTAAGTGATTGAGGGAATAAATAGAAATCCAAGCATAAAAATTGATGCCAATGTAGATATTTGAGTAGGATTAGAAGAAGGAAAAGTACTTTGATTTAAGTTATTAAATGCAATAAGAGTTCCTAATATACCAAACCACACTAAGGAGGGCTAAAAGGTCTTACAAAGAGAGAATTCACTTTTTAAGATGGTATATGAACTACCTAAAGGATTTTTTCATTTAGATAAAGAAATATGTGTTTATAGACTTAGAAAGTCTTTCTATAGTCTAAAATAAGCTCTAGGAGCTTGTATTCTAAATTGGATGCACACTTAAGAGAACAAGGTTTTACTAGGGGATTTGTTGATAGTAATTTACATTTTAAGAAAAATGAGGATCATATTTTGGTTGTGGTAGGTTATGTAGATGATCTCATATTTGGCAGTAATGGTGATACTTTATGCTCTGAATCTTCAAAGATTATGACATCAAAATTCAAGATGTCCATGATAGGAGAACTCTTGTTCTTTTTGAGCTTACAAATTAGTCAATAGGACAAATGTATATTTATATCACAAACTAAATATGCCAAAGAAATGCTACATAGATATCAAATGGAAGGATATAAAGTTGTTGGAATAGTTGTTGAAATAGCTTGTAATCTTCAAAAAGATATTGATAAACATGGGGTTGATTATATTCATTATAGATGAATCATAGGTAGCCTCTTATACCTAGCTACTACCAAACCCAACTTTATAAAAGTTGTTAATTTAGCCTCGCACTTTCAATCTTCACCTTAAATGTCATTTATTGATGTTGTTAAAAGAATTTTGAAGTACATATTTATTAGAATCTAAGAAAATGGATATAAACCAGAATCAAATGAAATAGTCAAATCAAACAATTGGAAATAAATTTGAGAAAATAACAAAATAAATTGGATTAAAATGTTCATAAGCTTAATAGAATCAAGAGAAATCCCCAATATGCAATATCAAAATATTTCCATTATATAAAGTACAAGAAAGCTAGCCTATTCATATAAGAAATAACTTGATAGGAATCCTAGACAATTTTGAGACAAGTTTCTCAACCTAGAGGAAGTAGAGTCCTAATAGAACTAACAAAATCATCTAAAGGAGTTAGATTCCAAATTGGACTCAACCATATCATGAGAGGAGTTAGAATTCAAGTAGGACTCAACTATATCATAGTAGGAGTTGGAGTGGGACTCAAAAATATCCTCTTAAATAATATCCAAATAAATAACAACCTCCTAATAAATAATTTCACCTAAGTAGACTTGAGTCTAGAGTAAAATGAAAAAAATACCATTTTCTCTAACCCCCCTCCCCCTTAACTACAAATTAGGGAGTACAATAATGTAATATATAGCTTATAGGTCCTAGAAATAAATCCATGTTAGGTGTCCATCTACAACTATAATGCAACCTCTCATAAACAAATAAAAGGAGAAACCCACTAAAAGAAAACTCATCTCCAAAAGAGAGTAAATAAGAAGATAAAAAGCTTCAGCAAAAGGAGATAATTGTCACTCTCCAGGAAAAGAATGGAAGTGTATGAACTTTCTCTCAATGAAGGGTTTGGTGAAGATGTTTTCATTTTGATTTGATGCCTATAGTATTGAACATCAAGGATTTTTTCATGAATCAACTCTTGAATGTAGTGCATATGAATCTCAATGTGCTTGGTTTGTTCGTAATGGATTAGATTGCAAGAAATTTTAACGACACTCTAGTTTTAAAAAACTATGACTGTTGTCTTTTAGAAAGGAATGCCAAACTTAGTGAGGATGTTTTGAAGCCAAATGGCCTTAGTATCTACATCAACAATCCCTCAATACCCAATCTTAGTAGATGAAAGATAAATAGAAGACTTCTTGCTCAATTGAGAAATTGGACATGCACCAAGAGAGAAGAAAATACCCTTTAGTAGACTTGAGATCGTGAGAATTGTCAGTCCAATTGAAATCTTTGTATCCCACTAAGTCAATATATATGTTGACCACATAATTGATCCCATAAATTTTAATACCTTGGATATAATGAAGAATCTTCTTAGTTTTTTTCTAATGCATCTTATATGGTTCCTACATAAACCTGGAGACTAATCTCACAACATATGGAATATCAAGCCTTGTGCTAGTCAACTATATGAGTCTTCCAAATACTTAACAATACAAGATAGCATCAACCACAGGTGAAGAGAAAGAATCCTTAAGTTTGACTCCTAATAAAAATGGATTTATTGTAGACTTACAATATTCTATGTGAAATCTGGAGAGCATATCAAGAGCATGCCCAAGTTGCCAAAAAAAGATATCAAAAGATGACTGATTGATCTTACTTCCTAAAAATTTGTGGAGAAGCCCTATTTCAAACATAAAGAATTGATCATGAAGGAAATTTTTTACTACCATGATATAGGATGAGTGATTCTCTATAATGAACAAATCACCAATATAGAGAACAATAAAAGTGGGACTATCATACTATTGTAAAATATAGACATTTGGATCAAAATGGCAATAGGTGATCTAACAAATAGAAGGAAGGAGTCCATCTTTGCATACTTGGAATGAGGTGCCTATTTTAAGGCCATAGAGGAATTTTGAAGTTGCAAGACAACTAAAGGATCATGAATGAACCCTTCTGGTTTCTCAATTTATGTGTCAGTGTGTGTGTGAAATATGAAGTGAAAAAAATTGATAGATCCACTTGCACTGAATAAGTTTTCTTCCCTGAAGAAGGGGGGGAAATCCCAAGTATGGTTAATCTCAAAGGAACTAGACTCCTCTTGCATAGTGACATCCCACTCGAGGACACCAGAAGTTTCCTAAAAGGATTATGGATCATAAACAATGAAGAGATGTGGAGATTTTTGAAACTATAACATTGTTCTTCATTATATGAAGGTCATGTTAGTCAATTTTGCTCCCCTCCTTTCATTGTTGGACACCATTATAAAAAATCAATCAGAGATACCTTTCATGGCATCAAAATTTCCTAGTTGATCAAAATTTTCCAAACCCTAGCTTTTCGTGCCATAGTTCAAATTTTTATATTTCCTTGCCAAGAGCTATGATCTTACAATCAAGGGTTTCATCATCCTATCATAGGATTATTTTTTTTACCTCTCTCGATGCTATGAATTATATTGTTAGCAAGTCACCATAAGGTCAAAAGCTAAGTCTCTCGATCTCATGATCTTCTTCTGTCGTAGTGTCGTAGGTCATGTTTTCTAAAGGTCTCGATCTTATAATATGTCCTTCATCATAGTATCATGTGTTATGTTTTTTGAGTTTTCCAATCTTACGAATTGCCTTTGTGGTTGTAGCATCATGGGTGCATTTTTTTGGGTTGTGGTATTATGATAGCTCTTTGTATCGTAAGATCATAAGTGTTAAATGATGGTAAGATGGTGTCTCGATGTTACGATAGGGGAGCAAGGTTACAATCTTATGATAGGCAATCATAAGGAAGATGTAGGTTTTCATCCGCTATCAGATGAAAGAATATCAACGACTAGCGTATGCACACTTTCTAGAGTTACATATTTTTTAATGAAAGTGACAAAGCACCTAGCTGCCATGTGGATAGGTGGGGCTCATTTTATTCTTCTGGACTAATTGTGTTATCATTTTTTAATCGCATCCTCACCAAGGAAAAATATTTTCATTGAAGGAGGACCTATTCATGTGGTCAGTGCATTCTTTTGATATCCCTAAGGGTTTTAAGTCACGACCCTACGAAGTTAAGCAACTAGTCAATTCCAATTGTTCATAGCATCGTGGGTAAAATTTTCAAGGTTTATAATCTCATCCGTATCATTACATCATAAAAGTGTTAAAAATGATGGTAGGTTGGTCAATTGTGATGTTGACAAACATTTAGGGTTACAATCTTACAGTAGATGGAGGATTGTAAAAATAAATTTGGGGTCTCTTGATGTTACAATAGTTAGTGTTGTCGTGACATCATAGAGATGGGTGATCATAGAAGGAAAATCAAGGGTTCGCAATCTTATGAGGTATTTAGTTTTTCATGAGATCATAAGGGAGAAATTCCATGGTTTGCAAAGTTATGAAGTTCAAGTGTTCATCCTGCCATCATATGATTGTAAGATCAGAGATTGGTGAATGTGTCAGAGGGATCTCAAATGTGGTAGTTCATGATTGGCTAGAGAGCTAAGACTTTTTCAAAGGGTTGTAGTTGTGTTTTGATCATTGGATCTGATGAGATCAATGGACATCACTTTCCTGCATTTTCAAAATGATCGATCTTTAGCAATTGCGAGGAAGCGTCTAGATGATGTTTGTCAGGGTGGGCCAGACCTTCAAGGTTTCTCTTGGTTGCATCGTTGCAAGTCCAATAGTCATTTATTATACGAGGGAAAATTCTTCTAATCAATTCTTTTCATTGATGTACTTCAAGGTTTCTAGTCACAATAGTGCAAGCACTAGGGGCGATTTTCAGTTTGATCTCCATCATCTTATGTTGAAAGATCAACGGCTAGCATATGTGTGCTTTCTCAAGGTGTAAGAGTTTTAACCAAAGTGGGGAAGTGATAAGTGGACACATGTCCAAGTGGGCCTAATCTTTCAGTCTCTCTAGGTCGCATCATTGCAAGAACAAAAAAATTTCATCAAGAAAAGGTTTGATTATTCATTTGACATGGCTTCCATTTGATGGAGTAAGCAAGAAGCAAGGCAATGTTTCAATCTCACAAAAAATTATGTTCATGAGATTGCGAGGGTAAAATGTTACACCACTAAAGTCATGACAAAGGGCTAGTTGACCATGATCATAAGATTGTAAGGGTTACTTTTTATGCTGTCGATGTTACGATTGACTATGATTGTAAGATTGTAAGGTCATTTCACTACACTTGTAACATCATAAGATGAAGTTGATGGACCTAAAACCCTACACCAATGGTGGTGTTGTGAGATTTTGTAGTCAAAGGATTGTACGACAAGACAAGGGTCCAATGTCATGATATATGGGCGATCAAAAGATCATAAAGGTTGGGTTTTCAACTAGAGATAATACAAGGGTTTTTGACTATTTGACAACCGTAAGATCATAAAGTCCTTAAGTTGACCATGACATAAAAAAATGTTTTCACTTTTCCAGGCTGGAATATAAAGGATTTTCGACCAATAGAAATACAAGAAAAAGTACAGAATAAAAGTTGAAAATGGTTGACTCGCTGATCTTTCTGATTTGGCATGTTGAGAACAAGGAGAAGTGGCTCTTAATGATTGAATTGATCTTTTGATCATCTGCAATTACTTCTTTATGTTCTCCCTGTCTGTTAAAATTGTATCTTATGTCTTCTTACTACTTGGAATTATCTATATACCCAATCTTCAGTTATGGTCATTGTTTATGTCCCTTCAAAGATCAATGTGCTCATCGGGATCAGATTTATTCATATGGGTGCACACTAATCAATCCTTTTGTATCTGCATTGATGTCTTCTACAACTTGGTCATAGTGGTTGAGTCCTTGGCTTCCAGTAGAAGTTTCTCTATTATGCTTGAACTATAAAAGCAAGTTTTGTACCCTTTCCAAGGGTTGATCTTTTCTCTGATTCGTTAGCATTGTATTCTGTGCTCTACTACTATAATTTCCTTTGCCTCTAAGCTAATATAATTCTCTATTGTATCTCTTTCTTCCATTAACATATTGTGCAATACCTCTTTGCCTTGTGTTAATGTTTTGTCTTTATTCTTCAACTAAATGAGTTTATCTATTTGGCCCTTTGAGTTATATAGAGTGAAGTATTTTCCTTTTAGCATTCTTGTGGTTTCTAATTTGCATGTAGTTGTTGAATCAAGCAAGGATTGAACCTGTATATTTTGAGATTATATTGATAAATTGTGCATTTCCTAGGTAGAGATAAGATTGAACTACTATTTGGTGTATCACCTCCTCTTAGAGTAAAATAGGTAGTTTTCTTTCATGCATTCCGTCTCCCTTTTTCTCTCAAAAAGTTGTTAGATGCACCCTGATAGTAAGGAAGTCAACCTTCTTTAGAGACTCAATCTTGTTTTTCAAGTCCCATAGCTAGGAGATCATTTCCATGTTTTACAAGGTTGCTTTTAGGTAAGACTTTAGGAAAGAGTGAAAAAAATTGTGACAATAGGTCCATTATCACAATCACCTACTTACTCCAATGTCTAACAAGCCTTGCAAAGAGGCCCAATAGCTAGAACATGTGGAGAATCTCAAGGAGAATTATTATCCTTTAAATGGTGACTAAGAGAGGATAAATATGGATTATCATCATCATCATTTGAAGTAGAATAAGAAAACTCCCTAATAGGATCATAAGGATCAAATTGTTAGAATATATAGTTCACCAATATAATTGAGATGGGGGGTGAATCAGTCATCCAAGTATTATCACAATTATCAACCTTAAAACTTAACCATATGATTAATATAATTAGAGACTACGCCAAGATACTCATGCACAATACACTAGCTATGTTAACTAGTGAAACTAGTGGTCGGAGGGAAAACCCCAGTGGGGATGGTACCCACAAGATGATGTACTAATATAAATATCCCTTGTTAGAGGATGAACCCTGTTAGGAGTCTATAATAACATTTAGTACATAACAGTCCCTGTTAGGAGACTTTGAATCCATGTTAGGGGATTCCAAACCTATTAGGAGTTGTGCTAACTCTATTGATAGTTGTAGAAGGTATATGGACCCGATGCCCAAATAGCTACAGGGTCAAGACCAATGAACCCACTATTCAAATGATCTCTATATTATTCCTTGTAGAATAATAGAATTGAATTGTACTACTCCTTCCTCTTTCTTTGTCCTATCAACTAAAATTGTGCTTCTTCTAATTTTGATACTAGACCAAACACTTTGCTCTTATTCACACTTCATACTTGATATACTTAACACACACATCTTATAATCAAGGAAAACATCTTTCCTTTATAATGTATCTTCAAAATAATTCCTTGATTTGGCCTTGAGGCTTTCCTAATTAATTATAATAAGATAATTAATTATTTCATAATTACAATAAAATAGCACTTATTTTGTAATTACAATAGCATTGTTAACTCACCATCTAAGAAAATTCTCATATGTGCGACACTAAGACTTGAGTACTCACTGACATCACCATCAAACTGTCTTCTGTCACTTTCTAACTATGCATCTCCAGATTATATCTTTGTTAGAAGATATAATGAAATCATCAGAAACTACTTAACAATTACTTTGTCTCTGTGCTGCTCTTTGTGAATCACTTATAACTTCCACATGACTTTGACTCATGTTATGCACATTTAACCTTGTCATACGGACATAGTTTAGAACATGTCCTTACCCACACATCACCAAAACATTGAACCTCTTTCCTTACAACCTTAATCTATGTCTTCTATTCTACTAGTCTTCAAAGACTTACTTCTATGTTGACATCAATGACAAACACAATCATGAATGCAACATGTCAATACTACCACATGCTCACCAATCCTTAGCATACTCCCCCAAAGGAATACCATTAGCATTCATGCTAACAATCTCCCCCTTTGGCATTGATCACAACATAGATGAAAAATATCAAAGTTCCAAGAATACCAACCAATACTCTGTTGTCATTTTTGTTGTTCTCATCTTCTCAAATCCTCTTCATCAATCAATTCTAAAATCCTCTAGAACACTACTCTATTCTGCATCTTCTAGATCACCATCATGAGTTGTTCACTAATCAACTTCTTTCCTTCTCCCCCATTCAATGGTACTCTTATCTTCCCTTTGGGATTAATAACTCTTCATGTTGCATATCTCCCCCATAGAGATATTCCTTCTCTTTTACATGAATCTTTCTATATATCCCTTATAACTATCTCTCCCCCATACATACTTAGAAGATAGTTTTATGCACTCTTCTCCCCCATTGACATCAATGAAAAGACCTCATTATGTCATTTTACTAATCCAATTCTTCAACCAACTCAAGTGTCCAAAGACACTATTCAATACCAAATACCAAGAGTCCTCAATGACTCTACTCATCACAGAAACTCTCCCATATAGGAAGCATCAACATTCAGTCCAATCAAACAACAATTCTATGTACTAATAGAATGATGCAATCTTTGTATCGTCTACTCAAAAGAAGGTAGGGGCATAACCCCAAGTATACCTTATTAGCATGAATGTTGATAATACTACATTGGGGGAGTATCTTAATCATTGGAGAGCATTGATATGTTGCATTCATGATTGTGTTTGTCATTGATGTCAACACAGTAGTATTTCTATAAATTGGAAGAACAAAAGTTAGAGATCTTATGTTGCGCAATAACTGTGGAAGGTATAGGTGATGCACAATGAAGGAAAAGTTTCAAAATATGTCTTGATGACATGGTTAAGTGCGTAGAGTCCAATTCAATGGCATATGGAAGTTACACCTAATTTACTGAGAGCAGTGTAGAAACAGAGTATTGAAGAACAAGTTTCTAATGATTGATTGATATCTTTCATTAGAGATGTAATGAAGAAGTGCGCAGTTACACGGTGATAGAAGATAATCGTGTGGTGATGTTGGTGAGCGTACAAACCTTGGTATCACACGTGTAAAGTTTTGTATAGACTGTAAGCCAACAGTGCTATTGTAATTATAAATTAATTAATTATCTTATTTTAATTGATTGAGAAAGCCTCAAGGCCAACTCAAGGAATTATTATGAAGATACGTATAAAGGAAAGATTTTTTCCTTATTTTTAAAGTGTGTGTACTTATATCAAGTGGGATGAAAAGTAAGTTGTGAAGTGTGAAAAGGAGTAGAATGCTTACTAAATGCAAGTAAGCAATCCAAGGGATTCTTGGATGCATAGTATGAGATCTAATTACAAGATCTAAAGTAGCAGAAGTCTGGTTGACAGGACAAAGATAGAGGAAGGAAGTACATTTCAGTTCTATTATTATGCAAGGAATAATATAGAGATCATTTGGACAGTGGGTTCATTGATCTTAACCTTGAAGTTTTTTGGGCAATGGGTCTAGTTGTCTTCCACAACTCCGAACAGGGTCAGAATCTCCTAATAGGGATTCAAAATCTCCTAATAGGGAATCATATGTACTAAATGTTGTAATAGACTCCTAATAAGTTCTATCCTCTAACAAGAAATATTTATATTAGTACATCATCTTATGGGTACCATCCCCACCAAGGTTATCCCTCTGATCAAGGGTTTCCCTAGTTAACATATCTGGTGTTAACTATATATGACTATCTTGTTGTGATTTTAGTTTATATTACTCATATGGTTAATTTTGTTTAAGTTTGATGATGGTAATAATAGTTTCATAAAGGATAGTCCTAAATTTGATGGAGGAAATTTTGACACCTAGAAGATGGAGCTTCTTGGTGAGAGATCAGAATTGTGTACAAAATTGAGCATTGAGTTTTTGGATAGAAGCACAAGCAAAGACAAATTCATATCCAAAGAAGACATGAAGATCAAGGAAGGTATTTATCTACTTATGAGAAGAGAACAAGAAGGTATGTAAATTTTTGTTTGTTGGACATGTAAAGAGTTTGGTCATTTTTCATCGAAATGTCCTAAGAGAGTAAGAAAATATAGAAAGAATTCTCTTTCTGAAGAGGATGAAGAATTTAAAGAAAGTATGGAAAGATTCTTAAGTGATTGTGATTATAAGAATGAATTGAAAAAGGAAGTATTAGAAGAGATGTCTTTGGTAACTATTATTGATGAAAAGTTTGGTACTAAAGAAAAGATGGTAGATTATAATTCTGATGAAGAAGAGGATAATTCTAGAATTGTTATACAGAATGTTGAAGTTTTCTTTGAGGCTAACAATGACTTGCAAAATGATGTGCTATTTGTTGAGCATAAAGAAGAATAGAGATATGAACCTAGAGATGAGATAAGATTTGAGATGCCAACTCCTACCTCTAGAAGAAACATGACAAAATATCACCCTCCAGAGTAGATAATTGGGAGTGAAGATAAAGGTGTGATGACAAGGAACAAAGTGAATGAGGAATTGTGTCTAATTTCTCAAGTGGAACCTAAAAGCATAGATGAAGCTTGTAAGGATGATAATTAGATTCAAGAAATGAAAGAAGAATTGGATCAAATTGAGAAGAATGAGACTTGGGAGTTAGTTCCTATACCTAAAGACAAGAATGTGATAGGAACCAAGTGGGTATTCAAGTATAAAATGAATGAGCAAGGAGAATTTTTGAGAAACAAGGCCAGAATTGTTTGCAAAGGTTACTCACAAAAATAAGGCATAGATTATGAGGAAACTTATGCACTTGTAGCCAAAATGGAAGAAGTAAGGATGTTCTTGGCTTATGCAGCAAGAAATAATTTCAAGGTTTATCAAATGGATGTCAAGTCAGCTTTTCTGAATAGAGAACTTGAAGAAGTCTACATTGAGCAGCCTGATGGATTCCCTCTAATAGAAGAAAAATAAATGGTATGAAGACTAAAGAAAGCATTGTATGGTCTGAACCAAGCACCTAGAACCTAGTATGAAAATTTGGGCAAGTATTTGACTAAGCTTGGATTTATTAAAGGTTCAAAAAATTGTAATTTGTATTTGAAAAAAGTTGATGATGGTTTGTTTATCATTGTAATATTTTTGGATGACATAATATTTAGAGGAAATGATAAAGAAAGTGATAAGTTTTCTAAAGATATGAAAAATGAGTTTGAAATGAGCATGATAGGAGAAATGAAGTTTTTCCTAGGATTGCAAATTGTGTATAGAAGAGATGGGATATTTATTTCACAAGCCAAGTATCTGAAAGACTTGTTGAAAAGATTTGGTTTAGAGAGTTGCAAACCTATTGGTACACCCATGATAATTGGTCATAAGTTATCTAGAAAAGATGAGACACCTACAGTTGAGCAGAAGAAGTATAGATCTATGATTGGAGGATTGCAATATCAGACTCACACCAAACTAGATATAAAAAATGTAGTTGAAATCGTAGCTAGATTCCAAGCTGATCCAAAAGAGTACCATTATGTAGCAGTGAAGAGGATATTCAAATATTTGACAGGAACATTTGATTATGGGATTTGGTATGATAGGTCAAGTGATTTCACTTTGTGTGCATATACTAATGCAAATTGGGTAGGTAGTATGGGTGATAGAAAGAGAACTAGTTGTGGAGCATTCTTTCTTGGAGGAAGATTGGTTTCTTGGCTAAGAACGAAAAAGGATTGTATTTCACAAAGTACAGTTGAGGCAGACTATGTTGTAGTAGAAAATAATTGTAATCAAGTTATGTGGATGAAGCAAATGTTGAAGGATATTGAAATTAATTTTATAGAAACTATTATCATTTACTATGATAACACAAGAATATGAGTATGTCTAAGAATCATGTATTGCATTCTAAGACAAAGCACATATCTATTAAGTATCATCTCTTGAGAGAGAAGGCAATAGAAAAGGAGATTAGATTGGAGTATGTAAGTACTAAAGACCAAATTGTAGATACCTTTACAAAGCTTTTTCCTAAAGATACTTTTGAGTACTTGAGAGGTATGCTTGGGGTTATGCCCCTACCTACTTCTAAGTAGATGATGTAGAGAGTGCATCAATCTAGTGGTATAGAGCACTATGGTTAGACTGGACTGAATGTTGATGCTTCATGTATGGGGGAGTATCTGGTATGTACTAAGTCATTAAGGACTCTTTGTATTTGGTATTTGGTATTTGGTATTGAACAGTGTCTTTGGACACTTGAGCTTATTGAAGTGTTGAAGAAGTAGTTGTAACAATTGTATAACAATTGGTATTTTGTGTCTATTTTGAGGCCTTTGACATTGATGTCAATGGGGGAGAGAACGTACATGAAAAAAAAATCCTAAGTTATGGGGGAGAAGTGTTATCTCTTTAGAGAGATTTAGAAAGATTCATGTAAAAGAAGCAAGTATGCACCTGATGTGCATCTAACATATTATGAGCTTTTTAATGCAAAGTGAACAATTGATTTCTATCAAGAGAGAGGATTTACATCTAATGTATTGAGATCTTTTAATATGTGAACAACTAATGCCAGTTCTAGTAGCTAGAGGATTTCAAATTGATGAAGAGGATTTGAGATAAGAGCAGCAGTAGCAATAGAGTACACTTTGGTATTCTTGGAACTTAGATGTTTTTCATCTATGTTGCCATCAATGCCAAAGGGGGATATTGTTACCATGAATGTTAATGATACTACATTGGAGGAGCCTCCTAAGAATTGGAGAGTATTGATATGTTGCATTCATGATTGTGTTTATCATTGATGTCAACATAGTAGTGTCTCTATAAAGACTAGAAGAACAACAGTCAAAGATCTTATGTTGCACAATATTTGTGGAAGGTATTGGTGATGCACAGTTAAGGACATGTTCTAGATTATGTCCTGATGATGTTAAGTTTTTTTATGAGTATCTTTTTATGGTTTTAGTTTATATTACTAATATGGTTAACTTTGTTTAGGGTTGATGATGGTAATAATAGTTGGATACCTAATTTAACCCCCCCTAGTTATATCAGTGGACTATATATTCTAACATACCTCTCAAGTACTCAAATGTATCTTTAGGTAATGGCTTTGTAAAGATATCTACAATCTGATCTTTAGTACTCACATACTCTAATCTAATCTTATTTTTTGTTGCCTTCTCTCTTAAGACATGATACTTAATAGATATATGCTTAGCCATAGAATGCAATATAGGATTCTTAGACATACTTACTGTACTTGTATTATCACAGCATATGATAATAGGTTCTAAGAATTCTATCGCAATATCCTTCAACATCTACTTCATCTACATAACTTGATTACAATTATTTGTTGCTTCTACATACTCTGCCTTTGGTATACTTTGTGAAATAAAATCTTTTTTCTTGCTTAGCTAAGAAGCCAATATTTCTCTAAGAAATAATGCTCCACCACTAGTTCTTTATCTATCATCCATATTGCATGCCCAACTGCATCAGTATTGTAAGAATTTGGCTTAGGCCAGAATTCACCCAAGACTAAGGAACTCAAACACAAGCACACAGTAGACCAAAATAGAGAGTATGATTAGAATGATGATATTCATTCAATATGTCAGCTTGAGAGTACACTAGTGCCTGTATATAAAGGCCTCAAGAGAGCTTCTAGAATGCATAGAAGTTAGCAACATGATAAGTCATACAACCAGGCACATGTCCACCAGATATGGGTTATCCTCCATTAAGCACAGAATTAAGTGTGATGATGTAAGGATAAGCCAACAATGGTGTATCATGCAAATCAGTGGTGTAGACAACATGTGCTAAATAAGGAGTGTGAATAACTATGTTATCATCATGACAACTCAGTGAATGAAGCAAACTCCTATGTTGTAGACACCATGTGCATAATTAGAGTTGCATAACTCATGAGAGTACACAAACTCCTAAGTGTCTCACCTAAATAAATAATAAAATAATGTAAAATAATTAAATAATGCATTAACCTAAGTAAACTTAAGTAACTGTAATAAGTAAATACTTATTTACACCAACACCCCCCCTTAAGTGTAACTTAGGGGAATTCCCTTAAGCTTACAAAATCTAGGATGCAATGCATAATGGGTCTCGGCTATTAGGTCGTGTTAGGTACCTATGTACATAATGCAAATGCAATCTCTCATAAAGTGGAGAAAGAGGGAAAACCTCATGGGAAAAACCCTCCCCCAAAAAGAGAGATGAAACGATGTATGGATGGATGGAGTAATCAAGACCCCCCCATTATGGCATACATCTAGTATATACATAAGAGAATAATGAGAAGAGGAAGAGAGATAGGATAGGCTCCCCCCCCAAAGAAGAATGCCTGCTAGTGACCGCTCTATTGATGAAGTTGATCCAAGACTGCAGAATGGTGTTTCTCCCCTTAGGAAGAAATAATGCCAAAGGTACAATTGAGATGCTTCCGCTATGCGTGGAAAGAATCCCATGGATAAGTGATGTCTCTAAAACCTTATCAACTAGCTGAAGAACTTGTCCAAAAGAATTGTCTATCTCTACAATTGATGAAGAACCCTTCTACAACTACTAATCATAAGTATCCACAATCACTTCAACCTATGACAATTGATCATGTAGAGAATGAACAAGAGATTCTAATGGAGCCCTCATGACAACTGAAGAAGGTGTTCCCTGTTGTTATGGACCTATCACTGTGGCTATGTATGCATGTGGACTGAACTGATGAAGTGACGTCCCATTGTAACTATCAATAGAACTCCACATGTCTGAATCTATTGAAGCACTATCACTGGTGTCACTATCAGTTTCCACATTGTATGATGTGTGAAGAGGATTAGAGGACAAGCTTGGTGAACTTTCCTCAAAGTATACATCCTTCTCCACAAAAATTTGATGTGTCTCTGGATCTAGAACTCTATATGCCTTCACACTGTCTTCATAACCAATGAAAGTACAAGGCCAAGATGATTGTGCCTTGCATCCCTTGGAAGATATCTTTTCCCATATAGGACAATCAAAGACTCTGAAGTGTGTCACAATAGGTTTTCTGCCGCACCATGCCTCAAAAGGATTTTTGCCATCTAAGGTTGGATGAGGAGAATGATTAAGAATGTGAGTGGCACTAGAGATTGCTTTGACTTCTAATGATGGATCTAGAGACTTGGCATTGATCATGCAATTTTCCATAGACTTAAGAGTTCGGATCCTCAATGTTGCAACATCTGTCTTATACAGACTAAATGTTGATGGAGTCTAAAGATCAAAGTCCTTGAGTCTATAAAAGTCTGTAAGTCTTTTGTTCACATACCTACTTCCATTATCCATTTGGAGTACTTTGATGTCTTTCCTGGATTTCTTTTCTACATGAGTCTTGAAGGCTAGAAATTTGTCCAACACTTCATTCTTGTTATTAAGAAAATAGACCCAAGTGAACCTTGAAAAGTCATCAACAAAGGTAAGTATGTAGCGACCCTGGCTGAATGCAAAAGGACATGCTAATACCAGGTGAACCATCTGTAGAACACCTAGTGCTCTAGAAGACTTCCCTCTCTATAACTTCCCCTCTAGATTTATATCCATTGAATCTGTTAAACATTCACCTTTAGAAAAGTTGATTTGAGGTAGACCTTTGACCATTTTGTTTGTTCAAAGTTGTTGAAGATAGCGAAAGTCAAGATGACCATACTGCTCATGCCATAATTGCATGTTTGAATTTGATTGTGTTAACAAGGCCTTTGAAGGAGACTTGGGCATAAAATGGGAGAAAGAGTATAACATTTTGTTATAATTCACTTTCCCCATTGCAACCAAGGAATCATCTTTAAGATTGTGCACCTTTACCGAGTCTGGAAGAAACTCAACTCTATGTCCATCTCCAAGGTGAGTGATTTGGTAGATTGAGAGGAGATTTGAACTTAGGCTTGGAACATAGAGAACATCTTGAAACTCTCCATTTTCCATTTCCATGTTTCCATTCCCTTTAACTTCCATTTTCCTATCATCTCCCATGAAGATGTGTAGTACCTTGGACTACTTCATTAAAGAAAAATCCTCTTTTGAAGAAGCCATGTGATATGAGGCACCTGAGTCAAATATCCATTCCTTTGAAGAATTTGAATTTTCCATGAGTTCTTGCCCTTTGCCCTTGGAATCTGAAGAAGATCCTTTATACTTATAAGCATTAGGCAATGGAACATTATGTCTCTTCATGATGTTGGTCAACTCATCAATCTTCTTGAGATAACACTCATGCCCTTCATGACTCAATTTTTTGCAATAAGCACACTTCTTCTTCTCCTTTTTGTTGTCTCCCTTGTTGTTGGAGTTTGAGGACTTGCCTTGTTGATTGGATTGTGGTGTTGTCTTTTCTGCATCCTCTAATTTTCTCTTCCACTTCTTCTTACCCTTTCCTTTATTTGAAGATTGCCCAGCTAAATTTTGAGAAACCTAATTGTTGGCCACCAAAGCTTTAGACTAAGGTGATTTGAGAATCCCCATTGATTTCAACTTCTTTTCTTCATCATCCAATAGTTTAGAATATTCATCAAAAGTGACTTTCTTGTAGGCAGACCCTAAGGTAGTCTTTGACGTGTTAAAAGAAGATACAAATGTGGAATACTCTGATGGAAACTTGTTATGAATGAGATAGATCAATCTGTCATCTTTGATAAAACTCCCACAATCAGTAAGCTTTGTCCTTAGTTCATTCACCTTGATGATGAAATCCTATATGGAGTCATATGACTTAGGATCTAAGGATACAAGCTCATCTTCAATTTAAAAAAATCCTCTTCAGACACTTTACCATAAAGGCATTCAAGGGTATCCCAAGCTTCCTTGGATGTAGAACACTTCTTTATTTAATACATAATCTTATCATCTACCCCCAAACATATATCACCTAGGGCTTTCCTATCCATTGCTACCCAATCTGAAATTTCACTTGTTGATACATTATCACCTGCTGATTTAGGAAGAGTACCATCTACATATTGTCAAACTCCATTATGCATTAAGTGATACCACATTTTTATGGACCATGTAGCATAGTTATGAGGAGTTAATTTAGGAAATTTAAAGTTTCCCATAATGCAAAAAATGAAATAAAAGTGCAAAAAAGATAGAACACAACACCAAGAACACCCCCCCTACCCCAACCCCCCCCCCCCCCCCCCTTTCACTAAATCAAGAAACCCCCCCAAAATAGATGCTTTGGGCACTTTATCAGTAGTGCAATTACAATGGGTCATTTGCTAATTTTGGCCTTTGTGGACTTCTGATTTTTCTTGTTACAACTTCTTAATGAATTTCAAATTTGGAACTTTACAATGTGCTACAATTCTGAAGCATTATAATGCAAAAAAAGGCCCTATTGTTGAAAGTGACAATTTCGTCCACATAACCCACAATTTGATAGCAGATTTGGAAGTAGATGAAAAATAATGCATTTCAAAAAAAATAGAACTTGTTTTCACCTCCAGATGTGCCCATATGGAGCATGTGAAGTTACAAAATGAAAGATTCTACAGGTATAGTCACCAAAAAATACAATTTCTGAACAATCCATGCACCAAAACTAGAAAAGAGTTAGACCACTGAAAAGTTTAGAAAATCCTACCTAATTTCAAAAAAAATTGCACCTGATTTGGATCCAGATGTCCAAGTTATGGCCTCCCGAAGTCGAACTGCAAAAACCAAAATCAATTTGGAGAGGGGTTGCATTAGTGAATGATGAGGTTAAATTTGATAGTAATACGGTCATCACTACAGTTCAAATTTTCCCTAAAATGACATCCAGATGACCATCAAATTTAGGCTATATAAATGATGATGTCAACATGATGTCATCATCATACAGAACTGTACAGACATGGCAAGCAAAAAATTCATACAATGATGTGTCCTTATATGTGGCAGCTGACTGTGTTTGCAAGTACATTCCACATAGATCTGATGTGGAGCTGAGTCATGAGAGGGTTGGGTGAATAACTTATCGCCACTTGGCTGGCTTGGATTTGCAACGCATGTCACTGATGTGCAGGAAGTGTCAGAATCTTTGGCAGACACCGTGTACTATGCCGGAGATGGATGGGGAGTGTTTCTATTCATCAAAAAATACTTTGTGTGCAGGAGGGATGGAAAGCCAACGCGGAAGGTTTTGCAGTGTCAGTGTATAAGTCATGACCACTGGATCTTTTCATTGGAGGGCCAAAAATAGTAGAGTTTGCTAGTTTTAATTTTCAGCGATTGGTATTTTGTTCCACATTGTCAAAAACCTTGCGGAATTAGTCCCACATGCGTGGACTTTGGATATAGCGCTTTGTATAAAAACAATAGAGCTCAATACCAACACTAAAGTGAGATCGCCGGAGATAGTGGTTGGGCCACCGAATTTAGTATTTTGTGGTGCTCAAAATTTGTAGGTGTGGCCACTAGTTTATGGGCTTGCTCAAAAATTGATTAATACCCTGCAATAAATTAATCCAAAATTCCACCAAAATAACAGAGCCAAGTTGGGATGACACTGCCCGGTTCAGCAAAAAAAATTTCTCTACCTCGGCTAATAAATCCAAAAATAACAAATTCAAAAAATAAAAAGAATTAAGAGATCTAAAAATGCAAATAATCAGATCAAATTAGATCATACCTGAACTGCAAATCGAGGCCTCTGGGTTCTGATTTGCAAAAAAAATTGCCTCATGATCAAATTTCACCCGACATAGGCAAATTTATAGCCAATCTTCATTGAATCGACACTCTGGACACAATGGTGAGGTCAAATCTGGCTCTAGATGCTCCAATTTATGCAGATCCTCCAAATTTATGTCGAGGTGTTGAAGCATGAATGGTCTCGAATGGCTATGTGTAGAGAATCTCCCTCAACTCTAATAGCATGTAAGAATTTGGCTTAGGCTAGAATTCACCCAAGACCAAGGAACTCAAACACAAGCACACAGTAGACCAAAATAGAGAGTATGATCAAAATGGCGATATTCATTCAATATGTCAACTTGAGATTAGACTAGGAGTGCTTGTAAATAGAGGCTTCAAGAGAGCTTCTAGAATGCATAGAAGTCAGCAACATGATAAATCATACAACCAAGAACATGCCCACCAAATATGAGTTATCCTCCATTGAGCATGGAATTAAGTGTGATGATGTGAGGATAAGACAACAATGGTGTATCATGCAAATCAGTGGTGTAGACAACATGTGCTAAATGAGGAGTGCGGATAACTATGTTGTCATCATGAAAACTCAATGAATGAAGTGAACTCCTGTGTTGTAGACACCATGTGCATAATTAGAGTTACGTAACTCATGAGAGTACACAAACTCCTAAGTGTCTCACCTAAATAAATAATTAAATAATGCAAAATAATTAAATAATGCATTAACCTAAGTAAACTTAAGTAAGTGTAATAAGTAAATACTTATTTACACCAACAAATATAAGCACATAGAGTGATCACTTGATCTATCATACCATATTCCATAATCAAATGTTCCCTTCAAATATTTAAATATCCTCTTTATTATTGCATAATGATACTCCTTAGGATTAGCTTGAAATTTAGCTACTATCCCAACTACATTTTCTATATCTGGTCTAGTGTGAGTCAGATATTGCAAACTTCCAATCATGGATATGTACTTCTTCTACTCAATTGTACGTGTCTCATCTTTGCTAGATAACTTGTGACCAATTATCATTGGTGTACCAATAGAATTACAAATTTCCAAGCCAAATCTTCAAGTCCTTCAAATACTTTGTTTGTGAAATAAAAATGCCATCACTATTTTGTACAATCTGCAAACCTAGGAAAAACTTTATTTCTCCTATCATACTCATTTCAAACTCATTCTTCATTTTTTCAACAAACTTATCACTTGCTTCAGCATTGCCTCCAAATATTATGTCATCAACAAATATTACTAGTATCAATAAAGCATTCTCAATTTCTCTTAAATACAAGTTACTATATGTCATACCTTTAGCAAATCCAATCTTTTCCAAATAATTATCCAACCTTACATACCAAGTTCTAAGTGCTTGCTTCAAACCATATAGAGATTTCTTTAATCTACATACAATATATTTTTCTTCTGTCAGAGGGAAACCTTCATGCTACTCAATGTATACCTCTTCTTAAAGTTCTCCATTCAGAAAGCTAATTTGACATCCATCTGCTAGACTATGAATTTCTTATTTTCTACATAAGCCAGGAACATTCTCACTATTTCCATTCTAGCTACAGGGACATGTGTCTTCTCATAATTTATTCCTTCTTGCTATGAATACCCTTTGCATACAAGTCTAGCCTTGTTTCTTACAACTTCACCTTATTTATTCATCTTGTTCCTAAAAAACCATTTGGTTCCAATAACATTCTTGTCTTTAGGTCTTGGAACTAATTCCCATGTTTCATTCTTTACAATATGATCTAATTCTTCCTTCATTGCTTGAATCCAATGATCATCTTTACATGCTTCATCTATACTCTTAAGTTCAACTTGAGAAATCAAACATATTTTTTTATTTACTCTATTCCTTTTCATCACCCTTTGTCTTTGCTTCCAATTATCTTCTTTAGAGGGTGATTATTTATTAGATTCCTGTTAGAAATAGGAGTTGCTAACTCAACTCTTACTTCTTCTCTTGGTTTAGATCTTTCTCCTCTTTGCTTCATAGTTTGTACATCATTTTGCAGATCATTGTTAGTCACAAGGGAAACTTCTACATTTTTTCTAAAAATTCCAGTATTATCTTCTTCTTCATTATAATTATAATCCATCATCTTTTCCTTAATTCAAAAATTTTCATCAACTTTTACATTTGTGCATTCAACTATTGTCTTGGTTATATGATTAAAACATCTATAATTTTTACTTTTCAATGAATAACCAAGAAACATACCTTCATAACTTCTTGGATCAAACTAACCAACATCATCATCTCTCTTTATATAACATTTTGTTCCAAAGATTTTGAAATACTTTACTAAGGGTGAATGACCAAACCATAATTCATAAGGGGTCTTGTCTATACCTTTTCTGTTCTGTACCATGTTCATAGTGTACGCTATTGTATAATGTCCAAAATGTCTTGCATACATAATTCTCAAACATCATTTCTCTTGTTGCCTCTAATACTGATTTATTTTTTCTTTCTACACTCTCACTCTTCTCATGGGTCTTGGGTGAAGACAATTGTCTCTTGATTCCATTTTCTTTGCAAAACATGTTAAACTCTCCTCCTCTATCTGATCTCAAACATTTTATCCTAACACCAGATTCATTCTCAGCTCTATTCTTAAATATATTAACCTTTTCAAATGCTTCATATTTCTCTTTAAGAAAT
This sequence comes from Cupressus sempervirens, assembly GCA_028749045.1. Classification (NCBI taxonomy): domain Eukaryota; kingdom Viridiplantae; phylum Streptophyta; class Pinopsida; order Cupressales; family Cupressaceae; genus Cupressus; species Cupressus sempervirens. The sequence goes on along the minus strand of CM053784.1, from coordinate 185,103,011 downwards.
GCTACCCACATCATTCTAGTGAAATCATCAACAAAAATTATAAAATACCTTTCTCCATAGACTCCTCCTGTCCTAGTAGGACTTCTTAAATCTACGTGAACAATCTCTAGCTTCTTTATAGTAGTGAACTTCTTGCTGGGAAAAGATATCTTCTTCTACTTAGCCAAAATACATTCTTTGCAAATAATATTAGCAGGCTTTATTATCTTAGGTAGATCTCTAACTGCAAATGTGCTAGTAACCTTTACAATTTTGTCAAAGTTTATATGACAAAACCTCCTATGCCATAACCAATTGTTATCCTCTTTTTCAACCAAACATGTCATCCCAATGGGATTCAACTGAAATACATTACCTCTCAACCTTGTTCATGTTCCAGTCAACTTACCATATGCATCTTTAATAATGGAAGTCTTTTCTATGAATTGCAGTTGATAACCTTTATCCACCAACTATCCAACACTTAACAAATTATGCTTCAATCCATCAAAAAAATAAACATCATCAGTGTTAGTCCTTCCATCAAGAGTAATAGATCATATCCTTGTAATGTGATAGGTTGCATTGTTACCAACTCTAACAATACCTCCATTATCATTCCTGAATTTAATAAACTTGTTCATATCACCAATCATGTAATGCGAACATCTACTATCAATTATCCTCTTTTCAACTTCGGAAACTAGAGCCTTTTCTTCTCTAATTTCTTTGTCAAGATCATCTTCTTTAATGGCTACAAATCCTAGCTCATCATCACTTTCTCTCTGAACTTTTTCATCATTTTCATTTGTATCCAAATAATTTTTAGGTCTTCTAGGCTTAAACTTTCCCTTATGCTTTTTCTCTCTTTTAGAATATTTAGATGCATAATGACCAAATTCATTACAAGTCCAACATTTAAAGATTGTCTTACCATCTGGTTCTCTTATTACAAGAATGGCTATACCTTCTTCAATATTTTTATCTCATTTTCTACTAATGCTAGCAAAATATCCATGTGTGCTCACACTTCTAGACAAACTTGGTTGAACACTTAAGGCACTAAAAGTTGTTTCAACTTTTGTCAATTCTCCAAACTATCTCAAACTTGATTTTGTTACTTCCAATCTTCCAAGAAAAGTTTCCCTGGTAAACTTCTTAATACAGGGTATCAACAGTTCAATAATGTGTGCTACTTGCTTAAATGGTGTTGTCAAATTTTTTAATATCTTCCACACAACCTCATCTTCTTCTTTGGTTCCACCATATGATTTGATTCATGCAACAATCTCAAATATCCTACCAACATAACTTCTTATTGATTCATCTTCCATCATCTTAGCATCTTGAAACAAACATATCCAAATCTACAATATTATCCTTTTTGTATGTGCATCTCCTTCAAAAATAGATTCTAAAACTTTCCAAATCTCATGAGTTGTTAGTAGTGACCTTACCTGATTGTATTCATCTTTGGAAGAGCTGATACTAAGGCTTCTCTAACTCTCCTATTACACATAAATAGATCTCTTTTTGCTTCACTGCATTGTTCAAAACTTTCTTTGTCCACAATTGTCTTGCTACCTTTTGTCAATAGACAATAATTTGGACCCATACATAGCAAATGAGTCTTCATCTTATCATTCCAGCTATCATAGTTGACTCCATCAAATTTAGTACTATCCTATTCTAAAATGACTTTCCATTGATCTCCCAAAGTTGTTAAGCTTTCTCTTCAATGACCTGATGCTCTGATACCAATCCTTAGAATATATATAGTCCACCAATATAACTGAGAGGGGGTTGTGAATCAGTTATCCAACTATTATGACAACTATCAACCTTAAAACTTAACCATGTGAGTAACATAATCAAAAACCACAAGATACTCATGCAGAATTACACCAGATATGTTAACTAGGGAAACTCTTGATCAGAGGGAAAATTCTAGTGGGGATGATACCCACAAGATGATGTACTAATATAAATATTCTTTGTTAGAGGATGGACCCTATTAGGAGTCTATAACACCATTTAGTACATATCAGTCCCTGTTATGAGACTTTGAATCCATGTTAGGAGATTCCAACCCTATTAGGAGTTGTGCCAATCCTGATAGGAGTTGTAGAAGGCAAATGGACCCACTGTCCAAATAGCTTCATGGGCAAGATCAATGAATCCATTGTTCAATGATCTATGTATTATTCCTTGTAGAATAATAGAATTGAACTATACTACTCATTCCTCTTTCTATGTCCTATCAACCAGACTTTTGCTTCATCTGATCTCGATACTAGATCACAAACTTCACATCCAATAATCCCTTGGATCACTTACATTCACCAAACACATTGCTCTTATTTGCACTTCACACTTGATACACTTAACACACACATCTTACAATCAAGGAAAACATCTTTCCTTTATACTTTATCTTCAAAATAATTCATTGAATCAGTCTTGAGGCTTTCCCAATTAATTATAATAAGATAATTAATTATTTTGTAATTACAATAGCATTTTCAACTCACAATCTGAGAAAATTCTCACACGTGTGACATAAGGGCTTGTGCACTCACTAACGTCATCATTAGACTATCTTTTGTTATTGTCTAACTGTGCATCTCTAAATTATATCTCTATTAGAAGATATAATTAAACCATCAGAAACTACTTAATAGTTGCTCTATCTCTGTACTTCTCTTTGTGAATCACTTATAACTTCCACATGCGTTCAACTCATGTTACCTGTATTTAACCTCATCATTAGGACATGGTGTGAAACATGTCCTTACTCGTGCATCACTGGAACATTAAACCTCTTTCTGTACAACTTTGATCTATGTCTTCTATTATGCCAGTCTTCATAGACTTACTACTATGTCGATATCAATGACAAACACAATCATGAATGAAACATGTCAATACTATCACATGCTCACCAATGCTTGGGATACTCCCCCAAACAAGTACCATCAGCATTCATGCTAACACAAATTTCTCAAAAGAACTATCTTCATGCGATCCCATGTCACTCTAGAAATGAAGGATGGAGAAGTGGTAGAAGAAGAAGTCTAGTTATCCTAGTCAAAATGAAAAATCCTCTATGTTGGAGTTCTTTCTGGTAAAGAACATATCAAGTGGATATAAGCCTATACCAGGAAACAAAGACCAGGGACAAGCCTAAGGATGAGCTAAATCCTATATTCAACAAGGCTAAATCTTAGTTTTGGACCAATTAACAGAGTCATCAGGACTCACTTCACTTTAGGCTCTACTAAGCCAAGGTGGGCAAACCTAAGGGATATATCTCATTAACTTGATATTCTTCTCTGCAAGACTGTCCCCTATAGCAGAAATGGTCAATATCTTCTATGATTTGCTAACAAACTTTCTGATTACAGTAGCTAATTACAACCAAATAGTAACAGCAAATAAGCCATGACCTGCACTTCTAGTTCTTCAAAACATAAAATGGGAAATTGATGTTCATTTGAAGATTTTGATTTCTCAGCATAACTCGGGTATGCAACACCAGAGAACATGTAATCTCCAAGTTGACCAATCCCTTATCCATTGGGCATCAACCAAACCTTAACACACAAATGGGTACCTGAAGTATACTCATATATTCAAACACTTAATCTATCCATTTGACTTGCAAACAGACATCAATCTTCATAACAACTCTCGTACTTATGGTGAAATCCTTCTGGTGTAACCTGCAACCCTATCAGTATAAACAAGCATTTACATGGATCTTTGTCCCAATAGCAAATTCATCCTGACATACAACCTTAAGGGATTGCAACTGAGTTCAAGCTGTTCGTTCTCAAACACAAAAAATTACAGATAACAGAAGAAAGATATGAGAATCAGAATGAAACTAAGAAATGAAGCTCTTGCATTATTTTTCTTGAAACTAATACATCACCTGTATGCCAAAATTCAGAAAAGAACACAAAGAATGACTGTGTGATATGAATGCTTCACAAGAAATACAATGCTGATGCTCATAACAGAAGAACATTGAGAAAAAATGGTATCACAATAATGGGAAAGGATATCAACCAGACTGGAACCACAAAGTAGTTACACTATAATGAAAAGTATCCAAAAATTGGAACCCTTACAAAGAGCAGAAAAAGAAGATATATAGGAGAGAAGATCTTTTAGGAAATGTAATCTGGAATTGACATTTGTCCCACTAAAAGAGTCTTCAATCTGAAGTTGTTGAAACTGAACTTCCTTCAACTGCCTGTAACTAAGATCATAAATGAAGCCAAAATATCTGGGATATCTCCCTTTTAATAATCTGCAAAATATCCTAAGGAGAAATATCAAGAATTCATCACAAATTGTAGTGAAGCTTTGAAAATTTGATCATAACATGTCACCTCTGCTTTGCCGAGCAATTCAACTGTGTTGTTGACGAAAACACTTGATTACTTCAACCACCCTCAAAAACATTCAATTCATCCTCAAAAATTTTGGAGAAGTCATATATGATGAAATTATGTCTATATCTGATTGCAATTTCATCTGCAACTTTAAATCTGCATTTTCCACTTAGAAGCCTCCAAAATCAGAAAACCTCCTGTAGCCGCTTCCAGCGAACACCTGCACAAAATTTGACTACAAAAATGGAGAGTTCATCTTTTGCCAATTTCGTTCGTATATTATACTGCCTATTTCTGATAAAAATACATGCCCCTGAGACCATTTCAAAAATCTGGCCCCTGGAGTATGATCAAAGCATTTAAAAATTTAAAAATTTAAAATGTTATATAGTTGAACTATATAAAACATTTGAAATTTATTTAAAACTTTCCATTTGCTATTTCATGTACATCGTTTCATATTTTTTCATTTTTAATTACTTTTTAAAATTTTCTCCAACCAACCATTGCCAAGTGTCAATCTCTCATTGATATTTTACCCGACGGGCCCCACATTTATCTACCCAATATTGAAACATTTGATATTTATGCATTTTCATAGTATCTCCACCCACAAATTCAACTTTCCCGACCCCACGACTGATCCTAGCATCGTCACATGAATTACGAAGTACGAAATTCGTAAGATGGTGGGCCTTCCAAATCCGGCTCCCGATCCTACGCTGGGCTCGTAATATCGAGCTTCTCCAAAATTTATCCTTCGATCATACGGTAGATCGGGCACAATTTCGTTGACTCGAGTCAACCTCCAACTGACGTCCAACTGGCGGATGGGTTGGCCCACGCTTCGACCTTGCTTGATTCCAAGCAGCTGTCTTGGAAACGGTCGCACTTTGTGTGCATGTGTATTTAAAGAACAATACGAAAGAAACGCAAGGCATCTGGGATCTTGTGAAATCCAATGTCGTCACAGTAAATTTAACTGGTGCATGTTTTGTAAGTCTGATGGCGCTCCTGCCCTACCTTACAAGCTGCGGCTTCCTACCTTTGATGTCGACCCCTACTGCTCACGTGATCAGCAAGTCAAAAGGCGTTTCTTCCTTAAAGTTTAAACCACGGCATTAGCTCCTTCTTCCTGCACCTTGCGTGAATAGTTCACTTTGGGCATTTTTTTACTGTGAGATACTTTGCCCCTTTTGCCTGCGGGTCTGTTCTTTTACCACGCTGTGGGCTGTGGCAACGGTATGGGCAAAACTTTTATATGGACTTCTCCTGCTGTTATCATGCCCCCTCCTCTGTCTTCTCTTATGTGTGGGCGGCTTCTTCTGTTGTTGCCTGCCGTGAGCTCCTTTGTATGCCTCCAACCTTCAAAGTGCAGAGAATGTGTTGGATGAAGTGAAAAAGAATAAGAGCCACGTTTTTCTTTGATCTCTCCTTGATGTCGTGGATGATTTATGCCTGCAGATCTGCATATTCAACCAAAAACGTGGACTACTTCCCTCATTTCACTGTGGTGGTCTTCCTTCTCAACTGCCATGGAGCTGTACATTCTTGCCCATGTCGTGGACTGCCTGATGGTGGATGTTTCAATTCATCTGCAGGTTTCCTCTTACTGTGGGCAGGATCTTTGCTGGCAGTGGACGCTCAAATGTGCACATTTATCGTGTGTGAGGTTTTGCCCAAGATGGATTGTACTATTTTTGCCGGCAACCACCTTCAACGTGGATCTCCCATAAAAATAAAACATAGACCCCATAGCAGATATGTTTTTCATCAGCATGGATCATTTGAGTATTGAAATATTTAAAAAGCCACATCATTAAAAATCATATGAATGGAGAAATAAAATATATTGTATTGATTGTGCTTTCTAGGAAATTTACATGGAAAAAGCCTGGACAGGAGAGCTTAATCACAAAGGCCCTTAAACCCATATCTTATAATCATTATGATAGTCATATTTCTATAACTTTCCACATTCAGAGAAATATCAATGTACTCTGGGCGCCAGTCTGGAAATAAAAACTATTTAATCCATGTGCAATTTTATCAATTTGATGTAACCAGTCGAACACCAAAGTGGGTCCGGCTAAAAAAAAATTTGTTTCCTAACAACTGATTCTATAAATTGATTCACTAATCATCTCAAACTGACTAGAATCAAATTTGACCACTGAATCATTACTGAAAACTTATTTTAACCATTTTCGCACCACTGTGAAAATTGTGTCAAGAGGCCTGCCAGCTGACCTTAAAAACTGATTCAATCAAGTAACCAGGCCACAAAAATGGGCATGAGTGTACAATCCTACACGCTCTACCATACTGCAAATTCTCAACCCATGAAAAATTCCCAGTCAAAAGATTTTAATCTCCAAACATCCATACTTTCAATAATCCTGCAGGTAAACAGTGTTAAAAAACATAAACTGGACTTGGATTCGGCATATAAACTAGGTTATTGATCACTTGGGGTTTTGAAAACTAGGGTATAGGTTTTTTTCCATAAGGAGAATATAATTCTGTGGTTTGGGCTCCTGACGAATCACAAGACGCATTTGGCGAATTTTCGAAAATAGGCACTCGAAAATTTTACATTTTGAAATGTGTCAAAAAGTAATTTTTGGTAAACGGCTGGAGATAAAAAGGTATGCAGATGGATTCTTCATGACTTGGAAATTGGCATACTTCAAGAAATTCCAGGACACAACATGATGCTATAATCAGTTCGATCCAAGCAATTCGAGATTCAAATATATGACATTCCGAACAAGGCTCCCAACCATTCTGCACTTCTGATTACCAGTAAAACTTATAAATTGTCTTTGGAATCACGTTTGAAAACTAATGAAACGGATTCATCATAAGCTCAAATCTGAAGCGTAGAAAGTCTCTGACCCCTAGAATATGATGCAATAGAAATTTTCTTATTTGGGTCAACTAGTCAAAAGTTATAGCTTGTCAAACAGAGCTACTCATAAATATGAACAATATGTAGATTTACAACAGAGGTAACTGACCAACTTTGAGGGGTTCGAAACTTAGTCAAACGGATTCAAAATGACTTGAGACTTGGAACATAGGTTCTTTGGTATGCATATTAAACATCCGCAAAGTGTCGAGTCATGAATCTTAACCGAGTAAAAGATATTCAAATGCAAACATGTCCACTAATCATTGTTTGACACTTGGGCAGAAAATGCAAAATGACACAAGCTCAAAACGGAACTTCGCAGAATGGTTCAAAATGTTAGTCTATCATTATGGAACACATGGACAGGCTGAATGAAGGGTGTTAGAAACATAAAACACCACTTTGACCATAATACGACAGTCGGGCACATAAGCATGAAAAGCATTTATAGGGCTCAAACTAACTCAAAATTTGGAATGGACACTCAAAAAGGGAATGCAATTTTGAGTGCCATCACTCTCAATGATAATCTCTTGTGTAGTAGGATGGAGAAGCATATATCCTTTAATACCATCTACATACCCAAAAAATATGTAAGGCCTACTTTGCATATCCATAGCCTTGTGTTTCACCACTAGAATATGGGGCTATGTAGGAGACCTAAACAATCAAAAGTATTTTACTATTAGTTTTTTACCATTCCAAGCTTGAAAAGGAGTTAACCCCTGAGAAACTGAATTTTCAATATAACATGCACAGTTGATGGCCTCTTTCCAATACTAAGGTGTTCATGATTTTTTGTGGATCATATAGCTAGCCATTTCCTTCAAGATAATCATTCCATTTTGCAAATCCATTTTTTTGTAGAGTGTATGGAGGTGTGTGTTGAACATCAATGTCTTCTTACATACAAAATTTCTTAAACCTTTGGTTGACATATTCCCCCCATTATTGACATGCAAACTCTTGCTGGGTTTCCCCCTTTTTTTTTTTGCAAATTATTTGAATTCTTGAACATAAAAAAAACTTCAAACTTTTGATTAAGAAAATATACAAAATCTTATCAAAAAATATCATCAATGAAAGTTAAGACATATTTGGATTTTCTATAAGAAAAATGTGGAAATGGTTCGGTCAAATCATTGTGTACTAGATCTAAATGTTGTGTGGCTCTCCACACTTTTCCTTAATCAATTTTTTTTAAGGATGATTTCAAGAATATATCCTTCATAAAATTCATTAGAAATTAAAGAGAAGGAAACCCTGCAACCATATCATGTTTATTGAACTTATTTAAGTAGTAAATCAAGTGGCCAAACTATTGATGCCACAAATGACTCACATCATATGAGTGAGAAAGTAATGCAAGTAAAAGAGAATCAAGAAAAAAGTGAGAGAATTGATCAACCTGAAATGATACTTTTCCTTTACCACTGCAATTGTTAACCCATTGTTCATCTCACTAATTATCACTGTGTTTGGAGTAAACTCATCCCTATTGCTAGAGATTGTGTGAGTGATCTAATATATAGATAGGATATTAGTTGAAAAATATGGAACAAAAAAATCATGAACATTCTCTTATACATGTCAATAAACCCTCTCTCATGCACTTCTATGAGAGTTTCATTGCCCAAAATAATGGATGGAATAGAACATAACTCCGAGGAGGAAACACCTTTTTATTGATGAAACCATGTGGTGCAAAGAACATGAATAAAAAATACATGTATATATTTGTGAGGCAATAGCAACTAGGGTCTTATCATTTCCTTTTCCTTTACTAGTCTCCTTTGATGATTCTTTAGATGAGCTTGACTTGAATCAAGCACCTTGATGTTTTTCTTTTTAAGAAGGTGATACAAGTGATCAATTTACTTCATCAGACATTTATGTTCATCATGGCCAAGTTTCTTACTATAGGAGCACATAGTCCTCTCATTCTTGGGCGTATAACCTTTTGAAGAAGATGAACTGTTTGCTAATCTTGGGGCAGCCAATTTTTGTTCTTGCTTCTTTTCTCCTTGGTACTTATGTTTCTTTTCTTTCTTAGAAGGCCCTCTTTGATCTCTTGTTCTCTGATTTGCAACCAAGGAATGATATTAGAGGGCTTCATTGTGCCCCATATGAATCAACTTGTATTTTTCTTTTGTGATCTTTTTGACAAACTCATCAAGAGAGGGCATTTTATAGCTAGTTTATAGGGCAATTTTTATGGCATGGAATGTAGAAAGAATAATAGAAGAGTTTGGATAAATTTTGGAAAGAATGCTAAGAATTAATTGTGAATATTTCTTATTTATCCCACATACTTTTAATTGTAATCTGATAGCCTTTATTTTTTGCGAAGAAGTCCTGAATTGTATTAAATTTGCATGGATTTAACTCTATTATCTCATTCTCCAATTGGTATCCCCTTAATTCATCTATCTTACCAAACAACCCATCTGATATTTTTCCTACATCATTTGGACTTGTAGAAAATTCAACATTAAAAATAAGATCAGTGGATATAGACATGTATAGAGTATCATATGTTTTATTATATTTATTAAATGACCTTGGTTTTTCTAAAAGTCATGATGGTTAAGTTTCAAGGCTCATTTTTTGTAAACAAACCTAACTTCTTAAGATAGATTGTCATTTTTTTACTTCCACTCAGAGTATTTATAGGGAGTTAGTAATGGTGTTGTAGATTGATATATTTTAATGAAAAAAAGTAAGATTTTTGTGCAGAAAATGAGAGAGAAAGATCACACATAGAGCACACAACCCCCTAGATCTACCCCCCACCCCCCTTCCAAGATGTTACAATTTGGGCACTTTATGGTTCAATGTGTTTATAAAGTTTTTTTTTTCAAGTTACAATCCTCAATAGATTCATAATGGCTGAAATTAAAAAATTCAATTAAAAATGAATGAGAGACAAAATCTACAAAAATAAATCATGTAGTTCTGTTGTGCTCTTCACAAGCTTGTTGACACCTATTTGTTTCAAATAACATATAATCCAGGAAAATTTTATCATCAAATGAAAAAAAAAAAAGGCAATACAAAAATTCAACCTAAAGAAAACTGGGTAAAATGACAAAAAAAACTAATCAAAAATGCCTTCAAAGTGAAGAGATCGACTCCATATTTTTATTGATATCTCACTCAAAAAAATTTGACACCTGGGGAAAAAGTTATGCCCATTCGAAGCAATGCCCTTGGTGGCTAGCAAGAGGAGCTCTTGGTGGCTAGGAGGAGAAGACACTAGTAGAGGTGTCCCGTTGGTGGTGAAATGGTGGTGGTTGTTAGGTGGAATGCTAACACAACATTGATCATTATTGCTACTACTACTTTCTTGTTGTCATTTATGCTAGCGGCTAGCACTAGGTCTAAGGCTAGTGCCTAGCACTAGCATTGAATGCAATGATAGAAGCACATTTTTCATTTATTTAAAAAAAATTGAAACATGCCTTGATTTACATGCAAGAGGGAGCATACAACATTCTTAGGGATAAATTCCCACATAAGCTCCTAGCATTCAAGATAGGCAGAATTTTATATCAAAATTCATCATCAAGGCCTTCCAGATGAAATAGAATATTCTAAAATTCTCTTTGAATCCTTCAAAGTGCTACAATTACTCGAATCACAAAAAAACATAAATACAAAATATTGACTAGTGGATTTTCATTAATCTGTGTTGTTCTTCATATTGTATGAAATGCAAGAGAAATTACAAAAATATTTTTCAAGATCTCTAAATAATTGAATCTTTCAAAATAAGCTTTGGTACCATGTTAGTGTTGAAATCTGATTGAAAAGATCATTGACTAAGAAAGATTGTTATGAGGGAGATTGTTATGCATTTCAATTATTGTTTTTTCATTGATGTCAAACCTACTATTTGTTGGTAAAACAATTGTTTATAAGATTCAAGTACTATCACTTAGTTGATTGATGAAGAGGATTTTATCAATAAGAGATAACAAAAGCACCTAGAGGAAAGGTTGAGTTATAATTATGTAATGAAGTACAAGAATCATTTAAGACAGTGATGATGTAATATATTGATAATCTACTTAAGCTTACAAAGGTTGGCTACACTAAGAAATTTTAGAAGATTAAGATGAACAAATTTTGTCTACCAAGCTTGATCGAGTGGACAATAGGTGCCAAGCTAAGTTAGTGCAAGTCTAGTAAAAAGATAATTGGAGCCAAGTAAAAGAAAATTCTAGTGGATGACAAGAAAGATAATTAATGCCGAGTAAAGTTTAGTTGATGTCGAGCACCAGTAAACTTTAGTTGATGCTGAGTAATTTCATAGTTGATGCCAAGCAACGTAGTATGTGTTGAGCATCAGAAGATTGATAATGTCGAGCTGCTACATTATAAAAAAGATCGTAGATACACCAAATATAAGCTGACAAGTTTATTTTCTTGAAACTTGTGAACCAGGAGAAAGATAAGATTGATGAGTTGGTGGCACAGAATTTGATGTAAACCATTTTGACATGAATTCAAAGTGGATTCTAGAGGAAGTTTCTAGAATAGATATAGAATATGGAGTAGATACATTGTATCCTACCTAATCCATCTAAACCCAAATGTGGATGATGGAAAATGGCAAAGTATCTTAATTTCCTATTTATAGGAATGTTTGGTCATGAAGCAAGGTTGTCATGTGTGAGAACCCAAGGAGAAGAAGGATTTAAGGGTTTTGCTTCATCAAGTGACCTAAGAGAAGAGTTTGCAATGGCATGTTAAGAAAGAAGGCTTAAGGAGATGAATGCTTGAAGGGTGAAAAATCTATTAGAGAAAAAAAGAATGAAGGCCAAGAAAAATGGAGGACTAAACAGAGATCTATAATTTGCAAGAGAAGTTCTAAGTTGTATTAGATCAAAGCTCTACTGTTACTCTCTAACAATTGTATCAATATAGGGTAAATCCTTTAGATTAAGGTTGACCTAACAGTTATTAGTAAATCTTTTAATAGGTTGGCATTCCAAGTGAATGGCCTAAAGTCCTCTAACAAGGCTCACTTCTAACAGGGTTATTGAAATCTTTTAACCGGGTCACATTTAACAGTGTGTATTGTAACCTTTAACAGGGTTGGCCTTTCATAGGGCATCACTTCAAAAGAGTGAAGGAGTAGCACATTATTGGTGGTTTTCCCCAAATTGGGTTTCCATGTAAATCATTGTGTTATGTGTGATTAATGAATGTGTTGTGTTTCATACTTTACATTTCTACAAATTGATTTGACAGTAACTTGCTAGTTTTAAATGATTGCATATTCATTTGAATGTAAGCATGAGTATGAATGTTTTATGGGTTCACTGAATTGTGAAAAGTTTTATTTGTATATCTGGACCTTGGATAACTGATTCACCACCCCCCCCCCCCCCCCCCCACTCTCAGTTATTCTAAAAGAATTCCAACAATTGCTACCAGAGCCATCTACCTAAGAGGACTAGTTTGAAGGTACTAGAAGCTCAAAGATCAAGATGTCAAAAAGAGATGTACCCAAGCTTAATAGAGATAACTTTCTTGCATGGAAAAAATTGATGAAGCTACACCTTGGAGGACTTGGAGATCATGCACAAACTACCATTATAGTGGAACATGTTGATCCAGCAGGAGCCCTAACTCCTAAAGATATGAAGAAAAAGAAAGAACACAATCAAGCGATATTGGAGATTGCCTCTGCCCTAAGCTATGCCAAATTCAATTATATCAAAGGTTTTGACACTACAAAGAAAATGTGGGATGCCCTAACCACTATCTATGGAGGAGACAAGAATGTACAAAGAGCCAAATCTAAGAGTATTAGAGGTAAGTTTGATGAATGGAAGAAGGTGAGAATATTGCTCAATATGTTGCTAGGATAAAAGAAGTTGTTAGTGCAATAAAAGGTGTTGCTGGTCAAATAGATGATGATATTGTGTTAAGTAAAGTCTTGAGGACATTACTGCTTGTTTATGCTATTAGAATTTTTGCAATTCAAGAACTAAGATGTATTCCAGGAAATGATCTAACCCTTGAAGGTCTAGTAGGTAAACTCACTGCATTTGAGCTATCTAACTTTGATAATTACAAACCAAAGAGTCTTGAGTCTTCTTTCAAAGCTAAGTTGTTATTGAAGGATTTTGATGAGGTGAAGTAGAAGAAGAAGAAAAGAAAGATAAAGTATGCATCCAATGACAGTGATACAGATGAAGAAGATGTTGAATGATTGGAAGCACTACTAGCAAAAAGATTTCACAGAGGAAAAGGCAAGCTCAAAGGTAAGTTACCCATCATTTGTTTCAATTGCAATGAAGTTGGTCATATTGTTGCAAGATGTACATAGAAAATGAACTATAGAGATGGCAACAAGTACAAAAGTAGAAGAGAAGATGACAGAAAAGATTACAAAGACAAAGGCAAGAAGTCATGCTACATTATTGAAGAAGAAGGCAAGGATGGTTATGATGAAAATGATGATGAAGTGGTGTATGTTGCAATGAAGGATGAATCTGATGAAGATGAGGCAACTACACTTATGACTTGTGTGAACCAAAATGATAGATGGATCATTGACAGTGGATGCTCACATCACATGATAGGAGACAAAAGTAAGTTCATTACCTTAAATTGTTATGAAGGAAATAGTGTAAGATTTGGTAATGATGCACCATGTTTGATAAAAGGAAAAGCTTCTATCAAACTCATAGACAAAATTTCATGTGACAATGCTTAATATGTTGAAAGAATAATTTGTTGAGTGTGTCACAATTGAACAATTTGGGATGTAAAGTTGAATTTGAAAACAAGATTGCTAAGATATATGATATTGATGGAAAGCTTATTGGAAAGGTTATCAAACTAGAAGTAATCTATTCTATCTAGATATAGAGGATGCTACTTGTCTTGTTGTAAGATTTGATGATGTATGGCTATGGCACAAAAGGTTATGTCATGTTAATTTTGATAACTTGGTTAGTATTAGTAACATGAAGAAAGTGAGAGGTTTTTAAGTTGAAGAAACTTGACAACATAATATGCAAACAATGTCAGCTAGGAAAAATGACAAAGTCAACCTTTAAGAGAAAAGCTTATACCTCTAAAGAAATACTAGAGATTCTTCATATTGACTTGTGTGGACCAATTGATGTGCAAAGCTACAAAGGACACAAGTAAATTATGATATTTGTTGATGATTAGTCTAGGATGGTGACAGTTATGTTTCTAAAATAGAAATCTGATGCTTTTCAAATGTTTAATTGGTACATAGAAAGAGTTGAGAATGAGACAAGTAAGAGTCTAAAATGTTTGAGATCAGATAGAGGAGGAGAATTCACATCAAATAAGTTTTAGATGTTATGTAATGATAGAGGAATCAAAAGATAAACATCTACACCTAGGACCACTCCACAAAATAGAATAGCTAAAAGAAGAAAGAGATCTATAATGGATTGTGCCAAAACACTTATGATGGAGAAGAATGTTGCTCTAAAATACTAGAGAGAAGTTGTAAGTACTATAGTCTATACTTTGAATTGTGTGTAAGTGAAGAAAGGTACTCATTCTACAACTTTTCAACTATGTATGGACACTCACCCAATGTGAAATACTTTAAGGTATTCGGAAGTAAATGTTACATTCTTAAAGATGTTAGGAATGGAAAGCTTGATGCAAAAAGTGAGGAAGGTATATTTCTTGGTTACTCCACAAGAAGTAAAGCTTACAAGTGTTTAAATACTAACACTAACAAAGTTGTGAAAAGTGCAAATGTGAACTTTGATGAATATACAGAAGTACATGAGGCTAAACCTATGAAAGAACCAAAAGGATACAAATCATTTGTATACTTTTATAAAGAAATGCCTACTGAAGAAGATGTTGTAAATGAAGTTGGAAACCAACAGCAAGTTTCAGTGACTATTGAGTCACACCTTGTGAATGTCGAGTTGCGTTTAGGAACTAAGCTACATTAAGATGTCGTGTAACGCCCCGCCAAGGGATCCAAAAGAATTAACCTAAAGTTTTACTAAGTTTGCTAAACATTTTTTTTTTAAGAAAGTATAACATGCACATCAAACACATAGTAGTGAAAGCAATAACATGTAATCATCAACAAACATACATAATAGGTTAAATTCCTTAAGGATCCCAAGACATTGAGTCACATTTAAATCTAATCTAAAACTAAGTCCATCAAATGCCACATCCATATGAAAGAATAATTATAAAGTCCAATGTCCATTTAATATACATTTGTTCCAAATGCCTCTTGGAAAATTAATTTGGAATGCTCATTCATCCATTGTACATGTCATAGGGTATGAAAGGCTTAAAAGAATATACATATGTAGAAATAAAGATACATCATCCTCAAATCCATGATACAAAGTACAGTAAAATAAATGAAATCATTCACCATACATGATACATCCATACATCCATAATGATAAAACATCCATCATAAAATCTAACCATCCATCATAATAATCCATGAACAGAATGAAGGTAAATGCCAACCAAGAAAGCTCCATCCACGGTGACCACGGACGAATCTCAATGGTAAGAGTAAAAAGCACTAACACCCGACCACGTGGAATCTAAATGGCCCACTCCCACCACATTGAGGAGATAGTCTCAAGTCCCAAACAAGATATCAAAACACAAAACACAAGTACTCTCTAAGTCTGGGAAATCCTAAAAGTACACTAACTTGAAGGTTTCAATATAGATCGACATTTAAACTCAGAGGCACACAAAGACACGTAGGAAACCTACTATGTAAGCGAAAAAGTGTGATTGCAAAAGTCACGTTGGAAGTTACCTGAGCAATCCCTTAGGAATCTTGGGTCCCCTATGATCCTGCGGCCAATAGTATCCTCTCGTACTGACAAGGCATACTACGAAATGCAAGGTCGCAACCAAGCGTTCTCTCTACCCCATCCTAGTCTGTATTAGCACTCGAGGCATGGGAGAGAACGTACAGTTATCTTATTAGGTTCATTTAAGTTAGTATTTAGGTGAAATGTTTTCACTTATTAAAACAACTTACAATGGGTTTCTCCAGGCAGCCTCTTAGGGCCCTGACCCCCATTGCAAGCCACTTCTCGACACTACACATAGATAACCTACCCTAGGCTCATGAAATCACAAATCAAGAATCATAATGAAATCACCTCAGTCCTATACAAGCGACTGAAAGCATCATAAATATAATCCACAATAATCACATCAGTTCTCCACGAGCAACTGAAAAGCATCCAATGATAATCATATTGATCACGACAGTTCTCTATAAGCAACTGAAGGCATCAGTGATAAATCACAATATCCAATAGTTCTTCAATGAGTAACCAACAAGTATCCCAATAATAGATTACAATATTGATCGAAGACTCCAAAATGGTCAAGTCAAACATGTCACAACATGACATCATCAAGAGCAAACCATCCAAAACATCTCAGTCCTCTCAAAGTGACTAGAAGGAAAATCATATATATAACTGATCGATGACTCAAAAATGGTTAAGTCAGGTATCCCATAACATACACCTCAGCTCCACACAAGGAAATTGGAAAGCAATAATAAATAATAAAAACATCCATCATAGAGCATATCAACACATCACCATGGTTGGGTTTAGAAAGATCGAGAACAAATCATCATAACATCACAATCGCATAACCCCAAAGCCTTTGGTAACAACCTAAACTGGTCAACACTAGAACAAACCCCCAAAACCCCAAAGCATAAACAACAGAATAGTCACATAGAAACAGAATCATCACACAGTTGGGTATGAATGATAATATATTGTTGAGTTAATGTAAGATTTTAAGTTCCAGTTTCATGTATGTCTCAAGTAATAAGTTTTCACAATTAACCCATTTCTATATTTAAATGATTGAACAATTACCCTATAAATATTCTAAGGATAATCTTTTATTTTATTAAGTTATAAAAATGATCCCTAATGATTTTAAATAAAACAATTACGACTTTATTAAAATTATTAATTATAAATTTTAACATCTTTATTTAAACCCTCATTAATAACTTCCATTAATTCAATAATCTAATTCTACAATTTTATCAAATAATATCCATTATTAATTAACTTTAATTAAACTAGTTTTAATTAAATTAATCAATAATTAATGATCTAAATACTTATATTAACATCTTCATTAATTAATAATTTATTAATATTTAACCAAAAATTATTAATAAATTAATATTTACAAAAAACTACATTAAAATGCATTATTATTTAAATTAATAAATAAAACTTATCAATATTATTAAATAATATCAAATTTTACATTATGAAACTTATTATTAAAATATTATTAAATAATATTTAATATAATATTAAAATTTATTAATAATATTAAACTTGTTAATAATTATAATTATTTAAAAATACTAATTAAAATTTAATATATATATTAAAATAACTATTAACAATTTTTTTATAATTTAAAAAAAAAAAAAAACCTGTGTTTATAGCCCGTGCGGCTTTCCACACTACAATGGCAGAGTACGCTGCTATTGGGAGCAGCAGTGTACCTGCTGTCGTAGCCCCTTTTAAAGGGTGTCGACAGCGGTATGGGGGGGGGTGCGAGGGGTTTCCCACCCCTCCCCACTCATGTATATGAATATTTTTATATGTTATATATATATATATATATATAGTTTGTTTAAAAAAAATCTTTTTCCAAATTATAATTTTATAAAATTTTATTAATATGAGATTTAATTAAATCAATTCTCTTTGTAATTACATGAATATATATATATATATATATATATATATATATATATATATATATATATATATATATATATATATATAATTAAAAATATATATATATTAATAATATTTACAATATTAGCTAGCCAAATAGGAAAATTAAATTTAACCATTCAAATTTTCAATTTTAAAATTTTATTTTTAATACTCAATACCCTTCCCATTTTAAATAATAAATTATTTACTCTACGAACAAGGATCTTGATTTCTTCTCTAATCTTCACGCATACAGAAGGGTTTGACATACATTTAATAATTACAATATTAAAATGTTCAAGTATCCACCATAGAGAAATTCGAATTCACAATCCACAGACATGAAGAAGACAGGAAAGGTAAATTGTGTAATTAATCAGTGATCAAAGACACGAGATCCTACCTAAGTCTAATGCTAATACTGAATCACTAAAAACTGTGAGAAATTTCGCTTCCAAAATCCACGTCCAAATTCGTCTCCAAAATCTGCGGTCCCTCAAAAATGAACCCCAAAGTTGTGATAAGGAGTTTTCTCCTCAAATCGGGGCACAATTGTGCAGTCACCCGAGAGGACTCCTTGCTCACAAAACTCAACTCAAAATTAACTTTTATTAATCTTTGATTTATCTTTTCATGTACATTAACTAAATTATTAAATAACTTTATTTAATTTTCCACTTGACTTCTATTTTCAATCTTTATTACTTTTAATCCCATGTGCACTTTATGAAATTAAAATAACATTATTATTTTCACTTATTTTATCTTTTTAATTAATTTCTTTTATTTTCAACTCATGCTCGCATCATACAATCTAGAATCTTTTAATAGTTTAATATCTTTTTACTTTTAACTTATTTTAGAAACTTAATTGATAAAATATTTAATTAACTTAAATAACAATAATATTTACCATTTATTTAAAAATGAACTCTAAATATATTATTATTAAATTAAATAAATATTATCACGTTCTCAATTTATCCTTAAACTTTTATTTCCAAATTTAATTCTTCTATTTAATTAATTTCTCAATTAATTAAATATTAAAAATATCATATTAATTTTCCATTAAATTAAATCATTAATTATATCTTTTAATTAGACTTAATTAATAGAAAATACACCAAAGACTCATAAAACAACATACGAAAACCCATCAAAGAAAAACACATACAAAATCAACTAAAGGGTTATAATCATGAATTAACATCATTTGACGCATTCGGAGGGTACTCAACTTGGATACTTGCCCTATTTATCAATTAGGACAAATGGCTAAAGGGTTTAGGATTTGGACTTAAGATTTATCTCCCCTCTCTTACCATTGAGATAATGTGATAGGGTATGCTCATCTTAGCAATTCAAGGAAGTTGATACCCGGTACCTGCAACCTGCATAAAATCCACACATGTACAGACACAATATTCTAAGCTAAACAAGCAATGGCAGGAAGTGGTGCATCGTGTAGATATTGACTAGCAGGTGACTACGACTCCCTTCCTTAACCACATCAAAAATGCCATACATAAAGAAAATAAACACATACACCATACACATGTAGTATGGGGTAAGTATCCATAAGAAAACACATGTGATAATAAACCATCTAACTAATCATCATCGATAACTGAAAACACTGAATAATCATCATACATACATGAAGTATAGAGTACAAGTAATTTCATAATATAATCTGAAAAAATATTTGAAAATCTGAAAGTAACGCTACTAAACATCAAATATAAAACTGGTCTAAAAGAGTTTGGCAATGATAGCAAAAAATGTAACTTAGGGGCAGGCACTACATGTTGAGTTACAAAATGAAGAAAATGCACATTCTAATTCTAAGATTAACATACATGAAAGAGATGCTGAGATACCTGACAGAAATGTACACAGTGATTCTAAAGCTGAGAGACAAAATGAAGAAACAAGAGTTGAGCCAAGATTGTCTAAATATGTCAAAAGACATCATTCTGCAGATCAAATCATTGGAAACAAAGATGCTAGGCCAATGACAAGAAATTGATTGAGAAGTGAATCATCTTTGTTAAGCATGAAAGAACCAAAGATAGTAAAACATGCATTTGAAGATGATGACTGGTACAAGGCCATCGAAGAAGAGATTTAGCAGATAGAGAAGAACAAAACATGGAGTCTAGTTCCTAGACCAAAAGACAAAAATGTGATTGGTACCAAGTGAGTATTCAAAAACAAGATAGATGAAAATGGTCAAGTGACAAGAAACAAAGCAAGATTAGTTTGCAAAGGTATGCATAAGGAAAAGGAATTGACTATGGAGAGACATTTTCCCCTGTTGTGAGAATGGAAGGAGTAAGAACTCTACTTGCTTACTCTGCATACAAAGGTTTCCAAGTTTATCAGATGGATTTTAAATCTACATTTCTGAATGGCATATTAGAAGAAAATTTTTACATAGAACAGCCAGAAGGTTTTGTTGATGTTAACAATAAGAACATGGTATGTAGACTACACAACACTCTATATGGATTGAAACAAGCACCAAGAGCATGGTATGAGAGACTTCATACTTATCTTGTGAAGATTGGATTTGAAAGGATTGATGATAATAGCAATTTGGCAAAGGTATTTTGTTATCTGAAATATTTGTTGATGATATCATATTTGGAGGTGAAGATGCTTTATGTAAAGATTTTGCAAATTAGATGAAGCAAGAATTTGAAATGTCTATGTTTGGAGAGATCAAATTTTTTATGGGATTGCAAGTATATCAGATGAAGTATGGTATATACATCACTCAGTCAAAGTATGTTAGAGAAATATTAAAGACATTTGGACTAAAGGATTCTAAACCAGTAAGCACACCTATGGTGACAGGATACAAGTTGTCAAAGAATGATGATTCAGCTAAGGTGAATCAAACATTATATAGGTCTATGATTGGCAAATTGCAATATGTAGTACATAACAGACCTAACATTGCATTATTAGTAGGAATAGTTGCAAGATTCTCTGCTAATCCCAAGGAGAATTATTTAATGGTTGTGAAGAGAATAATGAGATATTTGAAAGGAACAAAAGAGTTTGGTCTATACTACAAGAAGAATGAAAAGTTTGAATTAAGAGCCTACACTAATGTTGATTGGGCTGGAAACATTGATGATAGAAAGAGCATCAGTGGAGGAGCATTTTTCTTAGGTAAAAGACTAGTTACATGGACTAGTAAGAAATAGAGTTGTACTTCCCAATCTACTGCTGAAGCAGAATATGTTGTTGTTTCTATCAACTACACAAACATTGTATGGATCAAATAGTTACTTAAGGAATGAAGGAAAAAATCATGGAACCAATGATACTTTATTGTGATAATACAAGTGCTATCAATATATCAAACAATTCAGTAATGCATACAAAGACTAAGCATATTGCAATCAAGTATCATTATGTAAGAGAGCTAGTTCAAGATAAAGAGGTGAAGATGGAATATGTTAACACAAAGGAGAAAATTGTTGATGTCTTCACAAAATAATTACCTAAGGATGCTTATGAGTATCTAAGAGATAAATTAGGGGTGATACCCCTATCAAAGGCCATATAAGAAATAAGAGGATTGCCCTGCATCAAACAAGCTTATTGTCAAATATTACAAGTTGACGCAGAGGATCTTACTTTAGGAGTTGCCTAAAGTATTCAAAAAGTTGAAACTTCTAATCAGTCACAAGAAAGGTGACAAAAAGGAGAAACTGAAAAACTGCAAAAGCCTATATCTGCATGCCTTAAAAATGATAATTTTTTGGTATATGTCTTTGGCATTGTTGTCAAAGAGGGAGAAATAGCAGAAACTGATCAAAAGCTAAGAGGGAGAAATGAGCATAAGACTGATCTACTAATTAGAAAGGGAGAAAGCAGAAGAAAGATCATCATCAGTGGAAGAAAGTTGTAAAAGTAGAGTATTACTAATTTTAGAGGGAGATCAAACAATTGTTGATGTTGAATGAGGGAGAAATCCTAATCTACCTAGAAAGAGGGAATTATAAGAAAGAGTTTTGTAACCTAATCAGAAGATGGAAGTTGTTGATAGAGGGAGAAACTTAAATACAAGTTTTCTTTTTGGTATTATCGTACTATTTTTACCGAGTTAGTTTGGTTGAACAAGATGTTCATCAATTGATTGACTTGGTTGATCGATTTGGTTTGCCATCAATGCCAAAGAGGGATATTGTTGAAATCTAACTGAAAAGATCATTGACTAAGAAATATTGTTATGATGGAGATTGTTATGTGTTTCTATCATTTTTTTTGTCACTAATGTCAAACTTTCTATTTGTTGGTAAAAATTGCTTATAAGATTCAAGTACTATCACTTAGTTTATTGATGAAGATGATTTTATCAATAAGAGATAACAAAAGCACCTAGAGAAAAGGTTGAGTTATGATTATGTAATTAAGTACAAGAATCATTTAAGACAATGATGATGTAATGTATTGATAATCTACTTAAGGTTACAAAGGTTGGCTACACTAAGAAATTTTAGAAGAACAAGAGGAACAAAGTTTGTCTACCAAGCTTGACTGAGTGGACAGTAGGTGCCGAGAAAAGTTAATGCAAGCCAAGCAGAAAGTTAATTAGAGCTAAGTAAAAGAAAATTCTAGTAGATGTCAACCAAGATAGTTAATGTCGTGCAAAGTTTAGTTGATGTTGAGCACCAGTAAACTTTAGTTGATGCTGAGTAATTTCATAGTTGATGCCAAGCAACGTAGTATGTGTCGAGCATCAGAAGATTGATAATGTCAAGCTACTACATTATGAAAAAGATCATAGATACACCAAATATAATTCTAGAGGAAGTTTCTAGAATAGATATGGAATGTGGGGTAGATACATTGTATCCTACCTAACCCATCCAAACCCAAATCTGGACGATGGAAAATGGAAAAGTATCTTAATTTCCTATTTATAGGAATGTATAGTCATGAAGCAAAGTTGTCATGTGCGAGAACCCAAGGAGAATGAGTTAAAGGTTTTGCTTCATCAAGTGACCTAAAAGAAGAGTCTGCAATGACATGTTAAGAAAGAAAGCTTAAAGAGATGAATTCTTGAAGGGTGAACAAGCTATCAAAGCTGCAAAGAATGAAGGCCAAGTAGAATGGAGGACTGAATAGAGATCTATAATCTACAAGAGAAGTTGTAAGTTGTATTAGATCAAAGCTCTATTATTACTCTCCAACAATTGTATCAATCTACGGTAAATCCTTTGGATTAAGATTGACCTAACAGTCATTAGTAAATCCTTTAACAGGATGGCATTCCAAGTGAATGGCCTAAAGTCCTCTAACAAGGCTCACTTCTAATAAGGTGATTGAAATCCTATAAATAGGTCACATTTAACAATGTGTATTGTAACCTTTAAAAGGGTTGGCCTTTCACAGGGCATCACTTCAGAAGAGTGAAAAGGAGTAGCATGTTACTAGTGGTTTTTCCCAAATTCGATTTCCACATAAATCATTGTGTTATGTGTGATTGATGAATGTGTTGTGTTTCATACTTTACATTTCTGCAAATTGATTTGACAGTAACTTGCAAGTTTTAAATGATTACATATTCATTTGAACGTAAGCATGAGTATGAATGTTTTATGGGTTCACTGAATTGTGAAAAAATTTATTTGTATATCTAGACCTTCGATAATTGATTCAATAAAGAATTCCAATAGTTAGACAATGATAAAATAGATATAAAAAAATAAAATGAAAGAGTTGGATCAAATAGTTGGAAACAAAATTGACAAAATAACAATATTAGATAAGCTTGGTATAAATGCTTGGAGGCATAATAACATCAGGAGAAATCTCCAATAACAATATCCCAATACTTTCAATATATAAAATACAAGAAAACTAACATGTTTATATTTGCAAGAGCTTGATAGGAAGAATGGACAAGGTTGACACATGTGTCTCAACCTAGAAGAGGTAGAATCCTAATAGAAATCAAGAAGAGTTAGAGTTCAAATTGGACATAACCATATCATAGGAGGAGTTAGAGTTCAAGTAGGACTCAACTATATTATAAGAGTTAGAATTCAAGGACTCAACAATATCCTCCTAAATAATATTCAAATAAATAATATCCTCCTAATAAATAAGTTTTTATAAGAAAATAAGAGTACAATGGGAAAAGACCACTGTCACTATCTGGTATGCTAGATTTTAGCCTTTGGTATCCTCATCGTGATGATTTCAGTCTCACTACTTATATTGATGTGGATTGGTTTGGGCGTAAAATTGAGAGAAGTACTTTAGGGGGTGCTTTCTTTCTTAGAAATTGGTTTGTAGCTTGGCATAGCAAAACACAAAAATCAGTTACTTTGTCTAATGTTGAATACTAGTATAGGTAATCTAGTTATACACAGGTTATTAGGATGATTCAAACATCACAAGATATTCAAGTTTCCAAACCTATACGCATATTTTGTGATAATACAAGTACAATAAATGTCTCTAAAAATTGAGTTCAACACTCCCATAGCAAGTGTATTAATATTTTAAAAAAAAATCTTTGAAAAAAAATATTAGCTAATGAAATTATTTTGGATTATATTTCTTTAAAAAAATCAAATTGCTAATATCTTTACTAAACCTTTGTCAAAGGTTGTGTTCAAAATTTTGACTAAAAATATTGGTGTTCTTCCTTTTTCCTCTTTATAGTAATCATTTCAATATTTCAAGTGAGGTGGAGCCTTGATATCTTCTTTGCATCCCTCATTTTTCAAGTTTAAACTTTTATTGTCCTTTAAGTCTTAATTTGTAGATTAATGTTTCAGTTTGTTGACATTAGTTCCAACAACAATTGCTAAGTTTGATATTACATTTTTTTCTTTTTTTTGTTACCATGGAAACAAAGAATTTCTAAGAAACTTGTTTAATTGATGGATATGGCTTGGACTTCCAGATTTGTTGACCCAATAGAGAATTGTTGATCCTAATGGATCCATTGTTCAATATTATGCATAGTGAAATATTGTTTTAACAATCGGTGCTAAAGAACTAATCTTTGTTGTCCGTGAATGACTTGGTCTAATTAGCCATAAAGTTGTCTACACTTTATAATGATCTCAGTTTATTATATCTTTACACTTTGGAAAGATAATATATTCTTTTATCTTGGCCAATTATAACTAATGTGGTTAGTGTTTATCCTTCCTCTAATAGTTCAATTTCAATTTGGTGGTATGATAGTTTAGTTTCCACTTGATGGTATATGCATCTTTTAATGGTATATTAATCTTTTGATGGTATATCTATAGGACTCATTCTCTATTGTAATAATACTAAGATCGGTACATGCTTTTCATTAAATATGATTATTTTGGTAGTGGATTGTTTACACTTTTCTATGTTTAATTTTATAGTTTCCATGTAATTTCTTCATTGAGTATCTATCTTTTAGTTCTTTTATTTGTCCTTATTGGAAAAAATGGGGAGAAATAGTGAGCATGTTAGCATTTTTTTGCCAAATTAGTTATTTTGGCCATTTTGTCCAATGAGGAGAAAGAGGGAGTTTGTTAACATCCACATCTTTGTTTTCCTTGATGTCAAATGCACTACTTCTAATCTCTACTTTGACCATTTATTTGTTGGTTAGTTTGAGTTTGAGTTTAATTATCACTTGGACTTGATTCAATTGTCCTTGTTGTGTTCACATTATCAACACAGTTATAGATTTCTTGTCATCAATATGTTCATATCAATGACATGGTCGGGTGAACCCACAATAATGGGTTCCACTTTAGTGGGACGAAGAAACTTGAAAAAGTTGACAAATTTTTGCATCTCTATTCGCCAAACGTTCGCACGAACATGTACCTAGCGCATGTTCGTGCGAACATGTCAAGGTATGTTCGCGCGAACATGCGCTAGGTACATGTTCACGCGAATGTGTAGTAAGCCGATTTTCAGCGCTTAAAAACATTTTTTTTCACTTTTCCAACCTCATTTTTACGGCAAGTACTGTTGATTGAGCGTTCGGGCAAACGTGTGCGTTGAGCAACTTCCGTCAACGTCATCTTCTTGTTTTCGTTCTCCTCTTCATTATCAGGTATGTCAAAATAATATTAATTTAATGTTTTCAATGTTTTTGAAGTTTTTTTTATATTATCAAAGTATATTTTAATGTTTTGAATGCATTTTTTTTTGTGTTTTTAAAACATATTTGAATGTTATTTACGTTTTTAATAGTTTTGAAAACATATTCGAATGTTATTTACGTTTTTAATAGTTTTGAAAACATATCTAAATGTTAATTTAATATTTTTATTGTTAATTATATTAATTTAGAAAACAGAAAAATATTATATAGAAAACATTAGAAAACATTAGAAAAAATAGTAAAAAACATATAATATAAAATTTAGGAAAAACATTAGAAAACAAATTTAGAAAAAACATTACGAAAACATTAGAGAATTTATAATTTAATATAAAATTTAGAAAAAAATTATAAAAACATTAGAAATTTTATAATTTAATATAAAATTTATAAAAAATAGTTGTAAAAATTAGAAAATTTTCAAAAAACATTAAAAAAAATTCAAAAATTTAGAAAATAATTTTTAAAAATTAGAAAATTTAGAAAAAAAATTACAAAAATATTAGAGAATTTATAATTTAATATAAAATTTTAAAAAAATTTAAAAAATATTAGAAAAAATATTAGAAAATTTATAATTTAATATAAAATTTAGAAAACAATTTAAAAAAAAAATTGCAAAAACATTAGAAAATTTAGAATTTAATATAAAATTTAGAAAATAAATTTAGAAAAAACATTACAAAAACATTAGAAAATTTATAATTTAATATAAATTTTTAAAAAAAAATTTAGAAAAAACATTAGAAAAACGTTTTTAGAAAACAAATTTAAAAACATATTAAAAAAATATTAGAAAATTTATAGTAATATAAAATTTAGAAAATAAATTTAGAAAAACATTAGAAAAAATATTTTTAAAAAAATTAGAAAAACATTACAAAATTTTAGAAAACAAATTTTAAAAAACATTAAAATGTGTGTGTGTGTGTGTGTGTGTGTGTGTGTGTGTGTGTGTGTGTGTGTGTGTGTGTGTGTGTGTGTGTGTGTGTGTGTGTGTGTGTGTGTGTGTGTGTTAAATGTATATATGTCAAATTCACTTTAATGTCTTAATCTAGAAGTTTAATTAAATGGCATATCTTAAGGGTCTAGATCCTAAATTGTACATGTAAAAATATGGATTAAAATGTATAATTTTTTATTTTGAACATAGATGTACATGTATATTTGTTCATGGTCAAAAGTAGATGTATGTACATATTTTTAATAAATTCACATTTTTATATGTATGATTTGTGTATATGTTAACTATTGATCTTAATTTATCTTAATAATAACTGTAATTAACTATATTTAATAACACGTCTTAAGGGGAGATCCTAAATTATACATAAGAATGTAGATTAACATGTATATTTTATTTCATAAATGTACATGTAAATATGTTCATGTGGTAGATATAGATGTACATACATATGTTTTCAATATTCATGTTTAAATGTACATATGTTATTATTTTTAATGTCTTAATAATTAGACGTATATAATTCACTATATAATTCAATGACATGTCTTAAGGGGATATCCTAAATTATACATATATAAGAATGTAGATTAATTTGCATATCTAGGTATGAATATAACATACATGTACATCCAAACCCTAACCCTAACCTAACCAAATCCTAACCCTAACCATTATCCAAACCCTAACCCTAACCTTGATCTTAAAATTTAATTTCTAAACCCAATATTATAAATGATAATAAATACCCTAAATCATAATCTTGAACCAAATCATAAACTTCATATGCTAAGTTCCCTTATCCTAAATTCTTAACCATGGACTTTAATATTAACCCCTATATTTAATGCTAGAAATTATTTAAGTTCGTGTAAACCCTGACAGTGTCATAAGGTCTTAAATCTTACCCTAAAATTGAGCCTAATTACACTAAAACCCTATTTGAAAACCTAATTGAAGCCTAACTTACATAAAATTAAAACAAGTTGACCCTAATCCTAAATTGTTAAAAATTACATTTGAGATACATGCACATACATTCAAACACATTTACATACATGAAGTATGACCCTTGTTTTAAATGATATATATGTAACCCAACTTGAAACCTAAACTTCGAAACATTATCATTTAAGAGTAATATAAATAATTTATTAGGTACCCTTTAATTGAATTCTCTAATAATACCCCCCAAAGTATAATAAAATCTTAGAACAAAAAATTAATTCTAACCATAACCAAACTCTCAACTTTAAAGTCATCTTATACTTATATGCAAATTAATCTAGGTCTGGATGTGTTACAAATTATCTAAGTCCATGATGTGTGATGTATGTTTAATTACATGTGTATAATTTTTAATGTTAAAAATAAAAAATTATGTACAACAGGCAATTTACCTCTTCATACATTTCTATAGATATGGCTTCACATGATATGCTTGATGCGGCTTCTGGTGCGACACTTGATGTAGTTCCTACTGTGGCACAGGTTGATGCAGTTCATGTTGCAGCACCTGATGCAATTCCCGATATGGCTCCTCGTGTAGCTCGTGGTGGGGCTCATGCTGCAACTTCTGGTGGGGCTCCTCGTGTACCTCGACATAGGGCTCGTCGTGCAGCTCATGTTCCAGCTCCTGGTGTGGCTCATGTTCCAGGTCAGGCTGCACCTGTAGCTCCTGCTAGAGGTCCTGCTACACCACCTCCATGCATGGATATCAATGCATTATTTGCATTTTCAGAGTATGAGGTTGCTAGATTGTAGCACTCTATATTGACCTCTGATGATGGTCTTTATAGAGACATATGTACTACGATATGTAGGAGTTTACAAGATTTGACAGCTAGGTTTAGAGGTCACCATTCATTTACCCCTGCCATATTAGCTTCCATATCTAGGGAACTTAGGGCTGAGGTTTCAGGAGATGCATCATTCGATGACATCAAGAGGGTAGCCCCCAAAGACATCATCCAGAGAGAGCTATTTCCAACTTATGAGAGGACACAGGATAGGGTGAGAGGCTACAGAGTCGCACGATGTAGAGACCCTATTATTGCTAGCATGATCTATCCATGATTTTTAGCTGCATATGGTCGTTATCCTAATAGCGACCAAATACCCCTTTATTTTGCACAGCAATTGTACGTTGAGTTTCGTATAGGGCTCAACGTCCACTACTTGGATATTCTTGATTATTGCGGATAGGGGCATGATCGGATGGCAAATCGTGACCAGTACTGCAGTGTAGATCGTCTGCCACCTGCAGATCTTAGACAATTTTTTGGACCGAGGATGCCTCCTATGATTCCTACACATGTGCATATTGCAGATAGAGTCATCATTGCTTCCCAGAGGGCAGCAATTGACACTATTGGGCACATTGCATCTGCGGCAGCTAGTATCACATCAGATTCTATTGGTCGTTATCTTCATAGTCGATGTCCTCGTCCACTTGGTTGATCATCTTCATAGGCATCTAGTAGCACTTCAGGTGCTCCTCTGATGATGCATATAGAGCTGTTGGGCTACCACTGCCAGGCGATATTCGTGGTCTTTCAGGACAGCAGACACATATGGATATGGCACTGTATTTTTTGGAGGATATGTTGCACTTTATTAGCTATATTTCTAATACACAAAGGATTCCAGTACACATGGTGATAGATGTTGTTAGACAACATCAGAGCCCCGACACAGTTCCACAGACACAAGTCGCCACACTAGTGACAGATGATACACCTATGCGTAGCTCACAGCATTCGGCACCAGACTCGTGACACTCTATAGATGACTCGAGCATACGAGTTGGAGATGTCCATATCACAGCTGAGGGCCTTGATGATTTTGGTGAGTAGTTGCAAGGCATATCTGAGATTGATACTAGTTTGACCCTAGGTATTTCATCATACATGGACCTGTTATTCGAACTTGGCAGCACTAATTCTACACCAAATGTACCCAGCCAGTTACACAGTCCACTTCACTCAGATTTACTAGCAGTTGGACATGGAGTTTCAGGCTCAGGTGCATCAGTAGATGATATGATGGAGTCTGCTGATCATCCTCCACCTCTGGAGACCCAAGTACATGTATAATTTATTTTTAATTTTAAATATATATGAAATTAAAAAATATGTTCATTTATTGAAAAATTTAGTTTAGATATATATGTAGATATTTAATTTAATCTTTAACTCATAATAAATCATGTAGGCACAGGTCGCTGAGCATATGGTTACACATATTGTTGGTTCAGGGCATCATATACATGAGAATATATATATATATATATATATATATATATATGCAAATTTGTATTTAATTTGAATGTATATGTACATGATGCACATATGTATATATATGTTTTAAAGATAGAACTATAACACATGTATGTATATATGTATATATATTTGCAGGGCTTGGTTGATGCGCCTCGGCGAGAGGATGTACAGGAGACTCGATCAAAGGGTGGTTCTGTTCATATGTGTCTTGAGGGGTCCTTCTAGTAGTAGATCAGATTTATATATTTTTTGATGCATATATATTGGAGGTCCAGTTTACATGTACATGTGTATTTCAGTTCCTTGATGACATGCATGTACGTTCACTATTTATTTGATTATTGAGTATTTTAGTGTTAGATACCATCACATGTATGTATATATGACTTTTTATATTTTGCTACATACGTATATTTATTCGAGATTTATAGTTTGCATTTCAAATACATAGAGATATATTAGATCTGTAGATGTTTATTCTTGAGACGTGTATATGTGTACATATGTGTATTTTTTTGTGTTATAGCTATAGAACATAATCTTGAGACACGTGTGTACATGTATATCAATTATCAATTAGTAAGAAGTTAGAAAGATACATATTTCTTAAATTATCAATTACTAACCTGCTAAAGATAAATATTAGTTTTATGTGGATAAAAATATGTTAATTAGGTAAGCCAATACATTATTTTAGAGAAATTTTACAAAATATAATATTAAAAAAATATATTAATTTAAACTAATTTAAACTTTAAGAGTACATGACCGTAGATGTAATAAAGTAACATTAAAATATATAATTTTTTAATAAACTGGCCTAAATGATAACTATGAACTTATAATCTTACAATTTTAAAAACACTTACTTTAATTTTCACTTATGAAATTTAATCTCGTTTGAAAACAAGTTGATAAATGAATTTAAATTATTAAATTCATCCATGGTACAATTAATTTAAATTATTAAATTATATAATTTTTTAATAAACTAAATTTGATAATCAATTACTAACCTACTAAAGATAAATATTAGTTTTATGTGGATAAAAATATGTTAATTAGGTAAGCCAATACATTATTTTAGAGAACTTTTACAAAATATAATATTAAAAATATATATTAATTTAAACTAATTTAAACTTTAGGAGTACACGACTGTAGATGTAATAAAGTAACATTAAAATATATAATTTTTTAATAAACTGACCTAAATGATAACTATGAACCTATAATCTTACAATTTTAAAAATACATACTTTAATTTTCACTTATGAAATTCAATCTAGTTTGAAAACAAGTTGATAAATGAATTTAAATTATTAAATTCATCCATGGTACAATTAATTTAAATTATTAAATTATATAATTTTTTAATAAACTAAATTTGATAATCAATTACTAACTTGCTAAAGATAAATATTAGTTTTATGTGGATAAAAATATGTTAATTAGGTAAGCCAATACATTATTTTAGAGAACTTTTACAAAATATAATATTAAAAAAGAATATTAATTTAAACTAATTTAAACTTTAAGAGTACATGACCGTAGATGTAATAAAATAGCATTAAAATATATATTTTTTTAATAAAGTGACCTACATGATAACTATAAACTTATAATCTTACAATTTTAAAAACACATACTTTAATTTTCACTTATGAAATTCAATCTAGTTTGGAAACAAGTTGATAAATGAATTTAAATTATTAAATTCATCCATGGTACAATTAATTAAATTATTAAATTATATAATTTTTTAATAAACTAAATTTGATAATTAAGAACTTATGATCATACAATTAAAAGCACATTTAATTCAAGATGAAATTCAATAGTTTGAAAAAAAGTTGATATTTAAGAATTGTAACATAGATAATGAAATTGTGTAAGTTCAAAATTGTAACATAGATAATGAAAGTGTTGAAGTATGAAAAATACATAGAGGGTATGCAAGACAAGAAGCAATGTTTGAAGTATGTGATGCAATCCCTAATTTGTGTCCCAAAGAACTAATTGGTTTTGGAGTTCTTGGGAAACCTATTGGCCAGCATTCAAAGGAAATCAATGTGTTCATGCAAGGGCCACATTTCTTCTACTATGAGAATGATGCTTTTGCATCGAAGGATATTTGGAAGACAATATCCGAACAATTTAATAGTGTTGAACCAGAGTTGGTGGACTCAATGTTCTTTTCAGCTTCCAGAAGAGCAAGAGGGTATGTGCATAACCTTCCAATAGAAGAGTGATTTCAAGCAGAACCTTTCCCCCCATGACTATTTAGGAAGCACTTCCGCAAATAAAAAAGTATTGGCCTTCATGGGATCAGACGACAAAAAAATTCCATAGACTCAAGACGATGTGGCACTGTCCTTATTGATCAATTGAGAGTTATGATTTAGAATGCACGAGGGCAACTGCAAGATAGTGCACAGAAATATATACTTCAAAAGTGTGAAGAGTGGAATTTGGTATGGGTGGGGCCAGGTGACCTCGTCCCTCTAGAGCTCCATGAGATAGAGCTTATATTAAAATTTGATAGAGATCACACTCGTGGAACTTCTTGTCTGACTGACTGCTTGTGTTGTTTGGGTAATTCATTCCAAACAGATACAGTTGTATATCATTTATCAGTCTTGAAAGCATTATATCTTGATGGCGTCAGAGTACTTTCTCTATTTTCTGGTATTGGTGGAGCCGAAATTGCTCTTCATCGATTTGGAATACATTTAAGTTGTGTTGTATCTGTTTTAAATTATGAGTTTCCTCGCATTGTGATGGAAGTGAGAGAAATAATGCACTCAAAAGCCTCAGCTAATAATTTTTCCTAATCAATGTGTAGGCTCATTTTTTTTGTAAATAACTCAACATTAATAGACTACTTGAAAAATGGAAAAGGATTTTAACCAGAACAGAATGTTCTCTACTGATTTTAAATTGTCAAATCAAAAGATTACATACCCTAACTAAGAATACTAATTTTTTTTCATTTTCAAATTAATTTTATAAAGGTCTACAATCAGAAAATACTTTTTGTTTTAACAAGAGTTCAATTTGCAGTCGTCCAATGAATTTCTTTGAACTGACTCTAAAATGGTTTGTCGTGGAAGCTTATCGTAATAATAATATTTATAATCTTCTTTAACAAATGGTTTTTAATTATAACTTTTGGAGGACCTCCGTGGACTTAGAAAGTATGTGTTTTGTTTTACAATGATACAAAATCACCATATTTATTGTTTGCAACTACTTGAATTTCCTTGGAACTTTTTAAGGTGGAGTATTATTAAATTCATCCATGGTACAATTAATTTAAATTATATAATTTTTTAATAAATTAATGAAAATTAAGAACTTATGATCGTACAATTAATCTAAACACATTTAATTCAAGATGAAATTCAATAGTTTGAAAAGAAGTTGATATTTAAGAATTGTAACATAGATAATTCAATAGTTTAA
The DNA here is from genome assembly GCA_028749045.1 of Cupressus sempervirens. Lineage (NCBI taxonomy): Eukaryota > Viridiplantae > Streptophyta > Pinopsida > Cupressales > Cupressaceae > Cupressus > Cupressus sempervirens. The sequence continues at coordinate 185,069,093 of CM053784.1, read as the reverse complement.
ATTAATCCATAGTACAATTAATATTATAGTTTTTAAATAAACTAATGATAATTGAAACTCAGATATTCAGATTAAAAACATAATTTCACCAAAGTTGATATTCACAATTTCACCATAGTACAATTGAAAACACATTTCACCAAAGTGGATATTCAGATTATTATAAAATAAATCTCAAAGGTCTAATCAACCATGATGTACACTTATAACATGCAATATTTTTTCATGATCTTCACTGTCTAGTCTCCACTTGCGACGTACATGCTTAAGTTTGATTGGATGTAGACAAAGCCCTGTAGCAATGACCAGGTGGTTCTATTGTAAAACTTTTTTGTCAGGTTGATAATCAACAAAGTGTATTCCATGTTGGACTATTTTCTCTTGCTTCAAATATGTTCCCTCTATCACAACAGAACCTGTACCACAAATTTAAGTGTTTTAAAATTTGACAGATATAAAGTTACCTAGATATATTTATTTATTTAAATATATATGTGCATGTACATGTATATGTATAATTTACCTATGGGGAACAACATTCCATCACTTTCTTCAAGGTCATATAACTTTGTCCTCTCTGCAGTACATCGCAATAAATAATAAATGACACATTCATGATTTCCAGGCTCAGCAATCACTGCAAAGACATCTCCTGCATAACAAGTATACATGAATGCATGTGTACAATATATATAAGACAGTTGAAATCAATAATTAAATAAAAAGTTGAGATTAATTTTTATGATACTCACCCACTTTTACCAATCCAGAGATATGATTATAATCATCAGAAATCAATGGAATATCATCAAAATTTTCATCTTCTTTATCAAATGTATCGGTAACATCAAGTGGTACCAAAATCCATGCAACTGTATATCCATGTGTCTGATTGATGCATTCTTTATAGTTTTCATCAATGCAACTGTCACAAAAACATGAGTATTCTCTTGTCTTCAATGTCCAATTGCAATTATCTATACTCATGAATGAATGTAAGGAATGTGTCTTTTCTATCCTCTTGCAACCATGCATGTTTTTTCTATTGACCCCTAAAAGTTCGTTACATTGAAAATATAGAAAAAATAAATTTAAACTTCAACGAATTCAAAAATAAAACTTAACAATAAAATTTTATAATTTAATTGTGCATAAAAGTTAAACAGACGTACACATCCATACCTATTATCTCCCAGAAGACTCTATATGGTGTCTGTCGACTCATTGTTGATGATGTCTCGACCTTATCTAATGCAAAATGAGTCTTACACCATTCAACAACATCATGTGCATCATTTACACGAACTCCCTGATAATTCATTTGATACTTTCGCAAAGCACGTTTGATGCAAGCTCCAGCACCATCATGTTCACCTTTTCCATGGCCACTCTCAAAGAAATTCCATATGTGTTTTATATTCTCATTACGATGATATCTACACAATGCATAAAATTGTCTAGATGATTTATACTGCGCGGCACATCCATCAGACCAAACATAATTTTTATCAACATTTATGTTTCTTTCTTTCAAATAAGAAAAGAATGTATTGAAGTGATGTTCTACATAGTGAATGTCATGTTCTTTATCATCACTTATATAAAAATGATATTCCTTTATAATTACTCGCGCTTGAACTATACTCTGAACACCATCCAAATCCAACTGTGCATGTCTATAAAAAACAAGTACCATAATAGTGACCTGCTTATTAAAGAAATAATCTGATTGAATTGCTTTCTGATGAACAAATGAATAGTTCTCTGCAAAATCAACAACTGATACAATTGTTCCAAGTGGAAAATTATCTCTCAGAGTTTGAAACTGTTGTGCTTGCCACTTTGCAAAAAATGCATGACAAATATAAGGTTGAATCAATTTCTTAAATCTATCCATAAATGTTAGAATAGGCAACTCCTCTTCAACATATTCCAACCTTTTTGTTTCTTTCCCCAACTTTGTTTCATTCTTGACATACTTGTAACTTTTGCAATTCAATATTTTTGTTACATCAATATTTTCAGTTTTCAAAGGAAATAGAGCCAATTCACCACATGTTTCACATAATCCTTTGATGTAATTTATTTTACCAGTTGGATCATCTATGTTGTCACACAAAATGGATGATATAAACTCACTTCTCCTACTAGGAGGAGCAATATGAAAACCATATGTGTCTTCTATAAACTTTTGAAATACCTGATAGTGGAGATCAAACTCAATATGATGACGACAACAAGAAGTTTCAAACACTTTGTTTGACCTCACAAAGTATGGCTTCAATTTTTCAAACAATGTTTGCCCAACTTTTACATTAGGATGTTCATTAGAAAATGACACATATAACTCATGTTGTGTTGTGTCCAACCAATGTTTTGTATGATGTTCATATTGACCAGGTGCAATCTTATGCCTGATAACATCTCTACTATTTGATGAAGGACGAGTGTTATCAATCAAAAATGATATGACTAAATTTTTTAATAACTCTTCAATTCTATCAGAACGAGGTGCTCTACACATGATTGCCCAGTTGCCCTCCATAGTACTGTCATCCACAATTAATCTTCTCTTAACATATTGTCTCATTGTTTTCCTACAAAAACCCATTTCAGAAGAAATTGAAGATATTTGTCTATTTTGAGACATATTTTTACTTACAACAAACATCAACATCACTTTTCTTGCCAGAGACTTATCTTTAGTTCAAGAGTGTTTTCCTATGTTTCTCAAACCTTGTTTAACATTTTCAATCAAATCAGTTTACATGCTAGAAAATCTTCTCTTCTTTGATGTTGTGTTTACACCTAACAATTTCAATGCCTCTTGCAACTTTTTTTGTGTAAGCAAAAGTGAAAGCAACTGAGCTTGTTCAAGTGTTTCAGTATTATCAAATTGAGTCATAATTTCTCTTATCTTCTTCTTCATTGACCTTCTCTTAGAAAAACTTAATGGTTGAACACTAGCTGCAAGTTTTCTCAATTTATCTACATCCATTTTAAGTAAATGATCTAAATTCTTATGAGAAATACCATACTTTATAGATTGGACAATATTTAAGAGTTCATCCATACCAGTTCCTACACCTGATCTCAACCCTTCTCTGATTTTTGTTACTGGAATTTCTATAAGGACCGATCTTGAGCCTTCTCCAACATCCATTGTTTGAGATTCAACAGGGAAAGATTATGACCCTTCTCCAACTTCTATTATTTGAACCTCTATAGGGACTGATCTTGAACCTTCTTCAACATTCATTGTTTGAGATTCTGTAGGGAGTGTTCCTGACCTCTCTCCCATATGCACTACTTCTACTTCTGTTGAGCCTTCTTCAACATTTCTTTCACCTTGTTTAATTCGATGATAATGTGCCACAGTCTTCTGAATATTTCTTTGTTCTACTTCATCAGATCTTTTTCTTGCATTTTTTTTTGCCTTCCTTTCTTATTTCCCATTATAAAATAAATAATAATAATAATTTATCCCATGCCTCAAGATAAATTTTGCGCAATAACCAGATAAAAAAACCACTGTATAGATTTATCTGTTGCTATTGGTACTTTTAAATTGTTTGACAGAAATCAATAGAATGCAGTCATCTGCAACAAAGCATAAATATTCTTCATTATAATATGACTAAAATCTGTGAGTCACAACCATTCTTCAAGAATAAACATTATAATAAATATTCTTCAAGAATAAATTGCTGCATAAAAGACAATGGCATCGGCTATCAAAAGAAGCAAACATAATGTTAGAAATCCCCTCTTTCATTTGTAGCTCTCATGTCCTTCTTTCTTCTCCAAATGATGTAGCTCCAAATGATCTAAGTCCTAAAATCAAGTCTTAACGTCCTTTTGGGATATTTAGGAATTGGTGGTATCTCGTCAAACAAGGGATTAACATTGATGTGTTCAAATGTACCTTAGATGATTTCGATGGTTGATTTTTGATGAGACCTTATAGGTTCCATTATTGCATTTGATAACTCCAAAGGTTGTGTCCTAGTGAGTGCTGACATGATACCTCAGAATGCAGATGCAGTGGAGGGAAACTTAAATGAACTTTATGCCTCTCAAGTGCGTACCTAGACTACCAACTGCACACTTGAAGTGTGCAGTTGATAAAAAAGGTTGCAGTTGGTAAAATAGAGTTGCAGGGTGCCTAAAATGCAAATTTTGAGTGTTTTAAATAATTTAGAGTGTTTCGTAAGGTCGTGGGATGCAATGCAAGGTGTGAAAGTGTAGATTAGGGTTCTTGAACTTAGAATAAAACACCTAATTACCAAGTGTGCCCTAAAACTATCAACTGCGCCCTAAAACTACCAACTTCAGCCATGAAGTGTGCAGTTGGTAAAACAAGGTTGCAGTTGGTAAAAGAGGTCAAAACTTGATAATTAAGATGTGGGTATGCTAGATATGAGTGTTTTTGAGATTTTTAAATGTTTAGAGATGTTATGCAATGTGAGGAAATGTTAAATGGCATAGGGTTTTGATATGCAAAGTGCAAATGTCCTAGGGATGTTATGCAAGTGCAAATGCAAGGTGTCGTTTTGAAGGTATGCAAGATGAAGAATATGATATGCAAAATGAAAGTTAGAGTTATGTTTTGGACTTGGTAAAGATGCTAAAGGTAGGTGTACGCAAAGTGGACTATGCAAGGGATGGTTTCCTAGGGTTGATAATGACGTTTAGGCAATGTAAAATGAGGATAGGTGATCAAGAAGACAAGTTGGTTGATGGACAATTTGATAGGGTTTGATAGTGAAAATGATGCTAGGGTTTGCACAATGCAATATGAGGGGGATATACCACTAGGGTAAGTCAAAAATGACATTTAGGAATATGATTATGCTAATGATAGAGGTACACATAAGGTTTTTTAAACTTAGGTGAAATCTTGACAATGTTTAATGTTTTGACAAGGTTTTGCAAGTTTCCAAGGTGTAAATTTGAATGTTAGCTTTTATCTTGATTATGTTTTACACACACGCAAGACACATTAAGACAAGAATAGCTATTGTTAAAAGTGAACAATCACACCACAACCTAGGCTTTAGGACTGTATCTACTGAATTCTTGCTTGAACCAAAGTTCAACCGCGCTTATCCAGAACGGACAACTTAGGACCTTGGCACCACAGGCTCCCCCTTACAGCGCACTCACTTCTCGGGGCTACCAAGATCCACGTCTCAAGGGGTATGACTTCCCAAGGGACTGTTGTCTCTACTAAGGACCGTGAGAATGTAGGATGTCTTCATGGGCATGGGTGAGCCAGTGGATAGAAAGGATTTTGGTCACTAAAACATGGTTTTTAGTAAGGGCATTCCGTTCAGCAAGTGAGTGATAAAATTCCTCAGAAGGTCTCCCAGCCCCGAGAACTGGAGTTTGATACACCATAAAGGTACTGGAGGAGAGTTATCACTCAGCAATACCGCCGACATGACTTTCACCGTAATTGAGTTTTATATAGCGGCTGGAACGTTGACCTGGCTTTTGGCCCGTTACTACTCTGAGGTCGTCCCCTGGCATACCCAATATTGAGTATCTTGGTCCAAGGCAGGCCTCCTATAAAAGTTACATGGATTTCTCTTACACCCAAGATCCATGAATGGCGAGGGGAGAGGATACGTCCAATACAACTCTTAGGGATTTAAACACTGTAGACACACCAGACAGAAAATAAAAAGTTCATTTTAAGCACCAAACGAAGTGTTATTTAATCTAATAAATCCACACACATGGTTTTGACAAACACACAATGGTCTTCGACAACGTCCTGCAAAACAAGCATTAGTTGTTTGTTACGATCATGTCTTTATTCCACGATTGCCACATACTGCAAGGAGACCATTAGTAACACAATAAGAATATACATTTTTTAACACCATTAATATGTTACTAATTTTTAATTTAAGTTCAATGCATCCATCAAACAACTTCACTAATGAAAGAAATAAATAAATAGTTTAAATGTACAATATTTTTACCAAATTGATGCTTTCGATTTTGCAAATGAAATTCATGGCAAAGAGAAAAAATGCACGTTTTCAAGTTGATGGAAAATAGTTATAAAAATGGTAAATAAAAAGACAAATGGCAACTTTTTCAATTTTTTTGGGTGTTCGCACAAACACGTTGAATTACACATGTTCGGGCGAACATGTGTCCAAACTTTTTCGATGGCCGCAAAATTTTATGGCACATGTTCGCGCGAACATACAAAATTACAAAAAAATTTACCTGTTTTTCAGATTTTTATTTTTTTTTACTCTTTTGACTTCCATAATTGCAGGAGAATGATCTCCTACTGTAAAATTAAAAATGTCAAAATGTGTTGCTCAGAGCAAGCTTTCCAACGACTATAATTTCAATACATAATTTAATCATTAAGACTTTCAAATATGAGTTTAACTCATTATAGGTTCATTACTGATTGAACATCAACTGACTTTGACACCTCGGGAAAATTAGTAAACTAGGTCAAAAAAATTTTGAAAAATATGGAGGAACTGGCTTATTGAGATACCTTTCTATAAAAAAAAAATGGTTTATGATAAATTGACTTCAAATTATCTGTGTCAAACGGAACATATGTCTGAATTACGGTTCATGTCACTTCAAAACTTCATAAACTATAAAATATTCAACCAAAATAAATCAAACCAAATGCATCCTCTGGATATTGATGTTACAAATCTAACATCGAAAGAATTATTTCATTATCATTTCCAGAAAAAAAGTTATATGTGTCAAACGGACTGTCACTTTTTAAAATATTGAATTTTATTATGTACCACTTTTCGGAGGAGATAAAAAAAATTGACATAAATATTTTTTTTTTAGATTAAAAAATATGGTTACAAAGTAGGAACAAAGTACTCAAAATCACTAGTTTATGTTATCTTGAAATTATTTATAGTTTTGGAGATATAGTCACTTGAACGTGACGTTTGTTGCAAAAATATTGATTTCAGTGTCAAAATTGGTCAAAAAGTGGAACCCATTATTGTGGGATCACCCGGTCATCAATAAAGACATTTGTGTACTATATGTAATTGAGAAGAAGGATTGTTTAAGGCTTGTATAATGTTGAATCATGAGTGAAAAGTTGTGACTAAGATATTGAAAAATAATTTATTTCTAGGACCTTTTGGTTGGTCCCCTTGAGATTATTTAAGTGGATAAACATGAGATACAACAATGTTTAATTGGTTGTTAATGAGCATTAATTGGGTGCAATACATGAACCATAGTTGCTTCTTTGAGCATATTTTTGAATCTTTATTTTCGACTTGTTTAACTAAAAATTTAACCATATCTTTGTCGAGCTAGGACATCATAGATATGCAAGATTCACAATTCAATTTGGGATCACAGATAATATGGAGGTGGAACAGTTTTGGGCTTGTCTCTTCACAACGATACATAGGATCTTCAAATGTTTTCTTCTCATCTATTTGATTCTGTTCTTTTCATTTTGAGTTTTTCTACTTGTGTTGAATTTGATAGAATTTATTTTATCATTCTTTGATTAATAGAGTTAAGTTTTGTGATTAATTTATTTATCAAGGTTTTAGTTTTTAAAGTCTTTTTGCATTCATCACCTAAACCCAACAAGTTTAGTGTATATCACATCTCATTTTTTATTGTTGTATGAAAATAAGTGTGTCATTGCTCACACATTTGTGAGGTTACCATGATTTTTGTATAGATAGTAATGATGCCTATATTTATATGTTTGTTGTTTAATATCATACATACATATTGTGACATTTTGTTAGCCACACTTAATTCATGTACTCATATATGTAAATCAGATTTTACATACACAGTCAATGTTAAATTAAGCTATTCATAGGTGTTATCATGTTTAATGTGCAACTATGTTATCATTGATCATTGTATTTATATCATATGTTTTTCATAAGCATAACAGATGCACTTATATGAGAAGATCATGACCATAGTTTGATAGAATGCATGATGACATTGTTACATGAGATTAAAATTTAGTAAAGAATATTGATATTTAGTTTGAGTGTAAAAGCACTAAATGGTATTAAGATTACATATTGTTATGAAGAAGAGGGCTCAGGATCGTCTTGATGTTATTACTAGGAAGATTCGAGATTTGGGTTTTTCTAAAGCTCTTGGCATAGAGGAATCTCAAGCTTCTAGTGATTTACTAAAGTACGATCTTAGAGAAGAAATTTATTGGAAACAAAAGGCTTGAGTTGATTGGCTTCAAGAAGGGAACAAGAACACTGCATTTTTTCATAAATCTCTACAGGCTTGATGTAATAGGAGTTACATTTCTTCTCTTGTTACTTATGATGGAACGCATCTAACCTTCTCTTAGGCTATTTCTAGGGAAGCTATTCAGTTTTACTCTACTCTCTTTTTAGATGACTTGCCTCCAATGGAGATTGAGGAGAATACAATCTTGTCCTATATTCCCTCTATTGTGACCAAGGAGATGAATGTCTCTCTTATGCAACTGATTTGTATGTCTGACTTGGAGGAGGTGGTCATCAGCATGCGTAAGGGCAAAGCTTTGGGGTTTGATGGCTTCCCTATTGAATTCTTCCAAGAATTTTGGGATATTATCAATCATGACCTTTTGGATGTGGTTCAAGAGTCCTATTCCAACAAAGATATGCTCTAGGCTTTGAATGCTACTTTCCTAGTCCTTATTCCAAAGAAGGAAGAGGCTAATCAGTTGGACTTCTTTAGGCCCATTTCTCTTTGCAATGTGGTCTATAAAATCATTACTAAGCTCCTAGCAGAGAGGCTTAAAGTTTGGCTTCCCATGGTTATCTCTAAGGAACAAGGGGGTTTTCTGGCTGGAAAATAAATTTTGGATGGGGTAGTTATTGCTTCTGAAGTCATTCACTCTTTGTGTTCTTCTAGAGAATGCACCATGTTCATCAAGCTTGATATGGCTAAGGCTTATGACAGAGTCAATTGGGGTTTCTTGCGAAAATTTCTTCTGGCTTCAGTCAGGAATGGGTTAGCTAGGTTTTGAGTTGTGTTACTACTCTCTCCTTCTTGGTCCTTCTTAATGGTTAACCGTCAAAGCTTTTTGGGGCCTCTAGGGGCCTTTACTAGGGAGATCCCCTTTCTCCTTATTTGTTTATCATTACGGCTGAGGGACTTGGCAGACTTATCAAGTCTCATATTTCCCAAAATTTGATTCAAGGTTGGCAATGGGGAAATGGTCTGACCACTCTTTCCCACCTCCAGTTTGTTGATGATACAACCCTTGCTGGGAGAGCTCATATTCAAGAAGCTGAAGCCTTTCAGCTCATGTTGGATACTTAGTTGGCTACCTTTGGTCATAAAATCAATGACCATGAGTCCTTTATTTTTTTCTTCAATTCTCTTGAGCCTATCCAGTGGAGGATTGCTAATATCCTAAGATTTTAGATTGAGTCTCTCCCTCTAACTTACTTGGGGGTCCCTATTGTGGTGGGAAGATAGCCCAGTCTTTTTTGGCAGAGCTTTCTTGACAAGCTTCGACAAAAAGTCGATCATTGGACTCATAGGTGGCTCTCTACTGCTAGCAGGGTGACTCTCCTGCAATCTATGATTCAAGCCCTTCCCATATATAGAAGCATGGTTTAGGCTGTCCTGGCATATTTTCTTAAGGAATTTGAAGCTTTTTCTCACCAATTTCTTTGGAGCGATAATTTGCAAAATACTAAATGGAGCCTCATCAATTGGGATACCATCTGTAGACTTAAAAAGGAAGGAGGCCTCTGCCTTTATTCTACTATCTTGTGCAGTCAAGCTCTTGCTGCCAAGTTCTATTGGCATTAGTGTTCCAATCAGTCTCAGCTTTGGGCCCATATCCTATCACACAAGTATTTACCTGGCGTTGAATTTTCAGATGTTTCCAAGTTTCCTCTTGAGGGAAGAGGATCTATGGTGTGGAATACCCTCAATGTTGGTGCTCACCTAGTGAAGAGAAGTCTATTTTGGATCTATAGCAAAGGCATTGAGGCTCTATTTTGGAGAGATTCCTAGAATGGGCATCCTCCTCTCTTGTCCTCTCATCCACACTTACAGCCTCTTTGTGATTGTTTCTTTTCTACTGGATGGAATAAGGTGGGTCATTATAAGGAGGCTCATAACCTGGGCCTTGCTATTGGTTATAAATGGAAGAATTCTTTTGATTGGTCATCAGGTGGCTCTCTGGGGGATCGGTTGGAGCTTTCTTAGATCTTGACTTCTAGGGAGTCAATTCTCTGCAGGAACCTAATGTTTTGGCTTGGGGAGGTGCTTCTTTTGGCAAGTATTCTATTTCTTTAGGGTACCTTGTGCTAACTAAGTAATTTTTTGGTGAGGTGGAGGTCTCTTAGTGGAAGAAAGATTAGAATAGCTTTTCTTGGCCTAAGTGTAATTTTTTCCTCTGGATTCTAGTTTACAATCATTGTCTTACTTGGGAGAATCTTTGCGAGAGAGGCTTCCAAGGGCCCTCCTTCTGTGTCTTATTCTGCAATAGTGAAGAGACTATTTCCCACCTTTTTTTTAGTGCCCCTTTGTCAAGTAGATTTGGCACTTCTGGTGGAGTGTGTGGGGGTGCACATGCTAGCATGTTTCTTCCTTGTCTGAGTTTTGGGACCATCTGGTCCATCCCCCTTCCAAGACCTCTTTTCTTCAATTTTCTTGGACTATTGGCTCTACCCTTATTTTATGGCATGTTTGGCTTGAGAGAAATAGGAGGATCTTTCATGATGTGTAGCTGGGGATCAGGTACCTGTGGGGGAAAATTGCTCATTCTCTTGATGAAACAATCCTAGCTAAATGTGACTTTTGTGGGGGTTTGGACCCTAGAGATGCTGGTATGTATTCATGCCTTTCCTTTCCTCTTCAGGGTGGCACTCCCTCTCTCCCCCACAGACACTTTGGGAATAGAGCTAGGCTATGCTCTCAGTGTGTTAATTATGAGGGGCATTAGAGTCCTCCCCAAGCTGGAGTTCTTAAAATCAATACTGATGGCTCTTCTCGGGGAAATCCTGGACCAGCTGGCATTGGGGGAGTTGGGCATGATAGCTCTAGTGATGTTCAATTTCTATTTTCTATCTACAAGGGTTACCATACAAATAACCTCACGGAAGCCCTTGTTATCTTGGTTGTACTAGAACAGTGTTGTCAACATGGTTGGAGAATAATTACCTATGAGACTGACTCATAGGTGGTTGTGAATTTATTGAATAGACGAAATCTTGTGGATGTGGATTGGCATTTGGCTCTGGTTATTCAATAGATCACTTAGTTATGTAATTTTCTAGATTTTGTGTCTTTTATGCATAACCCTCAGGAGTGGAACGGTGTGGCTAATTGTCTAGCTAAATGGGCCTCTGAGAATGCACTGGATTGGAACATTGTTGATCATAGGATGCTTCCCCCTAATTTATCTCGTAAGCTAGCTAAACTTGTTGACCAAGATAAAGCTCTTTAGTGCTCTTTGTTTCCTTTGTTATTTTGTTCTCTTTGGTATTCAATAAAAATTTTACCCCTCTTTTAGTTACATATTGTTATGAAACTAACATTTTGATCATGCTTATTATGGAAAGTGACAATGAACTATATTTTTTAAGGATCCATATTGCAAATACATATTGTGATGATCATTTCAAAACATGTTATTATTCATATTGACAATTAGTCTGAGTTTAGATTCAATCAATTATATTTTCTTCTTCTCAATCAATTTGCAATTAGTTTGAGATTCATCTCCTTGAAGTCTATTTAATTTGCAGAGACAACACGATTCAATGTACAGATAGATAATATAAATTGGGTTTTATTGATTAGATTTTGATATTGGCATGCAAAATCAGATTTTTGATAATAAAAAAAGATTGATTAGTCTATGATTAGACACTATGCACTACTGAGCATAATGACATGTGTTACATGTTCAATATTTGTTGTAGGGTTCAAATAGAAATCTGATTTTCTAATCATTGTATGTAGAAATTTGTAAAAGATTTGAAAAGCCATTAAGGAATATTATAATAAGGCTAGTGAGGCACAAAATACCAATAAGACATAAGTTCACTGAGGCATTAAAATTGTCAACAATATAGCATCACTAAGATGTAAAAATTTATTTAAAGGATAACTAGCACTTACATCAAAAGGTGCAATGTGTATGTCGATAGTAGTATATGTTGTACAATTTCTTCAATGTGACATAAGAACAAAAATCATTTTTTGTTATTACTAATTGTTTTGATGATTGTATGGATGATGTCTTGTTTTGTCTACAGCAAAAATGAACAATTTTTAACAAATGCACATAATCAATCTATAACAATATGATTTTTTTTGAAAATCATATCATATAATGTACAAAAGAAATCAATTTCATTTTCAAGTGTGGGGTAACTTAATTTTTTATTATTTGGTACAATGAATTTTCATATCAGTATGTCCTTGCTTTAAGTTTTCCAATAAACTAGTTGTACTTAAAGTTTGTTCTATTGATATTTGTTGGCATCATTGAACTCATGAAGAAAAGTGCTTTCCATTAAATGTGCATTAGGTTGGGTTTTAATGCTTTTCTTTTTTAATTTTTCACAATTGAATTTTTATTTTGAATGTGAAGAATATGGCATGCATATATGTATAAGTAATAAATAAATATTATTCTTGTATACCTTGACTTTTGATAGGGCAATTTCTTGTAAGTGTGCTTATTTTGTCCTTATGGTTATGTATGGATTGTTTTGCATTTTGGAGTATCTTTCAAATGAGAAACATGGTTGAATGAGAGGCCCTTTAATGATTTGACTCTAGATATTGTTGTGAATTTCAAGGCTTGTCTTTTTGTTTTACCTATGCCAATTGTTTATGTCTATAGTGTAAGCCACTAGGATTTGTGGATAGTTAAAGCCCATTTCATTGTTATCGAGATTTTCCTTTGTGTGTCCCAATATCAAAGGAGCTATTGGTATGACTTTTGGATCATCTATGTTCCAAGGTGGGCTTTTGTAATTATCAACCCTTACTACAACATACAGTAGAAGTTTTGGGGGTTTTAAATATCAACTATAAATAATATCAGTTATTTCACCAAGTGCTCTATTTACAAGACCTATTCATGTCCATATGTTTTTTGTCAACACAATGTGTTGCTCTTTGCATATGAGAATTTCATTTTCTAATCATTCATATGTAGTCGCATACTCTGATATTTATAGTTCTTGTTGCTATACTTATTACAATTGGAACATTCAAGAGTTTCAACATTTTTTTGTACAGTTTAACAAGATCATTTGTAGAAAATAGATGTATTGACTTTTCAAATGCTTCATTTTTATTAGGTAGAATGTTTTGGTTTGTACGTGTAGTAAGGAGCTCCTGATCTTCTTTTGTCACTTTTGCATTTTGAATATTCTTTAGGAGTTGTCAAAACTGTGTTTGTTGTTTATCATCACCTTGTTATCAAAAAACTTCCTCCAATGTGATAATTGTTTTGAATTTTTGTCACAATGTTCTATCAATAGAGTGTGATGTGTATAGAGTTTTGTCCATCATGGGTGGTAATTAGCAAGGTCACCAACCAAGATTATAGAAATGCTACCAAAGAAGAGTTGTTGATTTTGAGGAAATGCTTGTAGCAATCTACTATCTATTTTTAGAAGCAATTTTGGGCCAATGAAACTCAGTTCATCGATACGCATGTATTTTATTTCCTTTAAGTCCTCTTGAAATGTGGTCAATGATTGTCCTTGTAGTGGTTGAATTTGTTTGATAGGTATCTTGAGAATTGTATATATTGTTGATGCATGTATGTTAAATGCTACAACATCTGTAGGAGTCATAGTGAGTAGTTTGTTCTTATGTTGGTTGCCATTACTGTTTAGTTCATTTATGATTCGGTTAATCAAGTATGATTTTCCTGTACCAATTGTGCCTTGAACAATCATTTATAGTGGTTTGTTTGTTATCAAAGTCAGGTTTGCAAAGCATGTCAAGTTCATTGATTGTAATTCTTTGTACAGGCCCATTTGTGATAATATTTTTCATTCATTTAGAGTAATTATTTCTTGCATATTAGCATCATCATTGTTATCATCCTCTTCCTCTTCTAAAATGTCTTTTTGTTCTTCCTTGCAATTGGCATACCATACTTGATATCCATTTGAGTTTATGTTGGTCCAATTTATGATAACTAATTCTTTGGTAAGGCCAAGGTCTCATTTCTATATCCTAAAAATGTGTGTATAAATAGGAGCTCACTCTAGTAAAATATTTTTAAAAAATTATGAGTGGAAATGTAGTATTGTATTGAACCTTGGATAAACATTGATGATGGCCTGGATGTTTTGTTTTCTCCATTTTTTGTGTCTACAATTTGCAAAAAAACTATATGATTGTGCTAATTCAAGAAGTGTTATCATCTCAAGCTCTGGTGGCCTTTGAATGTATGCCTACAAGTATCTAGAGTGTATTTTATTTTCTCCTAATGCATTTATTATCCACTGAAATAATTTTTTCCAATATTTAGAGATGTAAAAGGATGACTACATATAACAAAGGGAAATTTTTGAAGCACGTGACATATTTCTCGTATGTCTATGTCATGCTTAGCTACAACTTTAGTCATAAATTTCCTATATGTTGTAAGAGATGGACTGTCAATTTTTTGGGCTAAATGAATTCTTTTTAACATATTAGTATGTCTTGGATGTTTTTTCTTCCTTTAATGAATACTTTGAGCTATATTTGAGAACAAGTTCTCATGAGATGACTGGTTAGCAATCAATGTTTTCTCTCCAAATTGATTACATTTCTCAACTATGAATATTAAGTCATTCATCATTTCTTGCAAGTTCATTTTTTTACCATTCTCGCCACATGTTAGAGTTGAAATACTTTTTTATTTCCATGGTGCTTTGTAGCGACACTCTAATTGTGCACCTTTTTTTGTAAGCATGTGTCTTGTCTACATTTTGTATGACATTGGACCATGTTGATCAATTGTTCATAATCATGGCCATTATCTATAAATTGTATCTCATCAATATTGAGCAAGGTCATGTGTCATCTAGCGAACTGTACTAAAATGTATTATTTCTATGTGATGTTTCATGAAGGTTCCAAGAGATAAGGTACCTATCAAAAAGTAGTCTTTCTCTTTCAACTTCATCTGCATTGTTCCAGTCAAGTCTATTCATAGCAAGTGCATTTTTTATCCAAATCACTCTATGCAAATGTGTGCTTCCTCAATGTTGCCATATAGTTCTATACCAAAACAAATTTACATGGAGAAGTTTTTCAATAACTTCCTCACGAAATATTGTAAATTGGTGATGCATGTATAATGCTACTGTATAAGGGTTATTGATGATGTTGTCCATTTATTGCTTGTTTGATAGAATCCTTGGGGAATTCTCATTTGACATTAATTAATGTAGAGTTGGCCATTTTGTATATGTTGCACTGAGTGTGAAGAAGAGAGTTGGTGATCCTATCTTATTGATCATGTTTATTAAATCTGTTTCACACCTGCTCCAATATGGGTGTGTACCTTTCATTAAAGAACTATAATGCATCAATTGTTGTGCCAACTGATTGTCTAAAAAATTTGTTAAGTGTGCATGGATTTTTTCTATAGTAGCAGGCATACTATCTTGTACATTTCATTTAATGAATATTGTTGCAACTTCTTGGCTCTGATATATAGCCATGAGATTGAAGGAAAAATATGGAAAGTGAGGATGTCTTCCAAATCTATTGTCATGGAACCTTGCTAAGTATTATAAAAATTCATGTAGGTGAACTTCCCTTATCTTAGGTTTCATATAAAGTGCATATCCTTCTGGAATTAGAGTGGGAAATGCCATATCCAACAAACCCTCAAAGTTGTATTCATTTACTGGACATGAATCTATCTCTGGCCAATCTATTATATCATTTGAAATGCCTTCAAGTTATAATTTTTACTTTATGATTTTAGTTTAGGAGCAACTTTTGGTGGTTTACCAATAAATGATGTTGTGTATGTTGTGCTAATGTCATTTTCAGCTCCATTAATGTTCATTTCATTATTTTCCAATAGTATGTCTTCAGTTGTCTCAATAATTTTAAGCATATTTAACACATATATTCTTACTTCAGGGGTCTCAGCCACATGGTCCGCATGAATGGTGACATCCTTATAGTAGGGGTCATTTTATACCATGTATCATAATGCATCTATAATATAGCTCCTACAAACATAACAATCATATATTTAATACATATATTCTTACTTTAGGGGTCTCAGCCACATGGTCCGCATGAATGGTGACATCCTTATAGTAGGGGTCATTTTATACCACGTATCATAATGCATCTATAATATAGCTCCTACAAACATAACAATCATAAGACTTACCTATTGTATGTAATATTTGAACAATGATTATATCTATATCATGGATCCTTCGTGGAAGTATTTTTGTAATTTTTTTAATTTCATGTGCAAATCTTATCTTGTGTCCATGATATTTAAATTGACCTCCAAAATTTTGGGTGACTTGTAATACTGGGTTAACTCTAGCAATCAACATTTCTTCAACCTAGGTTAATATTTTGAGTACAAGAGGTTTCTCTCCTAGATCCATATTGTTTAAGGATGAAAACTGGTGTATGTCTTTTTCATGGAAGCATATGTTGCATCTGGGAGTTGTACTCGATTATTGAATGTATATTCTTCGATACCATTCTTTGCATATAGTGCAAGTTTGTTTGTCAATGCATCAATTCATTGATGAAATTTTTTGTGTATCATTGTATAGTATGTATGTGCATTCCTTTTTTCTTGTATCATTGTTTGCTAAAGTCCAAAATATTCCTCCTGTAAATTTGAAATAGTTTGTTGTTCCATTATTTGTTCACAATTGTTTTTTTCTTTTTTGTATCAGAGTTTTAAGTTGTTACAATCTTTTGGCACACCTTTGGGCACTTATCTTTATTATGAGAATAATATGTTAGAGTGGGATTGTCATTGCACCAAAAGACTGATCTATCAATGCCCGATACAACCACTCAACTTATAATATACAAGAGGAAGTTAATCCCTTGTCACAAATCCCAAGTGGAGCGCTAAAAAAAAAATCCAACAATCTCTCTCTTAGAGTTACTCAAGGATCTAAGGATTCGAACCTATGACCAAGCTCTAATACCATTTGTTAGAGTGGGGTTGTCGTTGCAACAATAATTAACCATTCATTGGTACAATGCAAGATCTTTTGAATGTTGGGAAGATCATCATGAAGAATACCCTTGCATGAGATTCATGGGAACTAAATCGACACTCACGCTGATAACTGACTCTTTCACTCAAATTGTGGGGTGCATAAGGAGGTAATTTGTACTAGAACTAAGATTTCCTAAATACCGCATAGCAAATAGTATGCTCACTGGTAGCATGTATATCTAATTAATAGTAGTTAACTATGAACATAAGTAGTGTGAATCCCCACTATCATTCATAGTTGTGAGAGGTAACAAATCATTGAAAAGAATAGATATCACACTTAATATCAGAATTAACATATATATACATCTCCCAACTTTGGAGGGATATACCATACACCAATGGGCCAAGCATTGTTAATGAATGGAGGAGGAACAAATACATTCCAGTCAATTAAAAGAAAGGAATACAGAAGCAAGTTAAAATAAATAAACTCCTCTTAGATCAGCCATTCAGCCTCAGATTAGTAAAAGGTTGGGTTCCCTTGCCATGCTTGAGAGACAATGCTTCAAACACCACTTTTAGGATACATCGTCTAAGCTATCCCTCCTAGATTCCTTGGTAAGACCCACAGTGCTCTATGGTTTAGTGGTTTGGGGTCCTTCCCTTTTAGACTCAGATTGGGCCATGATCGAGCATGCCCAGACTATGCTCCTCCGTCGGATTATCAGATGTCACAGATCTATGCCCCACAGTATTATTTTGATTGGGTTTGGTGCTCACCCATTCAAACTTGCAACCATTTTTGACTTGATCTGGTTTCTCCACCATCTTCGTGGCTTTGCTAACTCAAAGGAAGGCCAACACAAATACCCTCACTTAGCCTACTGATCCTCAGTTGCTATTGCAAACTCCGATCCTGCCACTAGAGCCTGCGGTTGGTATGCTCAAGCTATTATCCTACTAAGTTCAGTTGGGATCAACATTGATCATCTTCCTCCCTACCAATTCTCATTGGATGCTCCTGTTCATCTACTCCCCTCTTGGCAGGAGTTGAACGGGCATGTCAAACTTGACATTTACAGGAAGTATATGACACAGACCTAGGTGGATCCTCTAGGAGGACTATGTCTGAGGATGGCTTTCTACACTGAGCACTTCTTAGATTTTCGAGATGGGATTATTATACGCCCTGAGTACTTACATAGATACTGGACACACGCCCTACGTATCTCCCTTGGCTCCTTCGGGGTGGGCTCGCACAAACTCTAGATCCAAGTCGATCACCATATTGCTAGAGAGGATTGGGTTTGTACACTTTGTACCTTAGTAGAGGCAAAATCTGAGATTCATTTTCTTTTCAGATGCCCCATATACTACGAGATTAGAGGGAGATTTTACTATCTGTTTAGAGATTGCAGATCCCTCTCAGATTTTACTAATTCCCACCATGGTTTTCCTCTTTGACCAAGGGTTCAACGTGAAAAATATTGATTTCTCTTGTTGCATGTGTGGATGCTTTATTTACTTTACTTTTATGCTTCAATTTTCATTGCATGTTTGGTATTGTGGAAGGCCACTGGAAAAGTTTATAGATTTGTTATTGCACTGATTCAGGCAAATATTACCAAGATGATAGATCAATCAAATATTACCAAGTAGAAAACATGACCCCAACAAAGTCGGCATCCTCACGAAAGGAAACTATCTTGTGCCAGGAAAAAGAACAGCAGAAGCTACAGCTAAGTATCACTGTATCCACTTTTGGCAGCCACAGTTCCCTACCAACAAACTGATAGGAATGTGCTACTGTTTTAGTGGCAGCTACAGTTTCCTGCCAACACAGTGTTAGGAATGTGCCACTGTTTTAGATAATGAGTTGGATGGCTTTTTGGTTTCACCGTGCCAAAGAAAAATTTCAACTTACTTTGATGAGACCAACTTTGAAGGTATGATAGACAACAAGAAGAACAAACCAATTTATGAAGAAGGTAGATCAATTGGACATTACTAAATAGAAAACATGCCCCAAAGAAGCTGGCATTCTCACCAATTGAAACTAACTTGTGAACAAAAAAGACAGGATAAGATACATTGTGATATTGCTATCAGGATTCAACTGTGTAATTTTTGAGTCAAACTCGTTGATCCACGTTTTATGAGTACTGGCTCACACGAACCCATCTCTCGTGAGAATAAATAGAATACTTAACACTCATTGGATCTAGGTGATGTTCACAGAGGTAAAGCACCAGGACTTCCTGGAAGGTCACCCATCCCAGTACTAATCCAGCTCCAGCGCACTTAATACGGAGTTTCCTCCATGGTTAAACCCACTCTACTTGCAACCCCATAAGCACACTCTTGGCAGCTACTATTCACTACCAAAACCTGTTGAGAGATACACTACTGTTCTAGATTAATGATTCAGATAGGTATTTTATACATTGCTGTGACAGAGAAAAATGTCTGTCATTAGACCAAATTTGGAGGTATGATAAAATAGCTACATAAAATTCTATTAACTTTTTTGGCCAAGCTCATGCAACTTTTTTTATATGCTTGATATATATTAACTGTTATGCTTTCAAGTTTCAAGCTACCTTCTTTCAAACATCTACAGACATTTGAAAATTTAAAATTAATCATCCCACAAGGAGTCAATGCCAAAAACATGAGAAGTGGCAACATGCATTATGCAGCCTCACACATGCAACCATGCAGACATTTTAAAAATTATATATACATATTATAGTAAAATGATCAAAATTAATTCCAAATTTAAACATAAATCTGATAAATAAATGCTCAATACTGAAAACAACATAGCCAAATAAGACACAATCAATCCCCATTATATATAGGATTGTCAGGCATTACATTTCCTTTGAGTTCTTTGCATCAAGAACTGGATCACGAAGTGTTCCAAACATCCAGTCCATCCAAATTGTGTAGTGACCATAATTGTGTCGATATGTTGTATGATGGATAGTGTGATAACCAGCCCCCATAATTGGCCAGACCTTACCATGTATGCAGTCATGGATGTTAGTTGTCCAAACTCCCTCACAAAATAGAAGAAACTCGTGAGAAAAAAAGTGTACTGGAATTATAAACAAAGCGATCACATGGGGAATAGCCTGCAAAATCCCGTCAAGAGGATGGAAAGCCAATCCTGGAGAAGACTATTAGCAGTTAGAAAAGCATTCCTTTTAAATATCACTTAAGTCAGTTCATACATTCATCATATTTTGAGACTGCACTTAAAACAAAATAAGCTGGCCAGGGTAACTGTGATGAACATGGACACAAAATGATAAAACAACAGAAACAAGAAAGCATTGACTATTTCCAATATTCAACAATCAGACAAAAGAAATTCCACCAGAAAACAGGATTGGCTATTTCGAACCTCAGAAGAATATATCTATCTATCATGTAATCTTTGCAGCACTTGCAATGCTCATTCAAACAAGAATATGTATATTCTAACATGATAAGATAAACACCAAAAAAGAATGTAGTCAAGCAAAATCTGATTAGAAAGTAACCTGAACAATCAAAGCAAAATACGCCACAACTAATTCAAAGGAAATAATAGTCTTGATATGACAGCATTTCCCCCACAAGAATATTGACCCAAGGGACAAAACTCAAAAAATATACATTAAAGTTAAAAATCACTGCTCTGCATAGCACATTATTGTCAGTATATAGGCCATGGGTATGTAATTCTTCAATGAGTGTGAATTTGAGTAGGTCAATCAATCAATAATTCAAAAAATACTAGCACACAAAGTAGCTAAAACTCATGAAAGAAACTTCTAATCATAAGGAGAACAATAAGGGTGAGAATGATAGGGGGAATGCTATGAAATTCCTCACTAGGTACACCACCTCATATGGATGTTAAAGTCCCACATGATGGCCAAGAGAAGTGATATCTAATCTTGGGCCTAGGGTAGAGGATTGACCAAATATGGACTCCTCACTAGGTACACCCCCTCATATGGATAGCAAGAGCCACATGATGCAACGAGGGATGATATCCACTCTTGGTTCTGTTGAGTACAGAATCAAACACTTCATGTTTCAAGGTGAAACGCCAACTATCCAATCCTCTCTTGAATAAAGATACTTGTTATGCTAAGACTGCAATGAAAGATCATAAGGTGACTTTGAGGTTCCTTATTAATGCGGACATTTGCTCACAACTGAAATGATGTAATTTACTAGATCACTAAGGAGACTTCCGCTGTTTTCTAAGGCTTGTCAACTGATTCTAAAGATTTGGCTCCACAATGTGCAGTGAACATATATTTTGATCAACTTATGGAGGTTGGCTTAAACTTGGGAATCTAACTAATTCTACTCCTATCCAAGGATACAAGGAAGAGAAAATATACTTGGAATCTACTAGATGCAGTCTTTTCATCGACTTTACTCACCTAGGGCAAGTTTCTAGGGTTTGTTCAGATGATTTTCATATCAATGCACTTTCTTCAATCCCATCAATAGATGCAAATTAAAGATCAAATACAAATGAAATTGAATGCATTCAAATGTTGTTCGTCCACACAAGGCAAGACTTGCAATCACTAAGTAGTTAGTGGTTTTGTCCATGATCGACTCTAGCAAGTATGCATTCATAGTTGCTTTATTCCAACTAAATTACTTAAAGCAAATTCTAACTTAACAACTTGAAATCAAATCTATTCTATGTGAGGAATGTAAATCACCATGCAATACTCCCAATTTAATCATGTAATTCACCATGTAAGACATAACAATGAATAGTAGAGCAAATTTGGCAGCATTTTAGCAACAATTCTTTCTTACAAATGATGAGAGCAAGCCTTACATACATAAGGGGCTTAGTTACAATGAATAGCCAAGATTAAGAAAATGCAAACCATAATTAGGGTTTCCACCACATTATCCAATGAAATTAAAGCACCTTCAAAAGGGCCAATAGGAAAATTACAAAGTTTTATCAACTAATCAAAAGGCACCAAACAGTGGGCCAATCATTTCAATGAGAAAATTAATTGCCACTTAGGCTTACATCAAATCTTCCTTTAGAAGATAATTTACTTTGTTCTTTTCTCTATTTACTAATTCAACCAACCTCGACAAAACGTAGTTAAGCTCATCCATTGGAGGTATAGGTGGTCTTTGCAAATTCCAATCAACCATGTTTAACTCATTTGTACTTGTGGAAATAGTTTACTCCCAATCTAGCATGATTTCTTGTCTTGAAGCCCTAAAAGTTGTAAAGGCTGCAAAATTTCTCAATTACTCCCTCTTGATGGAGTTATAATCTTCAAAGTTGAGAGCTCTCAAGCTTTCCTTCAATGTTTCCAAATTCATGATTTCTTCTCTTTTCTCATCAAAAGAGAAAATGTTATTGCCACTTCTTCCTTAGCCTCGTCACAAATTCCTTGCATGGTGGATTTGAGGTGTTAACAACCATTCCTTGTCTTCTCTGAACTATCCTGCCTAAAGACCAAAGCAAAGTACCATTAATATCTTGCATCCCACTTGCTTTTATCACCTTGCTATTCTTCAACCGTTGTTCAAGAATTTTTGTCATTGTTTGCAATTGAAGGATGGTTTTCTCTCTAATGGAAAGAAATTCTTTCCAAAGTGTATCCAAGGTTTGGAGTCTTGCTCTAATTGATGTGAATGAATGATATTGTTTCAAGAATTCCGAAAGGAAGGTAATTACTTCTTGCACAACAGCTTCCATTTGCGCTTTCAATTCTTAGAATAACATCTTAAAGTTCTCCAAATTGTCTACCAATTCTCTCTCAAGGGTGAGGTGGTGCAAATGTATGATTTCTCTATTGGATAGGATTGAAGATGTGCTTAAGGTGTTCCCTAAATCCTCCACTTTCTTCCTTGTATTTCTTCTTCTTCCTTACCTCTTTGTTCACTCTTTCCTATAATATGTGAATGGCACCATGGGTATCCTCGAGCTCTTGCTTCATTGTAGTAACTCACAAATCATGTTCAATAATCTCATAATCTTGTAGAACGATGTTACCCCTTACTTTATCTACTTTTGGAATGGCAATTTAGACCCTGCAAATTCCTAAATCATCTCTAATGACTTTGACTAACCTCCTTGCAAGATGACTTTCCTTTTCCTTCTCAAGATTTTGCATGATGTCTTCATTATTTTCAATTGGGTCTAGATCTACGATCTCCTTCTCATGCAATATTCCTCTCAACCAAGTAGGTGTTGTGCATTCTCTTCAATTGGTATGATGGCTATATTTTTGCTTGGGCCTTCGTTTGAAGCTGGGATTTCACCTTCTTCAAGAGAATCCTCAATATCTATGATTCCATCACCATCTTCCCTTGTAGAGGAAGGTTTCCTACTATCTCAATTACACTTAGAGGAGAATATTTGGATGAACTTCGGCTAACATTGTCCACTAATTCATAAGTAACCACTTGATTCACTTCTTCTCCCTTTGTTGGAATAGTCTTTCCTTGTTTCGAAGTAGCGCTTTCCTATGATGGGGGAACATTTGATCTTTGCTTCTTAGCTTGTGGCTACTCAATCCTAATATCTTTATGTCTTGAATCCTTATGGGCAGGGCCTTACCAACATTCTTTCTCTTTTAGCTAACCTCACCTTGTTGCCTTTCACTTGATGCTTGGGGCTGCCCAGATGATTCTTCTTCAACTTCCTCTACCTCCTTCATCTTCTCATATGTCAATGGGATTACCCTCCTTTCCGAACTTGTCATCTTTCTATCTAGCCATTCCTAGGGGAAAAGAGTAATTGGGATCATTAAGGCTTCTAGGTTGATCTTCTTATCATCAGGCCAATTGATAACTTCCAACTCCTAATTTGTAGTTGTTCCAAAATCACTCCTAGTAACTCTATCATCTTCCTCCACTTAATCAAGGAATTGGACTTGCTTCCATTTGTAATTTCTGATCATATCCAATGTTAGCCTTGAGAACATTCTCTTCCTGATCTCCAAATTATCGTTTGCATCTGCCCAATAATCTTCTATGTGTGTGATGTGAAGGTATTTGTTTCCATATGTTCTCTTGATTTTCTTTTCAAGATCAAATTTTTCTTTCATCTCATAATACCACAAGCCTTAGAATTCAAACTCTTTCTCTACAGCCTTAGTTACGGACGAGCAAATCACTTCCAAGATTGAATTGAAATCCAACCCCTAGCTTGTGTTTGTGCTTTTGAAACTTATCATAGGCAATTAGTTGCATTACCACTTCCATGATCACCAATTTTGTTGGTAGGGTACCTTGGTAGCTTCCTAGGACAAGTATTTCCCAACACTTGAATGTATGTGAATTTGGGATATTGGATTATCATGATCCTTGCTTCTTGATTAGCTTCTTCGCCTCCTCAGATAATCTTCTATGTGGAGCCTCATGTAGTCTTCTTACAACTCATAGAAAATGCATCATTGAAGATCTTGAAGTGCTTGTTGTTATGAAGGAGTAGCTATGGATAGCACTCATGTACATGGAGTTCACCTATTGCAGCTCCACATTGTCCCAAGCTGGTCAATCATAGAAACTTAAATACCATGGCCGAAATAGGAAGTTGTGTGAAATGTATGTGTTCTTTATCATCCTCAATTGGAGATCAAGGTTGTTACAAATTATCTTAGCACATTCAATAATAACCTCTCATGCAGATATCTTGTCCATGAAGTAGAACATCCAAGGTTAAAAAATGGATCCATGTGGCTCTCCCATGACCTTGCTTAGCACGATAATGAGGTCGCCAAAGTCTTTCCTTAAAAGATGACTTGTTAGATTGGACAACTTCAAGATCTTGGAATTCTGAAATTTTTTTACAAAATGGCCTTAATCTCCTAGCTTGAAATTAATTTCTTTAAAAATTTGGGATTTAAATGGGTTTAAGGCCTATATCCTTGCCCAGATTTCATTTTCATTTAGCACCTTATCTCTGATTTTAGAGATAATCACTGAGAATTAGGAATTTCAACCAAGCATTAGGAATTTCTTCGCACTCGAATTGGGAATCAGAGGTTTGTTTGGACAAAAGTCTCATCCAAGTCAGAAATCAGGTGGCCTTTAGGAATCTTGCTTGGGATCAAACAAAAGATTTCACTATGTGTGTGGATAATGACCCTCATGAGCTGACAGTCAGATTTGACCTTAACCTTAAGAACAAGAGGGAACTAATTGAATTGATTCAAGTTGCAGACTCACAAGCCTGTGATCCAGATTTAATCAAATCTGTTTGTTTTTTTTTTTATTGTGATCTTTTTACCTCTGAGCGTGGACCCCAAAATAAAGAAGCTCTAAATGAGTCTCTCAAACTGATTCCAAAGAAAGTATCTCATGAAGATTTTGAGAGATTAGATAAGCATATCTCAATTGCTGAAGTTAAGGAGGCCATTAGTTCCTTGGCCAATGATAAGTCTCTTGGCCAAGATGGCTTTACTGCTGAATTATATAGAATCAACATGGACTGGATCTGTGAGGATCTCTTATCTTTGTATGAAGATGCCTTTTCTAGAGTATCTTCGGGTCCTACTATTAATATGGGGTTAATCAAACTAATTCCTAAAATTGGAGACAAAACTTTAGTCAAGAATTGGAGGCCAATTACTATAATAAATATTTCCTATAAAATTTTCTCCAAATTGTTGGCAAAGAGAATTTCAGACATATTAGACAAATTCATCTCTGTGACTCCGACAGGAATTATAAAAGGCAGATATATTTTAGAAAACCGGATAATAGGATTGGAAGCCATGCATTGGACTAAAGTACAAGATCAAAATGTTGCTATGGTATTGTCAGATTTTGAAAAAGCATATGACAAGATTGAGTGGCCATTTATTATTGGAATGTTGAAGGCATTTGGATTTCCTGATTATTTTTGTAAATGGATTCAAGTACTCTTTCAGGACTCTTCTACAGTTATTGATATTAATGGTAGCTTGTCTGACCCTATCCCCCTTCAGAGATCTATCGGACAAGGCTGTCCTGTAGCCCCTTCCCTCTTCTCATTGTTGTTGATGCTCTGTTCTATATTCTTAGGACTCCTTTTCTAGGCCCCCCTCTTATAGGTCTCTCTCTACCAAATGGTAAAGAACTCATTAATTCTCAGTTCACTGATGATACCTCATTGTTTTTGGAATTGTTGGAAGCTAATTTTAGCAATGCTATGGATAGACTTGAGTTCTTTTGTAAAGCCTATGGAGCCAAAGTTGCCTCCAATAAGTCCTTAGTTTAGGGCGGTTGGAATCCGCTCCTAGTTGGTTGATGAACCATGGATGGCAGTGGAAAGGCCCTAATTCTATTGTGAGATACCTAGGCATCCCTTTTTCTATTGAGCCATCTGCTAAAGCTATGTGGGAGTAGCTTTATTTAAAGATTCAGCATAAATATACCAAATGGCAAACACATCATCTTTCTCTGGCTAGTAGACTACAACTGGTTCAAAAAGTCCTTGCTTCACATCATATTTATTTGCTTCTGCTTGGCTATTTGCTAATTATCATATGGATAGGATTGAACACATTCTTAGTGAATTTTAATGGTCTCATGATGTTGGCAATAAAAAAAGGTACTGTGTGAATTGGAATTGGTGTTGTAACCCTAAACAGTATGGTGGACTAGGATTAAAGGATATCAAGTTACATGGAATAGCTCTGGCCTCAAAATGGATTCTAAAAGCAATTGATGGAGATGAACCTTCGAAGGCTCTAAATAGGAACAATGTAGAAAGACCCTTCATTTCTAAAGGTAAAAAATGGGAAAATGTTCCTTTCAGTGATATTCTACTGGGTGATTTTAAGATTAACGTTTTCGGTCTACAGCATTTAAGTCATTATGGAAGGTGTGGTCTCATGTTAAACTGCTCCTGTTAAACAGAGTTGCAATTGGCTCCCACCCTTCTTATGCAGTGGTGGATAGGTTTATTTGGTGGGGATTATACCTTAATGATAAACCATTGCCTCTAACTCAGAGCTGCTTAGCTAAGCATTGGAACAGTCTTGGTATCTTTTTGATCAGTGATTTATTTATTGATAATAGGTTGGGATCTTGGGAGGAAATCGGGAGTAAATTTGGTATTCCCTGAACTCAAAAAAGGACATACTCTCTTATCTTGAAAGCTGTGGGAAATTCTTCTCTTTCTAAGATGTATGACTCAACTTCTTATTTGCATCAAATAAAATGGATTGATGGTTCTAATCTCAGTGAAGTGTCAACAAGGCAGATCTATAAGATTGCTAGTTTCAGATTCAGACATCATCCAAAGAGTAACCAGGCTTGGGGTTTTCATTGTCCTTTTTCTGGTTGGTCTTTCTTTTTTCATTATGTTTGGCAACCGGGTGCTGAACCCAAGAAGCTCTGTTTTAGATGGCTGCTGCTATTAAAAAAATAGCTATTGGTTCTAATTTGGATTCCCTTGGAGTCAACTCTGTTTATTATAAATTGTGTAATGTTCCTGAATCCTTTGAGCATGTTTTTTCTAATGTGTCTTTGCCAATAAAATTTGGTCTATATTATTGGGAAATCGCCTGGTCTGTCCTAGAGTGAAGTTCTTGCTGGTTATGTGGAACCTTTTGATTATAGACTTAATAATTTTTAGTCCATTCTACCATGTGAAGTGTGTTGGTTCTTATGGAAAGCGAGAAATGAGGAAATCTTTCAAAAGAAGGATCAAAGACTTACCGAATTTAACTTTAAACTCACACATTTCTTTATTATATCACAGGTTTCTCTCTCCTTGGAAATACCACTTAGCCCATTTATGATTTTAGTTCGAGAAGGATCTACTCTTATATATAAAGATGACTTAAGGGCGGTTTGCTACCTTGACCAATATAAATCCACACTGGATGAAAATGAACTGATGCAGTTGGAAAAGATGATGAAGGAGCTTAAAATCTCTCAGAATGACAACTTGGAAAAGGCCTCTCCTATAGACTGTGCTTCTGGAACACTTGAATCTCAGCCTGTTCATAGTGTTTTCTCTGCTCCAGAATTAGGTGAACGGGACTATGATATTGCTGGATGTAATGGAGAATTACTCTCAGCTAAAGAACTTGAAGACCTTAAGGAAAATGATGGCTGGGGCATTTAAAACAATCTCCTGAATTGTTGCAAAATATTCATGTTAAATTTTGTTGATCTCAGTCTGAAGTTTAGCGCTTATCTTTAGTTTAGGCTGCTCTGTTCTCCCCATTTTGTAAACTGTTACGGGGGTTATCACTTATTCTCTCTAGCTGTTTGGCACTAAGTTCTAGTTTTTTGTTGACTTCAACACTGGTATATGACTGTTGGTAACTCTCTTTGACTGAATCCTGTTCAGCTGACTATGTTGTACTGAATTGTGTAGACTCTAAACTATTCCAATATCAAAAAAATTATGTGAAATGTGAACTTTTGGATTTCACTGTGGACTTGGTAAATTGAAAAAATGTGCATGACAATGCTTTCCAGCCACAAAGATTCACTGAATTTTTACTGTTGTTTTGTAATGTCCCCATTTTTAGCAGGATCCTGCAATTGGCTAGGTCAATTCACCATCATGACCCTCATGAGCTGACAGTGAGATTTGATGATCTCAGTTGTGTGGTTATAAGCTTTCCAACAGCCTATGGTGTGTTTTGGCTCCATTTGAAGGACTTACTATTTATGGTCGGTCAATCTGTTAGTTCCGATGAGCTTAGTTGAGTTAGAAGAGTTGAGTGATAGTCTCAATTTTTATTTCAAGCTTCTAGTTTGGGCTCCAAGAATCTTGGAGGGAGCGTCTATTTATAGTAAGTTACCCCATCACGTTCATTCATCGTCTTTCATCATCAGGATCACTTTGGTGTTGTCAAATTTTGATTCTAATGCTTCTTCAATTGTTTTCACAAGATGGGTGAATTATTAATTTATTATTATTATTCATCTAAATATGTTGAGGTTGCTATTTTTGTTGGTGTTGTATGTTGGTCACCTCAGTATCATAGCTTGTTGGAATCGGGACAAAAAGTTTTAAATCGTGGGAACAAGAAATAGTGGTCTTGCGTGTTAGAATATTAAGTTATGGTGGAAAAGGTCATTTTTTAGAGCCAAAAGCAATTAATAAATTATATTAATGGCACTTTATTATATCTTAATGTTGTGTAGAGGAAGCTTCTTAAGTGGAGTTCTTTTGGGAAACTAGTACCATTTGGATTTTATAAATGAGGACATTTGATGAGAAAAGCATCCGATCATTTGATTCTCTTATTTTGTTTTGTCGTCTTTGTGACATTTCTTAAAGTTCTGATTTTATGTGCCCTTGCTGAAGTATAAGGGTTTTAGACTGAGTTTGTGCATCAATCCACTATTGAGGTAAAGTGATATTTGATTTAATTTTCAATTTAAATTGAAAAGACTTCTCATACTGTGTCTATTGTGGCTGAGAAGCAACTAGCTAGCTGAAGAATTTAGTTTTAATTCATTTTCAATTATCTAATGGGCGAGGGTTTAGTTTGCTAATTGGAGTTTGGTAATTCTAGATATCCCAATTTGTTCGATTTGCATCAAAATTAGTGTATTGGATTTACAGCGTGAATGCCAAGGGTTCTTGTATTTGGCGTGATTTCTATATCAGTTTTGGGCAGCATTTGTAAGGGTAAATTGTGAACGCCAGATTGAAATTGGACCAGGCGGCTTTTAGTTTGACTTTGCATTTACATTCTACGGCAAAGACCAGGTTCTTAATTTGTAAAATTCAGTTTATATTACATAGTTTGAAAGTATAACACGCTGGCTTCAAATTCTGATTTATAGCAATCAGTCAACAATTAAATTTCCTTTTCATTATATTGTTGTATGGTTTGTCAGTGAATGAATTCAGATGCTGGTGTGAATCATTTCAAAATTGTTTATTGGCGTGTTTGGTATTTATTTATGCAAAACTTATAAGGCCAAAATTAAATAAATTTGCGATCAATTTGTTGTACATCCTGATATTATGTTTGAAAATTTAAGACATCATATATTCAGTGGTAATTGAGTTGTTTGCTAAGTGTTTGACAAAATGTCAAACCATTGAAATGTGAAAGAAATTGATGCTTGATTTAGCTATAACCAACAAGGTCATTGCAGTGGTAGCAGAGCAGTTTCCTACCATCCTGTGGGGTAGGAAAGTTATTTTATTTTCAGATTTGTTGTTGCATTTGGAGTGACCAACACTCAAGCATTTTCTAGCCATGGAGAGGCATAGGAGGACCGATAGTTCTAAAAGTCAATGGAGTGATGATGAAGTTAGCACGAAAATGAATGCTTTGCAAGAGAGTATGGAGAAACTTAAGTTTCATCAACAGAGGTTAGCGAATAGCTTGTCGAATCCAGAGACAGTTGAGAGGGCAGCATTTAGAAGGCCAATATTGAGATTGCAAGGAAGGAAGCTTGAGTTTTTCCCAACAGGTGTCCATGATGCAAATGTACCTATATTTAGTACGGCACCTGCTAGTCCTATTTGCAATATTGATGATGGACTTATTTCCCAGGAACTTGTGGATGTGTTAGTGCCCTAAATGGACAGCAACACTAAGCTTCAACAGGTTGAGCCTCTCAGAGTAGTCGCTACAGTTAGTTCAAAGGCAGCTAATGATGTAGTTGTCACTGACTTTTCAGACTCTCCCGAGGAGGGAGTTGTTATTGGGGGCTTATATGTCAGCTATTGTAGTGTTGTTCCAGTGCAAGAGGCAGTTGCTTCCTTAGGTGGGACTGAGGCACGTATGGAGTCACCCAATTGTGATGTTGGTGATATGGGTGTTACAACAAAGTTAGGAGATGTGGATGCAAATAGTATGGACGCATCTAATGATCCATTTGATGATGCTATGAGCTGCATCGGGTATGATATCCCTTGCCAGGTATTAGCTGATGACTTAGAGGAAGTTTTGGATGGGTCCCAAGATCAGTATTTATAGGATTTTTCTATTGAGGCGGAAGCTGAGACATGCGAGGAGATTGATACTGTGAGAGCCTCTATGTTGGTTGAGGTGTTGAGTAGTTGTACCTCAATTGCAGATGTGTGCGAGGTCAGTAGCACACATGCAGTCACTGATCTTGGGGTGGGTAGTCTTGATTTAGTTTCTTATCACAGTGTAGTTAGTGAGACAGAGAGCTTGCATATGAGGTAGGGGTTATAGAGACATCATGTGACCAATCAGCTGAAGGTGAGTGATAGTGACATTTCTTCAGCTCTTGAGAATTATAACGCTACCCGTCAGATGCTAGCTACATCTGCTTGGGGTACTCTTGTGTCAGATAAGCATGGTGATAGTAGCCTTTCCCTAGCAGAGGTTCATGCGCTTCAAGAGGTTGTCAGGATCTTGAAGCATAGTTACTCTTAGTTAGTTGCTGAGAGGGATTACCTTCTGGTGTGGGGTAGCACCTATTATGAGACATTGTTAGGCAAAGAGAAGAAGGTGGCTGAGCTCACCCAAAAGCTTGAGGTGGGCTCTCTTCAGTGTACTCAATTGGCTCTTCGGAGTCACAGTCCCTATTGGATGAGGTTACCATGAGTTAGAGAGGGTACAGTCAACACCAACCCCAGACCCAGTACAATTACATATTGTGGCTGGTGGTGAGTTTGCTTCCACGGTTGGGGATGAGAGACGTGACGATGTGGTAGACACATTCGTCCAAGATATGGGTGCAGTAGGTATGGATGAGGTAAGAGTATTAGTAAAATCAAGCTCTTATGTTGATTTGCTTTCTTTTGCTAAAAGCGAATCTATTTCTTCATTTCATACAACAAATAGCATTAGACAGTTGGCGGTGTCACATTTTCAGAGGGATCAGTTGTGGGTCACAGGGGAGTAGGTTGATGCTTCGACATATAATTTCTATTGCACAATCTTTCATGGAGTATCTTTTGGAGAGTTTGGATATGCAGGAGGATTCGTACAAAGTGTCTGATGGTACTCTCATCTGGGGCTCTCGTGCCATTCAAAGGTTGGTAGGAAGGATTGTAGAGACTTTGTCTGCTATGCTTCCCCACAGGGATTTTGAGATTGGGTATGTTGAGACGGTTGCCCAAGATCTTGCCAGACCGGCAGTTCGGAGTTGGAGTTGGAGTCATCTTTTGATTCCCAAATTGATGTTGATGAGCCCTTGACAAAGATTGGGAGTTTTTATTGGCATTACACTATGAGTGCTCATCACTTCTTTTTTGGTCCACAGGTAGAGGATTTGGTTTCCCATCAATGTGGGTTAGCACCGTCTTTCACAAATTGAATTAACAGTTGCAAGTTAGACCACTTGCAATACCCACACACCCAAGATAGCTTATCAGAAGTTAGAGTTGGTGATAGTGATTCAAGTTCATATGGTCATTGTTATCTCCACAGTACAGTTGGGTGTGAGTATTAGTTTGGTGGGGATCCAGGTGTGTACAAAGTTGGTATTTCAATTGGGGCTCAATTCTGATGAATTGTTACCGTCTTCAATGCCTACAGTCAATTTTCAAATGATTATATCATTGATATCAATTATTTGAGTGATGTTGTTGCAAGAGTTGCTTGTACACAACAGGGATAGTACACAATTCTACCCATGGGATCCAGGTGGACTGTGATGTTCATTTTGCTCCAGGATTGCTTGGAGACAAGCAATCTTAGGAGGGAGGATTGTAATGTCCCCATTTTTAGCAAGTTCCTGTAGTTGGTTGGGTCAGTTCACCATCATGACCCTCGTGAGCTAAGAGTGGGATTTGAGGGTCTCAATTGTGTGGTTATAAGCTTTCCAGCAACCTATGGTGTGTTTTGGCTCCATTTGAGGGACTTACTATTTATAGTAGGTCAATTTGTTGGTTCCGATGAGCTCAATTGAGTTAGAAGAGTTGAGTGATGCTCTCAGTTTTTATTTCAGACTTCTAGTTTGGGCTCCAAGAATCTTGGAGAGAGTGTTTATCTATAGTAAGTCGCCTCGTCAAGTTCATGCATCGTCTTTCATCATCAAGATCACTTTGATGTTATCAGATTTTGATTTTGATGTTTCTTCAATTGTTTTCGCAAGATGGGTGAATTATTATTATTATTCATCTAAATACACTGAGGTTGTTATTTTTGTTAGTGTTGTATGTTGGTCACCTTAGTATCATAGCTTGTTGGAACTTGGACAAAAACTTTTAAATCGTGGGAACAAAAAACAATGGTCTTGCATGTCAGAATATTAAGTTATGGTGGAAAAGGTCATTTTTTGGAGCTAAAAGCAATTAATAAATTATATTAATAGCACTTTATTATATTTTAATGTTGTGTAGAGGAAGCTTCTTAAATGGTGCTCTTTTGGAAAACTGGTGCCATTTGGAGATTATAAATATGAGGACATTTGACGAGAAAAGCATCTGATCATTTGATTATCTTATTTTGCTTTGTCGTCTTTGTGACGTTTCCTAAAGTTCTGATTTTATGTGCCCTTGCTGAAGTATAAGGGTTTGACACTAAGATTGTGCAACAATCCATTGCTGAGGTAAAGTGGTATTGATTTAATTTTCAATCTAAATTGAAGAGACTTCTCATACTGTGTCTACTGTGGCTGAGAAGCGACTGGCTTCTAAAGTATTTAGTTTTAATTCATTTTCAATTATCTCTATTGATGGGCAAGGGTTTCTCTACAAATTGAAGTCTGGTAATTCTAGGTATCCCAGTTTGTTCGATTTGCATCAAAATTAGTGTGTTGGATTTACGGCTTGAATGCCAAGGTTCTTGTATTTGGTGTGATTTCAATATCAGTTCTGGGCAGCATTTGTAAGGGTAGACTGTGAACGCCAGATTGAAATTGGACCAAGCGGCTTTCAGCTTGACTTTGCAATTACATTCTATAGCAAAGACCAAAGTCTTAGTTTGTAAAATTCAGTTTATATTACATAGTTTGAAAGCTAAGTTGCCAGTTCGCGGTTCGGTTCCGGGTTCGGATTCGAGAACCGGTTCGCTAGTTCAACAAAATTTTGAAAAGGGGTTTGAGTTCGTTTGGGTTCGTTAGTACAAAAACATGTAAATTTAAAATATATATATATATATATATATCTTTATGAAGCATGAGTTAGAATTAGAATGTAGCATAGTAGCATAAACACATTTGAACAACAAAAAACTTTAAAACAGCATAAACAATATAGTAGCAAACCACAGCGATCATTGGAACCCCTAGCGACTAGATCTCTTCCCTTTCATTTAAAAAATTCATAACTGTATCTGATTAGTTTATGCAGATCGACAGTAAGTTTTAATAAAAAATTCTTCTTTTCATAAATTTATTTACCAAACTCGTATTATGATTAACATAATCAATTGAACGTGGTTAAAGATTAATTAGATCTAGCTTGCAGAAGGTAAATCCCTTTGACCAGCTGAATATTCTTCAATCTCTTTGGGCACAATCTCCCAAGCACTGATCAACAACAGTAAACTGGAAAAAGACCATTCATTGAGGCCTCTAGATAACACAGTCTGACGTCCCAGATTCAGTATTCTTAAATACAATTTTTAATATACCTAGAGGAGAAATAATCAGCCAAACAGTGATAGACAATGTGGTAAGTAGCTGCCCCACCTGACCATATTCATGTGACTGTAACTTTCTTCTGCAGGGCAACATTTCCCAATAAAACGTTGTTTATTGTTTAGTGTTTGAAAAATTCATATTGCTACTCAAATAGGCCCTGAAATTCCTCGAAATTGGTCATGGTGGTCGCCACATGTTGAGCATCTTCTCTTGTGGGTGTCTCAAATTTAGTAGCATTTTGATTCAAATAGAAAGTGTTTTACAGCTAGGGATTACTCAACACTAAAAAACTGTGGCATTGTAATGCCTACCAACCCAGACCCAAGATGTATGAACATAAATTAAATTAAAACATGCTGTAATGTGGAAAATTTATATGTGGTTCTCTTGGGTTCGAACCAGATCGAACCAGGCCTCCAAAAACGAACCCAGGTCGAACCGGACCAGAACCACGAGCCGTTTCGAACCGGTACGTGGTCCGGAGGGGGGGGGGGGCGAGGTACCCGTGCAACTTAGTTTGAAAGTATAACAGGCTGGCTTCAAATTCTGATTTATAGCAATCAATCAACAATTAAATTCCCTTTTCATTATATTGTTGTATGGTTTGTCAATGAATGAATTCAGATGCTGGTATGAATCATTTCAAAATTGTTTATTGGCGTTTGGTATTTATTTATGCAAAACTTATAAGGACAAAATTAAATAAATTTGCGATCAGTTTGTTGTACATACTGATATTGTGTTTGAAAATATAAGACATCATATATTTAGTGGTAATTGGGTTGCTTGCCAAGTGTTTGACAAATGACAAACCATTGAAAGGTGAAAGAAAATGATGCTTGATTTAGCTACAACCTAACAGGGTTATTACATGTTTAGTTTGAACACTGAAATAGATGAGCTTTTGCATGTTTATCAAATTAATACTACAGAGTGCTGAAAAAATCAGTTTCATATCAGTTTAAATTTTTAATACCATTTAAGAGTAATTGATCTAATATTCAATTGGACTTAGCATCATTTCTTCTATTTGATTTCTATTACTTATGCGAGTTATGGTTCACGAGATCTGAAAGGAAATCCCATTATTAAGGACATTATCCATTGATCAAATCTTTCTTCCTTATCCCTACCCTTTCTCCAATTCGATTTTTAAATCAGTATGAAAATGTATTATCGTGTATTGGAATTTTGTTCGTTTTAGTATCTTTTAGGTTCTGGATTTTCTTCTGTTTAAGTAAATGAGTCCAGGGTGGTGATCCAGCAACTCACTGTAAACTAGGATTCCTAAAATGAGAGGAACTATTTCTTTTTACTGTGATGCGTATAAATTTATGAACTCTACATCAACACCACCAAACTGAAACATCCCAAAGTCGCCATTTCTAGTTTCTAATCCATGACTCCATTATGAATCACAGTCCCAATTTTTGTTTCATAATAGCTTTTCACATCCAAGTAATCTGAGAAATGATAATTGTCCCACTAGAATACAGATAAAGCCATGCTTGACAAGGACTCAGCATATACCAGGAGGTTAAAACATGACTTATAGACATGGGAAACTAACAAATGAGTATACATTTGGCTGTTGATAAGTTCATAGCAGCCCTAGCTAGTAATAAAAATTGCAATGACAATATTTTTGAGATAAAATCCTCTTCTTTATAAATACCTTCAGTGCTTTTCCAATCATTCATCTCCCACAAACCCAAGTGTTGAGCCAAAACGGCACCATATGAATGGGATGTTCACATGCCCACAAACATAATGGATTATCCATCTCTCATGTAGGAATATTAAAAAGGCATGTCCTTTAAAAACAATTCTTTGAATTTTATAAATCTAGGTCTAAACCATAGCTAAGTATCAATTCTCTGACTGGGTATTCCTTGCTTGATCTTACTTACTGAACAGGACTATATTCTATGTTTCCTCATTCATTGGGTTCAGTTTGCAAATAATTTTACCACTTCTGAAAATAAGAGAGAAAGATCCGGATCAAATCCACTAGCATAGGAAAGAACTTATTTACAGTAATTTTGGCAGGTTATGACAAATGCAAATCCCTAAAGAATAACCGCAACCCATTTCCTGGGAGTTACAACCCTACTAAATCACTAAAAGGAACAAACACCAAATCCTATCAAAACAGGTTAGGAATACAGAAAGGAGCAGAAAAGTAGCTATCATATTACTTGATTAATTTGCCCATCCATTTTACATAAAACAACAGGTTAATCTGTTATAACTCATGTGTCATTATCAAGTACTTTAATCCATTATAGCCTTAAATTTTAGGTCCAGCGAGATTATTTTAAGTCTATCTGCTATCATCCTCATCACAAAGCACCTTTTTATATGACAGTCAACTGTAAGGGTAAATTGTCATTTTGCATATCCCTTCAATTCAACTTAGTAGCAACATTGTACTAATATCTCTAAATCTAATTATCCTAGCTCAGAACAAAGGATCACTTGAAACTTGAAAGTAATAACATAATGTGCCACATATTCATTCTACTACATCCTTGTAGACAAGTAATGTTAAACTAGGTGTCAAAAATATTGCATTTTGGAAACAAATGCAGCTCTTCTTTGAAAATCGAGAAACAATCTAGTCATTGTAGGGCTCAAATAAGAAAAATAATATGTTCACGTAAAATCTCATAAAACAATGAATGAAAATTATTATTCTGCGTACCTGCAAAAGGTGATAAAGTATTTTGCTTGTTGTAGATGTGATGAGTTGCATGAAGATGCTTGTACAAAGGTTTTATGTCATGCAACTCTCTGTGCATCCAATAAATCCCAAACTCCAC
Organism: Cupressus sempervirens; assembly: GCA_028749045.1. Lineage (NCBI taxonomy): Eukaryota > Viridiplantae > Streptophyta > Pinopsida > Cupressales > Cupressaceae > Cupressus > Cupressus sempervirens. Next base: position 185,031,542 of record CM053784.1, on the reverse strand, counting down.
CATTATTGAGTATAAAGCAGTCAATGCAATATAAGCAGGCCAGCCAGCATCACTTACACGAGCATAACACTTTGTCCAACCATGTTCAATCATATATTCTGACAATGTAGGAAGAGCAGTATACAAAGGCATGGCCTTCATAGAGACCATTATCTGCAAGAAGATGGGTTCTTTTGAAGGTATATCCTCTGTAAAATTATTAATATTCAATTAGACTTAATATTCTCCCATCAACCAAATAAATAAAACAAATATCACATACCTTTAATCATAAATGCAGATAAAAAAATGGCAATAATGTTAGTAATTTATGGGAAGTGAATGACCAACTTCAGTTGAAATTCTGAATAACATGTTGGACAAGTTCTTAGACATAAATGTCAGAGCACATTCCCTAATAATATTATCAAGAAGCCATATGTACAGTTATTTGAGGATCATAGTCATCTGGAGATGTGAGGGTATTGGTACAGGAATGGAGATGCCATTACAAATCAGGTTACCAGAGTAATGAATAAGGAATGAGGATTGTCATAAGTAAGAGATGGCAAATGTAATGCCAATGTACTGAGAAATATTGCTGGGGAACTTGCACGCCGCTCATGCATATCAATATATTTTTATTCATCTATGTAACATGGATATTGGGCACCCTATTGTGCTTCCTCTCCAATCTCTACAATGATTGATTAAAAAGTGAACTGAAGGATGGAAGGAATCACATATGGGTAAATAAGGAAACATGAGTGGGGGGGCAGATATGGATTCCCTTTCTCAGTACACCACCACGTGTTCGATGGAAATGCTCCTGCTACTTGTGGTCTCTTGTGTCCAGTGACAAGTAAAAAGGCACTAACCTAATTTAATGACTACCATCATTCTCTACAATCTAAATAATGCCTAAATAGATTTGAGTATCTATTTGGGTTAACAGGCTCTTCTTCCACAGAAAATGTCCAAGAAGGATTCCCTTTCAAGCTCTACGTGCTCAACCCTGCTGCATAAACAATCCATCTTAATAGTAGATCCCAGAATATGTCCCTTAGCTAAATGGATAGATTCACAGAGCTATTTGCAATTGTGTTTTATTGACCATGTTATTGTGCAGATGTCAAAAGATTTGGGGACTAATATGTAAGCTAATAATGCATTTAGATTTAGAATGTGGACAAGGAGAAGAAGATTCCACTGCCGCAAGACTACTGTTGGTGCGACGCGATGGCAGGGAGTTAAAGATGGATCCATTACCTTCTTCACTGGAGCATGAAAAGTATCAGAAAAGCAAATTGCCCATCATCATTTTCCTGAAGAAGCTGTTTGGCTTTGCGCTGAATGAGGGTGATGGGCAGATCAAAAGTTCCCTACGCAAGGGACTGACAGTGATGAGGAGGACGAGTCCGCCTCCAACGGAATTATCAAGGAGATTTTGGTGGCTGACAATGTGCCTTGCAATGAGAATGTGCATCGTCATTGTCACCCTACGTGTTCCTCCTAGGAATGGTCCTCAACCAGGAGGACCTCTGGAAATGAACAGTGTCTGGTGGTTCCCTGCTTCTAGTGATACATAGCATTAGCGTTATAGATAGAGTATCCAGTGGTAATCAAAATAGGGAGTGGTGGCTAGCAATTTTTATAATTACTGTTACAAGTAAGAAATAGAAACTGCAATGACAATGTACTAAGAAACATTGCCAGGGAATTTGCACACTGCATCTGCACATTGATATATTATGTTCATCTATGTGACATGGATATCGGGTATCCTATTGTGCTTCCTCTTCAATCTATACATTCGTTGGTTAAAAAGTGAGCTAAAGGATGGAAACAATCACATGTGGTTTAATAAAGAGACACAAGTAGGGGGCAGATATGGATTGCCCTTCTCAGTAGACCACCCCATGTTGGATGGACATGTTCCTGCTACTTGCAGGCTCTGGTTTCCAGTGACAAATAAAAGGCACTAACCTAATTTAAAGACTACCATCATTCTCTGCTATCTAAATAATTCCAAACTAGATTTGAGTATCCATTTAGGTTAATAGGCCCTTCTTCCATGGAAAATGTCCAAGAAGGATTTCCTTTCAAGCTCTACAAGCTTAACTCTGCTACACAAATAATTCATCTTAACAGCCAATCTCAGAATATGTCCCTTGGCTAAATGAATAGATTCACAGTGCTATTTGCATTTGTACTTTATTGACCTTGTTATTGTGCAGATGTAAAAAGATTTGGTGACTAATATGTAAGCTATAATGCATTTGGATTGAGAATGTGGACAAGGGTAAAAAAGATTCCGCTGCCATAAGGCTACTATTGGTGTGGCTCCATGGCAGGGAGTTAAAGATGTTTCCATTAACTTCTTCCCCAGAGCATGAAAATTATAAGGAAAGTAAACCGTCCATTGGCTGCATCATCATTTTCCTGAAGAAGCTGTTTAGTTTACTTGAATTTATGAAATTTCCTGATTACAGAAAAAAAACATTAAAGATATTATCTGGTGTTGGAGAAACAATTAAAGAAGGCCCTGATCGTAAACAAACTGTTGAGGAACCACTTGTAGTGTATATAGGGACATCTGTAACTAAAAATCCATCTCAAGTGGATCCCCTTTATTTGACATTGTTAATAAATAACAAGTTGTTCAAGAATTGTATGAATGACTCGGGTGCTACAGTGAACATTATGCCAGCAGATGTCATGAGAGAGCTTGAAATGAGTGTTGACACCACATATGGGAAATTCTATGCTATGGACAACATATCTATTCCTAAGGTGTGAATTATGAAACATGTGGATTTCAAACTACCGGCATGTCCAGATGCATCATACAACACTGTCAAGCTGAACGATGGGGACGGATGGATCAAGTTACCAAAGCAAATGAAGGGATTGACAGTGACAAGGAGGATGAGTCTGCCTCCAATGGAATTATCAAGGAGATCTTGGTGGCTGCAATGGAGATGTGCATTGTCATTGTGGCCGTAGGTGTTCCTCGTGGAAATGATCCTCAACCAGGAGGACCTCTGGCAATGAAAAGCATCTTGTAGATTCCTGCTTCTAGTGATACATAGCATAAACATTATAGATAGAGTATACAGTGGTAATCAAACTAGGGAGGGTTGGCTAGCAATTTTGATAGTTACTGTGAGCTTGCTCCAGTATATGGAATCTTGATATGCAGTTACAGAGAGGCTTTTCCCCAAGCCCAAGAATTGAAAAAAAAAATTAGTTGTATGTAGGCTTAATTTTGGAGTAAACTCTATGTTTAAGTGTATTGAGCCAGGGATGGATGATCTCCTGAGCGAGAACCACATAGATGCAATGACATTAAGTAGACTATTTAGGATCAATGGGAGATGGATTCTTGCAAACCGTTAGTCATGAAAGATGGTAATGCAGATTGACTTGAAAATGATGCATATGAATATATATACTATATACTCAACTGGGTTAAACAAGCAATCCAACTTAACAACATAACACTCACACACTCACACTGTTCAGATATAGTTGGAAGGTTAACAGAATTGATCAATAGTTCACCTAATTGGTCATGTGGATGTGCGACCTAATAAGAATTGAGCCCTCTCATTAGTCAATTAACAAAGTCTTCTGAAAGGGCCAATTCATCTTCACGCACAAAACAAAATCTGCAAATTCAACCCTACAGTGCAATGAAATTTGTCCCGAACAAAACCCAAATCATGCCCATCTATTTCGCTGGAATGAATAACATTTATAAAACAAGCCAAAAAAATGCATCGTATTTGCCATGTGGACGAGAGGCCTACTATGACAAACGCAAAGAAACAATTCAAAATAAAAACTCCCCGCTTTCTGAGATCCACTCTTCTTTCCTAGAGATCAAACTTGAATAAACCCTGCGATTCAGATACCAGGCTAATGAAATATGTATTTTTCAAAAGACGATTTTTTAAAATAGCATACCTGCGCGGAAATAAGCATTGCGATTCCAATAATATATATAAAAGCACCAGAGGCCTCCGCTTACGAAATAAACAATAATCCCAGCAATGTAATTGCGCAACCATGTCTGTAAAACTTTAGGCCATGGCGACCAAATGTACCTTGGAACAAGTGAGTCCAGCACCAAGCTATTATACCAATCTGTCTCTTCCACGAACATCTGCAAGTATTCAGAACTCCGCTTGCCATTTACGATCCAAAACTTCACGTCAGATGAAGCATTTACACTTGCAGACTGAGATGCAGCCGAATAATCCAAAAATGATAAGCATAACAGTACGAAAACAAGGAAACTCAAATTAAATCTTTGAAATCTCTTCATGATTAGCAATTTGGGTATAATCAAAGTCGATCAAATCTCGAGAAAGAATGATGTGAATCTAAGCCTGCTGGCTTTTGAAAGGACAGCATGAGGTCGCGATTCCTAAGCATACAAGACCAGCCAGCCACAGGATATGACTAAACCAGGAGGTTTTTAATTGAAAACAACACCCCACGACACTACATAAATACAGCTATTATTAACTCTATGTTATTAGTTTCTGCGGAAGGCAGGATACTAGCATTCAATGAAATTGCTACTTTCTAATTAAAGTATCCAATCATATTCTTTTATTTTTCAAAAACTTTTAACTTTATATAGTTTTAAAATATATTGATATTTTACTAATTTGCAAAAAAGTATTTATTTCTAATCTTATTGGTTGCACCTTTGCTACAGTCATGAGTTAGTTTTATTTTTTGGTTGAAACTTTATAGACAACTCACTCAAATGAAATAAATAAGTTTGACAATATGTAAGAATATCTTTGCTACCATTAATATGATAAGACAACTTGGTGAAATGAAATAAATAAGTTTGACAATATGCAAGAATATCTTCTTCATATTTTGATATATGTTTTTTTGAAAAATTAAATTAAAATATATTTCTCGTTGATTTTAGACTTTTCTACAATGTAAATATTTGAAAAATTTAGTTTTATAATGTGAATTAGTTTAACAAATAAAGGAATAAAGCTTTATATATTTTTTTTTATTTTTTTATTTTTTAATTACAAAAATTAAAAATAACATTTAATAAAAGTCATAAAATAGTAATATAAACATATAAGTCTTTGAATAAAATTCTTTTGTAAAAGTTGCAAATTGAACATTGTAAATTACAATTTAATTTTGCTTAAAGGAGAATCTAAATACTTGAATTATATAAGACTTAAGCTAAACATACATAAGTATTAAGAAATCAATTGACATTCTACTAAGATGACTGGTTGTATAACGTATATAATATATAAGATGGACGCCCTCCTCTCAGTAAGCCTGGGTCAGAATCTATCTATCCCCTACTATTGAAATGGCACGAACATAAGAATCTAGATCTTATTCTATAAAGGCAACAACAGAAGCAAGATCTGGATAAGCTACTTTAGCAAGAACTGGAACAACTACTAGACTTAGCTATATTACATACATTTTTAATATTTTAATACTTTGATCTTATAAGCTTTCGGCAGGAACTTGACGCTATGCGTCCTTGTTTTTAGGGCAATCGATGACAACAACTAAGACATTAAACAAAATGACGTGTGCGGAATTTTCTATTTAGACTCGACGATGTTTTTGGTTCCTCTCCAAGCCTGGAAATTGATGGTCGTATTGGCCGTTTTTCGATATTTTAACCTTAAACTTTTTTGAGACGATACACATTGACAGGTTAAATTTTTTTTAAATCGTAAATTTTACAATTAGATTTCTTAATAAACCGTCAAAATCTCTTATAAGAATAATATAATACTTCCCTTACTAACTTACTATATAACATTATATTAAAATATATGTAATATATGTATAATAAAATATAAGATATTTTAATTAATATATAATATATATTTTGTATATTAATAGTAATTTAAAATCTAAAATATATGAATTTTAGAAACTCAACTTATTAATAAATAATACTATGATTTAATTGTTAACATATTTTATATTATTAATTATATATTTATATTTTTATATTTTTAGCTTAATTCATTGTAATTTGTAATTATTATTATTTTAGAATCCTTTTTATAAAGCATGTGATTTTAGAAACTTGTTAATATTTATATTGATTTAACATTTTTAAAACTAAATATATTAATTTTAGAAAGTTGCCAAGTTTCTTTAATATTTTTATGATTTTATATATTTAATCTTGTAAATGAAATCTTCTATGTGTTAACATTTTCTTATATTAATTTAGAAACATCTATGATTTGTTAATATATGATTGACTTGTACTTATTTTTTATTATTGTTTTTAGAATTGTTTTCAAAATAAATATGAAAAAAATAGAAACGTGTTGTAAATATGAGTTTTCTTTATTTGTTACTAAATTATACTTATTCCAATTTGTATCTATATAATCACATCACCAAGAACATTATTTTTTGTCAAACAATTGTATTTATGTTTAATTTGTAGCTTCAAAATTCTTCTTCATCAATTGAATCACATAAGGTAAATTTATGTACTTTTCAAAATTCTTCTCTTCATTATGTTGAATCACATAAGGTAAATTGTATGTAGTTTTTAGAACTCTTATTTTGACACATAGTTACTAATGTTATATTTATTTTTGCAGGTATATAAAAAATGTCTTCAAAGAGAAGGAAGCAAGCAACTATTAGAGAGTCTTTCGCAATACAGAGTATTGGCATAGAAGTTATCCTCATATGATGAAGTTATGGCAAGTTGTTCTTACTATTCCTGCAAGTATCATGGATTGTGAAAGAGGATTTTCAAAACAAAATATCATCAAAGATGTCAAAAAATCAAATCTAGGTTTGGATGCACTAGATGCATTAATGAGAGTATCATTAAATAGATGTGAAATAAATGATGTAAACTGGAATGAAATATATCACTTATGGAAGAACACAAAGTCAAGAAGAGTTCTTGACCTTTGATTAATTTGTTTTTATTAGTCTATATTTTGTATCCCAATTTTAATTGAATTTTTTTTCTTATAGATTGAAATATTAAATGGTTCACTTTTGAGTATAATTTTTTATATTTAATATGTTGCAAATTATAGTGAAATTTTATTAAAATTTAAAAATAATTTATTAGATTATTCATATAAAAAAAAATTGACAATTAATAATTTTTTTTTAACATAAAATGAAAGGCACTAAAATGACTCAACCGTCATCAAAAATTCATTTAACAAGTAGGGGTGATCGTCAAATTCCAGGCCTATTCCTCTCAATTAGATCTGAGAAATATTTGGGCAAAAATCAAGGGTTGCTTCCAAGATTTCGAATTGAAAGTAATAATAAAATATATTTATTAGCACTTGTATCTAAAGGATATACGAATAATAATAATAATAGAAAGACATATAACTCTCATTTTATTGTTCCTATTTCTCCTTCTTGTTTGTTGTCTTTTCGAAGATCCAATAGCTCCCATCGCTATGTCTATAGATGATTATAGATTTTCTTAAATACTACTAATAAAAAGGTCCATAAAATAATAGCACATGTACTAATAGTCGATCACACATGTACTAATAGTTAATCATTTTTTAACTTTATTGGTTGTTGATTGGTCCATTTGTGCAAAGAATACCATTTTTTTGATGAGCAACTATGTGGGGGTGAACATAACGAGTTTCGAGCAAACATTTGAAAATGGTACTTTTAGACCACCTCTCTCTCTATGAGTTCTACAAAGATCTCTGTAAATGTAGAAAAGTAGAAAGGTTAGTGTACACGATTGAATCGCATATTCATGAGACTTTAATGTAGAGTGTGAATAGAATAACAATAAACTAACTAGACCCAAGAAATCATTGTCAAATAGAGACTCCATGAACATCTCATGTTTCCCTAACTACAACTGCTAAGATTGCTCTCAGACCAACATCTCAGTTATAGTTCTAAAACAGGAGTATGCAATGAATACGGATCTACAAATGTTATGCAAGATCTAAGTGAAAATGCATATTATATGAGTATAATGATCCTGCAATGCTATGATATATGCATGCAAATGACTAAATAAGTGCTAAATGATATCAAATGAACAACATAATAATGCTAAAATAACACTAGAATGACATGAATTTTCTATAATGGCAATGCTAATATGCTAACATGAATAACTCTAAATATGTTTATAGTGTAGATGCATTAAACTTGGGTCCCTTTGCTCTTGAATCTCCCTCCTATTTATAGGATTTTAGAAGGGGGTTGGGGTAAGAATCAGGATTTTATCTTTGACTAGAGGATGGAGGTGAAACTGAAAATATCTCATAAGGGACCAAGGGGAAAAGTCCAACAAACTTAATTTGTGAGGATAAAAGAGGATTTTTCAATTCTTTTAAACGTAAAAAGGAGGATTTTCACTTTTGAGAGGATAAATGGATTTTATCGATTTATTTATTGTTCCATTTATTTTCAACTTTTTGTCTTTTCCTTTTTCCTTTTTTTTTAATTTCATTTTATAATTTATGAATTGCTTCTCCTCTTTGTAAAGTGATTTAGGTCCTTTTGATTTGATATTTGATTGATTGATTAATGACTTGATGTAACAATTGATTTGAAGGTCTGTTGTTTTCTTCTTATTTAATCCTTGATTTGTGTTGTTTGATCAAAATTGTGTTGTTTGGATCTTTGCCAATTTTTTGGTGTCTACAAATGCCCTTCTTCAAGCTAATATGTGAAGCATATTAGTTCAAAGAATGTCTTGATTCTCTGATTTTAAGTCAAATTCTAATGATTGAATGTCTAATCGATGATGTTTTTATATTTTGATGTTGATATGATGTCTGATTGTTGTTGATTTTGTTGATTCAATGTTTTGATATTGCGATGTTTTGCTTGGATGCCCCGGCTTTGTTTGATTTAATGTTTAAAATTTTGGCCAGGGTTCGACATTTTTGATATTGCAAAAAAATTTGATACCCCGGTGTGATGTTTGTATATTGCCCCCTCAGAAATAAAATTGGAAAAAGTGATGTGTAAAAAAAATGAGTATTCCAATTTTATTTCTAAAACATCTAATAAGAAATTTTAGTGGATGTAGGTCACGTAAGTGATGTTTGGATAATACTTTTTCACATAACGAATCAAATGATAGTGATGGTTGATCACAAAGTGAGTTGTATAATCAATCAGATGATGTTGGATAGATAGAATAAAAGTGCCCCCCTAAGGATACAGAGTAGGGAAAACTAGCATGTATGTCTTTGGATATAGAGTAGGACAAATAACAAGTTCAAGATAAAACCATTAGTTGGATAGCTTGATGTTGATAGTTGATTGATGTGTGATAATTTTCTTTGATGAAAACTTATGTCTTTGTTTGATTGTTTGATGAAACAGGTACGTGGGCGAAAGCTCATGGTTCAGAGACTGTATCTGTGGCCATTAGAGTCGATAGGCAGATGGATTGTGGCTAAACGACAGATCACAAAGTGATGTGTAAAATTAACTGGGTGATATTGGATAGATAGCATAGAAGTGCCCCCTCAGGATATAGAGTAGGGAAATCTAACATGTCTATCTTAGGATGCAAAGTAGGACCAATAATAGGTGCAAGATAGAACAATTTTGTTGGATAACTTGATGGTTGATATTGATTGATGTGTAATAGAGTGATCAAAATTGTTTGAGATTCGAAGGTCACGCAATGCAATGGATGATATGAAGGATATTGCCTAATAAGGAAATGGTGACCGAAATTGTTTGAGATTTGAAGGTCACATAGTGCAAGGGATGGCATGCAAAGGACGAGACAATGAGTGAGTGAAAGGTGATCAAACGTGGTGATGAAAAGTGGAATCCATGATACAATAGAGGTGAAATTTTATTGTAATATTGATGTTGTCCTTGGTTGTTGACTATCATGTGTTGGTGTTGTGCTTAATCCCTCGGATGATGGCATTTAAGATATCTAGATTATTCCCCTTGTGTTTATCAACTGTGTGTGTGAAAGGAACCCATATGATAATGCAATCTAGATGAATACAGTGAATCCAACTAACTGTCACATTTGAAAATGAGATGCAAATTAAATGTCATCATTGAGCTTTGAAATAACAAGTGATATAGTACAACCACCACTAGCTCAACTATGGTGATATGAATACTTAATCACATCGATCTTTTATTACAAACAAAACAAGAATACTATATATGAAAGATAAGATAACTAATAAGAATAGAATTTTTGCCACAAAAAGTGAAAACACGCATGCAAATAGTCATATATCAAACAAGGAGCCTCACCTAAGATGTCATGCAAAATTGGTTGAAGTAAACATGACCTTCCAAATGAGAGGAGGTGCTTACAAGTGGACACCAGTAGGGCACAAAATCCAAGGATGATTAGAGTAGAACAATGAAAATTAAAAGCAAGTAAAAGGTCATGGCTTCATCCCGGTATCTCTAGTCAAATGCATCACAAAGGTACTAGAAGCTCATGACCGTAGAAAAGCCCTTATTTGCGGACTAGCAGTGCTGACAGTTGTGTTCAATAGTGTCAAATTTGTTCAGTTCTTATTGGATCAAAGTCGTTGGGTGATGTAGCAGGACATGCAATGTACTAGTGGCAAGTATGCAGCAGAATGTATGGCAAATATGTTGGAAGCTATATGTTGGCAAGGAAGCAGGGCATTGTTATTGTAGGTAGAGCGATAAGTGTATTGGGTATTAGTGCAGCAAGTTGCAGGGGACGAGCACGTGACAAGGATGATGAAGTGTAAATAGAATGAAGAGATGTTTATAAGGATATGTCTAGGCAGTCATGAAGTGAGATATGGTGAAGTGATAAGGATTTCTATTACATAGAAATTGCCTCGTGATTGGATTGGAAGAAGTGTTAGGTTTTCAATATGTCAGGCTCACTAGATCAGTTGTAGCAAGAGGTAGAGACAGAGGATGTTGCTCAGGGAAGCTGGGCGAGACAAGGACAAAGGGTGAAATGTGCCCAATGGACATCAAGCAAACTTGTGTATCAACCTGAACTGCAAGTGTTGGTGGAAGAACGTGGTGAGGCAAGTTGGATAAAGCCAAGGCAGACGCAGCCTTGAGGCTTGAAAGTTAGGGAGGAGGAGCCTCCTTTTGTAGCATTTTTAATTTTGTCAGGGAGTACAACATAGCAAGCATTACAGGAAGAAATGAGGGACAATCCAATGACAAAAGTGGAGGATAGTTTGCACGGGGAAGCAAAAAGCATGCCTGAGGGATCGGTTAGTGCGAGAAAATGAACTCTTTTGGGAAGATGATCAGAAAGGAGGGTAAGTTAGCGGATGATGTCAATGGTGTTGAGGTGACTAGTGTTGCGACTCAATTAATTATTCTAGTTATCCTAATATATGGGTTAGTAGGCTAAGAGACAAGAGTTGTAGGCACATTGGAGTCAAAACCAAAGACTGGGGGAGCGACACATGAAGTGGAGGGGTTATGGAAAGCATTGGTGTTGAAAAGAATCTAGGTGAAGAATGCAGAGCAAGAAGCCACATTTTTGTTAGGTTTGATAGATAAGGCCCTGGAGGATGGAGCGCAAACAAAAACCAGAAGACTCTGAGGCATGTTAGATCCAAAATGGGCAAGAGTACAATTGTTGGAAGTGGAATTGAGAGTGGAGAGGTGATGAGCAAAGGGAAATGATGTGGGGCTCTAGGAAGAGCAAGCGCAAGCACAAAGGCTACAGGATTCGTTGAGGATAGCGTAGGTCGGTTTAGAAAGCGTGCAGAATGAGGTGGTGTTACTGCAGGTGCAATTAGAGTCTTTTAAGGATGTAGTAGCAAAGATGAATGCAAAGACTTTGTAGTGGCAAGAGTGATTAATAACTAGTGAGGGACAGGTAAGACAACTGCAACAGTGACTAAGTGAGGCAAAAGTGGAGGTGGAGCATTGGAAAATGGTAACTGATCAGATGCAGCAAGAACGAGATGTGGCACAACGGGTGATTATGACTCTAGGTATCAACAAGCTAGTGGATAATGTGTTCGTAGACATGCAAAAGATGACGAAGGTACACTGGGAGTGTGCCTATTACATGGGGGTTTATTATTATTTAGCCCCAACGGAGTGTCGACGAGAGACACTATTTGTAGATAGGGAGTTTACACAATTGTTGAATGTGCAATTGTGCAGCAGGAGATTCCCAATACCCATGGATGTTGTTTGGTTGCCAAGAGGATCCTTAGCAAGAGCTTCATCTTTTGGGACTTTGCCAAGGGGAATGCCCCTAGACGAAGGACCTAGCATGTCACCTCCATGAGGAAGGCCAAAATAAAGATAGTTGTTGTAATGTGTATTTGTGCCATTACAATAAATAAAAGCATGGTTTTTTTCATGGCAAAAGGATGTCTGATAAACATGGTTGAGTGTTTTTTATATGCTTGCGTGTGTGTCCATGTTGCGGCCTTTTGTAATGTTTTGGATGTTTTTGATGTTTTTGGAGAATATTTGGATGTATTTGGAATTTTTGAAGAATATATGAATGTCTTTGGAATTTTTGAAGGATATTTGAATGTTTTCAAAATTTTTGAAAGATATTTGAATGTTTTTGGAATTTTTGATAGATATTTGAATGTTTGACAAGGCCCACAAATAGTGTTAAGTGAGAGGAAGATTAACCTTCACTTATGATGAGGAGATCAACAATGGGCTTTGAATGAAAGATGAACATGAACTTATGCAACATTTGGGGAGTGAAAGTGGATGAGGTAGAAAAGGCAGGAAGTGTTAACTCATGAAAGCCTAGCAAGGCTCAGTTGGGAAATTTTATATATATTGATAGCCTTTGTGGACAAGTGAGGGCCAAGGCCATGAATTTTCTCTAGGTGTTCATCGAGATGGATTGGTTATGGGGTCCATGAAGAGTGTTGGGGCTCGGAAGACATTACAAGGCCGAAAAGGCACTAGATAGCCCAAAAAAGGAGTATGGGGCCTTGAAAAAGATGTGTGGGCCTATAAAAGGAGCTAGAGCAGCCTAGAAAGGTGCTTGGGGGCCTGAAAAGGGCGCTTGGGCCTTGAAAAGTTGTTAGAGGGCCTAAAAAGGTGCTAGGGGCCTAAAAAGGTGACTAGGAGCCCAAAAGGGGCACTTGGGCCTTGAAAAAGGTGTTAGGGGCCTAAAAAGGTGATTAGGGACCCAAAACGGTGATTGGGCCTTGGAAAAGGTACTTGAGGGCCTAAAAAGGGTGCTTGGGGGCCCCACGGTCTCTCAAACATATGCTTACCTATTCTAGGCTCCTGGTAGATTGCGATGAAAGAGTCCAATGGATATCTAGGCATTTTAGGATAGCATTGATATATTTGTTGAAGGCTGAGGGATCAATCATGGTCCCTGCAACATAAATAACTATGGGAATCCGTAGAGAGTTGTTGTTCTTGTGTAAGAGACACAAGCGAGATCTCTTCAACTGTCCTCGTTGTGTCAAATTTTCCTAAGCCTAAGGTAATGTTTCAAGACATAACTACGATGCTTCTTAATCTCTTGTGGCAAAGTGGAGGATAGGGAAATCCTCATTTGAATCGTTTAAATAAGCCTCTTAGAGATGTATTTGTCATTGTTTGGCCTATTTTTGATATGTTGGGATATTTTTAAATGTTTTTGAGGATTTTTTATAATTTATGACTTTTTTTGGCAATTTTTAATAATTTTTTACTATTTTTTATAATTTTTGACTATTTTTGAATGTTTTTGAATGTTTTTGACAATGTTTGAATGTTTTTGGTGATTTTGGATCTGGTAAGCAGTTAAAAAGGATATGAGTGAGATTTGTTGGAACATAGGGATCACTAAGGTGAACTTAAGGGCCAAAAGGGATTATTTGGAACACATATGGCTTATGGGGGTGAAAAATGGATTTTCAGGAACCAAACATGGACTCATAAGGCTAAAAATAGGATTTGCAAGGCCACTCATAGATTTATGAGAGTAGGAGTAACTGGTGGTGATGGATAGATGAGATGTACATTGATTTTCCTGCAATTCATGCTTATGGTATCTCAAAACATAATCGGACTCCATGTTTCCTCTGAGTTGCCCCTTATCTGTTATGAACTATTGCTATTGCTAAGAAACCATTAAATTGTGACCCACAAGTGTCTATGAATTGGATATGTGCAAGATTGACTCAAGTGGGGCATTTTTTACCCCTTGATTCCATTTTCTGTCAATTGTGATAGATATAGTGATGAAAAAGGCCACAAACAAGCAAAATGTGTGTTTGAGGTGAAATTGGACCTTGGCCTTGTTGATTTCAATATTGAAAGACTTGTGTTGTTTTAGAAAACCCAATGGTGTTATTCCTCCTTTATACAAGATTTTTTTTATTTTTTAATTTTTTGAATGTTTTCTAGTGTTTTTTTTTTTTTGGGATTTTTTCAACAATGAGGTGCTTCCTCAAAGCTTTAGACATAGAGTTGTTTGAGATAAACATTGTTGATAGGTTTTGCTAGTTTCTCACCATCACAGTCTGAGAGTCTGTAAGTACCAGTTCCAAAGGACTCTGTGATGATGTAGGGACCAATCCAATTAGCTTCCCATTTTCCTTTTTTTTCCCTCATTGATTGATTTTTGGGGTTTTCCCAGGGGACAGAGTATCCTATTTGAAAGACACAGGGTTTGACCTTTTTGTTGTAATGTCTAGATAATTTGTTCTTATACACTTTGAGATACTCATGCACCATTCGTTGATGTTCGTCTAGGAATTCTAGTTGTTCTAGATAGGCGACTTTGTAGTCTTCATTTGATAGGATGTCATGGAGGGTGACTCTCAAGGATGGGATTTCAACCTCTAAAGGAAGAATAGCATTGTTATCGTAGACTAAGGAAAAGGGTGTTGCACTTGTGGGTGTGTGAACACTAGTCCTATAGGCCCACAAGGCAGGATTCAATTGTAAGTGTCAACCCCTACTGGTATCATTGACGATTCTCTTGAGAATGTTGATGATATTTTTGTTGGTGGCCTTTGCTTGGCCATTGCCTTGAGGGTAGTAGATTAACAATGAATGGTGTATAATGTGAAACTTCTCACATAATTCATCAACTATTTGATTCTTGAAATACAAGGTGTTATCTGTGAGGAGGACATGAGGTATGCCAAACTAATAAATGACATGGTTTAGTATGAATGAGGAAATCTTCTTTCTGGTGGAGTCTGCAAGTGGTGCTGCTTCAACCCACTTAGTGAAATATTTAGTTGTGGTGATGATCCATTTACGTCTGCCGGAGAAAGGTAGGTGGATTGCACCAATCAAATCAAAACCCCACTAATAGAAAGGCCATGGTGTGGCCAATGGATTAAGTTCTTGTGCTGGTGCATGAATAAGATTACCATGGATTTGACATTTTTAACAAGTTTTTACATAGTCAATAAAATCCTTTTCCATGGTTGGCCAGAAATAAACTATTTTGAGAATTTTCTTTGCTAGTGTAAACCCACTGGAATGTGACCCAAAAATGCATGTGTGAACCTCTCACAGAGAAACCCTAGACCTATCTTTTTCAAGACACCTAAATAAAGTATCATTGAGACCTTTCCTATATAACGTATCAACCACCAAAGTGTAACACGAGGTCTGTCAGATGAAGTTACATTTTTGGTTTTGTGAGAGGTTAGAAGGGATGATGTTATCGTACAGGTAAATGGTAATGGAGTCATACCAAGGGGATTCAAGGGTGTTCAAATGGAAAATGATATAGAATTTAGGTTGAGTAAACACAGGTTGAACCACCTCTTCTACTAGGAACTCATATCACTCATGTTGCTCTTGTAGCTGAAGTAGGGATTACAAGTAGCCATGGTATCGACTACCTTGTTCTTGTCTCTAGGAATTTGCTCAAAAGTGATGTAAAAAAAGAGTACCTTAAGTGTATCAACCATATGTTTGTAAGGTAACAATTTTTCATCTTTGGTTTGATACATATTTGTGACCTGATTGATGATCGGTTGTGAATCCCCATAAACTTCTAATGATGTCAACTTCCATTCTAAAGAAAGCTTGAGACCCTAAACTAATGCCTCATATTCCACCATATTGTTGGTGCATGGGAAGCTTAGTTTGTAAGTCCTAGGGATGGTGACACCTAGAGGCGTGATGAACAATATTCCCGCACCTGAACCATGATGTGTGTAGGAACCATCAAAGTAGAATTTCCATGTGATCGGTTCTTTCTGAAGAATGTGCATGTCTGGGAAGTCTTCTAGGATAGAATTTGAGCTTTCTAGTGGTGCATTTGCCAATTGATCAGCAATGGCTTGTCCTTTTATAGCCTTTCTATTAATGTATTCAATGTCAAACTCGCTCAGGATCATTACCCATTTGGTCAATCTACCAATTAATGTTGTTTTGCTGAGAAGGTACTTGAGGGGATCAATTTTGGAAATGAGCTTAACTTTGTGTGTCAGCAAGTAGTGATGCAACTTTTGGGAAGCAAAAACCATGCCCAAGCAAGCCTTTTCAATAAAGGTGTAATTGAGCTCATGATTGACTAGGGTTTGACTGATGTAGTAAATGATTCTTTCTTTTTCCTAATCATTTTGTTTTGCCAAGAGTGATCCTATTGATTTGTTAGTTAGGGAGATATAGAGAAATAAAGCTTTGTGTGGTACTGGAGGCACCAACATGGGTGGATTCATCAGGTAACTCTTAAGAAGTTCAAAGGTTATCTGAAACTGGTCATCCCATTTGAAGACTATATCCTTGTGAAGTAGATGGGTGAAAGGCACACATTTCTTTGCTAGCTAGGATATGAAGCAATGAACTGATTGAAGTCTCCCCTATAGGGAGCGCAAATAACTCAGGTTCTTGAACGATTGCATATTAATAATAGCTTGTACTTTCTCAGGGTCAACCTAGCTTGATTCCTTTGGTCGAGACAATGTATCTTAGAAGATTTCTTGATTGTATGCAAAAGGCATATTTCTTAGGATTTAACCTAACTTTGAAGGATTCTAGTCATGTGAATATCTTGTCTAAGATTATCAAATGGTCTTGGCGGGTATGGGTCTTTGCAAGAAGATCATCTACATAGTCTTCCATGATGGTGTGCATCATGTCATGGAAAATGGTGGTCATGGCTCACTGATAGGTAGCTCCTACATTCTTTAGCCCAAAAGTCATGACATTCCAACAAAATGTGCCCCATGCACAAGTAAAAGCTATTGTCTCTTGGTATGTCGGTGCTATCCTGATCTAGTTGTATCCCAAAAAACTATCCATGAGTGAGAACATAGCATGCCCTGTTGTCAGGTCTACAATTGTGTCAATACTTGGGAGGGGAAACTCATCCTTAGTGCATGCTTTATTGACATCTCGAAAGTAAATACAAATTAGTATGTTGCCATCCTTCTTTGAGATAGGTACAATATTTGATATCTAGGAGGCATAGGCCAACGACCTAATGAAGTTGGTGTTAAGCAATTTCTCTATTTCAACTTTGACCAGTAATGCTATGTGGGGATGCATCTTACTGAGTTTCTATTTAATGAGCTTGGCATTCGATGAAATGTTGAGGTAGTGAAGGATTAGATTTGGATCTAGCCCTGGTATGTTAGCGTAGGACCATGCAAAATTTATCTACCTTTCTGTGAAGAAGCAAATGAATTCGCTTATTTCCTCTATAGCTAAAGATTGTACCAAATGGATTATTCTAGGATCTTGTTCTGTGTTGATATTAAATTTTTCTAAAGGCTCGATCAAGATAGATGACCTTTCCTTTGAATGTTCAGGTAAGGTATCAATCATCTCATCCGTGGGTGCCACGGTTGGGTTTTCACCATTAGATGCATTATTTCTCTTGATTTCAACTTTTTTCTCGAGACCAGCCACAACATGGTTCAAGTCATTGGATCTTTGATGTGTTCAACCCTTTCTAGTATGATAGATGATTTATATCAAACCCATTCATATGTGTTCTTTGCAGACAAGATGGTTCAACCATGTTAAGTTATACGAAAATGTCCTAGTCAATGTCAAAGGTGGGGAAGTTGTGTGGTTTGGTCATATCCTTGCTGATGAGCTTGGGATGGATTAGGGATAGTGGCTCGTAATATGGATGAGAGTTAGCAGGGTTTAGGGACATGACCTCATTTGGTGACTCATACCCTACATCAGTGAGATCTATGACGTAACCTTCTTTGAGTGTGTTTGGAAAAGAAGAGCTTGCAAGTTGCTCATAATAGTCATCTTCGAATTCTACTAGAAAGAAGTCTAGAAATACAGTCTAAAACTAGAACCCACTACTAGGTGTATACACTAATATGTTAGCAAAAAAACACTAATCTATTTAAAAATCAAAGCATTAACTAACAAGGTCAATATAACATATATGAGAGACTAAAGAGGAACCCCTAATTAGGAATGTGAGCCAAATGAATAGACTCTCCCAATAGGATTTCACTCTTTTCTTGGTAGATGAGTCTAAGTAACGGATTGGTATGTATGCTCAAAGGGCTTCAAATTTGCTTCAATGGATGTTGGGATTTGGATGTGGATGTATGTAAAAAGTATGGATTTTGGCTTCTCAAAATAACATTATAACTTTAGCTTAAGGATTGTGATAAAATGCCTTGGGAGGGGATTCAATTTATAGGCTAAGGGCTTGAGGGTTTGAGGGCTAAGATGCAAGGATGGGGAAAAGCTCATGGAGGGCTCAGATTGCATGAGAGGAGAGCACATGGATTGTGCTTCCTTATAGCCAATCAGGGAGTGACACATGTCACAGGGTGAGAGGATGGAGGAAAGGGCAAGGATGAGTCAACACATGAGGCTCAAGGGATAATATCTTCATAAAGACCCTTCATAATGGCTTGTAAGAGCATTTATGACTTGGTGGTTGGGATATTTTGAGGGAAGACTTTGGCTTGGCTTAGGAAAGTCTTAAGCTTGTTTAGGATTGTGCAAATGATTAAGGGTAGGATTAGGGATGGATTTAGGATTAGATTAGGGATGTTAGAGATGGGCAAGTGGATGGCATTTAATGAGGGTGGGTGAGTTAGTAGCTAAGCTTGGTTAGTATGGGTAGATGGGGTGGATTAGGCTAAATGGAGGATTAGGGATAGGCTTAGGATGAGGATGAAGATCTTCTAGAAGAGTCTAGAATTTTCTAGGATGAGGATAAATAAAGTTTATTTATCTAAAAGGTTTGGGTTGAGGAGATATTCATTAAAACATTTTTAATAAATATGAGGATTAATATTTAATCTTAATTAAATATTTTGAGTTGGGATTAGGGGTAGGAAATGATGGGATTAGCCTTTAATTGAAATTAAAGAAGGATTAGAAAATTTTGGAAGAGGTTAGTGTTCTTTAGGAAATTGGCCAAATTTTGGGCAAAAAATAAATAAATAATTTATTTTGGAATTTTTGGTCAATTTATTAATTAAATAATTAATAAATAAAGAAATAATGTTTAAATAAGATTTAAACATTTTTGGGAGGGATTCCTTAGTTAAATATTTTTAATTAAGATAAAGGGATTGAATGGCATAAAAATAAATAAATTAAATAAATAAATAATGAATGATGATGTCATCAGGGACTTTTTTCAGAAAATAAAAATATTTTATTTTCTAAAAGATTTTTAGGTGTCTACATTTTGCCCTTCTTTGATGTGATGCTGCAAGTGGCATGGCATCAAAGATAAGAAAATAAGATGCCCATGGCTAGATCAGAAGAGGAGAGAATGGACTGTGAGATGCCCCCTCAAGAAGGCAATGAGGAGAGAAAGCGAGGCTCGACGATTTTTTGAAAAATACAAGAATCTTGGATGAGCAAGGAGACTCAGATTGGCAAAGAGAAGGGGCTAAATTAGCTCAAACTCTCACTACGAGAGAATGAGAAAGGGAGAATCAGAGGCACAAGCATAAATAAGCTTAAGACTTCAAGGGAGATGGAGGATTAAGGAGCCGAGCACCGTAAAAAGGAATCCAGGATAAGGGAAGGCATGATGAGATGAGATAAAGCTGAGGCAACAGGATTTCAAAGAGTCAAATTGATGGAAGATGGGTGTCAGAGATCCCTAAGACTAGGATTGTGGATCTCGAAAGATGAGGCTTGGTGGATTGATTTGATGGGTGGATCCCTAAGACTAGGATTGTGGATCCCTAAAGCTAAGAGTGATGATTGATTTTGAGAGATATGGTTGCACAAGCTAGGGTAGGAGAGACAGATTCTGGATATGGATGGGGGATAATTGAGATGAAGGGAATCCATTGAAGCTTTTTGAGCATAGGGATACTTCAAAGAGAAGTACCACCATGTAGTTGAGCACTAGATTTGCTATAGGACTATTGGTTAATTGCCAAGGTTACCAAGAACATCAAGGCCGTGTCACCAACCGTCTAGAGGACTGACAAACTAACTCGAAACAAACACACAAGGATTGCTCCAGCATCACACATGAAAACTGGAGGAAACAGCGTAGAACCGACACCGACCCATAAGCAAAAAAAGAAACAAACGAAAGACTTGATCAAAATCGTACACTCAGAGTGCCCCATTCGCAGCATACCATGATATGTAAGATTGTGGCACCCTTGAGGAGGGAACAAAAAGATTGCTTGGAAAAGATATGTCAAGACCCAAAAGGGAAGATTCCAAATCAAAAGAAAGTGAAAATCCAAAAGAGAACAGTTTGCCAATGAGATGGGTAGGACGAGGTACTAACAGACCAAGATCAGACATGAGGAAAGCTATATCCTACAAGGATCTATCGGAGAGCACCTAAGCTGGTGGATTTGGATTAGTGATGCACTTGGCAAGCTGAACTAAAAAGGATAACACTTTGGTGACAGGAGATCTAGCTAAAGGATGCATTAGAATAGCTAACCAAGATTTGTGCAATTTGTGCAGGATGCTGATCAAGGATGAACTGACACGAAAGCCGGATAGATACGATGGTACTAAGCTAAAGAGGATGTATAAGCTGACAAACCAAGATATGTTACAAATGTACAAGGTTGTTCATGTTGTGATTTTTGTGAGATGGAAATGTTTGTGAAAGGTGGGATGTCTGTAATAGTTGATAGGTGGATAGGTAGATGGTTTGCAAAAAGCTTAAGTGAAAATGGGGTTCTTTGTGTGCATGTGATAGGATACAAACTAGGATACAAGCTTTGGTATATAATACAAGCTCAAATATGGTACAAGCTTTGGACAAGATTTGGATATACAAGCTATGATACAAGGGATGATATAAGATTTACAAGCTGGGGTACAAGATTTACAAGCTGAGGTACAAGATTTACAAGCTGTACAGTAGGTATTTAGAAGCTTCATTAGATTTTGGATATTTGGTTAAAACACTAAGGGAACAAGCAGGTGTTTTATGGGATGGTGGGTGAATGGATGAGGGATAGGATAGTGATAGATAATGGATTAGTCTTAGTACACAAGGTGCCTGAATTACCAAGTTTTCACCTAGGTACCTATCCAAGGCGCTTGAATTGTCAAGTTTTCACCATTGGACGCTTATTTCTCTTTACTATTTTTTTGTTTTTTTTTGTTTTGTATTTTCAAAAGCTGGGTATATCGAGGATCTTCAAGAATAAAACTTCTTGAGATGAATGATGTTAGTAGGATCATTTAAGAGTTCTCCTTTCAGTGTAGATAGTTGATAGGCTTCGGAGCCACAGGAGGTAGTGACAACATAAGGATCAAGCCATGTAGGTTCAAACTTGCCTTTCTTTCCTCGATCAGCTTAGGCTTTCATATTTTCTTTGAGGACCATGTCACCCAGTTGAAAGTGTCATGGAAGCACCTTCTTGTTGAAATTTCTTTTGAGATGAGTTTAATAGACTATGAGATGATCATAGGCTTGTTGTTGCTTCTCGTCTAAGAGATCTAGCTAGGTGAGCCAAGCTACTCTACATTCTTCATTTGATATTTGCCCTTGCAAAGATATGCGGAAGGAGGGAAGTTCAACCTCTATGGGTAGTACTACTTCAGCACCATAGACTAAGGAGTATGGAGTTGTGCCTGTGGATGTACGGAAGGAAGTTCGATAGGCCCATAGGGCTGGATTTATTTGTAGGTGCCAATCGCGGTCAGAATCATTGACAACTTTCTTTAGAATTTTGAGGAGGGTTTTGTTAGTTGCCTCTGCCTGGCCGTTACCTTGTGGGAAATATGAGCTAGAAAAGTGGTGGTGGATGCGGAGGGAAGTGCATAATTCTTCCATGTTGAGATTTTCAAAGTTACCTTCATGGTCAATGAAGATGGTGGATGGGATGTCGAAGCGGCAAACAATGTGTTACAAGATGAACTTGGAGACCTGAACTACTGTAGCTGAGACTAGGGGGACTGCTTCCACTCACTTGGTGAAATAGTCTGTAACTGTTATTATCCATTTATATCCATTAGACGAGAGAGGCGTGATAGTTCCAACTAGATCAAGGCCCCAACAAGCAAAAGGCCAAGGTGGTGCAATAGGCTGTAGATCTTGTGTTGGAGCGTTCACAAGATTTGTGTGCTGCTGACATGGGAGACACTTTCTGACAAAGTCACAGGAGTCTTCTTCAATGGTAGGCCAATAGTAGCCTTCTCTAAGGATTTTTTGTGCAAGGACAACACCACTTGTGTGGGCACTGCAAAGTCTGGAATGTACTTCTTTTAACGCCATCGCGGCCTCATTTTCATCTAAACATCAAGAGAGAGTATCATGATAACCTCGACGATATAGGGTATTGGCTATGATAACATAGTGGGATGATTTTCGGATGAGGTTTTGGTGTTGGGTATGTGTGAGGTGAGGGGAGATGATACCATCTTTAAGGTAAGCATGAATCTCATGGTACCAAGGGGATTGGGGACCAACTAAGATACAAACACAGTTTGAGTCATCATTCGCATAAGCAGGTGTGAGGAGCTGCTCGACTAAAAACTCATACTGCATAACCACTTGGGGAATTTTCAAGAGCAAGCCGATAGAAGCCATAGCGTCTACTACTTTGTTCAGCATTCGAGGCACTTGTGTAAACTGAAGCTTTGTAAAATACTGGGTTAGCTAATCAACTAGCTCTTTGTAGGGTAATAGCTTTTCATCTTTGGTTTGATATTCATTTAGGGCTTGCTTGATGATGAGCTGAGAATCGCCAAAGATTTGTAGCTCAGTGATGTTCCATTCTGTAGCTATCTTTAATCCTGCTATGAGAGCCTCATATTCAGCTATATTGTTGGTGCTAGGGAATTGTAGCTTGAAGGCTTTTGGAATGTAATCTCCTTGAGGTGTGACCAACAATATTCTTGCCCCTAATCCATGAGATGTGTAAGAGCCATCAAAATAAAGTTTCCATGGGGGTTGTTCTTCAATTAGACAAATATGCTCATCTGGAAATTTTGTGATCAAAGGATATGTATCTACTAGAGGCGCATCAACTAGGTGATCTGCTATAGCTTGCCCTTTGATTGCTTTTCTATCCACATATTGGATGTCAAATTCGCTAAGGAGCATAACCCATTTGGCCAAATGGCCTGTAAGTGTTGTTCTGGAGAGCATATACTTGAGAGGGTCAATCTTGGAGACTAGTTGGATGGTATGAATTAGCATGTAGTGGCGAAGCTTTTGAGTTGAGAAAACAACTGCCAAACAAGCTTTTTCCATAGGAGTATAATTGAGTTCATAACAACCTAGGGTTCTACTGATGTAGTAGATGGCTCTTTCTCTGCCGTAGTCATCGAGCTGTGCTAGAAGTGCCCCTAGAGTAGTAGGCATTGCTGATATGTACAAGATCAAGGGACGACCAGGAACTGGTGGAACCAAGATAGAGGGATTGATGAGATACTGCTTGAGATGATCGAAGCTGCATTGACATAAAGGATCCCACTTGAAGTTTTCATCCTTCTTCAGTAAATGTGCAAATGACATACACTTATCTGCAAGCTGGGAGATGAAGCGTCAAATGGATTGAAGCTTTCCCTGAAGAGTGCGAATCTATCGCAATGTCTGGGGAGGAGGCATGTCTAAGATAACCTTGACCTTCTTAGGGTCGATCTCTATACCTCATTTAGAAACTATAAAGCCTAGAAGCTTGCCAGATGTGACCCCAAAGACACATTTCTTGGGATTCAGCATGAGATGATATTTGGCTAACCTATCAAAGACTTTCTCCAGGTCAGCAAGATGATCCATGAAGGTATGAGATTTGACCAAGATATCATCCACGTAATCCTCCAAAATGCTATGGATAAGATCATGGAAAATGGCTGTCATAGCTCTTTGATAGGTAGCCCCTGCATTCTTTAGGCCAAAAGGCATCATGTTGTAGCAAAAGGTTCCCCAAGGGGTAGTGAATGCCATCTTATGCTGATCTTTTGCTACAATCTTGATTTGATTATACTTAAAAAATTCATCCATGAGGGATAGAATTTCATGTCTAGCTGTAAGATCTACAATCATATCTATGTTGCGCAAGGGAAAATCATCTTTTGGACAAGCTTTGTTAAGATCTCTAAAATCAATGCAGATTCTGATGTCACCGGAAGGCTTAGTGATGGGGACCATGTTGGAGATCCACTCTGAGTAGTTGATAGGTCAGATAACCTTAGCAGCTAACATTCTTTCTAACTCAGCTTTGACCAGTAATGCCACCTTGGGGTGCATTTTTCTAAGCTTTTGTCTGACGGGCTTGATCTTTGGATCGACTGCAAGATGATGAACTACAAGCTTTGGATCAAGTCCTGGCATGTCCTAATATGACCATGCAAATCAGCCAATGTTCTCTCTTAAGACCCCAAAGAGGAGGTCAGGTTGGTCTTGTGATAGGGATGCAGCAATGTGAACAAGTCTGGGGATCTCTAAAGAACTGATGTTGACTTCTCTAGTATTCTCAATTAGAATAAAAGACACCTCTGGTCGATTATCTTGAGGAGGCAATGCTAAATCCTCATGTTCTACTTGTGAATTTGAATTTTCTTGCTGAGGGGCTCTCTTTGCTACCTTAGCTAGTCTCCGATTCGCCTTAGTTCCAGTTTTGGGTGTATCGGAACTAGGTTGGGGATTTTCTCCAAAATATGCTTTTGGATCCAACTTGTAGATATATGCTGAGTTTGGCTTTGTTTGCTTGTGAGGTGTTTCAGCTCCCATGAATCTCAAAAGCACTTCCTCTGATGTGAACTCATCAATGTGTATGACACTTGGTTGGTCCTAATCTATGAGTTGTGGATGGGCGAGTGGTAGGTCAATGAAATGGATGGATAGTTCTTGGAGAACAGAGTCTCTGAGGAAGATTTGGTCTGGGATATCGTCGTAGGCTCTCTTTTCAACTTGCTCAGGAATGTCTTCGATTTTGACAAGGTCGTGGTGAATGTTTGAAAAAGCGTGACTGTCTGTATTGGTGCCCCTAGTTGTGGGTATGCCAAAGCCATGACCTGACTTTGTTTCCCACTTGTGTGCTTCGATGGGGCACTACATGCCTCTTTCTTCTAGTCTTAGACCACCACCTTGATAGTTCCATTTGTCAGTGATGAGCTTATGTTCTTGGGGATACTTCTGGCTAAAGTGATCAAGGCATGCTTGATTTCTTGGAGGTGCATCCTTATGTAACCAATTGTTGATATTTGGAGTGAGTTCCTCATGAAGAGGGATTTTTGAGGATACAAAGGTTGTTGGACCAAACTATTTGTATCAAGGAGGTGGAATCTCCTTAGCTTTGTGATATGTCGGTCATCCATGGGTGTGTGGATCAAGTGGGAGTGCCCCGACAACAAATGCATCTGACAGACTATACTCTCCATAGCCTTTGTTATTGATCTTCACGGTAGATAGGGTGGAGGCGAGGATGGTTTCTGGATCATTACAAGTATGGGATGAGCTGGCAATGGCTGTGTCGATATCAATTCTAGGGCAATGGTTTGCATATGAAGCTTCAACAGCATTGTAGTAAGTAAAGGGTTCTGGATCAGCATGGATGGTTACCTCAGTGCCCTGATGCAAAAAATTGACGCATTGATGGTAAGTAGATAGAACGGCTTTCATGGCACAAATCCATGGGTGACCGAGGAGGATGTTAAATGGTAGGTTTAGATCAATAACATGGCAGAGTGTTTCTTGGATGACTAGCCCAACCTTGATTGGCAGCAAAATAGTTCCTTCTGTGGTTCTTTCCAAGTTATCATAAGCTTTGATGGTGATAACCTCACTGATGATATCTGCCTCAGTATACCTAGCTTGTTTTATGAATTTTAGGGTACAAATATTCAAGGCTTATCCATTATCTATCATTACTCTTTTTATGATAAAATTGGATACCATGATGGCTATGCGAAGCAGAAGGGTGTGATCTGGCTCGACCAGGGGTATGTCGGTGGGTTTGAATGATAGGGCACATGAGGATGAAAGGTGTCCAACAAGATTACAAAAATCAGTAGCGTTGATATTTGAAGGGACACAAGATTCTATGAGAGCACTATCAAGGATGTTCTTGTACAGAGGACTAGTGTGGAGGAGGTCTAAAATGGAGATTTGGGCTGGCATGTTCCCAAGGTGTTCTAAGATATTGTATTGGCTTTTGGACGGAGCTGATGATACTGTTGGGGTTAATAGTGTTGATGGGACTGATGGGGCTGTGATGTTCAATCGTGCTCTTCGAGTGGTGATTGCACACTCATTGTTTGAGCCTTGGATATTGATAACATTGACAGAAGGCTCTTTTTTAGATATACAACCAATGAGGCTACCATAGTATATGTAGGATGAAGTGTGGTCATTGTTCTTCCCATGCTGTTGGTTTGGCTGGCGGTTGTTGGTATTGTTGTTGTTGGTTTGGATAGGTGCTTTTCCAAGATTTTGGTTGTTGTGAGGAGGAAAAGCATTTTGATAGATTTACAAGCCTACATTGGGAGAGGTTTGGGTACTAATGGTGATTTCTTTATGATCAATGAGGTCCTGCACATAATATTTTAGTTTCATGCATTTGAGGGTGGTGTGACCTTTTACCTTATGAAATTTGTAGTACTCATTATCTTTGTACCATGCAGCTTTGGATTGGCCTGGGTTGAGGAAATTTGATGAGGTTTTCCTTAGTCAATTTCTCAAAAATGACATCCAATGGGTCACCAAGGGGTGTATAGTTTCTAGGTGCGGGATGGAACTTAGGCTTTGGTCTTGCAGCTACATTGATGGCATTAGCTTGATTGCTAGACCCTTGAAAGTTGGGTCTTGGATTGTGGCTTTGATAGCTTTGGTGATTTTGCTATTGGTAGTTGATAGCTTGTTGATTGTTTGATTGATACGGTGGGTTAGACTAATTTTGGGAAGGACCAACAATATTCACATGTCTCGTATTGGTAACCCCATCTATTGCAATGTGCTTGTTTTTGTTCCAATACCTAGACTTGTCATTGGAATGTGATTGATTTTGGTTGGCCTCCTTGTAAATTTTGACCACACCATCTTTAATGAGTCCTTGCTCAAGGATCATTCCTTTTTCTTTGATATCTTTGTAGGTCTGCAAACAGTTCATGGTCATGTGGTGAGCCAAGCTGGGATGGGCATTATCAATAAACATTTTCACCAAATGGCATTTTGGTAAGGTGCAAGATATGCAGGTGGTAAGGGTTTGCCATCTTTGCAGATATTCGAGAAGGCTTTCTCCACATTTTTGCTTAGTGTGGACAAGATCAACTACTGATAGCTTTGTTTCAATAAGATGGGCATATTGGGCTACAAATGCCTCAGACAATTCAACAAAGTTTTTAATTGTGCCATATGGGATTCTATAAAACCATTCAAGAGATGGTCCGGCCAAGCTTTTGGGAAAGAGACGCAAGAGGAAGACATCACAATATGCCACTTCTTGGCAGTGCATGTAAAATTCTTTGATATGTGTGACAGGGTCTCCTTTTCCTCTGAATTTGTCAAACTTGGGTATCTCAAAGTGTTTGGGAAATGGTGTCATGGTAATGGCTCTGTCAAATGGGTAAGGACACACATTCTCAAACTTGAAGGTTTTTGGATCATTTCCCTCCTAGATGTTCTTCAAAGTTGTCTTCATGGCTTCCCATTCTAAATTAATGGGTGATGGCTTGGGTGCCCCCAATGTAGGAGTTCCCTGAGGTAGGTATGTGCTAGATGGGGCAATGGAATATGGATGGCTTTGAGGTATGGGCTGGTAGGGATTGTACATGGCTTGGGCAACTGAATGGTGGATGATGGGTTGCTGAGGTGGAGGTGGCACATATTGCTGCATGTGTTGTGAGGCTTGCTGTTGATATTGGATTTGAGGTTGGGATTGAGGAACATAAGTTGGCTATGGGATAAATGGATTGCTTTGTGGAGGTAAGGTATAAGATGGTTGTGAAGCTTGGGGAAAGGATCAGGGAGCTAGTGGAACTTGACTTTGGATTTGAGGAGTTTGACCAATATATGTGGGTTGTGCCCCCATTTGGGAAGGTATCTGCATGGCAAAAGAGGCTAAGTAATTAGTGGTTGGTGGTGGTGGATTTCCTCCTAGAAGTGACATAGAAAAATAGTTAGTAATAGGAGGTAATGGATTAGTTGGTGGTGGAGGTGGTGGGAATTGAAATCTTGGAAATGAAACTGATGGGGTTTGATAGCTTGGTGGCTAGATTTGAAAGCTTGGTAGAGTGGTGGCAGGAGCTTGGGTCACTTGAGAGCTTGGCAGAACATTGGTAGTAGCTTGTGGGGTTTGATAGCTTTGTGGAGTGAGGGCAGTATCTTGTGGATTTGTGGCTAATGGCACTGAGCTCCAAGGACCTATTGGAAATGATGGAATTGTGCTCTGAGCTGAGGTAAACAAGCTGGGGGTGATGAAAGGTTGATTACTTGGCCCCATGGGTGGCATCCCGGTTGTATATTGCTGAGGTTGGCCAAAGATGCTAGCACTGATTTGGGAGATGGGTAGATTTGGAAGGCTGGGTTGGAGAGCAACAACAACAATAGTGAAGGGAGTGAATGATGAGGTATTTTGGGCGAAGGGGGTTTGGGATGGAGTTGTATGGACCAATGGTGGAGTGGTGGTGGCTGCATTGGCTTGCGGAAGGGAGATTTCAACTTGAGTGGAGGTTGGTATCTTTGGGTCTGTTGGATCATATGGGGTGGGTTGAGGCTCTTCTTTTGGTATATACAAAGGATGACTTGGATCATAAGAGCCTATGGGTGGTAGTTGCCCAAACACCGGGTGAGATGGATTTGATAAGGGAGGAGGTCTTCCAAAGTCGAAGGCTCCTATATTGTCCCTTTGAAAGTTAGCCATGATTGTTTCTTTGTTCTTGTCTATAATGGCGTTCACCAATACTGCATTTCCTGGTTGGTTCATGAAAGCTTCAATGTCAGTAGGTGATGGTATAGTGTTCTCTGGGCTGAAGGATGGTTGAGTGCTCAAGGGGAGCGATGCTGTTTGATCCAAATGATAGGGCTCCATTGTTTCCTTCTTCTTCTTGGCTAAGCGAGTGACGAGTGGCATGAAAATGTTCCTAGGGATGAGATGCAACAATGTTGATGGATGCAAAGGGGGAAGGCTTTTCTATGCAAATGATTTCATAGGTTGAGGCAAAGCTATATGACAAACCTAAGGAGGATTGGGTTGGGGATTCTAACTTCAAAGATATGTTGCTAAAGCATGAAAGGTCTACTTTCCTATGTGCAAGCTTGGTGGTGATTGTGTCAACTTTAAGGATAGACTGATGATCCTTTAGGAAAAACATGAGATTAAACACTTGTGGATCCCAACCTTTAGCTCAAGGTGATGAGGGATAATAAGTGACAAAGCCAGAATAACCTAGACAAAGCTTTGTCAGAGGGATAACCTCGGTGAGGCTGGTGGATTTGCAAGATGGTAGGAATGGAAAACCTTTGGCAAGGTGACAATAATTTTGAAGGCTTAGATGTGAAAATTAGGCTTTTGGGATGCTAGCTAGGTTTGAGGGGATTGGTTTGGTTTTAAGGAAAAAATCTAAATGAGATGGATGAGCTAAAATGCTTAAAGGGATAACCTAGAATGGCTAGCTTTCCTACAAGGATGACTCTAAAGTGAAGCTTATGCAAGAAGATGTGGAGAAACAAGGGGGTCTAATCATAGAAATCATGCCTAGTTGGTAAGGCATAAACAGGGTTAACTCCTAGATGCTTACTAAATTTGATAGTGTGATCTAACTAGGCGTCTTGATGGACTTCGTCGACAGCTTTGTCTTCTGCTTTGTGGAGTTTGGCAATTCGAGGGCTTGGTGTTACTTCCTTTCTCTTGGCTGAAATTTCTTGGTATGCCTGAGAGGGATTGAATTTGGCTTTGTGAAACTTCTATTTGGGTTTGAGTTGTTCTAACATAAATTCTTGAATTTGTTTGGCTTTGAGAGATCGTGGTTGTTTTGCTTCAACTTGTTCAACTTCTTAAACAGGCAGTGACTACGCTAAGTGTGCCCTAAGCTAGGATTGACCAAGTTTGGCAAACATTCATTCAACAAGTAAAAGATCAAGTAATAGATAGGAACAACCAGATAGAAGTTTTTGATTCTCAAAATGTGATACGTGTACCAAGGAGTGTGTATATTCTACAAATGTTTCAATTAGTCACTTCAAACACATTAACATCCTAGATGGTTGTCTATAAGGATGACAGTTGGTTTAGCTAGGGAGTCCTCGATATACCCAAGGTACGTGAGGCCCAAATCCGTAGATGAAACCAAAAAAATGTCACACAACCAAGAGGAGTGGTAACCCACTTCTCCTCTTTCACTTCTCAAGGGTATAAAGTTCCTTGAGGCTTAGCTCGAGTGACAGAATTTTGATCCCAAGAGAGGTGTCTTTGGATTCACTTCCCAATCTTTATATTTCGTTGAAACACTGGAGTTGAGGTCATCCCAAGGGGTGATGAAATCTCCAAGCAAGCCTCCTAAAAGCTAAGACAAGATTTTGGATCCTAATCTTATGCACCCAAGATGGCCTCGAAAGATGACAAGGGGAGAGAAGACTTGGATGATCTTGGGCTAAAAGACAGAGTTCTTTTCCAACTGATACTTTAAGTTTTCTAATCTAGACCTTTTGAAAACACACGTGATTTAAGATGCAAAAGTTCAATTCCAATTTGAAATGCACCAACAAAAGTGAAGTGATCGAAGAATGAATACACCAAGAAGATTTAGAGTCAACAAAAAATAAACTCGCGTGCCTGGAGGCCCTCCACGTCAAGTATCGATTGATTTTCTTTAAGGCATTCAAGATTGAGTGTGAGTTTGTTTTAAGCCCAAAATAAAGATGTGTGTAAAGCTTGATTTCAAGCGCACGCCCGGAGGCCCTCCACGTCAAGATTTGTTCAATTTTTATGCCCAAATGAAGTTTTAGTGAGACTAATGTGCATTCAAAAAAAATTTCTATCTTACAAAAACCAATAAAAATTCAAGTGAGTGGAATTTGATTTTTTTGGAGCACTTAACACCTTCTTAGGTAGACTCATCCCCATATATGGCGCTGATATTGAAACCAATGGTTAGAATGATGGGTGATTAAAGAGGGTGAGTCCAACAACAAACTCACTCAAGGTGGTTTTATTTGTTTTTATAACTTAGAAAGTTTCTAAAATGTGGATTCTTTTTATGCCCCAAAAGATGAAGTGTGATGTATGTTAATGATTAATTAATCCTTTGCATTCAAGATTGTGTTTGTTGTTTTAAGCATGCATTCCAAAAAAAACTTGATTTTAATTCATGGCATTCAAGATTGATTTAAGCGACATACATTCAAAGACAAGTGTTTAAACATTCAAGTTCATTTTAGCAACATGCATTCAAAGACAAGTGTTTAAACATTCAAGTTCATTTTCTAAGAGCATTAAACCATGTAAGGAAAACCTGCAAGAAACATGGTTAGCGGTTTCATAGATGCTCCAATCTGCAAAGCTACAAAAGCCAATTTGATTAGTCACCCAAAAATCTCAAAAATTGAAGCTTAACTATGGAGAAAATAAAATCAACTTTTTTTGTTCTTTTTTATAAGTGTAAAAATGCTTAGAAAAACCTCTACTCTATGGAAACACCAAAAGTTAAAATTTGATTTATACTCTTTTTAAAATTTTTTTAAAAAAAAGTGCAGAAATAGAGATGCTAAAACAGAAATGATGATGGTGCAAATAGGCAACAATAATAGGCAGAGATGACAGTTCACCAGGCAGAGACGCTGAACTGTGAAGACGCTAATCTGCACAAACGACAAAGAACGAGGCGGAGACGACAATTAATCTAGTGGCGCAAAAAATAGAAAACCAGGCAGAGATGCTAAACTGCGGAGACGACAGTTACTTTGGCGGCAAAGACAACTGGAAACTAGGTGGAGACGCTGAACTGTGGAGACAACAACTAGGTTGGTGGAGATGACAGTTAATTTGGTGGTGTAGACAACATGAAACTAGGCGGAGACACCAAACTGGAGAGACAAAAGGTTGTCGAGCAGAGATGACAATTGATCTGGCGGAGACGACAATTCACCAAGCAGAGATGCCAAACTGCAGAGACGACAGTTTATCAGGCAAAGACGATAGTTGATTTGGCAAAGACGACAATTCACCAAGCGAAGATGCCAACTGCAGAGATGACACTGCATGAATAGAACTGATGGGCGCGAGTTTTTCTAAAAATTTTATTATTTTTTTGGTATTTTTTGGATTTTTGAGGATATGTTTTCTTCCCAAGTGCATCCTTCAACCTGCAAAAATAAGAAAAACACCCTACAACCCACTCAAACAACAACAAACATTAGATGGTTAATTTATAAGAACAAAACATGGATTGAAATGGATGAATGAATGACCCATAGTAGGGTCCCACCGAGCATGCCAAAATATATACACTAATATGTTAGCAAGAAAACACTAATCTATTTAAAAACCAAAGCATTAACTAACAAGATCAATATAACATATATGAAAGACTAAAGAGGAACCCCTAATTAGGAATGTGAGCCAAATGAATGGACTCTCCCAATAGGATTTCACTCTTTGCTTGGTAGATGAGTCTAAGTAAATGATTGGTATGTATGCTCAAAGGGCTTCAAATTTGCTTCAATGGGTGTTGGGATTTGGATGTGGATGTATGTAAAAAGTATGGATTTTGGATTCTCAAAATAACATTATAATTTTAGCTTAAGGATTGTGATAAAATGCCTTGGGAGGGGATTCAATTTATAGGCTAAAGGCTTGAGGGTTTGAGGGCTAAGATGCAAAGATGGGAAAAAGCTCATGAAGGGCTCAGATTGCATAAGAGGAGAGCACATGGATTGCGCTTGCTTACAACCAATCAGGGAGTGACACATGTCACAAGGTGAGAGGATGGAGGAAAGAGCAAAGATGAGTCAACAAATGAGGCTCAAGGGATAATATCTTCATAAAGACCCTTCATAATGGCTTGTAAGAGCATTTATGGCTTGGTGGTTGGGATATTTTGAGGGAAGACTTTGGCTTGGCTTAGGAAAGTCTTAAGCTTGTTTAGGATTGTACAAATGATTAAGGGTAGGATTAGGGATGGATTTAGGATTAAATTAGGGATGTTAGAGATGGGCAAGTGGATGTCATTTAATGAGGGTGGGTGAGTTAGTAGCTAAGCTTGGTTAGTATGGGTGGATGGGGTGGATTAGGCTAAATGGAGAATTAAGGATAGGCTTAGGATGAGGATGAAGACCTTCTAGAAGAGACTAGAACTTCTTAGGATGAGGATAAATAAAGTATATTTATCTTAAAGGTTTGGGTTGAGGAGATATTCATTAAAACATTTTTAATAAATATGAGGATTAATATTTAATCTTAATTAAATATTTTGAGTTGGGATTAGGGATAGGAAATGATGGGATTAGCCTTTAATTGAAATTAAAGAAGGATTAGAAGATTTTGGAAGAGGTTAGTGGTCTTAAGAAAATTGGCCAAGTTTTGAGCAAAAAATAAATAAATTATTTATTTTGGGATTTTTGGTCAATTTATTAATTAAATAATTAATAAATAAGGAAATAATGTTTAAATAAGATTTAAACATTTTTGGGAGGGATTCCTTAATTAAATATTTTTAATTAAGATAAAGGGATTGAATGGCATAAAAATAAATAAATAAATAAAATAATTAATTAATTAATTAATGATGATGTCATTAGGAGCTTTTTTCAAAAAATAAAAATATTTTATTTTCTAAAGGATTTTTAGGTGTCTACATTAGGTTCATCATCCTGTCATGACATGGTATCAAGTGTCTATTTTGTGTCCTCTCCCAAACCATTCTAATGTGTGTTGACTATTGGTTGTGAAGTGTGGTTTGAATGTGAAGTGGATCCTTGTGTTGTAAAACTGTTAGGTGCTGGTATGTGAAAAACATCACATTCTTTGTCATGAATAGACCCTTTAGATAATGATTTGAATTCCCACTTGGTGGAATCATCATCATCTTTTTCATTACTGGTGTCTGTGATTAGCTCTTTTGTGTGATGCAAATCTGTGGAGGATAAGTTCACATTCTTTTCATTGGATTCTTGTTGGTTATCTCTATCCTTGTCTTTTGCTATCCATATCAATGTAGGAGAAGATGATTTTCCTTGTTTGGAATTGGATTTAGGATGGAACATATTCTTGTTATGCTCTTGTTCCAAATACCCTACACCTATCTTTAACTTGTTAGGTCTAAACTATGTTGTTAAGGGTTCAACAATACCCTTTCCTTTCCTAAAGGACCATCACCCATGTATCCCATCTTTTTCATGAGATCTAAACCCTTGTCAAAAAGATGGGGTGAAATGTCAACATGTTGTATCTGTTCACTACATCCTCTACAGGACTTGATGATGTACCAGTTTCTCGGACGAAGTGTTCATGATAGGGTTTTGGTGGTTTTCCATGAGATCTTGGGGAGAGTGGGGGATCAAATAGGGAAACTAAATATTTTCCTACACCCTTTCATTGTAATTTGCACTTGTGATCAAATTATTTCATCAAGCAATCCATTCTTTCATAATTTGACTGTTTATAATCTCTGGATGATGATGGTGAAGGAGTGGAAGAACTAGAACAACATATCTTCTCTTTTCCCTTAGTTGACGTAGATGATTGGTTGTTGTCTTGACCTGTGAATGTGGAGTTGTCTACTAATGTGGAATGTCT
Source organism: Cupressus sempervirens (assembly GCA_028749045.1). NCBI lineage: Eukaryota > Viridiplantae > Streptophyta > Pinopsida > Cupressales > Cupressaceae > Cupressus > Cupressus sempervirens. The sequence continues at coordinate 184,996,458 of CM053784.1, read as the reverse complement.
AATAATGCTTGATAGAATGTTTACCTCTTCCCTATTGTGATGGACGAGAGCGTTATAGTACTGAACATAGTTTTGATCTCCTGGTATGGTCACCTCTTGTCCCATGTAAGGAAATTTTAAGCATTGATGGTATGCGGATGGGCTAGCTTGCATGTCATGAATCCATGGTCTACCTAACAATATGTTGTAGGTTAATTTTAAGTCTAGGACTTGACAAATAGTTTCCTATACAACAAGACCAACCCTTATTGGTAAAATTACCATGCCCTTGGAGGATCTCTCCTCATCATCATAAGCTTTGATTGTGATCTTCTTTTGAGGGTCAATTGCATCCTTAGTGTAACCTAATGCTTTTACCATATTTAAAGTATAGATATTTAGGCCAGCTCCTTCGTCAACCAAGGCTCTTTTCACTTTGTTTCTATGTATGAACACCTCTATGTGTAATAGAGAGTTTTGTGGGTGAATGATGGACATGTCATCTTGGGCTATGAAAGAGACACAATGGGGAGCAACAAGATTACTTACCATGTTTTGGAGTCTACTAACATCCAGGTCATTTGACACTAAGACTTTGGTGAGGATTTCTTTGTGTTCCGATGAGATTTGTAGTAGTTCAAAGATGGAGATGTAGTAGGAGTTTTCAATAATTGGTTAATAAATTGTACTTGGATATAGTGGAACTGGTAGTGGCCTGATCTAAATTGGTCGTAGGTCCTGTAGAACAATTTTGGAGGCTTCACCTTGAGTAACAACGTTTATCAGTTATTTCTTATGTTTGTCTTTAATTATGATAACATTAACAACATTATCAAATTCGGAGATCATATTGATAGTGTTATTGTAATGATGGGCATAATTAACTTTATCCTATGAAGATGTGTTTTGGTTTTCTCTGGAGGATTCTCCTTTCTCATGGTTCATGAAAGGGTTCTTGAAGGTCGTGTGGTCTTCTATTCACTTTAATAGTTTTGTTGTTGATTAATTTTTGTAAAGCCCTTTTAAGGGTGTGACAATTGTTGGTTAAGTGCCCCCTATTTTGGTGGTAGGCACAAAAGTGTTTGTGACTCCACCATTTTGGTTTAACTTGCAGTTCATAGGACTTGGCCTCGGGGAGTACAATAAGGTCATCTGATAAGAGTGTTTGTAAGGCATTACCATAAGACACATCGATGGGAGTGTATTCCTTGGGTATGTCAGAAGATTGGTATCCTCTTGGGGGAGGAGATTGATTATAAACTACTTGTTGATTGGATGTTGAGGGAGTAGTGGTGTTGCATATATAAAGTAGATGAATATTGTCTTGTCTGGATGGGTTTTTCCTAGTGTTTATATTAATGTTGTTGATGATAGGATATTACTGGTTTAGATGGAGTTGAGCATGTGACTTAACATGATTAGCTTCAACTACCCCATCATAGGATATGTTTTTATTGTTATTTCTCCACCACAACTTTTGCTTATCAGCAGATCGATCAGATGAATTGTGCGTCTATGAGGAATTGTTTGAGAAACCTTTATCATCCTATGATAGCTTGATGATGTCATTATTTATCAAGGTTTCTTCTACCTTAGTGACATTCTCTAAGGTAGTCTTAAAGTATTTAGGCCCTTGGAGCTAGAGCTAGTAGTTCATGGGTTTTGAGAGACTATTGATGAAGAATTCAGTCTTCTCCTTATCTGGGATGTCTTTGTGGTATTTGGAAAATGTATGTCTCCACATTTGTAGGAAGACTTTGAATGATTCTCTAGGAAGTTGTTTCGTGTTACACAAATCAATCATCCTTACTTCCCTTTCGATACTATAAGAGTACTCGACAATGAAAATGGAAGCCAACTGATCAAAGGACTTAATGTTAGAGGGTATCTTGGAGAGCCACTCCATGACTTGCCCTCTTAGGCTTCTAGGAAACAAACACATTAGGTAAGTTGTGTCATGGACAAAATCCATACTTAGAGTATAAAATTGTCTAAGATGATCTTGGGTATCTGATGTACCAAAATATTTGTCATATTTTGGTATCTGCACATTTTGTGGGAAAGGTGTGAAGGTGATACTTTTATCGAATGGAAGAGGACACACTTTTTCAAGGCTAAATTCTGCAGTTTGGATTTTTCCTCACTTCATCCTTTCCATTTCTAATTGTAAGTCTTGTAGTTTTTGTGTAACAACATCTAAAGGTGACTCTTCTTCATCTCATTTAAGGTTGGTTACATCAAAGTCAGATGACAATTTTGCACCTTGCTCTGCTAATGCTAGTATGTACCATTCTTTGTATCTTTCGAGTATCTTGTCCATGATATCGACAAGCTCAGGATTTTGCTAAAAATCCTCAATTTTGGTCTTGATGCTCTTTTCATCCCACACCTTAGATGAACCCATTTTTGTAAAGAGTTATGAATTCTAGTTGAACAGGGGTGATTTGTGGGTGATTGTATTTGATGAACAATCCATTGGTGTGACAGGTTCAATAAGATCCGAAGATTACGTGTGTTTGATGGTTCTCTTGGCTATCCTAGCACTCACCCATATAGATGATCATTTAGTTCTTTCTACTTTGTGACTACACTAGTTTTACGTAGTGGCATGACATGTGGATAGGATTCCTCTAACTCTTATGCATTTTAACAATATGAGGGTTTCTGTAGACTATGGTTCATTTGGAGTAACAAGCTAAGTGTGAAAAGGTGTTTGGTACTATTGATAATAGCGAGCTCACTTTCACGAAGTCAGGTAGGGAACAGATGTGTGTCTCTAATCATTTTTGGCTTGATATGCAAGGTAAAACAACAATAACTGTTGGATTAAGAATCTCAGGATGGAACTTTAACGTTACTTGTTTCAAAAATGGTTACGGTCAATTTTAGAATATCTTAGTCTTGGAAAATGTCAATGAGGAAAAAGGGTATTTGAATCTATTGTTTGTTTACAAGTGTCACATATGCAGATAGCCTTTGTTTTAGGTTTTCTCTCAAATGCACTATAGAAAGTCTTAAATGCACTATTTCAGTGGTTATATGTGCTATTTTATTGTTCACCAGGCATTGTTCTACAAAGCAAATGCACTATTTAAATCTTAAGATGCACTATTTTTCAATTAGATGTGCTATAATAGAGATCAAATGTGTCACAAAATGAGTCAAATGCATTTTTTTAAAGCAGTAAATGCACTATTTCAGGTTATTCAACAATGTTCTTATTTTAAGCTTAGTTTTTGTATCAGTTTGTAGTTGTGTCTTTTTGGATGGACTATGATCCGAACTAAAGTTTATTATTAAGATTTAAAACACATCCAAGTATAGTAGTAGTAGACATGATAATGAAATAAAATCACACACACCTAAAAAATGGAAGAAAGGGCTTCCTAACAAGGTTGTCTAGAGCTGGTGACTACTAGGTTTTAGTGTTTAACCAACAATGTTCAAATTTACCTCTCTTGTGATAGAGAGCTTTCCACTAATGCTAAGGAGGTTTGGCACAATCCCTTTTGGGACTACTAGAGGAAGGCTATATTTTGAACATGGTTAGCTTGCATTCAATTGGGAATGCAAGATTGGAAGGTGTTCCCTTTCTTCGGCCCTGCTAAGGAAAATCTCGAGAGTTAGCTTTTCTACGATTGAATAAATCTAGCTAATAGAAAGCAAAGAAAGTGGAAATCAAAAATAGGTTTGGGAGTTTGATCACTCTAGAAGAGTGAGAGCATACCCTACTATTTCGACCTCTCAAATACAATAGACAAAGCAGTTCAATTACAAGCCCTTTAACTACAGAAAATAAGGGATTCCTAGTTAAGCTATTTGTTGGTTCATTTCTAGCTTGGTTGTAATTGATCTTTATAGAAGGTATGACATTTTGGTCAAGAGCATAGGCCTACTTTTGTTTAGGTCAATGAGATGAAACATTATATTAAACTAGGTTTTGAACTTAGAAATGTCGCACTTTAATTGAAAAGGGCCAAGGTCCACTTACTTGATTTGGCGCTAGCAAAGGCTAGGGGCATTTCTGAGGGTCTTCATTCCTGTTGCATGTTGTCAGTGACTTGGAAGTTCTTGTCAGCTTGTAAGAGACTTGTAAGAAACCAAAAATTAGATCTACAAGTTAGATTCAACAATTTATAACTTTGATCAAAGGCGCTACAGAAATCAGTATTTGTGTTACAAAATTTATCAGATGCATTATTTAACTAGTAAATGCACTACATAAAGTTGTAAATGCACTGCAAAAAACTTTAAATGCGCTACAAAAAATCTTTAAATGCACTATAGAAAGCTTTAAATGCACTACATAAAGATTTAAAAGTGTTAAAAGACTGCGTGGAAGCGTTAAAATAGAGTTCACAAGCATTATAGTGTTAGAAAAATTGTAGATCCATCCTTCATGAACTCGGGAATGTCTTTGAGAGTTTGTTGTTGCTGTTATGAAGCTTCCAAAATGTTGTAGAACCTGCAACCAATTAGATATGCACAAGAAACCAACAAAAAACATAGATCTACAATAAAACTAGAAGATTAGCAAGAAAGATTGAAGAACAGAGAGGCTTTAAGTTCAAGCCCCATGATGGGCACCAATTTGTATATGGTTGAATTGTGTATTCATGAGACTTTAATGTAGAGTGCAAATAGAATGATAATGAACTAACTAGACCCAAGAAATCATTGTCAAATAGAGACTCCATGAACATTCCATGTTTTCCTAACTACAACCACTAAGATTTCTATTGGACCAGTATCTTAGTGACAATTCTAGAATGAGAGTATGCTATGAATATAGATCGACAAATGTTATGCAAGATCTAAGTGAAAATGTAGATTATATGAGTATAATGATCCTACAATGCTATGATATATACATACAAATGACTAAATAAGTGCTAAATGATATCAAATAAACAACATAACGTGCTAAAATGACACTAGAATGACATGAATTTGCTATAATGACAATGCTAATATGCTAACATGAATAACTCAAAATATGCCTATAGTGTAGATACATAAAACTTGGGTCCCTTAGCTCTTGAATCTCCCTCCTATTTATAGGATTTTAGAAGGGGGTTGGGGTAAGAATCAGGATTTTACCTTTGACTGGAGGATGGAGGTGAAATTCAAAATATTTCATAAGGGACCAAGGGGAAAAGTCCAACAAACTCAGTTTCTGAGGATAAAAGAGGATTTTTCAATTCTTTTAAATGTAAAAAGTTTCTGAGGACAAAAGAGGATTTTTCAATTCTTTTAAATGTAAAAAGGAAGATTTTCACTTTTGAGAGGATAAATGGATTTTATTGATTTATTTATTGTTCCATTTATTTCCATTTTTCTTTTCTTTTCTTTTTTCCTTTTTTTAATTTCCTTTTATGATTTATGAATTGCTTTTCCTCTTTTAAAAGTGATTTAGATCCTTTTGGTTTGATATTTGATTGATTGATTGATTAATAACTTGATGTAACAATTGATTTGAAGGTCTGTTGTTTTCTTTTGATTTAATCCTTAATTTGTGTTGTTTGGGTCTTTTCCAATTTTTGGGTGTCTACAGTTAGATGTAAGCTCTTCACTAACCTATAGAGGTTCACTGAAAAAATTTGGAAACTTCAACGTACAGATTAGCAGTTCTAGATGTCCAGAGTTAGCCTAGGTAGCTACTAGGTCGTCTCCCCTAGTACTTTTTTTTCTTTTTATTCCTCTTTCTTCTTATTCTTCTTTTTGTTTTTCCTCATTTTCCTTGTTTTTTTCCACCTTCTTCTCCTTGTTCATCTCATTGTTCTTCCACCTTATCCTTTCCTTTATTCTCTTTCTTCTTTCTCTTCTCCTCCTCCTTCTGTTGGAGTTAATGTTCCAACAGTAGTCAATAATAATTGTTGCACATGTGGAAAACTTTCTTTAGTTGCTGATAACCCAAGTTTAGTTTAGGTGTGAGTCAAAGAATTCTAGTTTAAATCAAGTTTTTATTATAGGTGTGTTTGAGTTAGGTGTCCATAAGTTTCAGTTAGTTGTCAAGTTTGTGTGTGTTGTCAATCATGAAGTAGTTGTTGTCAATCTAATTAACAGTCATTTAGGAATGTTGTTGAGTCAAGCTATTGTGTAAATTTGCATCTAGTATTAAATTAAATTAAGCTGGAAGTTCTTTCTTTATTTTATTTGTGTTGTTTTATTTTTCCAATACGGTATCAGAGTTATCTTCCTATTAAGTTCTATCTGTTAGAGAAGAAGTTGTTAAGAAGATGAGGCCAAGAGAAGAACCACTAGATGATTATATTTTCATTGAAAATTTTGTTTGATTTGAAGAGATCAATGCTTTGAACAATAGGAAAAGAAGTGGTAGAGGCTAGATGTATGCTCAAATAGTTTGAGGTGCTATAGGATCAGAGAAGCTATACCTTTATGAAGATTATGAGACAGTCCATGTGGAGATGGTATGGCCAATAGTTTAGGGAGATCTGAAAGCCTAGAAGCTTGGCATCATAACATTATGAGGGTTATGAGACATTTCATGTGGAGATGGTGTGTCAAATGGTGTTTTGAAGTTGGATGATAACTGCATAACTATAAGAAAGTCTTATTCCTCTATGACATATTTTCAAAGTATAATTTCTACATAATGTTTCCTTTAGTTGTCACATTAAGTGGGGGTGTTGGAGTTAATGTTCCAATAGTAGTCAATAATAATTGTTGCATATATGGTAAACTTTGTTGAGTTGCTGGCAACACAAGTTTAGTTTAGGTGTGAGTTAAAGAGTTCTAGTTTGAATCAAGTTTTTACTATAGGTGTGTTTGAGTTAGGTGTCCATAAGTTTCAGCTAGCTATCAAGTTTGTGTGTGTTCTCAATCATGAAGTAGTTTTTTTTCAGTATAATTAACAATCATTTAGGAATGTTGTTGGGTCAAGCTATTGTATAAATTTGCATCTAGTATTCAATAAAATTAAGTTGGAAGTTCTTTCGTTCTCTATTTTATTTGTGTTGTATTTTTCCAATACCTTCTCCTTCTCCTTGCTTCATTTCTTGTTTTGTGTTTTATTCTTCATCTTCTTATTTTCTCCTCCCTCCTCCTTTCACTTCATCTTCCCCTTCTTCTCCTCCATTTTGGTCTTCTCCTTCTCCTTCGACACATTCTTCATCCCTTTTTAATCTTCCTCCTCCTTCTCATCCTCCTTATTCTCCTTCACCCTTACCTTCTTCTTCTCCTCTTTTTCTCCTTTTTAATATTCTACCTACATTAATTCCCAAATCAAAAGCAAAAATATAGAGTGCAACAGATATAAAGTTGAATTTTATAATTCATTTAACATATGATTTAAAATATTTCATATATAATTTTAAAAGAATGTAGTGTATAACTAAAAGTATTTCATATATAATTTAAAAGAATGTATTAAAGTTATAATTATTTTTTATTAGTACCTTTATGATATATAACCATAATTTTAAAAAAAAATCAAACATATGTTAAAGAATTGAATGTATTTAATTTTAATTCATATAATTTTATTAAATATATGAAGTATATTGAAAATAAATTTAGTTTATAATATACTTAGTCAGTCGTTAGTTGTAGGCTTTTGGTTCTTTAGCTTTAGGTTGTCTTTATCTAATGATCTAGAGGATGGATACATCTATTAGGATGAAGTCAGGTCTTAGAGAGATGGCCTTTTGGGGGGATATTTCATTGCTTAGTATTAGTAAAATTGTGAAGCCCAAGGATAGTCTAATTCATCGGGATATTAAGTTATCTTGGGTGAGGAGTTCTTTGCTTTGGCTAATAGGCCCAAGCATAATTCTGCAATTGTGGCTATGTTTGTTTCCACCATCCTACATGTAGATAGGGATACTCTGGTGCTGAGGGGTTTTTGCAAAGCTATGTTTAAGGGCCCCTATCTTTGTGAGCTAGATGAGGTTTTAGGTAACATTGACAATAAACTCTACATTCCCAAGAGGAGCGAGTATTACGTTGAGGACACTCTGGTGGAAGTCTCTATGATCTTGATAGTGAAAGACAAGAGGGCCTTTATGCTTCACATGGAGCAAATCACTCACAATTGGATATTTTTGCTTGCTGCCACCAACATGTAGATCTATGTCGATTGGAGAGGCATGGAGTGGTATTGTCAAATGGAAGAGATCCTAGTTGATTAGATCTTGTTCTTGTTGTTCTCTTGGTTGGAGCTTCCTCCCTCAGTTTTGGGTTCCTCGTTGTGGGTTGGTCATTTTCCCTACTTGGGTTGCTCCTCCTTTTGTGCCCCTTTTGGTTCCTTTCCCTCTTTCTGCTTCTTCTCTTTGGCTGAGTGCTTTTATTTTATTTTTGGGGCTCCCTATTTCTCTGTTCCTTAGGTTTCTCTTCTCATTATTATGTACATAACTATAGTTCTAGCTATGTAAGGATCTTTGTCTCAGCTTTCTTTGGTTATCTAATTCTATATCTAGTTTTATGGATTCGATTCTCTCTGCACTAAAGTTTAGTTGTTATGCATACCTATTCTTTTGTGCTCGTCTTGTTATTTATCGTTGTTGCCTCCTCTCTATCATCCTCCTCACTGGGAAGCTTTAATTTAGTTGTCATCATTTTATCACAAAGTTAATTAGGATAACAAAACTTGGAATAGAGACTAAGAATAAAAACAATGAAAAATTATTACTAAGTCTGCTAGAGAGAGAATTTTTTGCTATTCCTTTTTCATAGTTTTCTCTAACACTTAATTTGTTTATCCTTTACCTCAGTGGCTAAAATTCTAGCTTTTCATAACACTATTTTGGCTTAAATTTGGTAGCTTTACAAGATTTTTGAATTTATTCTAGCTATGCTAATGTTTCAGAGGAGTTTCTTGTAAATTGTCAACAAGCTAGGTGCGAAGGAGTCTATCCTTGCTTACATTTTCACTTTACCCCAATGCACCATTTCATTCTAGCACTAATTTGTTTAAAGATTTATCCAAAACTTTGAGTAGGAGGATTTTGTTTTCTTCAAATTCATATTTAAACAAGTAGAGCTCACACAAAAATTGGGGAATGCCTCTTTTAAGATGTAAAAATGTGTTAGGGTTAGATCAAAGGCCCCATACTCAAATCCAATTCTAAACAAATTGGGGTATGCCCCTTTTATAATGTAAAAGTATATAGGATGAAAGTCCTAGGAAAGACTGGAGGTTTAATTTTCCATTCTTTCCTACCAGTGCCTGTTTGAACAGAGACTCTTAAACATTACTATTTTGTTCTATATTATCCATATAATATAAAGGCTTCGGTCATTTACCGATAAAAATAAAAGTGTATAACATAGAATTTTGTTTCCAATTTTTAAATATATTTAAAAAAATTTATTGATAAACTAAAAAATTAAAATTAAATATTTATGTACAATTTAAAAAACTTGTATATAAATTATTATTTAATGTTAGAAAACTTCTTTGTTATTACTAACATTTGTATCTCTAAGGAGTGTAATGGTTACGTTGATACTAAAATATATATCAATGATGACATTGTGGTATATTTTTTAATCTCAATCCCTTCTACTATATTTATATGTTTATATCTAACTCTGACGCTCTCTATCTACCTATTTATCCATGCCTTTATATCTCTCTTACATACACACGCAATCTCCTTCCCTCTAGAATTCTCTCTCCACAATTTTTTTTAGTAATTACAGTATAGGCAATGCCCATGCAACCTAATTCCAAACTCATTAAGTGGAAATTTCTTTGATGTGTTTGACTAATTTCCCTTGTGCTAAAGTTCTCCATCTAGGAGGAATATTGAATGAACACAGACATCTAAACAAAATAAATTATAGTCATCTCTAAGAAAGACACTGCTCATTGCTAGCAAAAGTGGTAGGGATGGACGATGGGAGGTCTCTCAAGAAAGTTAAAAGGAATTATGAGATTATATTAGATGACTTGACTCCAATTGAATTAGACCAAGGGGTTTTCCCCAAGCACAAATATTTTGATTAATTCTTGGGCTAATTGTGTAGATGAGGAAAATTAGTAACTTTTGACATAGTGGAAGGCTAAGTGAACCTCTAATGGAGGTGACCAAGCTCCCAACAAACAACAACACAACATAAAAACAATATGAGATACAAGATCTAATAGAAAACCAACTCTTTATTTACCAAATAATTGATTACATGAAAAGTATCAAGCTATAAGGCCTTCCTGATTGTGGCCCAATACAAAGCAATCATAGTAACAATTCTGCAAAACCTCACGAGATCCAAATACTCCCAACCCTAGCTAGCCCAAATCTATAGCAATCTAGCAAAAACCTCAAGATAAACCTAAGCTTGTATTCACAAGCACAAAAAATCTTCTTATTTCCTAAGCCCACACTCAGCTACTAGCTTTGCTCACAATTTGCAACTCTGGATTTCTACCTAAATTTCTACTTCTTTAAAGCATGCCTACAACTCTACCCAACCCTTCCTTTTATACTTGCATGACCACAACTCAACATGTTGCAAATAGAATTATCTAGAACCCAAATAAACATAAAATATCTTTGTCATCTTACAATAATCATTAAATGAACATAGGAGAAAGAAAAAAGACCCCAAATAGGTCCTTACACATCCCACAATCGATCCACATCACGATCACACACTACACATATTAAATACATAGATAAGTTGATCAAATCTCCTAAGAACATCTAGTCAATAAGCCAAACTATTGAGTGTCAATGGCAACCACTAAGCACACCAAGTATCATTGAGCATACCAAGAAAGCATGTCTACCAAGCTCCTACAAGCATCACCAAGAACTAGTTCCACCGAGAAGAATATCAATCAAGTACCACAAGTATCACTAAGCTCCTTTAGTCACTAAGTCCCTTGGGAAAAACTACAACCTAGAACTACCTCAATAGTGACTGAGCAACATCTCCTTTCAATCAAGTTCTCCAACTCCAAGATCAAAATCACTCAAACATACATGATTTCCAACTACCTCAGGATGCTACTACATCAGACACCCCATGTGAGAATAGATGTTCTTAATAACTAGAAGAACATCTTCCAAGCTTCAACACATAAACCCTAAACTAGTTCTTCACATACATGTCCTCCAAGTCTTTAACTTGTACACTCTTCCCCTTATTTCATTTATGCAAATCCTTTCCTACAACAAAAAGTTGTTTACTCCTCTTCATTTCCTTCCTCGGTGTACCATATCTCACATTGATCTCTAACCACTTGAGAATCCTTTGGCTCAACTCATCTACCGAAACTCAAGGTCCTCATACTGATTTCTACATTCTACAAAGGAATCAGGGAAAACTTCTCACCACCATTCTCAATAGTAAACACATTCTTTACACAACCACACACTTCCTTGTACACGTATTGCCAATGTCTACCAATTAATATGTGACACCTACTCATGTTCACAATATCACACAATGCTCAATCCTTTTACTACCAAATTTTAAAATCAACAAGACATTGCTCCCTCACTTCCAAAGAATGTTCATCTTGTAACCAACTGATCTTATAAGGACAATAATTTCTCACTCTCTTCAAACAAGGTTTCTAAACCATCTCCTTGGCAACTAAATTATCAGTACTACCATTATCCACAATCACATTCCAACATTTTGTTGGCTCCTAATTTAACATTGTTTAAATAACCAAGAAGCTAAAACTAAATATGCCTAAGGGAAACTAACTCCTATTATCAACACACTTGAATAAAACTTGGGCCAACTAATAAGGCAACAATTCTTTCTACACTTAAGACATTACAAGACATAGGAAGGTAGACCTTGGATTCTTATAAACATAACCAGTGCTAAAACATGTTTTAGAATCCAAACAAAGTAGATAGGACCCTTGAATCTTCTATACTTATGCAACAAACTAGATGTGCAGTAGCTAATCACACAAACTAGAAACCCATATGCTAATTGGGGGTTTCCCTTTCAACTCCTAAATAGATAGGGAAATAGATTTTTGATAAAATATTGCAACAAGATCCCTAAATGATACAACAAAAATACACATTCTTACAACTGAGATCAGTGCTTAATCCATTGGGCATTATAGTCACAAGAGATGTAGCAAAGTAATATAAACTTATGAAATAACCCAGATCTATAACATGTTGCCTTACAATACTTCATATTAGTGATTCATACTTGGCCTACTTATCAAAATCCACATTAATACTAGCATATCCACTATCTCTATCAAGAAAATGACTCAATCCCTTAGATTGAAGCATCAAAGAAGAAGGTGTATCTCACAACAAGACAATGAAAATAAATGAAAAGTTTATTTATTTTATTTCAAAACCCAACTAGTTCACAAAAATGGAGTGATCCAAATCTTAAATAATTTTCATTAAAATCTTATCATTCCTCATTTACAATGCATACATGACTCACAAAACAAAACACTACCAAAGATTTAACAACATATTCATAAATCTGCTCCAAGAAATATACAACATGATGTTCATACACAAGAAAATGGTGGAAATGGTGGAAACAAAGCCATGGAAAATTGCCCAACAAGCTAGAACTAACCCTAGAGGAAGAAAGAAGAGAAGAATAGGTAGAAGAAGAAGAAATCCTATATGATCTATGACTACCATTTTTCCACTTGAATCTCTTCCATCTGTTGAATTAAAGCCTCTCCCCTCTCTCCTCAACTGAAAATGGATCAAATCTCATCATTGTTTGCAACAAACTTACAAAATGTCTCTCCAAATAATGAGAAAACCCCTTTGAATGAAAGGCCCAATTGTTGACAAAATCATTGCTAAAATTCCCACCAAATGGGTTCAAAAGCAAAATATTGGTGCTAGCATTGATCCTCTCCAAGTTTAGAGACAACCTAGATGGCATTTTTGCAAAATTACATCTTTAATTGCCACAAGAAGTCATGAAAATTAGTTGAGAAGGCCTATGAACACACCTTGAAATGTCTTCTTACCAGTTGGACCTACACTCATTCCACTTGCAAAATCATAATCTTCATCTCAAGAGCTTTCCAATGGTATATGTACCCATATATTTACTCAACAGTTGAAGCAAAAAGCCTCTCTTGGAAGACATAGTAGTGAAGGAAAAATGTGTAGGCCTCTTTCTCATGAATTTTTTTTTATCATTTATATAGTTAGACTATACGAATAAACAATTCACCTTTTTGTTTAATATAAACTGATGTAGGCCCCACTTTGTCTTTTCATTTAAAAAAAATCCTTTTTGTACTCTTTTTTTCATGAGCGCTCAAGTCTAAGGGTTACATTTTAATATTTTATTTAAACTTTACCTTTCCCTCCTTGTGCTTAGTCTACACAGTCAACTTGACAGTGCCACATGGCACAATGTGATTGGCCCATCCATCCATGTCACTGCCTAGTCAACATGTTCTAGGGGTCTACCATGTGAGCACCACATGGCATTGTTTCATTCATTGCTTTATCCTTGTCATCTCTACCTGGGACTAACCTTGCCTAACTATTCTTGCCACATGGAAACATCTCATGTTTTTGTGAGATGTTGTCAAGCTCTTCCAAAAACATGAGATCATGCCACCTATCACCTTGTTGATGTCATCATCCTTAGACCTCCCATGTCACTCGTTGTGTTTCTATGTGACGGATTGTCCACATCATCACAAGTTGGCCTCCAAATTACCACGTCCACCTAGGCCACCCTAGGGCCCACCATGCCACATGGTGGCCTCTCATATTTTCACATGTCTGACAACCTCTCTCGTAATAATGTGTGATTGGGCCATGTATCAACTCTACTTTATCTACCTCGTGTGGGTCTCGCGCGCCATGTGTCCACCTATCATGTTTTTGTATTTTGACACTTTCTTCTTTTGAAAACATGATCTTTTGCCAACTATCCATCATTTTTAGTTAGCCCATCTCGAAATGCAAGCCACGTGGAGGTTGCTCATTGGTTGGTCTAAGGTCAATGTCACTGTCCTTATCTTGCATTGACCACTCACATCATCACACATGTCATCAATTTGATTGATCAAAATTAGTCTATGGACCGCATGTTGGGGTTCCATAATGGACGCCCCATTTCCTTCAGAAATGAGGACCCCCTACTTTATCTTTTGGCTTTTGGACTCCTAATTTGGGATCCAAGCCATTTTGGGGTCTCCCATAGTCCCCTAAGTCATGTCCAAGTCTTGTTAGAAAACCTTAAGGTCAAAAATTTAAAAGATTTAAGAGAACAAGCTAACTATTAAGAATGTTTAGCACACTAGGCGCACCTCCAAGGATGTGCTAGTGCGCCCAAGGTTTGAAAAAAGGGCTTTTGCACATTATTTAAGCGTAGTTGCGCAGTTGTGCAACTACGCTAAGGACTCCAAGTCTATATAAGCAAGGGGGAATCCCTTACCCATTACCTTTCTTTTCTCCTTGCTTGTCATGTTGCTCCTCTTCCAAAAACTCCTGCGTCTCAGGTCCTCAAACTTCAAGATATAATGGCATCCTCATCATCTTCCTTGGGTGAGAAAATGGCACTGAAACCCATTGTATTTAAGTTCCAAGGCATTCCAAAAAGTCATGCTTTCAAGATGATAATTCAGAGATCAAAGATATAGATTTGGGACATATAGACTTGGGGGAATTTTTGAAGATTTGCAACAAAGCCACCAAGAGGTCACAAATGGTCTCCATACTTATTAGATTAGGGCTAGTGAATGCAGCTTCACACTCGGTATCGATACAATCTTCAAAGCTCATTATGACCTAACAACATTGAGAAAGTATTTCATCTCCCACGTGCAGATCAATTCATCAAGCTTACCTATGAGAAAGCAGAAAGGTGGTACCAGGAACATATTGAGGAGGCCTCTAAGATTATTCAATCATCCTACCTTATTGAGAAGACTCCTTTGGGAAAGAAGACTGGCAAAGTTGACATGACCTAAGGATACATGAAAGAAGACATTGGATACTCAATTATACGTTTGAGTAGGGTTATGGGTCTACCGGCAACTGGACATCTAAACATCTTTATGGTGCATTTTATTGAGACCATCAAGATGGCAAAGATGCCACTTAATTGGGCCTCTACTTTGAGTGAAATTTTATGTGAATAGTTGGAGGCAGCAAAGAACAAAAGGAAATTTTACATGACATCGTACTTGGTGTACTTATTAGCTGCAAGGGTGACTGACTATCCATGACTATACAAGAGGGGTAGCATGCAAGATGTTAAAGCATGGCCATACATTGTGTACCCTCATCTAGTAAAGAAGAGGCTCTTAGAGTAGAGTAAAGAATATAGAATTGTGAACGATGCTTTCATATTCGCTATAATCTGGTTCATAAAAGGAGATTATGTGAAGAGACTATTAGATGATGTAGTGGCATAGATATTAGTACTTGGAGCTTATTATATGCAGTTAAGAACTTTTACATATTTGAGGGTAGTGGGTACACTCCTCAACCCTAAGAAGCTCTCGAGGTATCCCAGTGACAGACTTGTTCTCCTAGAGATCTCTCGACAATCTTGTCTGCATATGATAGAGTTGCAAAGCAACATAAGACATGTTGGACATGGCCTTTGACCATGGGACCTTTTTAGGTGCATCAGAAGTAAGATATTTCATCTTTTGAATGTGAATGGGATCAATATCCCTTGGAAGAGTACAATTCCCCAAGGCCATGTTTTGATAACATCAAGAGAGTACAGTATTTAGCAGGCAAAGCATTCAACCATGAAGAAGCTATTGAAGACCATTGGATGAATGTGAAAAATGACTATGATTTCTACATCAGGGATTATTGTAGGATGACTTTGTATTTGGCAGAAAAGGCCTTAAAAATAAAGGTGCTACTAATGGTTGTGCAATAAGACTCATAGGAGTTACTTGATCCTTTATTCAATGCAGATAAGATTGGTGAATGACCCATTATGAATGTTGAGGTTGATAGAGAAGAGAATTTTGATATCAACCATAGGGTGAGGCACATCATTAAAATGACATAGGATTGGATCAAGAAACCATTTAAGCTTGATCTAATTCTGGAAATAGTAATCTTCCATGCACAAGCCCACCTAGTTAAAGGACAAGGGTAAAAGGTCACAATACCTACATTCACAGCACAGTCATTGATAAGGCTTGCAATAGTGTATTGACTTGACAAATTGGTTGGATGCTATTACACTTAGGAGAGAAGAGGTAAGGGAAAAAGAAAGAGGAATTCTCCTCAAAGAGTGAAACTTGAAGAAGGTGAAATCTCAACACCTCCACAAGGAGAAGAAAACATACAAGGGTCAGAGAGTACTAAAGCTGCACAAGCCCAGGGTGATCCTCAAGTGCCACCAACTGCATCAAGCCAATCTAAGGCAGAGGTTGAAATTCAAGAGGTCTCGCTACCCTGTCAAACAAAATAGGCATCTCCTCCAACACCAAAAGGAAGAAAGGTTAAGACTCTAGTAAAAAGGAGACAAAAGGTGATCAAGAAGGTGATCCCTTTCCCATCAGTCACTGAGCCTATCCTAGAGGGCGAAGAAGGAGAAGAGGATGATGAGGAGTCAAAAGATAATTCACCCTTGAACTAGAGGACTTGATGGTTAGAGCCATAGAGGAGGAACAAAGAAGAAGTCCCACTACACTGTCATCTATCCCTGATGAATTTATATAGACCACTACATTAGAAGATGAAATGTAGTAGTGGATAGATGAGCAGGATGTGGAGGGCATTGGTGTCTTTTAGATGTTAGATTTTGATTTTATGCCCATGGGTACTGAGTTGATTGGGGATAAGATCAGAGACACACCCACTAATCAACCTCAATAAGAGGATTGGACTCAGATGCCCCCTGAATCACAAAGGGCCCAAGATAGCACTGTCATCCCTAGCAAGTCACATTTTGTGTCAATAAGGGATCAACTACTCCTCTACCTCCAAACAATGAAGAGGAATGGGTACAAGGGGAAGAGCCACAACAAGTATCCACTGAGGAAGTGTTAGGAGAGGGATAGATAGGAATATAGCCTTAGCAAACTTCCCAGGACACTGAGGTGCAAATTGTGGGCTCTATAGAAATAGAGATTATAGATGAAGAGCTGTCATAAAGGGAAAAGACCCCAAAGAAGAGTGATAAGTGGAAGAGCATAGCCAAACAAACTCCTTCATCCTCAAAAGGAAAGTCCTCAACACAACAGGTTCCAAGGTGGCTTCATAAGGAAGTGATCAGAAACAAGAAACAATAGTTCACTACTGAGGAAGAGGATAGAATGGAACTAATAGAAGTACTAAGGAAGCTTGATTCACCTCCAAAGGATGCAAGAGCATTAGCCTTCATCATGAGTGATCAAAATTAGGACCTCTTTGCTCATGTGGCTATGCCTCCTCCAAGATCGAACGTTGAAGAACTGACTCCTAGGGATTATAAGATCTAGGAGGCTTTTCTTGGGAAGCTAACTTTGGAAACAACCAAGCTGATGGTTACTATAGGGATGAAGGAAGTTTTTTAGAGCCTGGAGTAGGATGGGGTAGAGTTGATAACACTTCAACAACAAAATATAATCCTAAAAGGATATTTAAGTGAAGTTTTTGGCCCATTGGATCCCACTAACCCCGAGGAGATTCTAAATGCAACAATTCAAAGGAGAGATAAGTGAGTGGTGCAAATGAACCAATTTTTGAATGCCTTTTAGCAATAGCGGGAAAGTTTTGAAGAAAAGGGTGTACTCATCATCCAAGGGAATCTCAAGCTACTACATGTCATATAGGAGAATGTGGATAAAATGGTAGCAATTTTGAATCAAGATTTCAGTCTTATGGATGAAGTACATACCTAGTGAAAGGATTTATAGGTATTATAAGCGATAAAAGGCCAAAAATATAGGATGCTTATGGATGCATATACTATGGAGAAGTTAGATTTAATTGATGATTGGATAAAGAAGATAGCAGATAGCAATAAAGTAATGGAATCATTACATGTGGAGATCCACCAACTCAAGGACCAAGCCCGAGAGCAAATTTTGGAAGCTGAGAAGCACTATAGTGATGCATGTCTAGACATTTTTGAAGATGATGCATGTGAGAAGTTGATACCAGTAGAGATAGTTGTTCAGAGATTCAAGAAGATTTTTGAAGAAGTTTCTACTAATGAAGATATCTGACAGGCATTCAAGACAGAAGAAGCTTTGCTAGAGCTAGATACTAAACTCAGGGATTTTGTTGAGACCCATGTAGAGGTAGATAACTATAGGTAGAAGATCAAAGATAAATATAATGCTTTAGATTTACTAGATGCAACAAAGGTCACTAAAATAATAGAGAAATTCAAGGGCAAGCATCTAGTAATAGCTTTGGTATGAAGGGGGACAAAACCCATAAGCTAGAATTTCATTTTTGACACTTAGTGAAATTTTGCATTTTTGGACCATCAAGGTGCATTGCTACGCTTGTTGTGCTAGTGTGCTGCTACGCTGGTGCATTTTTTTTTAACAATATGTTGGAAGAATTTTGGAGAAGTCAGAGGTGTGCTTCTTTCAAGGTATGCTTTTTCTGAGGTGCGCCGATAATTAACTCTAGTTCCAAATTTAGAGCTTTCCATGCATGGGAAATGCATTCTAACACTACTTTAACTCCTATGGATGCTTAGTAAAGATGGAGCTTCTATTTTTGGAACTTCTAGACACTCCTACATCAACTCATGGCTCTCTTCTTCCTATTTTCTCATGTTTTATTTGTTTTTATGACATGTGAAGGCTCATGCATCCAATTAATGATATAAAAATGGATGGAGTCCTACTTAGCACCAATTTTATAGTTAGTTTGTACATAAATAGATTGGTTTTATTAGTTTAAAAGCATATGATTTCATAAAGATATCTCCCACTCTCAACACAAATTGAGGAGATGATTTCTTATAAATACATGATTGTAGTATGTAATTAGGGCCACCGTTATTTTGCAATAATATATGCTTTTGGTGCTCACATTTGGAATGTAGTGATTCTTGCCTAAGTTTGTCATATTTTTGTGAATGTATGTTCATGGAATTGTGATTGAGGCAAAAGTTTATTGCATTATTTCTGGTTGTACGATCTTTTAATTTTGGTCTTTGCTATGGTTTTATGAATTCTACTGATGTATCTAGTTTGAGAAGACATCACCCATCTTTGTTCCTTCATAGCTTTTTTTCTCACATGAGCACACTTTCTATGGCCGCGTGATCTAATGAAGAGTGAAACATCATATGGTTACTAAATTCTCACAGACTATTGCATCAATGTAATTAAGGAAGTGCTGCTCCTATTTTCATTGGTTACCCACTCATCTTTTTGAAAGCTTAACTCGTAGGCACGCTGTTTTTATAGCTTATGTCTGTTAGGATTTACTTTTCATGTTATTTTCTTAAACTTCTTGTTACCTTATCTTTATTATTTACTTTACTAACCCCTTATTAAATTAGGAATTCATATTAGTTGCATTATTAGATTGCATTCATTGAAAAACATAAAACATGCAAAAAATATAGTTATTTTTGTGTGTTTTATTTTGAAGCAATGAATAGATTTGACATCTTATCCGAAGTTATTAGAACCAGAAAAGGCCTCCTCATGAACATTCAAATTAATGTTCAACTGAGCAGATTCTAGTAGGTTGTAAGATCACCTGGAATCTTCGAGTTGATCCCCAAGATTAACTTTTCAAGAGAGGAGTTTGAAAGGATTCCTGTCATTAAGCATCATGCAAAACAATAACTCAACACTGCTAAGCTGGCCAAAGGCCCCATTGTGCACAAACTTTCCTTGTCCAAGGATATGCCTTAAAAGACTTACAAGTTGTGCCCTTCTACTTAAAATAATTATAACCACCCCACAAAACAAATGTGGGATAAAAAACTTGAGTATTCTTTGTTTTGCAAATAAAGACAATGATCCTTACGCAACAAAATTTCCTTCAAAGCACAAGAACGCTACATATTGTGCATGCCAAAACATCATGCACCATTTATGCATATTACATATCTCATTAAATGTAATGTTTTCTTCACACACGTACATACCAGGCTAAGGAAATCTTATTTATCTCTACTAGAGCAACAATTTTAAGCTACCAATTGCCTCTGCACCTAACCTCACTTGGGCAACCCCTGCTAGATGAGAAATGACATACTTGATCTAGTTAATAACATAGTATATTCATTTTTAAAAGCTAAGCCTCATGTCTAAAAAAATAGTGCTCAAAATGGAAGGAAAATCCATTCTTTCTTAATCATAGCTTCCTTGTCTTAGTTGAAGGGCCATGCACATGATAGGACTTATGTGCATTCAATTGGCTTTAATGAGAAACATGGAAACACTCAATTTTGATTATAGGCTTAAGCCTTGTGGATTCAAGTACCATCCCACTGATGTAGAGCTCTTAACACATTATCTCAATGAGAAATATCTAGGCAACAATTTCATTAGGAGACTATTGCAGAAGTTGACCTCAACAATTGTGAGTCTTGGGACCTCACTAATATGTTCAATTCCCTTATTTATTGTTAACAACGTGACTTCCTTAATTTAAATTAATGTTTCAGTTAAAACTAATGGCCCCTATCACCGTGCTTGTTGGCATTCTAACATTTTGAAACCTTTTTTTTCTCTCACCAAGCTATCATGGCACCTATTTGATTCAGAGAACAAATGGAACTTAATCTAGTGTGCCTCATCCCATTGATGGAAATAAACCAATCCAACAAGTCACCCCTAGTCACCCTTTAAATATAATTTCATTTTTTTAATTAAGCTTCAAATGTAACTAAAAACCAACTTGATTATTATCGGATACACAAACCTTTGATAATTGAGGCATGGCCTTGATGGGTGCCATATAACAATTGAGCACGAGAAACATTTTAATCATTAAGTTTAATCTATCGTTAAGATTAATCTATCATTTTGATTGCACCAACATATCTTACATCAACACAAATAATATCTCATTAGTGTACTGATTAGAAATTATATAAGTCCCCCTTTCATCTATTAGTGAGATCACTTGATGAGCATGAAATTAGCTAGGCCCCAAGTGGACTTGGCTAGAAAACAACCAGACTCAAACAAATGGCATGTCAAATTGATATATGGACTCATTGAACCATCACCATATTGAAATTGATCAAAGTTGGGCATAAATTGGTTATCTAAAATCTTTATTTCAATAAGCTTACTCATGTCCAAATTGAAAGGAGATGGCCTCTTGGTGGGCTTTAAAAACTGACCAAAATCAATAACCAAGCCCTACCACCTAATAAACATGTTCTCTAATTCATAATCATTCATCCTAAAAATTCTCATCTTATAAAAGTCTTTTGATAAAAAAATATTTAATCATCAAAGTTGCTCATTTTATTCTGATCATGTAGACAACATTGTAGATAATAGTTTTCAACAATCTACCCAGAAAATACAGTAAAGATGCAAACAACATGTCATAACACAAAAGTTGCAATCAAATGTGACTTCAAAAACTAATCAAATGATCACTTGAGAGATTGAAACCTGGGGCATTGGTTATCCTTTATATGAAGAATATGTGGGTGCATTTTGGGATCATGATGACTAATAAGACACATTTAGCAAACCTCTTAAGTCGGCTTCCAAAACTTGCAGAATTGGGTACACTGGTAAAGAAATTATTTTTGCATACAAAATGAGATTTGAAACGTGTGTAGATGGATTGGTCAAAACTTTCAAATTGGCAAGCTTGAAGTATTGTCAGAGTAGATTATAAGGGAACAATCTAGTTGACTTCATCTATAATAGGCTCAAAGTTATATCATCACGAACAAGCCTCCTGATTGTTCAGTGGATCTGATCATCAATAAAATTTTAAAAATTACAAATGGAATCATGTTTGAAAACTAGTCAAATGTATTCATCATAAGCTCAAATCTAGAGCATAAGTTATCTTTGACCTTTAGAATGCACTAGATAAAACATTTCTTCCATAGGGTCAACTGGGTCAAAGTTATAGTTAGATAAACAAGGCTACTAGAATTAATGTGCAAAGTGCATAACATGACAATGGTAAGAAACCAACCTTGGGAAACTCAAAACCCATTTAAAACATGTCAAAACTACTCGCAATCTAAAACATAGGTTCTTTGATATTCATACTAAACATCCTTAAAGTGCCTAGTCATGAAACTCAACCAGGTGCAAGATATTCAAATGTAAAATAGGCTTCCACACACTGTCTAACACTTAGGCAAAAAATACAAATTTCTCAAATGCTCCAAATGACATCTCACAAAATGGTTTAGAATTGCAACTTAAGGACCTAAGATGAATGCATACACTAAATGAAAGGTAATGAGAACTTGAAACATATCATAGGTCTCAAAATGATAGCCAGGTACATATGTATGAAAATAATTTATAAGGGGGTACTTTTGCAAAGATTTCCAATATGGCACTCAAAATCCTTGTAGATTTTTGAGTCCCAACACATTTACCTCTAGGCTTGCATTGAGTCCTAAAAAAAATTATCCTTTGATAAAGTTCTAGCACCTTCTTACCAAGCAACACTCGTCAAGCCAACAAGTTATCTACCTTACACTACAACATTTGGGATCAAATTGTGACAACAAATTGTGACAGCGGTGTATTTTGTGGTGATTTTCATGTTTTTTTTTTTGCAATTCTCCTCTATGTTGTCTCAATACCCATGTTGATGTCATAATAGTGATGCCCCCCCATGAGCATAAACAAAAAAAACATGACATAAATCATTTTCCATTTTTTTGACTGTGGAGAGTTGTGTGCAAAAGAGTTGGAAAGCTCCGAACAAGGGTGGAGAGTTGTGAATGTTGTTGTGCCTTTGTGATCAGTGTATTTGTTTGTTATGCCCTCATGATCTCTGTATGCCATTTTCGTTCCCTTTCTCTATGACTTCATTGTCATGTCATGCCCTTGCTCTATGATTTCATTGTTGTGCAATGCCCTTGTGATTTTCTTCAAGGGGCAAGAAGAGGTACTTATGTAAATATTTTTTCTTTTCCTTGTAAACATGTATGTCTTTACATTTCCATCTAAAAATGTATTTGTTTATATGGTTAGAGAGATCTCTTTTAAGGTTCTTATTACATATTATATCACAAAAAAAAAATGATCTAGTTGCATATATATTTCAAAATCTAAATAATAAAACAATAAAACTCACTCAACCTGTGATAAGTGACTTACCCCAAGATCTTGCACAAAAATAATGCAGACCATGAAAAATGGGTTGAGTTCGTAAGAAATTTTACAAAAATATATCATAGCAAATATTTTTAGAAAGAAATAAGCCATAACCTAGTTAAATTGGTCTAGTTGTTGATTAGTTGGGTTGATTACAAATTATTGTAGAACTATCATCAGATTAGGTACAATAAAATGAATAATCAACTTTACCAAAAATAATCTAGCTGCATACATATTCCAGAATCCAAATATTAAAACAATAAAACTCACTCAACCTGTGCTAAGTGACTTACCTCAAGATCTTGCCAAAAAATAATGCAAACCACAAAAAATGGGTAGAGTTTACAAGAAATTTTACAAAAATATATCATAGCAAATATTTTTAGAAACAAACAAGCCATAACCTAGTTAAATTGGTCTAGTTTCTGATTAGTTGGGTTGATTACAAATTCCCCTTTTGCTAGGACTATCAAATGATGCTCTTCTTCAGTGAGTTGTAATACTAATGAATGTTTTTAAAAACTCTAGCCAATGTTGAAACTTTGAATTCTTAGATATTTTTAGGGATTGTGGTGAAGTTGTAACACTAATGAATGTTTTTAGAAACTTTGGCCAATGTTTGCCATGCCCTTGTGATTGGTGCATTTGGTTAATGTGCCCTCATGATCTCTACATTTCATTGTCATGCCCTTGCTCTATGATTTCATTGTCATGCCATGCCCTTGCTCTGTGATTTCATTATCATGTCATGCCCTTGTAATCTACATGCCCTTGCTCTACAATTTTCTTCAAGGGGCGAGAAGAGGTATGTATGTAAATGTTTTTTTTCTTTTCCTTGTAAACATGCATGTCTTTATAATTCGTACTAAACATGTATCTGTTTATATAGTCAGAGAGATCTCTTTTAAGGTGCTTATTACATAGTATCTCACAACAACAAAAATGATCCAGGTGCATACATATTCTAGAATCCAAATAATAAAACAATAAAACTCACTCAACTCATGGTAAGTAACTTACCTCAAGATCCTACACAAAAATAATATAGACCATGAAATATGGGCAGAGTTCACAAGAAATTTTACAAAAACATATTATAGCAAATATTCTTAGAAAAAAATAACTCATAACCTAGTTAAATTGGTCTAGTTTCTAATTAGCTCGGCTGATTACAAATTCTAGTAGAACTATCATCAGATTAGGTACAATAAAATGAACAATTAGTTGTTCCCAGCTAGCAGGATCAAATACAAATTTTGAAGGTGATAAAATTGCATATGCAAATGCTTCGCTTGCATTCCAGGCATGAAGTGGATTCCCTAACTTATAATGAATGGTTGGATATGAAAGCTCCATATGCTGGCCCAACAATGGAAGCCAAGGATGTAACCATGCATGTATTGGAGTCTCCCTGAAATGTCCCTTTTCTGATTTTGTATGATATTTCCAACCTCTAATCAGATTTTCAAGATCAAACAACTAATATCACAAAGATCCACCAAATTTCTCAAGAAACCCCAAATCGGGTATGCCAGAAATTGTGCCAAAAGCTTCACAGCTTCACCTATTATTAATAAATCTGAAAGTGGACATTTTTACAGAAATTTCAGCAGCATAACAGCCTAAAAAATGACATTTATAGATCTGTATAGCCTTTACACAATAGTTCTCAAATGTAGGACAAAAACTATGCTCATCGGGCTCCCGAAATTAACACAAAAATGCCCGAAAACTCACAAATCTGCACTGTTCAGCACAAAGGCAAACTCTGTATGAGCATGCACATGGAATGGATTCAAACTCTCATCCTTAGCCTTCCTAGAAACCTGCAAACTCCCATTCTTGGGTCTCCCTGGAAACCTGTAAACTCCCGTTCTTGGGTCTCCTTCTCCACAGGTTTGGCAGCCTCTGAAGAATAACAAAGAAATGAGCAAAATCAAGTTCTGTAATCCGCCCAAAATGCCTCCAAACCCCTTAACAGAGGGCATAAATGTAACTCATGTCCAAGAGAGGTTAATGAAACATATTTTAATAATACTTTTCATTTATTAGTCCAACGGTTTCCAAAGATTAACCCCCTTTTTCCGAAACTTCACTTTCTTGGGCCTGCCTGCCTTAGCAAAGATTATTATTTTTTAATTATTTGAAAAGGGGACATGACAAGTCCTTCCCTCCCAAACATTTCTTGTCCTCAAGCAATGGCTGAATAATAAACCAATCAATCCACCTGGATCCCAAATGTAGTCATGAACTATACTACTACCAATTAGCACAGGCTCCTACAATATCCTCTGCAATATGACCAAGAGGAATCCATAATCAAACTGACAATTATAGCTCAACCAAACTCCAAAATCACAACTTCTACAGTCAAAAACCCATGAGACACACTCTTAGAACATCAAAACCCAAGTAAACAGGACTACCAACATAGTAAATACCATCAATGCATTCCACTGGCCTATACGGAATGTACAATCCAACTCTGCAACAATGGTGAATGCTCCTGAATGAAACTATACCAAGTATGGAGAATCCACACACTATATAATGCATGCAGTCAACACAACTCTGTAGATCACCGGCCACTATATCATAACCATAACTACCATGCACCCTTGATGGTGAAAAGCCATCACAAGATAAATAGCAAGAATTGGAACCCAAACCAAATTTTCCTGCCATCAACTCCTCAACACAAGGATCAAATGCTAACTAATGTACATACCTTGCAATATAATGTTGATAAAAAAAACCAACCTTAGTCAACAACTCACCATGAACAAGTGATACAACCCACTGTGACTGATCACCAGCTGAGTCAGGAGATGTCATAGCCAAAGGAGTAGAATCAATAACAACACCCGCTGAAGCATCACTCTGAAACTCCTGCTCTAAGTCATCTATTATCAAGCTGTCAACTGTAGAACCTATCGCCATGTCATGCCCATCGCAACCCTCATCCTGAGGTGTCAAACTATCCCATAACTGATGACAAGCACTAGGAACCAAAGTACATCTTTGTATCATCATCTCATCAACATGGTCATCAAAGGTAAATTGATGAGTGTACCTCATAGTGTAATGCCGATAGAATGCACCAATCTCAGTTAGTGGCTCAGACTGTAATCTAGATGAAACTAACTGCAATTGATCATTAACCATGTTGGAACTAACTACTACCTCCGAAGATATCACCAAGGGAGTAGTATTACTAGTAGGAACCATGCCAACTGCCGACTCACCAACATCACACATGATCTTTGATACATCTCTAGTCTCCGTGCCTTCAGTACTAGAGGCCACCACCCTGTCAGGCATACAACAATCTGCTACAACACCCAACTCAACTAAACTTGAATCTAGTGGGAATGAACCTTATATGCCAATGTTAGTATCAAGGATGGATGCATCCCCATCTCCACTGTCTCTGACAATCTCGGCCATGGACATCCTCGGATCACCAAACACCATAGCTTGTGACTGTATAGAATCAGGTAAAGACTGTAGTCGCTCTAACTCCATGGTCACCTTAGCCAAATGAAACTGTGACTCCTTGAAAGCGAACTGTGTACTCTCAAGAATCTCAGAAGTCACCTCAAGCTACTCAGTAAGCTCACTCACCTCATCTTCCTTGGCCAACAATGCATCATATGCTGTATTGCGCCACTCCATAAGATAATCTCTGTCGGCTACCAACTGCATATAATTCTGTCTCAAAATCTGAATAGCCTCCCATAAAGAGTGGATCTCTGTCAAGGAAAGATAACTTCCTTCCTGCTCATCACTAGTAGGAGAACCCCATCCATAAACTGCTAACAACTGACGAGCAGCATCAAAATGTTGACAAGTGATAGCAATGTCTCGGTCACTAACTCTCAACTGATTAGACACATGATGGCACTGGCTTGACTGTCTCCTACAAACCTCCTCTGATGCACTGTCTAAAGGAGTATAATCAAAGTCACTAGTCTCTAGAGTATTACAATCCATATCCTGTGAATCAAATCTAAAGCTCATATCAACATATGGAGTATTAAAAACATTAGCATTGCTATCCAACTCCTCTGTACCCAAGGAAACTAAGTTTTCAAAACCGCCCACTACATCCTCCTGGATGTCATCAATGCCAATATGATCCTGGGACTCATCTATACACACTGCCAAATATGAAAGATCATCAACACATTCTAGCAAGTATGGTCGACTGGATATATGAACAAAGCCCAACATCAGTGTATAAAAACTAATACCAACATCAGACAAGATACTGGCACAAGAAAAGACAACACCCTGTAATCTGCTAATCAAATCCATGATAACACCCAAAAAAACACTGCTACCAAAAAGTGTTAAAGATCTCCAATCAATTGAATCCCAAATGCCAATATAACAATCTCGAGTCCATATCCATAAACTAGAATCAACTGGTAAGTCAAGCAAACTCCTCACCTGAGTAATATGACCAATACCAACTAACTCCACATATCTGTCATGATGAGATAATAAAGTCACAATACTATCTTTGTTCACCTTCAGCTGGCTGGACAAATCATGTGAAGTACTACCAGCCTCAACCTCATGTGGTGAAGCATCTAACTATGCCTGGTACTCTTTCTCAGCAAAATCATGAATGCTCAATGTCTACTCATCTCTACCAGGTATCTCACCATCCTGCACAACAACATCCTCATAATCATCATCTGAACCCACTACACTGTAGTCACTGCCTGTTGTAACTATACCATCCTGAATACCTGTGGCATCACCCTTTGACGACCTGTAAACAATTGTCTCAATTTGAGTATCAAGTTGACCATTACTATCAATCTGTGTAATATCCTTTCCCACCACCTCCTGTGACAGAGTAGAATCTGAGACCTCTACCTGGCTATCAGCTAGTTTCTCAAACTCTTCATTCAAGTTCTTGGTAATTGTGTCATCTGCCCTGTGAGAAAATCTACCAAATAGATATCCAGTCAACTTATCTACCTTAGCTGGGTCGGACAACATGTCATTCATTATACGGTGGTGCTCAATCAATTGCTCAGACATGTCATGGCTTATTTTCATAAGTTTATCATGAATGTCTAAATAACCATCCTTTCTACTATTTTGACGCTGGATATCAATTGTCCAAGATCGTGTCCTCTGAGTCTCTTTACTATACCTGTCCATTCTGGATAAAGTAGAGTGTAACCCCAATAGGATATAACTTCTTCAAACACCAATAACTAACATGCAAATGATTAGAAGTAGCATGCAACCATAGATTTTGACATGCAACTGATTAGAAGCAACATGCAACCACCAGATTCACCAAGAACTAACATGCAAATGATTAGAAGTAGCATGCAACCATAAATTTTGACATACAACTGATTAGAAGCAACATGCAATCATAAATTATGACATGCAAGATCTGGGTAGTTGTCAAAATTGACATGCAAGATCTGGGTAGTTGTCAAAACTGACATGCAAGCTTCTACAACCACCAAATTCACCAAGAACTAACATGAAAATGATTAGAAGTAGCATGAAACCATAAATTTTGACATGTAGCTGATTAGAAGCAACATGCAATCATAAATTATGACATGCAAGATCTGGGTAGTTGTCAAAACTGACATGCAAGATCTGGGTTGTTGTCAAAACTGACATGCAAGCTTCTACAAACACCAAATTCACCAAGAACTAACATGAAAATGATTAGAAGTAGCATGCAACCATAAATTTTGACATGTATCTGATTAGAAGCAACATGCAACCATAAATTATGACATGCAAGATTTGGGTAGTTCTCAAAACTGAAATGCAAGATCTGGGTAGTTGTCAAAACTGACATGAAAACTTCTACAAACCCTCAGGCTGGCAAGATCATGGCTCTGATACCACTGAAATGTCCCTTTTCTGATTTTGTATGATATTTCCAAACTCTAATCATATTTTCAAGATCAAACAACTAATATCACAAAGATCCACCAAATTTCTCAAGAAACCCCAAATCGGGTATGCCAGAAATTGTGCCAAAAGCTTCACAGGTTCACCTATTATTAATAAATTTGAAAGTGGAAATTTTTACAGAAATTTCAGCATCATAACAGCCTACAAAATGAAATTTCTAGATTCGTATAGCCTTTACACAATAGTTCTCAAATGTAGAACAAAAACTATGCTCATCGGGCTCCCGAAATTAACACAAAAATGCCCGAAAACTCACAAATCTGCACTGTTCAGCACAAAGGCAAACTCTGTATGAGCATGCACATGGAATGGCTTCAAACTCCCATCCTTAGCCTTCCTAGAAACCTGCAAACTCCCATTCTTGGGTCTCCCTGGAAACCTGTAAACTCCCATTCTTGGGTCTCCTTCTCCACAGGTTTGGCAACCTCTGAAGAATAACAAAGAAATGAGCAAAATCAAGTTCTGCAATCCGCCCAAAATACCTCCAAACCCCTTAAAAGAGGGCATAAATGTAACTCACGTCCAAGAGAGGTTAATGAAAAATATTTTAATAATAATTTTCATTTATTAGTCCAACGGTTTCCAAAGATTAACCCCCTTTTTCTGAAACTTCACTTTCTTGGGCCTGCTTGCCTTAGCAAAGATTATTATTTTTTAATTATTTGAAAAGGGGACATGACACTCCCTTCAAGGATCCCAATTATCTAGTTCCAATTTTAATTATGTGTGGTTTCATATTGAAATGTGGTTTGAAGGTAATGGTTCGTAAGCATGGGCACTCTTTGTTCAACTCTTTTTTTTAGTTCTTATAAATGGCTTTATCTTGAGAGTTGTTGGATATCACTATGTATTTTGATATGGCCTGTTAACCCTTCCTTTTTCAAAACTTTATGCAGGACATATATTTTCCAAGTATGTCTTCTGAGTGAATGAGATACATATAAAACTAATGTAATCTTTAAAATTATTAGTATGATATTCTCTTTCTCATTGTTAGGTTATTGATTTTGGTGTGGACTAACAAAATGCACATAATGATATTACATTGTAAACAAGGTTGTCTTTGATATTATGTTTAATTCATTATTATAGTTAGATACTATATGACTCCCTATTTGAATTTTCTTCCCTCTATTTTTTGTTAAAATTTTATGTACCAAGATCTTACTTTGTACATACTATGATTGTTATAAGTATATGATGCTTAGCTAGTTCAGTATTTCATCAAATAGCATCAGACATGTTGTGGTTTCATAATGCGTGCCCCATTTTTCCTAGAAATGGGGACCCCCTACTTTATTTTTTGGCTTTTTGAAACCCTAGTCTGGGGTCTAAGTCTTTTCTAGGGTTTTTCCCAGTGTCTTTGGTTAGATCTTGGTCTCGGTTCAAAAACCTAGATCTCGAAAATCATTATTATGGTGGATAAGTCATTTTTGAAAAAGTTAAATGGCACACCAGCACAGCTCATTAGGTGCACTAGTGTGCCAAACATAGAGAAAGGCATCACCCCTTGGTGATGCACAGCTGCGCAACACCAAAGGGTGCATTGGGTCCCTAGGTCTATAAAAATCTAGGATCCCCCTGCCTCCTCACTTGTCATTTCTCCTTCTTCTCTAGCTCTTGCATCACACCTACACATCTCTTAAGTTGCGGTGATGTGCCTTGCCTCCTTCATTCAACCTACACACAAAATAGAAACCAAAATAAGGTGCAGAGTAGCGCACCTATCTTGGTGGGCTACTGTGCACCTTTTTTTGTAAAAAAACATTGAAAAAGCTTTAAAAACATTAAAAAACACTTAAAACTACCTAAGTAAAGGTGCACAGTTGCACACCTAAATAGGTGCCATTTAAGAATGCCTTGAAGTGAATATAGGGTGTGCATCAGTAAACCCCATGAGGTACGCTGGTGTGCACCATTAGATATTAAAGCTTAAATAAGGATTAGGCACACCCAGCGCACCTCTGAGGTACACCAGGTGTGCCCTTTTTTTTGCATATAAGTCTTACAAATTGGATTTTTTTAATGTTTTAAACACTTAGGGTTTTTGGGTTCTGTTCATGTCAGTATTAGGGTTTGATTTAATTGATTTTTCTTTGACTCTAGACTAATAGATGTTTTTGCACAGATTCAATGGCTTCTTCATTGTCCTCCCTTACTACAAAGATGGTCCCAAAACTTGTGGTGTTCAAGTTTCAAGGTGTTCTGGTCAAGTCACACTTTCAAGACGATTATTCAGAGATCCAAGACACTAAATTGGGTCATACAAATTTGAGTGCATTTTTGTTATTGTGCAACAAGCCTATGGAGAGGTCCCCGATGATATCCGCTCTTATCCGATCAGGACTAGTCAGTGCAACATCACATCCAACATTGGTATAGTCCTCAAAGTTGATCATGACACTCGTTGAGAACTATGTTTCTAAAGAAAGGGTCATAAAGAGCATAACTAGAGAGATTGTCCTAGATGTTTGACCCAAGAACATAGAGAAGGTGTTCCATATTTCAAGAGAAGATCAATTCATTAGATTGACCTATCACCAAGTGGAAAGATGGTATAGGGAACATGAAGAGGAAGCTTCTGAAATCATCCAATCCTCATACCTTATTGAGAAGACTCCTCTAGGATGTAAAGCAAGAAAAGTGGACATGACAAGAGGATACATGAAAGAAGATATTGGATATTCTATCATACTCTTGAGTAGAGTCATGGGGTTGCTAGCATCAAGACACCTAAATATATGGATGGTGCATTTTATTGAGACTATCAAAACAATGGAGATGCTAATTAATTGGGCTTCCATTCTTAGTGAGAACTTGGGTGAGTAGCTGGTGGTAGTTAAGAATAACTATAAGTTTTACATGACATCATATTTGGTATACTTGTTAGCTGCAAGGGTGACAAATTATCTGAGACTCTTCAAAAAGGGCAGTATGCAAGATGCAAATGCTTGGCCCTATATAGTTTATCCCTAGTTGGTGAAGAAAAGGCTTCTAGAGCATAGCAAGGAATACAAGATAGTAAATGATGCATTTATATTCACAATAATCTAGTTTATTGAAGGGGATTATGCTAAGAGGATGTTAGAGGAGGCAACAAAAAAGATTTTAGAAGTTGGAGCCTACCACATCTAGTATCAAACATGCACCTATTTGAGGGTAGCGAGTACAATGATCAATCCCAAGAAACTCCCTAGATATCCAAGTGATAGGCTTATATCACTTGAGATAGCATGACAACTCTTGTCTGCCTATGACAGAGTTAGAAAGCAAAATAAGATAGCCTAGGTGTGGCCCATTACTATAAGACCATTCAGTGTGGTCTGGAGACAAGATATTCCATCTTTTGAGTCTGAGTGGGATTGATATCCTTTGGATGAATATAATTCTCCTCAACCCTATTTTGATAACATCGGGAGGGTACAATATTTGGCTGGCAAGACATTTCAGCATGAAGATGCAATTGAGGATCACGAGATGAAAGCAGTTGACAACTACGATATCCATATAAAGGATTATTGTAGGATAACTCTCTATCTGGCAAGAAATGCCTTGAAGCTAAAGATTCCTTTGAAGGTTATGCAACAAGATAAGTAGGATGTTCTTGATTTATTATTCAATAGGGACAAGATTGGTGATCAACCTATTATGAATGTTGAGGTTGATAAGGAAGAAAACTTGGACATCAATCATAGGGCTAGGCATGTCATCAAATTGACAAAGGATTGGATCAAAAGACCTTTCAAATTGGATCCAATTCATCAAGTGGTAGTCTTCCATGCTCAAGCTTGCCCAACAAGAGGTTGAGGAGCTAAGGTTATAGTGCCTACATTTATAGCTTTGTCCCTTATGAGGCCGAAAATAGTACACCAACTTGACAGACAAGTTGAATATTATAGGGCTTACAAAGGTGAAGATAAGAGGAAGAGAACTTCTCCTCAACAAGTCAAGCTAGAAGAGGAAGCAACTCAAGCACCTCCATAGCCAAGGGTAGAAAATGTACAAGGGTCAGAAAATATTGAAGCTACATAGACCCAGGACAATCTCAAGTGCCACCAACTGAACAAGGGCAAGGAGGAGCTAAAACTAAAGTGCAAGAAGTGCCTCCACCTCATCAAGAGTTACAAGCCTCCCCTTTCACTCCTAAGAGAAGAGAGATTAAGACTCTAGTCAAGAGGAGACAAAAGGTGATTAGGAGAGTTATTCCCTTTCCATCAGTCCTGGAAGTTATCATAGAAGAAGGAGAGGAAGAAGAGGATGATGAGGATGAAGAGGATAACCTTCCTTTGAACCTGAGGACTTGTCTCACAAGAGCCACAGAGTTAGAATGGAGAATAAACTCCACAATTACACCACCATCCATTCTTGAGAAACCCATTCAATCTACAACCTTCGAGGGTGAAATGCAACAATAGATGGATGAGCAGGAGGGTGTAGGGACTGATGTCTTCCAGATGTCATATTTTGATTTTATGTCGATTGGAACTAAATTGGTGAGAGATAAAATAAGAGATACTCCAACTAATCAACCTCAATAGGAGGATTGGAGTCAGTTTCCACTTGAGCCATAGGGTCTTGAAGTAGCTCCACCATCCCTAGTGCAAGTTACATTTTGTGTAGATAAAGGTTTGGTTACTCCTCTACCTCCAAACAATGAAGGAGAACAAGTCCAAGCAGGATAAGAGGAAGAGCCACAACAAATACTCACCAATGAAGTGTCAGAGGAAGGGAAAATATGTGAGTACCCTCAGCAGGCTTCCCAAGACACGAAGGTGATGACTATGGACTCCATAGATATAGAGACTCTCGGTGTAGATCTCTTACAAAAGGAGAGGACTCTAGAAAGGGGGGATAAGGGAAATAGCATAGTAGAGAAAAATCCTTCATCTTCAAAAGTCAAATCTCTGATGGAGCATAGCTCAAGATGGCTAAGAAAAGAGGTGACAAGAAACAAGAGGCAATAATTTACTATTGAGGAAGAGGATATGATGGAATTGATTGAAGTTCTAAGGAAACCTAAGTCACCACCAAAGGATGCACATGCATTAGCCTTCATTATGAGTGATTAGAATCATGACTTATTTGCTCACATGGTTATCCCTCCTTCGCATACAAATGATGAAGAATTGACTCTAAGAGATTATTAGATCAGGGAGGTCATGCTTGGAAAACCTACATTGGACACTGCTAAGTTGATGGTGACAACAGGAATTAAAGAAGTGTTTAGGCACTTAGAACAAGATGGGGTAGAATTGATAACACTTTAGAGATAGAATGAGATTTTAAAAGGATATTTGAATGAAGTTGTTGGTCCTCTAGATCCTATGAATCCTGAGGAAACTTTGAATGCAACATTGGAGAAAAGGAATAAGGAGACAGTACAACGAGACCCATTTTCGAAAGCTTTTCAGCAATGGAGAGAAAGTTTTGAAGAAAAAGGTGTATAGATTATATAGGGAAATTTGAAGCTACTACACCATATGTAGGATAATGCAGATAGGTTAGTGGCCATTTTGAATCAAGATATTGGTTTGATGGATGAAGTACATACCTAGGGCAAGGACTTGCAAGCAATACATTCAATCAAAGGACAAAGGTATCAGATGTTAATGGAAGTATATGCAACAGAGGAGTTAGATAAAATTGATGACTGGATAGAAAAGATTGTGGATGGCAATAAAGTAATGGAAACATTACATGTGAAGATTCATAAGCTCAAGGATCAAACCCAAGAGCAAATTTTGGAGATAGAGAAACATTATAGTGATGCATTTTTAGACATTTTTGAGGATGATGCAAGGGATAAATTGATAAAGGTAGAGGTAGTAGTTGAGCAATTTTAGAATACTTTTGAAGAAGCTTCCAATAATGATGACACCAGGCAAGCATTTAGAACGGAAGAAGCATTATTAGATTTAGATGTAAAACTTAGAGATTTTGTAGAGACTCACATCGAGGTGAGCAACTAGAGGATAAAAGTGAAGGACAAGTATGAGGCCTTAGATTTGCTAGATCAACTGAAGTCATCGAGATTATTGAGAAATTCAAGGGCAAATACCCAAACATAGCTCTAGTATAAAGGGGAACCAAACCCAAAAGCTAGAATTTCTATTTTGACATTTGGTGAAATTTTGCATTTTTTGAACCTACTTTTGAGGTGTACAGGTGCACTAGGTGTGCTTTTTAGAGGTTTACTAAAAGTTTTGAAGAATTTAGAGGTGTGTCGACATCTAACTTCCAATTCTAAATTTAGAGCTTTCTATGCATCGAAAACACATTCTAACAATAGTTTAACTCCTACATATGCCTAGTAAAGATGGAGCTTCTATTTTTGGCACTTCCAAACACTCCTACATCATCTAATGTCATTCTTCTTCTTATTTTCTCATGCTTTCTTTGTTTTAGGACATGTAAAGGCTCGTGTATCCATTTAATGATATAAATATGGATGGAGTCCTACTGAGCACCAGTTAGAGAGTCAGTTTGTACAAAAATAGATTTGTTTTATTAGTTTAGAAGCATATGATTGCATAAAGATATCTCTCACTCTCAACACAAATTGAGGAGAAGATTTCTTATAAATTTAGGAATGTAATATGTATTCCAAGCCATTATTTTGATGCAATAATATATGTTTTTGGTGCTTGCATTTGGAGTGTAGTGATTCTTGCCTAAGTGTGTTATATGTTGTGAATGTATGTTCATAAAGTGTAATTGAGCCAACAGTTTTATTGTGTTATTTTGATTATGCAATCTTTTAATTTTTGTGTTTTCTATGGGTCTACAAATTCTGCTGACAAACTTACTTTGAGAAGAGATCATCATATTGTTCCTACATAGCTTTTTGTCTCGCATGAGTGCACTTTCTGTGGCCTTGCGATCTAATGAAAACTAAGACATCTTATCGTTACTGAATTCCCCATTGATGATTACATCAGTGGAATTAAGGAAGCAGTGCTCCTACTTTCATTAGTTACCTACAAATCATTTCAAAGGCTTAACTCACAGACATGTTGTTTTCGTAGTTTATGTCTGTTAGGAATTTACTTTTCATGTTATTTGCTTAAACTTCTTGTTACCCTGTCTTTGTTATTTGATTTTACAAACACTTGGTTAATTTAGGAATTCATATAGTTACATTATTAGATTTCATTCATTGAAAAATAGAAAAGTAGAAAAATATATTTCTTTTGTGTGTTTTACTCTTTTGAAATAGCAAGTAGATTCTACATCTTATTTGAATTGTTCAAACTAGCAAAGGCCTCCTTGTGAACAAATACGTTTATTCAACTGATTGGATTCTAGTAGGTCGCAAGATTGCTCGAAACCTTGGAGTTGATCCCAAATCAACTTTTCAAGAGAGGAGTTTGAAAGGATTCCTGCCATTAAGCATCATGCAAAATGATAGATCAACATGACACACAAATTATTTATTTAATTGAACTCCTTTTTGAGTTTTTATTCATATATTTGCAACCACTTTCCTTAGTGTTATCTTAAGATGATATGGGCTTTTCTATGCACCATAAAAACATGGATAAAGAAATTGAAAATCTATTCTACAATATATAAAAATAGAGAAACAATACAACTGGGAGAAGCAAGGATTTAGGTTAGTTGAATATGGAGAAATAATTTTTCAATTGAAAATAATTTGAACAATCGGTTGTTTCCAGCTAGCAAGATCAAATAGAGATTATCAAGGTGATAAAATTGCATATGCAAATGCATCATTTGCATGCTGGGAATGAAGTGCATGCATTCCCCAACTTATAACAAATGGTTGGATATAAAGGCTCCATATGTTGGCCCAAAAATGGAAGCCAAGGATGTTCAAGAAAAACTTCAGTGAAGAGTTGAGTGAAAGGAATTGAAGAAGCAAGTTCTACTTCTGTGTAAATGCCATAATGGTGAGGCTCATTCCCTTGTAGAAGCCTCTACCACAATGACATTACCTTTAAACCTCTAAACCTCTTAACATATTGACAAACATTTTGTGGTCGGCATTGAGGCCCTTTCAAATGATGATCAAATAGGGCCCTAAGGCACAAATGTCATGGACATTAATTTGAGCACCCAAGATTGTGATTAAGGACTTCAAAGTCATGAGGATGAACTAGGTGAGATCACATCCCTAACATGGCTATCAAAGTGAATGTGACAGGGAAAAATAATAATAGCCCAACCCATCAGGAGTTAAAAAGGTAGATCTAATATCAACACCATGTTCTTGCCTCTAAGCTAGTAGTTCTCCAGGTGCAATTTCTTGTAAAACATTAATTTTGTTGAACAATTGTAAACTCTTAGAAAATGCATTCTTGTTTTCTATTACCAATAATGGGCTTCCCTTGAACAAAATCAAAATGAAGAAGCATAAATACACCAAATTTTTCTTTCAAAACCATATGTGTAGATATAAACATTAAGTACACCATGTCCAATATTTTTGTAGATATACACATTAATTACACTAAATTTTTCTTTCAAAACCATATGTGCACATATAAAAATTAAGTACAATATGTCCAATATTTTTGTAGATAGACACATTAATTACACCAAATTTTTCTTTCAAAACCATATGTGCAGATATAAGCATTACGCAGATGATGCTCCTGATATAAATGATGTTGTTATTCATCACGATGAGGAGGAGATGGGGGATGATGATGATGAGTATAACCTTTTATTGTTTATAATTCATATGTGATGCTAATATTCGATGTAATTTTGAGTATATGTATCATGAATTTTTTAGCTAACATAACATAATTGATTTACTATTACATAAAAATGAAGCCCTTTCACGAGCATCCCACACAGTCTCATGGATCATAAGGAATAAGTCACTACACCCCATAGAGATTGATTTCTTTTACCATTTATAAAATATCTCTCTCATTACCACCTATCTCTCTTATTTCGTGGAGTATAGGTACCAAAAAATAGGTATTTGTCATATTCATCTTCCTTGAGTGAGGAAAATGTAGGAATGGAAGAAGAAAGTGAGATAGTTAGTATGTTTAAATCAAGGAGATCAACTCAAGGTCAAAATATCAGAAAGAAATTCAATAAGTGCATGAAATTTTTCATTGATGAAGGGGGGTCATGTTCTTATAATGATGAGAGTAAAGGCGACTCTGATGTGCCCTTTAGGTACAAACATCTACAAAAATAATGGGTTCCTAATGAACTTCCTCCAATAAATACTAATTTTTATGTTGGAGAGAGGATATATCGCATAGCACCATCCTCATTACATGGTTTGGGCCTATTTTCCATGGATGACATAAAGGTCTCTTACAACAAGCTTGTTGAATTGATGGAGTATGTCGGACCTTGCTATGATTACACTAGTTGGATGCATATTGTTAGACATAAAAAAAGCATGTGTAGGTATGCACTTGTGAAAAATTATATAGAAAAATAGTTATTGAACAAAGTAAAACATTAGCTACATACATTGACAGAAGGCCAAAAGCATCAGAGAATATTGTAGGTTTTATAAATAGTACACAACCTGCGTCAACTTAGAAGTGACCCAATTGCATATTTGAGGCATGCAGAAATTGTGTATTTGTATGTGCAATAAAATCAATATGTGGAGGTGAAGAGTTTCTTATTGATTACAATTTGAATCACATAGATACAAACAAAGCCACTGTCATGGGCGAGGTGGTACGTATTGTGCACATTTAAAATCAACTCCAAGCAATGAAGATAAACACACCATTAAATTTGTATATTTTTTTTGATAACTTGGAATAGTAAAATGTGTTTTAACATGTCTCAATGATTTTTTTTTGAAATGTAGGGCTACAGTATGGATCAACAACCACAGGATACACACGATGATGATGGTTCTTCTTCTTAGTAGGTAAAACTCATTGTTGTACAAATTGATACAAGAAATATATTAATGCATAGTTTTATTATGTTTTATTCTCCACTACTATTTTGGATTGATTTTAAAGATAGAGCTAATAATATTTCTCTCACAAATGAGTGCTAATTAGGATAATGGAAAGGAAAAAGTAGTCCACGAGGATGAGGAGCCGCACGATGAACTGGCTGAATTTATTATTGATTTTAATTCAACCCCTAATCTTGTGGTTGCATTGAAAAACTTTATTAATGCATATTTTTATTGTGTTTTATTCTTCACTACTATTTTGGATTGATTTTAAATATAGAGCTAATAATATATTTCTCTCACAAATGAGTGCTAATTAGGATAAGGGAAAGGAAAAAGTAGTCCATGAGGATGAGGAGCCGCACGAT
This sequence comes from Cupressus sempervirens, assembly GCA_028749045.1. Classification (NCBI taxonomy): domain Eukaryota; kingdom Viridiplantae; phylum Streptophyta; class Pinopsida; order Cupressales; family Cupressaceae; genus Cupressus; species Cupressus sempervirens. The sequence continues at coordinate 184,957,040 of CM053784.1, read as the reverse complement.
GAACTGGCTCAATTTATTATTGATTTTGATTCAACCCCTAATCTTGTGGTTGCATTGAAAAACTTTCTCAATGATATAGGAAATTTTTTTATCATAATTGGCATTAACTCAATCTCAGACTTTTGTATCACAAGATATGATTGATAGGTTGGTGACCCTACTTCATGATTTATAGGTTGGTGACCCTACTTTGCACATATACAATAAGTATTAATGTAGTTTTTAATTATGAAAAAAGTTTAATAATGGTTTTTTATAGTATACTCTTTTATTTATGTCATTAAATAAAATGCATGCATTATTTTTTTAGAGGATGCTAAGGATGTTAAGGGGTGATCCTCTAGAGGATGATACTTCAGGTGGTTCAAGTACATTGCATATTCTATCCTACACTTGTGTGTTTTTCTTGAATAATATTTTTATAATAGCTCTAATAATCTTGCTTTTATTGTGCTCTAAAAATCTCATTTTTTAGCTCCTACCATTGATCCTTTATTCACTACACTGCCTGCTACAAGGAATAGAACCGAAGAGGCACTACTGACTACAAATTTGACAACACATAGCTCGATGACAGATGCAGTGACACTACCTATTAGTAAGTTGATTCCTCTTTGTCTCTCTCATTTTTCATGTGTTTATTTCACTTGAACTATTATTTCTTAGGGGGCATTTTGTAATATTGGATTCATTTTATGTAGGAGGTGATGAGGACCTTCCTGGGTGTTCCCATGTTAGATGTACGTGAACATCAAAGATTTGTGATCAATTGCTCATTAGCAATGAAGATGGTCTTCCCCTGAAAGTACCCCAACTTCCAAGTACTTTAAAGATTGATCATTTCTTTTACTATACAATCTTAAACTCAAAATCAAATGCACTAACCTCCTATGCAACCCCTTGCAATAACTACTAATCACATTATTATTTTACAGGGAATAATGTATTTTATGAAAAACTTAATGATGAATATTTGCGTCTATTTGGGCCGACCATACGCACAAGGTATCATATTTTGATTTCATCGCTAGATCATGTTTCATTAATTTGATCAATTTATTCAAGTAAACTAAGAGGCAACTTCAATTCATTTATGAATGTAACAAATTTTTTCTTTTCTTAAAAGGTGGAATTTGCAAGCGAAAGAGTTAAAGGACCAACTCATCAATGCCATGACAACACTTTTTGGACCCAACATCTTTAAAAGACTTAGGCTCCTTGAGAAAGCAGGCCAAGCTTTGAAGTATATTAGGTTCAACTACATGACCCAAATGAAAAAAAAAACCCTTATTATCAGTGGCTTCCTTATATTCCCATTATTGAGTGGGAGAATCTTATAAAGGATGCCACTATTCAAAAAGCATTAGATGATGGAGAAATGGTACCACCTAACTAAATCAGGTATGTCATAATATTAAGAATGAAATTATGTAATAATTACTCTTAATACTTATGTGATCTAACATATTTCAAATTTCACATAGGTTGCTTGACACATCAAAGGCAACTGAAGTAGGAAAACATAAGCACAAGCTCAGTTCAGGTGGATATTCAAAACTTGTTGCACAAGTTGTAAGTATAAGTAAATGAAAAATTATATTCAAATATTTATAAATTATAAAAAATTTGGTGTTGATGAAATTGATTATGAAAAAATTCATGATAGCAAGTAAAAATGCAGGCGATGGAGTTTAAAAAGGCAATCTTTGAAGAGGACAAGAAATTAGGCTATACAACCATGGTTGAACGACTCTGAGAAATGAGTGCCTAGGGTTATTTTGTTGGATCTATCATTGAGGTAAATAAGTAAATTTATTTTTATTTCAAATTGAATACTTTAGCAATTATTGTATTTGATATTAGGTTCCAAAAATATGTCATTATATTTGTTTGAAGTAAGGAAACAATGATTATATATTTGTTTAAAACTTTAAAATGAATATATTTATGCGTATTAAAATGAATGATCAATATTTCTCAATATTTGTCTTGTATTTATATGTATATATTGTTGATAAATGCACTAATTATTTACATTGGATTGTAGCCTACCAATCTTGATACATTAGTCGAGCACTGTGGAGGCAGCGATTTGAATGTGGATCCTAGTACGCAAGGTATATATTTTCTATTTTCTATTTGATTTCTGAATTATTAATACAAGTAAATATTTTAAATATAATTTGGTGTAGTAATACAAATTTAAATATAATATGTGTTGGGATTAAGAAAACATCTTGTATTGTAGTTGCAAGGGATGAAGAGGTTGTTCCTAATGAGCGTGTTGGGGTCCAAGCCGATGGGCAAAATGATGTGGTTGGACAAGGTAAAGAGCACTACAATGTTCTTTAAAATCTTCAAAGTCTCAATTTTTAAAATTTAACCCTTTTATTTGTTACTGCAGAGGACCTTCCTTTGCAAAGGAAAATGAGTGCACATTCATGGGTGAGAAGAAATATCGATGACGATATGGATATGCCTTTGTAACAATATAGGGAAGGACAAAGAAAGAAAAATAGTAAAAAAAATGATTCATGTAACTTATGTAACTTATTTGATAATGAAAAAAAGAAATAAAAAATGATTCATGTAACTTATGTAACTTATTTAATAATGATTGATGTTTATGTATAGATGTTTTATTTATGTTCTATTGAATGTTCTAATGAATCTTATATTTCAATGTTACTATGAATGTTCTAATGAAACTATTGTGGTAATGAATGTTATCATGTGATAATTCATGAATGTTATATTTTATTAATATAATGAATGAATTTTAGATGTTAATGGGGAATTTAGATGTTGGTGGGGGGGTGGTCAAATGAGCTTCCACCTTCATGTGGTTGGCCTTGATTAGTAAAGAATATTAAACTATTCTTGAAACCAAGTAAAGCTCAACATTAACCTATGATTGCACAACAACTAACTGTGTTAATCTCTTGGTTTCAAGCAATGCAAAAGGACTCCATAGTCAAACTCATTTGTTTATGAAATTTAGTTACAGTGTATGAAGTATTCGAAAGAATGGCTTAGTATGGGACTGAAGGATTTGAGCAATAAGCAATACAAATCCACAAAGCCTAATGAATACTTGCATCTAAAAACCTATCATAGAGAAGAAAAAGACAAGAGGAGGCAAGGGTTTTCTCTGAAAATATGCGAATTGTATTCTCAAAAATGAAAAAGATACGAGATACTTACAAATGATCTATCCTTATAGAAGGAGATCAAAACCTGAAAAGGGTAACCTAAAAGGTAGATGCTACTTAATAATTACTAATTAATTATTAAATATGAATGAAAAAGGTGCATAAAGTGAAGTCTTAAGAAGGAAGTAAAGCACATTTAATAAATTAAATAAAATTAACACTTTACTCTAACACCCCCTCTTAAGATGAGTAATAATGTAGCTACAAACAATATAGAAAGAGAAAGGAAACTACAATGCAATACTGAAAGCAAACTTGGGTCCCAAAAACAAGGCTTGATAAGGTACTCAATCACAACCAAATTTATATGAAATAGATAAATAGAGAAAATCAAGTGGGAAAAACTCTACTCCAAAAAGAGATAGCTGAAAACCTAGTGAAGGATTGCAGAAGCCTCCAACTAGAGGATTATTCTAGAAAATAGGAACAAAGTGTGATAATGAAGAAACATCATTGAAGCATGAAGAAGTCATAAACTCTATCAATAAAGAAACTATTGATGTGAAGATTGTCCATGACGATAAAACCTAACTAGGTAGAGAAAATTGTGATCTGTATGAGTGCTTTCTGATGACACTACTTGAATCAGGAGGCACACAAAGGAAAACAATTGAACTTGAAGATACATATGACGTAAAAAACCAAAGCTTGAAGAGCTTATCAATAGGACATTGAAGGTTGCATCCAAAATAGGAACAACAAGAAGAGTGTCCATATGGTAAGTGTTCCATCTTACTAGAGTGCATAGGTACCTAGCCATTGCAACCACTTAGTACATAGGAAAAAGTACTAAATACATGGTTCACTCAATCGAACCAAGGAAGCAATAGAAACCAATAGTGAAATGCCCCCAAATGCTGACAAGGGTGAGTTGATATACAACAAAGAAAGTGGGCCAATATCTCCTACAAAAAAGAAAGAAAAAAGAACATTGAGAGCGAGCAAGAGGTACTGACACCTATAAAGGCATGTGTCATTGACACATCATGGGGCTAATGTTATGGAAGGAACACTCACTTGACAAAGGAATGCAGGTATCGTGGCCACATAAAATCCCACCCAAGGCACTTTATAATGTAGTTCGAGTACAATATGTCACAATGATGAGCAAGATCCCAAAATGCAAGGAGTGACACTTTATCTTAGTGCATTTGCATAAACATGCTTACAAATGATATCATTGATGAAAAAAAAGGGCATAGAGCTATTACAACCCAAAAGTAGAAATATCATGCCATGAAAATGATCCCTGGACCTAAAACATCTAAGATATCCATCATAGTACAATAAAGAAAAAACCATAATAGAAAGAATTTGGAGCATAATCTGGAAGACAAACCATCATTTCTAGAAAGAGAACTGAACGAGCTTTCCAAAAATATATGTTTTCGAAAAATAGAGTTGGGATGCTCAAGATATGCCCTTTAGAGGAAAAAATAGAACACCCAGTTTTGACTACCCCAATAGGAAACCAAATTGCATCGAAACCCAAAGCTTCCTACACCAAAAGAACAACCTCGAAACCAACTTTCCAGTGATATCTTGTTTTCTGAAAACGAAGTCCATATACTCAAGATATGGCCAAAAAATAATAGTTTGTTAAAAAAGGCCTAAAGGGCATCCATGTGGGATGATGTAGTGCTGACATCATGCTAACATTAACAGGTAATTGCATTAAAATTGATGGCTTGGGGGGCGTCGCAGCAAAAATAAATTGCCACTTGATAGTGTGGGCCCTACTACTGATGTGGCACCTAACACGGGGTAGGTGCTGACATGGCATCAGTGCAACATGGTAGGTGTTGAAGGCACCACATGAGGTGTGAGTTGGCTATTGGCCATAGGTGGTTGAGCTGCTCGGGTGATAGAAATGGGTGGTTGTAGGTGGCGACCCTATCAAACTGGTGGCATGGCGGACAACAGCTGAAGGAAATTTCATGGTAGTTAGAAAGGGCAGGCGATGGCGAGATCATGACCAAAGGCCGAAAAAAATGTGAACACTCAGTTTCCAAAAAACAACACCTAAAAAATAGTGCCCAAGCTAAAAAATGATCCACAGGCTAGAAAATGGCTTGCTAGCCAATTTTCCTTTTTTAGTTTTTATTTTTGAAAAAATCACCTTGAGATGCATGTAGGAGGTCGTACGGCCAGCTAGGCAAATTTTTTTCTCCTCCTGGATCAATGTTGTCCAAAATTGAAAAACTTTATATGAAAATAGGGGTTTTGATGCCTTATGAATTTAATTGTGAGGTCATTTTGACCTCAAATAGCTCCAAATTTTAGAGACCTCCCTATTTTCACAAAAATAGTCGAAAACACCAGATCTAGTCTGTAAAACCCTCATTCTCCTTTTTTCCCCAAATACTGAACAAGCTACAACAGATCTAGTTTTGATACTATGAAAGATTTGAGTAATAAGAAATACAAATCCACAAAGCCCGATGAATGCCTGCATGTAAAAACTTGTCACAGAGAAGAAAAAGACAAGAGGATGCAAGGGCTTGCTAGGAAAATATGCAAATTGTATTCTTAGAAATGAAAAAGATACAAGATACTTACAAATGATCTATCCTTATAGAAGGAGATTGAAACCCAAAAGGGTAACCTAAAAGGTAAATGCTATTTAATAATTAATAATTAATTATTAAATATGAATGCAAAATGTGCATAAACTAAAATCTTAAGAAGGGAGTAAAGCACATTTAATAAATGAAATGAAATTAATGCTTTACTCTAATAGGGATTGCCTCAAATTTATTCCTCTTTAAGGTATTCTATTATTTCTATTTATCTGCAAACATGTTTAATTGTATTTGATAACTTTTGTTGTAAATTGGGAGACATGACAAAAAATTTGAATAGTGGAAACATATGATATTTTATGATATTTCATGCTTTTCGGCTGGTCAATTTGCAGGCCATTTTAGTCATTTTCTATTGTCCATGCTCATTAAAAATATTGATCACAAGAATGTGGTGCAACAACCTCAAATGCATATTAATATCATAGAAATTTCTAATATCCTTGCACAAAAATCAAAATCACAAGCTTCTATAGCAATGGTTGGTGTCATGTCTAATCTAGCTTCTAATCTCAGTGATGATAAAAACAACTGGAACAAATCTTTTCAGGCTGCAATTGAAGAGTGTCTGATGCAATTTGCAAAAAAGGTGAAAATTTTAATAGTTCTTTTCCCTTCTTGAATGCACATGTTGTTAGACAATACATATGACATTAGTATTAAATATCCACTAATATGTAGAGTTGGTCAATATAATGCAAATTTCAGCTTGTTTAGATACAATCCTAAGGAGGTGCCAAGAAATTGTCTGAAATAATAAGAAATGCCTATAGACAAGGAAAGTTTTTCATAGCAAAACATAGATGTTAGATAGTAAATGAGTTTCAACCTCTTGACTTTGTAGTCCAATGTTTCTTCTAATGTAATGTCATAATCCCTCTAAATGTTATTTTCCATATGATAATTTAGACATTTTCAGTCCTTGGGATACCACTTTCTCCATTCGCTAACTACTGAAATAAGAGTACTACATTATAATATTTAGTCATTGTGATGGCCTCTAATATTTCTAGAAATAATGAGTCTTTGCTGACTAACATATACCAAACCAATCACAACAATAATGGATTTGATACCAATGTGATGTAGAGGGGATTGTGGTTTAACTAACCAAACACATTTTTTCTTAACAAGGTCTTAATGACCATCCAATAGTCTACTCATTAGTGGCCTTCCTAAAGAATCACTTAGGACTTGTCCTCCACCTTCCTAAGGTATCTAGCAATAAAATCCAACAACAAGTCTTGGTAGAGTTACAAACTCTCCAACTAAACAAACCTTGAAACCTATTCCTTCCCAAGGACTACCTTTCCACAAGTGCCTTACTAACTTGGATACAATCAAATTAGAATTTCTCATAGAGAATGAATGTGTTTATATGTTAATTAGGCCCAACATGTAACCATAGATACTTTGGTTCTTGTCCATGAAAAAACCCACAATTTGATTTGCTGCAGTAAGGGCTAAAAGAGACATGATAAAATTAACCCTCCTAATGAAGTATTTGAGTTTTTTCTCCTACAAATCCTAAATGACCCCCAAATTAAATTGCATATTTAGAAACTCTTTTTAGGCTATGAAATAGTATCAAAGAATGGGAATTTGGTTTTTCTCCTATCTCCCTTCACCTAGATTGAGCAAGATTAGGCCTGATTTGTAGATTTAGGACCAACTCGCTCTGTAAGTTACTATTGAAAATATTCATTGGACATCTTTGTTACTAAGGACAAAATCCTATACCCTTGATGGTATGATTTTTACATGTTTTCATTGTTGGTCAAAACCTTTATATTATGTTGTATGACATAAAGAGAAGTGTTACTGATATACTTATAATCTGGTCCAACTTTCATTAACTTCTGATATAAATAGATCACTTGATTCTTCATCTTGTATTTACATTCTTACTAGGACTTATTTTTAGTTTTCTATTGATTGTTCACCATTATATTTTCCAATTTTCTTCTAGTGTTTTCACATCATTCTTTCTTTGTTTCTACCCAATTGTCTATTTGTTCCCATCTCAAATGCATCCTTTTGGCATAGCATGAAATCATTTGTTAGACAAAGGATTTTTATTTTCTGGAGTAATATGTTTACAAGAACAAGAAATAACTACTTGCGTTGTTGTCATTGTTAAAAAAAATTGCATCTTTGATCTCACACAAACCTTGATCCAATATTTCCTTTTATCATCCAAGTTTTCAAAATGGGGAGGATGGTAAGGGACACCAATTAAAATAAGGAAATTGATAGAAGTAAATTTAAAAAATTCAATTATTCACATCATAACATTGTTAAATATTCGTTATTAAACATAATGAAAGCTTAATTCATAACATTAAACTTGAATTGACATTTCACATAAGAATTGACAATCAAATCAACAAAAAATGCTTGCATTGTCAATATGCATAAATCTCATATAACAATTACAATAACAAAATGCCCAAGGAGACAACATTGAGGCCTGAATTTTGGGTAACAACATCAGCTATGCTACTGCTGAAGGAAAAGATGGTACTGGCGACCTAAAATAATTTTCCCAGTAGATTGAGGATAGTAACTTTTTTTGAACTATAAAATGTTATTGGTAAGCTGATAACCAAAAATTGTTCTTAGTAACTCATATGACCTCAACTCCCTTTAGTATAGCTTAATTATCAACTATGATAATTTCAAACAACTTGAAAGCTTCTTTCTCAACATTTCTAATAGTTGCAACATTGCTTTCATCCACTTTAGTGTTAAGTTGGTCTTGCTTTTCCCATCTTATTTTCAACTACATAGGGGAGTCTTTGGTTGAGTGAAGAGGATTAGGTAGAAATTAGTTTGGGAGGGACAAGGAATTTTTTGCCAATGCCTGGAGTCACTAGAGTAGCTGAACACAATGAAGCTCTTGAAATCTAAAGAGAACATGCCTTTTTTGTAAGCAATTGATGTTGCTCGCTTGAACGAAATACTCAAATAAGAGATGACCTTTGGATTCTCTCTTTGAATCTACATAATAGAATCATGATGCTCTCCAAATAAGTCAATGGATTAGTTGATAGGATATTTTATTTGAAAAGTCTTTTGTTTGAAGTAAATTCCTCACACCTGAAGATAGAAAGTGTGTCGATTAAAGCCACTCTGACCCAAAATTCCACTTTAATCATTCCTTTATGACATCTTCAATTTTTTTTCACTCGCATGTAGTTTTCTAATGGAAAACATGATTGTCAAAGCCCCTATTGTGCTTGACCATTCTCACAGCTCAGGTAATATTCTTAACTTGCATATTCAAACATTTTGTGCACAGTCACAATTGTGGACCAAAAATTCTGAACCAATTTTTTTTAAAAAAATAGTTTAGCAGGTCATCACAATTGCAATGACCACATATAATGGAACAACTTTGGACAAACAACATTTCTGTCGCATGACTATTACCATTGTGATGGATAAATTTGACAGATATCTATCGCACCCATTATACTGTTGTCATAAACCATCTCAATTGCGATGCCAACTCTAATAGATGATAGTTGGCCTTTAAGCATGGGTGTCGCTATTATGATGGCATAATGAAATTTTCTGATGTCATAATTAGAATGGTGGCCTGTCACAATTATGACAATGGGATGCCAAACTCTTGGCCTTGTCTATTGCCAAATTGCAATGGCTTTTGGCATCACAATTACGATGGATGAGATTTCCATTGTAAAAAATTTGATTCCCATCCGACAAGAACCAATTCTTGGTATTGTCATTTGGGTGACAAGAGCCTATTAGAATTGCAACGGTCTATGGTCACAATTTGGGTCTAAATATAGTAGTGTTAGCCTTGGGCTCATTCACCATGTCCTCATTGTCATTTACCATAATAGTTCTTCTATCGCCAACCTTCCTAACAATATTGGGACATTCAAAAGATATATGTCCTTATTCACCACATCTATATAAAGTACTATAAGAATTTGGCTTAGGCTAGAATTCACCCAAGAACTAAAGAACTCAACACAAGCACATAGAAGACCAAAATAGAAAGAGTATGATCAGAATGATGATATTCATTCAATAACGAGTTGAGAGTACACTAGGAGTGCTTGAATATAAAGGCCTTAGGAGAGCTTCTAGAATGCATAGAAGTCAGCATCATGATATGTCATACAACTAGGCACATGTCCACCAGATATGGGTTATCCTCCATTGAGCACGAGATTAAGTGCGATGATGTGAGGATAAGCCTACAATGGTGTAGCACACAAATCAGTGGAGTAGACAACATGTGTTAAATGAGGAGTGTGGATAATTGTGTTGTCAATATGACAACTCAGTGAATGATGCATACTCCTGTGTTGTGGATACCATGTGCATAATTAGAGTTGCGTAACTCAATGAGAGTACACAAACTCCTAAGTGTCTCACCTAAAATAATAATAAAATAATGCAAAATAATTAAATAATGCATTAACCTAAGTAAACTTAAGTAAATTTAATAAGTAAATACTTATTTACACCAACACCCCCCCTTAAGTGCAACTTAGGGGAATGCCCTTAAGCTTACAAAATCTAGGATGAAATGCAATATGGGTCTTGGCTACTAGGCCATGTTAGGTACCCATGTACATAATGATATACAATCTCCCATAAAGTGGGGAAAGAGGGAAAATCTCATGGGAAAAACCCTCCCCCAAAAAGAGAGATAAATAGGGATGCATGGATGGATGGAGTAAGCAAGACCCCCCATTACAACATACATCCAAGATATACATAAGAGAATGATGAGAAGAGGTAGAAAGACAGGATAGGCTCCCCCCCCCCCCAAAGAAAAATGCCTAACAGTGACTGCTCTGATGAAGAAGCTGATCCAAGATTGTAGAATGGTGTTCCTCCCCTTAGGAAGAAACAATGCCAAGGGTACAAATGAGACACTTCCACTATGTGTGGAAAGAATCCCATGGATAAGTGATGTCTCTGAAACTTGCTCAATTGGCTAAAGAACTTGTCTCAAAGAACTGTCTATCTCTGCAATTGATGAAGAACCCTACTACAACTGCTGATCATAAGTATCCACAATCACTTCAACCTATGAGGATTGATCATGTAGAGAATGAACAAGAGAGTTAGATTCAACCCTTGTGACAACTGAAGAAGGTAATTCTGCATCAAGAAGAAGAGGCAGATAATCAATACTATCTCCCAAATCTGTCATTGAACCTGTATTTGGAAGACTGGATGTACCCTGTTGTTCTGGACCTATCACTGTGGTGATGTATGCATGTGGATTGAACTGATGTAGTAACCTCTCACTGTATCTGTCGATAGAATCCCACATATCTGAAGCTATTGAAGCACTATCACTAGTGTCACTATCAGTTTCCACATTGTATGATGTGTGAAAAAGAGTAGAGGACAAGCTGGGTGAACTTTCCTCAAAATGTACATCCTTCTCCACAAATATCTAATGTATCTCAAGATCTAGAAGTCTATGTGCCTTCACACTGTCTTCATAACCAATGAAAGTACAAGGTCGAGATGATTATGCTTGCATCCCTTGGAAGATCTCTTTGCCCAAGCAGGACAACCGAAGACTCTGAAGTGTGTCACAATAGGTTTTCTGCCTCACCATGCCTCAAAAGGAGTTTTTCCATCTAAGGCTAGACGAGGAGAACGATTAAGAATGTGACTGGCACTGAAGATTGCTTCAACTTCTAATGATGGATCGAGAGACTTGGCATGTATCATGCAACTTGCCATAGATTTAAGAGTTTAGATCCTCAATGCTACAACATCTGTCTTATGTAGACTGAATATTGGTGGAGTTTGAAGATCAATTCCCTCATGTCTTCAAAAGTCCATAAGTCTTCTGTTCACAACCATGTTTCTATTGTCCATTCAGAGTACTTTGATGGGTTTCCTGGATTTTCGTTCTACATGAGTCTTAAAGTCTAGAAACGTGTCCAACACTTCATTCTTGTTATGAAGAAAGTAGACCCAAGTGAACCTTGAAAAGTCATCAACTAAGGTGAGTATGGAGTGACCTTGGCTAAATGCAAAAGGACCTGCTAATACCATATGAACCATCTGTAGAACACCTGTTGCTCTAGAAGACTTCCCTCATTGTAACTTCCCTTTTGGGTACATATCCACTAAATCTGTTGAACATTTACCCTTAGAAAAGTTTATTTGAGGTAGACCTTTCACCATTTGGTATGTGCAAAGTTGCTGAAGATAGCGATAGTCAAGATGACCATACCGCTCATGCCATAATTTCACGTTGGAATTTGATTGTGATAATAAGGCCTTTGAAGAAGACTTGGGTACAAAATGAGAGAAAGAGTACAACCTCTTATTGTCATTCACTTTCCCCATTACAACCAAAGAATTGTCTTTAAGACTATGCACTTTTACTGAGTCTATAAGGAACTCAACTCTATGTCCATCTCTGAGGTGAGTGATTTGGTAGATTGAGAGGAGATTTGAACTTAGGTTTGGAACATAGAGAACTTCTTGAAACTCTCCATTTTCCATCTCCACATTTCCTTTTCCTTCAACTTCCATTTTTCTATCATTCCCCATGAAGATGTGTGGTACCTTTGAGTGATTCATTCAAGAAAAATCCTCCTTTGAAGAACCCATGTGATATGAGGCACCTGAGTCAAATATCATTTCCTTTGAAGAGTTTGAATTTTCCATGAGTGCTTGCCCTTTGCCCTTTGAATCTGAAGATGACCCTTTCTCCTTGTAAGCATTAGGCAATGGAACATTATGTTTCTTCATGATATTGGTCAACTCATCAATCTTTTTAAGATAACACTCATGCTCTTCATGACCCGATGTCTTGCAATAAGCACACTTCTTCTTCTCCTTATTGTTATCCCCTTTCTTGTTGGAATTTGAGGACTTGCCTTGTTGATTTGATTGTGGTGTTGTCTTTTCTGCATCCTCAGATTTGTCTTTCTTCCATTTCTTCTTACCCTTTCCTTTACTTGAAGACTGTCTAGCTGATTTTTGAGAACCCTCATTGTTGGCCACCAATGCTTTGGACTGAGGTGATTTGAGAATCCCCATTGATTTTAACTTCTTTTCTTCATCATCCAACAATTTAGCATATTCATCAAAAGTGACTTTCTTGTAGGTAGACCCTAAGGTAGTCTTTGAGGTGTTAAAAGAAGATATAAATGTGGAATACTCTGATGGAAGCTTGTTATGTATGAGATAGATCAGTCTGTCATCTTTGATAGAACTCCCACAATCAGTAAGCTTTTTTCTTAGTTCAATCACCTTGATGATGAAATCTTGTATGGAGTCATATAACTTAGGATCTAAAGATACAAGCTCATCTTCGATTTTGAACACATCCTCTTCAGACACTTTACCATAAAGGCTTTCGAGGGTATCCCAAGCTTGCTTGGATGTAGTACATTTCTTGATTTGATACATGATCTTATCATCTACCCCCAAACATATATCACCCAGGGCTTTCCTATCCATGGCTACCCAATTTGAAATATCACTTGCAAAAACATTATTACCTATTGGTTTAGGAAGAGTACCATCAACATTTTGATTGACCACGCAGCATAGTTATGAGGAGTTAATTTAGGAAACTTAAAGTTTCCCATAATGAAGAAAATGAAAGAAAAGTGTAGAAAAGAGAGAACACAACACCAAGAACAACTCGCCGTTTTCACTAAATCAAGAAACCACCCCAAAATAGATGCTTTGGGCACTTTATCAGTAGTGTGATTACAATGGGGCACTTGCCAATTTTGGCCTTCGTAGACTTTTAATTTTTCTTGATACAACCTCTTAATGGAGTACAAATCTAAAACTTTTACAATGTGCTACAATTTTGAAGCATTACAAAGCAAAGAAAGGCCCTATTGCTGAAAGTGACAATTTTTTCCACACAACACTACAATTTGATGCCATATTTGGAAAGTAGATGAAAAAATACATGCTTTAAAAAAAATGAAACCTGTTTTCGACTCCAGATGTGCCCGTACGGAGCATTTGAAGTTGTAAAATATAGGTACAGTCGCCAAAAAACACAAATTCTAAATATCCTTGTACCAAAACTAGAAACTAGCTGCACCACTAGAAAATTTAGAAAATTTTACCCAATTTCAAAAAAAAATTGCACCTGATTTGGAGTCTGAATGTGCGAGTTATGACTTCTCGAAGTCAGACTGCAAAATTGAAAATGAATCTGGAGAGGGGTTGCATCAGTGAATGAAAGGGTTAAATTTGACAGTCATATGACCATCATAGAAATTATAATTGGCCATTTTGATGTCCAGATGGCCATCAATTTTAAACTCATTGAATGGGTGAGATTAGCAAAATTCTATGGCCCTGATGATGTGGCAGATGAGCTGTCAATCCGTACTGTATGGATTGTACTAAATAGTACAAAAATTACAGGTGTGGCTCACTGAGTTAGGTACAATCTGCTGACATGGGCAAAGTAGGTGCAACCAATGTGGATGCCACATGTTTGTGACAAGGAGGCAAGTTGGTTATGATGTGTCCTCTGACTGTATTCGGTGCAGGGTCTGTGACCTATCGCATGTCCTTAATGCAAAGATTCGCAGGCATATATTAATCTGCTGCATGTTGCAGGGTGGGTCCAAGTCAACAAATTAGCAGATCTCATGTGTTGAAGTTGCTGGCTGTGGACTATGTGTGGCCCTGTAGAATATCACTGCGTGTCAGTTTTGAAGTCACTGTAGCAACGGGGTAAATGAAATTTTATTGCATGTCTCTTGTGGTGAGTGGGCTGGGTCCAAAAAATGTCACTGGATTTCGTGCAATGATTGTTAGATTAGTTATTGCGACCACTAATAAATATCACCACTATCAAAGTGTTGGTATTATCCCACATTCATGGGGTGATGTGTATTTCTATTGTTTAAAAGAGTCACACCTCACATTTAGCGCCAAAGGAAATGCATCGAGGAAGTGGGTTGTGGTCACTGGGAGTATGTGGGTAGGGTACTGTTGATAATTTGGTGGTTTGCCAGATTTGCAGGGGTTTTCAAGTTTATAATTCATGGTGCAAGTTGCAGTATGACCCACAGGTTAGGATTTACCCCAAATTTAATAATGAAACCTTGCGATTAATAGTCCACCAAACCAAATACAGAGTCGAGCCGAGGTGTCACTACCTGGCTTGGCCAAAAAAAATTTCTCTGCTGGAATTCAAAAAATAATTTTGAAAAAAATATAGAGAAATAAAAATAATTCAGATCTGCAAAATGAATTAATTAGATCCGAAATTGATCATACCCGAACTGCAAATCAGGGCCTTTGGGTTTCGATTTGCAATTTTTTTTGCCTCACGATCAACTTTCACCAAATATAGGAAAATTTATAGTCGATCTTCACTAAATTGACACTCCAGACACTCTAGACACTATTTAAGTTTTATTTTAGTTTAACTAGTTGTCATCTAGCGACATTCCAATATACCCAGAGCTCCTAATGTAGTAACTTAGGATTCGATACCAAATGTAACACCCTGCTAGGGGACCCAAAAGAAATTAACCTAAAATTTCACTAAGTTTGCCGAACACGTTTTTTAAAGATAACAATAAACAATAATAGATATAATAGTAGAAACAATAACTCACATACATACAACCATCATAAATAGATTACATCTCTTAAGGGTCCCATGATGTTGAATCACATTTAAGTTTAATTAATACTAAATCTGATACATAACAAATCCACATCAAAGAATAATCATAAGCACAAATCCATTTAATTAATATACATTTGCAAGATGCCATTTGACAATAATCAGAATGCATAATCATCTACTCTACAAGTCACAAGGTATGAAGAGCTCAAAGAATATACATCATCAATAAAGTACATCATCTCATAAGATCTCTGGAATGTAAATATAGTACAATAGAATATAACCATCTAACAAAAATATAAGATTAGATTGAAAGGATCAACTATACAGGTACATCCAACAATGACATCTAATGGTCAGATCTTAATGGTATAGGAAAAATGCACTACCACCTGACCTCATGGAACCTAAATGGCCCACTCCCACTATGCTGAGGAGATAAACTCAAGTCGCATATGGAAATCAATCCACAAGTCATAACCAACATCTAGGTCAAGGAAAACACCTGAAAGTAATCTAGCTCAATGGGTACCTAGACATAAGTATCATCTAATACCAGAGGCAACAATGACAGGTAGGAAATCGACTATGCAAGTGAGAAAGTGTCATCACATGAGAAAACTCTAAGGTTGCCCTAGTAGCCTCTCTGGACTCTGGCCCCCTAGTGTCTCTATGTGGCACCAATATCCTTTTTTACAAATAAGGCATACTAACGAAGCAAGGTCACAACCAAGCATCCTCTCTACTCCCATCCTAGCATGTACTATCACTCAAGGCATGGGAAAGGAAAAAAAAATGACTCTTATTAATTCATTTTACTCCCATTTAATAAAATGTTATCACTTATTAAAGCAACTTACAATGGGTTACCCAGGTAGCCACTTAGGGATTTGGGCTTCATTGCAAGCCACTTCCCAATGTACACATATATTACCTACCCTAGGCTCATAAAAAGTATAAATCATAGAATCATAGTTTTCACCTTAGCCCTTTACAAGCGGAGAGATTAGATTTCCACAATCCATTGAAATTGTTGGTAATTGCTTCTAGATTAGATTGTGTTGAAATTTTTAACTTTTTAAGTGACTGGAAACCACCTATAGATAAAACATAATAATCACCTTAGTCCTTTACAAGCAACTGGAAAGCGCCACAAGACAAATCACAATAATCGCCTTAGTCCTATACAAGCAACTGGAAAGCACCAGAAGATAACCAATTGAAAGCTCAAAGGTTACAACAAGAAAGTCACAATCATCACCTCAGTTCTATACAAGCAACTAGAAAGCACTAATAAATATTGATCAAAACTCATCATAGAAAATACGTGACACATCACCATGGTCGGGTATAAAAGATCATATACATAAGATCATCATAGAACAAAATCCCCAAGCCTCTGGTAAACATCCTAATTGGTCAAGCACTAAGTCAAACCCAAAACCCACAATAGTAAACCACACATTACACAAAGTACATACAAAAGTAACTTTCATAACTCATTAGATTTTGACAACACAACAATTCAATTTTCACTATAGGTTTTCAAGTTTTTATTTTTCAAAAGTTAATCAAAATCAATAACGGTTTCATATGTTGCATTGATCAATTACAAGTCTCACGTTCATACCCACAAATTAACTATACTTCTCAAATAGATACATCTTAAATTTTGTCAAATGATAACCTTTATGGGAACAAATATCTTCGTTTAAAAGTATATCCCTAAAAGTCCATTTACTAAGATTGTACAAGTTTTTCCTCTATAGATAAACATTATTTTATTAAATCAACAATAGATGTAAAATTTTAAAAATAAACAAATCAATAAATCATCACGGGTTTGAAACTCAATTCCCCAAAATATTGTAATTTAATAAAACCAATTTAAACTATAATTTTAACCAATTTAAATTATATATAAATAAAAATAAACTAAACTAATATATATATATATAAATTAATTAATATATATAATATTATTTATTATTATAAAAAAATTAAAGGAAAAAACATTAAAAAAAATTTATAAAATGAAAAGTTTTAACCACCCTAACTAAAGGTTCATTGCCCGCGGCAGCCAAGAGCTGATTCACGACAACCTTTGAGCATGTTATGACAACTTATAGTGTTGTTTGCAACAACTCCTAGACTACTCGCGATAGCCTATGTGTTGACCGCAACAGCTCAAGTTGCCAGTGTGGAAAGGAAGAATGGGGGGAGACAAGGGAGGTGGTTGCCTCCATCTCCCAAGTAAATTTTTTAAATTTATTTTATTACAATGCACAAAAAACTAGACTCCCCTCCCAACAACGAAATCACTTCATTTTAAATTGCAATTACTTCAGTATTTAGAAAATTACTGTGGTAAATATATATATATACATACATACATACATACATACATATATATATATATATATATATATATATATATATATATATGTATATGTAGATATACATATATATATACATATATATATATACATATATATATACATATATATATATACATATATATATATACATGTAGATATATACATATATATATACATATATATACATATATATATATGTATGTATATATATATACATGTAGATATATACATACACACACACACACACACACACACACACATATATATATATATGTATATCTACATATATATATATACATATATATCTACATATATGTATATCTACATATATATATGTAGATATACATATATATATATATATATATATATGTATATCTACATATATATGTATATCTACATATATATGTATATATATATATATATGTATATATATATGTATATATATATATATGTATATCTACATATATATGTATATATATATATATATATGTATATATATATGTATATATATATATATGTATATCTACATATATATATATATATATATATATATATATATATATATATATATATATATATATATATATATATATATATATATATGTATGTATGTATATATATATGTATGTATTTATGTATGTATTTCCAATGTAGATCTAATAGGGCAACAATAATAAAACAACCAAAAATAATAAATTAAATCCTGTTATCTTTTCTAAACCCTATCCTGAAACACAATTTTCTAAATTGATTCAATCTATGAATTAACAAATTAATCAAATGAGGGTTTCAGTTATTAAATTCGTTCACAAACAATTCAATAACAGAAATCAATTTTTCTCAAACAAGGGTTTCAACCCAATTGAATTATGAAAATAGCTTCATTCAGACACGGAGAAGACAAATATTTTCAATGAAAGAACTATTGTGCAAAACCCACAAGATCCTACCTGGATATTATGCTAAACAATGGATGTACAGAGCTCACAAGCAATTCCCCTTCTTTTGAAAACCCTCTTCTCGGAAATTGGCTCCTCGAAATCTTTGTATGGAGAAATGAGCTCTAATTTCCTACTAAAGAGCTTTCCCCAAATTATGGCTTCAATTTTGCAATCACGTGAAACCCTTTTTCCTTAATTATTTTATTATATTTTAATTTTCATGTGCAACCTTTTTGCAATTTAATTAAATTAACTTTATTAAATCAATTTCTTTCTCTCTTTAATTAATTCACGAAACATTTTTATTAAAATATTTATTAACTTAAATAATAATAATATTTAGAGTTTATTATAAAAATGAATACATTATTATTAAATTAAATAAATATGATTATGCCAAAATTAGAACTTTTAACTATATCTTAAATTTAATTAATTTCTCAATTAATTAAGTATTGAATTTTCTTGATAACATTTTCATTAAATTAAATCATTAAATACTCTTTTAGTTTGATTTAATTATAACTGAAAATCACAATAGACTCACAAGACGGACTATGAAAACCCATCATAAAGTACAAAATATTAGATCAAACTCGAGGGTCAAAATCATGAATTTACATCACTTGACAAATTCGGAAGGGTAAACCACTTAGACACTTGTCCTACTTTCTAGGACAATTGGCTTAAGGTTAAGATTTGGACTTAAGAATTATCTCCCATCTTTTACCATTGAGATACTGCAATAGGGCACGCCTATCCTAGCAATTCAGGGAAGTTGATGCTTGATACCTGCAATCTACATAAAATCTAAGTGTGTGCATATACATATAATCTAAACTAAATAGGCAATGGCGAGGAGTGATGCATCATGTAGATCCGAACTAGTAGGTGACTATGACTCCCTCCCTCATCCACATTAGGAATGTCAATCATAAAGTAAAACAGACAAGTACATCATACACATGCAAGTATGAGGTAAGTAACCATAGAATTGCATATAAATAATTTATCTACTATCATAACGACATAATTGAAAATCACTAAATGAACATACATATATCATCATCGAAATAATCATGAACACATGAAATGGCTAAGTAACTCATCACATGTAAATTAACTGAGCATGAAATAACATCTAATCCAATACAGTAACCAAGTATCACTAATCATAAGACATAAGCATCAAACTAGCCTAAAAGAATTTGATAATACAATTTGAAAAGTAAACTAGGGGTAGGCATTACAACCTCTACTTGTTCTTCTTCTATGTTCAATAGGTTTTGATTCATCCTCAATAATTCATTTATCCTTCACGAAGTGATCATGCTTCTCCTTCCCTCAGGAATTACCTTAATTTCTAATCTTCAACTTGTCTTCTACCTTTAGGTCATACTAATAAACACCCTCAATCAAATCAATCTTTAGCATGTTGGTCTCATCCTAAATATTGAATCTCAAACCATTAACATACCTAGCCACCTTTTCCTTAGAAATTTCTCTATGTCCATACTGAATAGTCAACTTGTAAAACTCCTTGGTATAATCCTTCACAGAACCAAGCAACACTCGTCGAGCCAAAAAATTATCTACCTTAGCCTCAAGCTCATTCATGGAGTCCTCATTTTCATTTACCACAATAGTTCTTCTATCACTAACCTTCTTGTCAGTATTGGGAAATTTAAAAGATATATGTCCTTCTTCACCACATCTATAAAAAGTACCTTTAAATCTACCCTACTTGTTCTTCTACTCTATTCAATAGGTTTTTATTCATCCTCAATAATTTATTTACCCTTCATCAAGTGATCATGCTTTCTCTTCCCTCAAGAATTACCTTGATGTCTAATCTTCAACTTGTCTTCTACCTTTAGAGCATACTGATAAACACCCTCAACTGAATCAATCTTTAGCATATTGGTCTTATCATAAATATTGAATCTCAAACCATTAACATACCTAGCCACATTTTCCTTAGAAATTTCTCTATGTCCATACTAAATAGTCAACTTGTAAAACTCCTTGATATAATCCTTCATAGACATATCCTTTTCTTTTAGATTCTGCAACCTCTTAAACAACTCAAGTTCATAATCAATAGGAATGAACTCAACCTTCATTTTTGACACCATTAATCTCCACCTAGTGATTTTTATTTCACTTTCCTCTTCTCTATCTCATTGCAATTTTTTCCATCATAAAGCAACATGTGCTTTCGGCTTAGTTTGAGCCAACCTTACTCTGAGCAGATCATACTCTGAGTGAATCACCAATATCCTCTAACTCAAAGTAGTCTTCCAATTCACCAATCCAATCAATTGAGCTTTAGAATTCAAATTACTTGAGAAATTAGAAACATCCATCTTATACTTCAATTTCAACTAAGCTTCAAATCTATCCAACCGACTAGTTCTATCATCCATAGATCTCTTCATTTAATTAGTCATATCTTCTCCACTAGATGTAGCAACCTCAAAGTCTTTAAAAATTTCCTCATAACCATCTGTAGTACCCGTGTTTCTAGGTACATTAGTTATAGCCCTCACAATCTCAACAACCATATCATTCTTCATCAACTCCATCTCATATCTGAAATATGATCTAACTCTAAAATTTTAGTCTCTACTACATCATAGAGATATGCAATCACCCTAGGTTTCAATCTTCTTGGAGGCATCTTCCAAGATCTTCGTAAACCCTCTATTACAAATCTTACTTGAGCACCTTGTGACAAACCCAAGTTTCTTAAAAGTTTGATCGCAACATGTTACCTCACATGAACAATAAGGAAGGGTTTCACAAGTCCACAAACATGGATCTACAATATAAATCACACAAAATCTTTACAAATACACTCTAGAAAATACCAACTAGATCAAACCTTTTCTCTAATACCACTTAGTGTTGTGCAAGGCTGAGTAAACCCCCAATGGAGGTGACAAAGCCCCCAAAAAACAAAAAACACAGTGGAAACACAACACAAGATACAAGATTTGATAGAAAACTAACTCTTTATTTATCAATAACTGATTACATGTAATATGTCAGGTTGTAAGGCCTTCCAGATTGTAGCCCAATATGAAGCAATTACTTAACATTTCTACAAGTCCTTGCAAGATCCAAATACTCCCAACCTTAGCTAGCTAAGATTTGTAATAGTACAACAATTTGGTATAAACCTCATGAAAGACCTAAACTTATGCTCACAAGCTATCAAGAAATATTCTTATTTCCTAAGCACACACTTAGCTACTAGCTCTTCTCACAACTTATAACTCTAGAGTCCTTCTTGAATCTCTACTTCTCCAAAACATTCCTACAACTCTACCCAACCCTTCCTTTTATACATACACAACCACAAGTTGACCTATTGCAAACAAAATCATCTAGAAACCAAGTAAACATAAAATGCCTTAGCTAACTTCCAACAATCATTAAATGCACTTAGGAGAAAGAACCAAGACCCCAAATAGGTCCTCACACATCCCACGATTGATCTACATCACGATCACATACTACACATATTAAATACATAGGTTGGCTAATCAAATCTCCCAAGAACATCCAATCGATGAGCCAAACTACCAAGTGTTAGTAGCAGCCATTGAGCATACCAATTATGACTAAGCATATCAAGAAAGCATGTCCATTGAGCTCCTACAAGCATCATCGAGAACTCATTCTATTGAGTAGAATATCAACCGAGCACCACAACCATCATCGAGACTCTTCAGTCACCAAGTCCCTCAGGAAAAACTACAACCAAGAACTACCTCAACAGTGACCAAGCATCACCTCTTTTCAATCGAGTTTTCTAGCTCCAAAGTCAAAACCAATCAAACATACAAGATTTCCAACTACCTTAGGATGCTCTTGCATCAATTTTTAAAACTCAAGTCCTAAAAAAATTGTTACAATTTTTTATTAGTAAATATCATTTTGATTTTTAGCATCTTTTAAGTTTTGATTTCTTGAGAAGATGATTAAATTCCAAATGACTCAAAATCTGAATATGCTTCAAGAATTTTTCTTCCCTCTTTTCAAGCTTTACATATATGTGCACCTGTTAAATATTGGTCCCAACTTTACTCTAGATTTCTTATATCACAAGTTTCTTTTATTGCAAGATGATTTTAGTAATTTGTTTTTTTAAAATATTAATTATCCTTATTTTCCTTGAATGTTTTAAAATGTCATAGAAATCATGCAGTGTTGATTGGTGATTGATTAGGAAAGTAGTGTACACTTTTCATAAGGTGTGGGGTTTGGGGAAATGGTCCAAAAAATAATCAAACATTTTTGAATTAACTCGTCCAACAATTTAATAGAACATATAGCTTCTTTCAACATATTGAGTTGTAAGGGAGATTGAAGATTTTTAACATGTTGAAGTTACTTGATAATAATATTGGACTCTCTGTTTGGTGGATGTAGCCCGAGATTGGGTGAACCACGTTAATATTTGTATCTTTTTTTATATTTATGTGTATTTTATTCCTTTGTGATATTGATTATATTTGCATGTAACTATTATTTCCTATCTAAATAATCCTAGCATGTAAGGTAACTCCATATCTCTCCAATATGCTATATAGAAATCAAAGTGCATTGTGATTAGTTTATTGGTTAATTAAACAAACTAAAAATGAAAATTTTAATATATCATACAAATATTGTAGAATAATTTTGTATCTCCACAATGGACAATACATATATCATAGTTCATCATGATTAGTTTATTAATTCATTAATTGAATAAAAAATTAATGGTTTAAAATGTCATACAAATCCTATAGAGTAACTCCATATCTCCCCAATTGACTATACAAAGATCAGAGTCATCATGATTAATTAATTAATTTAATTTAAAAATTAGATATAGTTATATTTTACATTTCATTGAATTAATAAATAAAAGTAATTACTATTGTCTATCTTGTTAACTTAGTATACAATTTATTTTTTCTGTCATTAATGGATCTTAAGGGCTCTACTATCTCTATCTCTCTGTCTATATCATTCTCTTTCTATTATTCATCTAACTTGCTATCTCTCCCCGTCCCTCTCCCCTTATCTCTCCTTATATTTCCATATCCCTCTATCTATTCTTTCAAATATGAAATGGACAACCTAGCCTTTTGAAATCAATAATTCAAAATTAGCTTTATCTCATCATCGTTATCTATCTCTTTATCTCTTTCACTCCATTTCTTCTTTTTTGATCTCCATATTTATCTATATTGATCTATCTCTCTACCATTATTTATCTAATTTCCTCTCTCTCTCTCTCTCTCTCTCTCTCTCTCTCTCTCACACACACACACACACACACACACACACACACACACAGATATCTTAAATATAATTATAAGAAATTTGTAACATATTATAATACATTTATTTTAATTTTGAACACTAATAGAAAAATCATAGAAAGCATATACCCCTTGTTGATATATTAAGTAAAAATGAATATTAAACTTCACTTATATATATAAAATAAAATGTGACATTATTTTTTAAAATTCCCTCATGTGTTTTTTTTTTTTATAAGTAAGAGGCCAAAGCCAAGATTAATTTTTATTATATTTTGTGATTAATTATTATTATTGTTAAGCTTGAGTAGATTCAAACTCAAGACCTCCCAAATAAGAGGCTCACAATTTACCATTGTGTTGTAGGCTCTTGCCTATTCACTCAAGTTTTATTATCATATACTTTATTTTTATGATGAGGTAATATTTTATGTTTTAATATATTTTTTCCTTAAACAACAAAAAAGTACAACATAAAGTTAAACAACTATATTATATTTGACAATTATTCTTATTTACAATTTTTATTTTTCAAATATTATAACTAGTAGTAGTTGCATGCTTTTATGTGTGCAATAGTGAGCCAATAGGTTTTCTTTTTTCAATTCAAAATATGAAAATTTTAAATAAAAGTTTGCAATTTCTTTAAAATTTAGCTTTTTATGCAAAAGTTAAATTTAATAAATATCCACATATAATCATATAGAAAAGGTTAACACAAAATTAAGATTTTTTTTTTGGTAGTGACCATTCACAATCCATGAGTTCAAATCTCAATGTTAAACACATTATCTTAGAAAAATGACTTAATTTACCACACAAATAATTGATATTTAAGCAATGACAAATTGCACATTAAAATTAATCTAGAGGCTACTTAAATAAAACCTATAATCTTTATAAAGAGCTTGATAAAATAAATCCCTATAGAATACTCTACCAAAAACCACTTTAGTATCATATGATACAAAGGCTAATTATAAATAAAACCTATCAACATTATCAATTAACTCATTTAAATACATCATTGAACAAAATACTTCCAAAATCCATTTCAACATCTTTTATTATCGATAATCAAAAAAATAGTTGACAATTATGCAAAAGATAATCACACCATACAATAACATTTCACTATGCAATAACCCTAATAGAAAATATAGAAAACTCTTTTAACAAAACCATCACCAATATTTGTACACTTTATGCTGTGTAAAGAACACTTTGCATGCATGACCAATAGTATTCTAGAGACCCTAAAAAAACAAATTTGGACACAATCATACAAAATGTAATGAGCCATTAATGACATTTCACAATGTTCAAATGTAATCTAAATAAACATGACCTATATTTACCACATTACTTCCCATAAGACTACTACTTGCAACAGTTCTTTACCATGCAACAACCCTAATAGTTAATATACAAAACTATAATAAACTATAATGAGCAAATCAAGCCATTACAAATAACAACAATACAAAATAAGTGTCATGTAGTGGCTAGTACTTGTCATTGTACTTATGACATGTAATTGTATATAAGATGTATGAGTTAAAAAGTAATTTAAATCAATCTTAGTTAAATTTTAAAGAAACTATTGAGTAATGAGTCAAATGAATAACTATCTAAAATAAAATCATTTGAACTATATAACTAAGTATTTATAATTTATTATTTAAAATAGTGCAAAAGTTATATAAATAAAAATTAAAACTTAGAATAAGCATAACCATAGTAATATAATTTTAACTACTTAATTGATTATTTTATATTTTCAACACTAAAAATAAATAAAGAATTCTAAGTACCACGAAGAAACTTGAAATATATTGCCAAATATCTATAATAAATTAGAAAATGTTGATTAAGAAAGTAATGTATAACAATAAATGAGTGGAATAACTAACCATATAGAACAAGAGTGAGAGAAATCATAATTGTAGATAGATAGATTATAAATCTACAAAACAGATTTGTAGGAGAAAAAGGTATGTTGTATTATGAATTGTAAACATTTTAGGCCTGAATTAGGAAGGGATGTTTAACTTTTTTGATATATCAATATAATGAAACATTGTCTAAAAATAAAACTGTGAATTAAAAAATTAGAATCTAAAAACTCTACAAATAATATTGCCTGAAAATTTTGAAATTCAAGATTGTGGGAGAAAGAGTTATATGATATTATCATGGGTACCCAGAGCTACCAAATCTTTTAGGTGAGTCATTCTAAATCCTCAAGGGAGAACAATGTTTAATGTAATATGTAATAATTGACTAGTGTCACAGGATCACACAATTTTGAAAAAATAGAACATTCTGTATAAGTTTTGAATTAGGGTAAAGACATGTTTTGAGGGGACCACAAGCTCCTTACATTGAGATACAAAATATGTTTAAATTTACCATATCATGCCCATCGATACCAAAAGATAAGTTTTGAGGGGACCTAAAACCCAAATAGCACATTACCAAAGATATTTAAAAAAGACCACAACATCCCTAGCGGGGGTCTAAAAGCCAAAAACATCTATTGGATAGGAAAAAATTCTAGCAGGAATGACCATCAATTATCAACTAGACCCAAAAATTGATAGCAACAAAAATAATAGACACAAACAACAATGTAAGAAATAAACTAGACCAACTCTATGAGGATATAGGCCACTTGCTTTCCCACACCAACAACTTCCTCAACAATGTCTTTAACATTAGTGGTAGAAGGAATAAGATTAGTTTTCCTTGTGTTGGCCTTGGTATGTTTACTCATACCACCAACAAAAACACTAACAACATGAAATTCTTTGGCTAGAACCTCTATAATAGCCTCTTTTCCCATCTTGGCAACAAAATTTGTAAGGCTAGTGGTTACGTTTTGCATTTTTTGCTCACTAGATTTGAGAAGTCTAGGAGCTTTTTTGGAATATTACCAACTCTGGCTTCCAGCTCCTTCCTTTTATTCACTTCCTCATCCGATGGGCCTTGTAGGTTCTTAACTTTGTTCTTTAGAGTCTTCAATTCATTATAAAACCTAGTTCTCCATGGAAAGAGAATTATTCACATAGTTTTTTTTGTTAAGGAACTCAAGTCTGTTGTCCAAACTCTCCATATCCTAAAATTTGTTTTGAAAGGGAATATCTTTATCCTTCTCATTAGAGAGAAGGCCTTTCTCCATATTAAAAGAAGGGATTTCCTTTTTAGTAGGAACCTCATAGGCAAGGGCTTCTTCCTTAGCAGGATGCTCAAGAGCAGGGACCAAGACCTCAGACATAAAATCTTTATGATCATCCCCTTCCTTTATTATCCCCTCCATATTATCCTTCTTAGCTTCGACCCCCAAATCCACATAATCATCCAACACATCATTTTTGGAATCATTGGTAAGAGAGGTAACATCATTGGTCTTAATTAGGGCCCTAATTGACTCCATATCCATGCCCATAGAGTCAATATTATTATTCTCCCCTTTAACATTGTCATCCTTATCAATGAACTCCTCCAAATTAATCCTAATAGTAGAATCCCCAACAATAGTGTCCTCGTTAGTTGCCAATATTCTCCTAGAACCCTTAACTTTTTCTTTTTCTTTTCTTCATGCTAAGGCCCTTAGAACTTACAAAGTAACTACCAAATTCCTTAGAAGAACAACCACTATTGTTAGTAGCATTTCCTAAAGCAAGAATTCTTTGTAAAGATCCCTTTACCTCTAAAGAAGAAGCCTTTGATGCATCATAAAACTCAAAATTCGTCTTCTTATCTTTACTAGAGGGGAGAACTTCCTACCCTTCTTTCCAAAAACATTATGAGAAATGTTTCCTTCATCCTCACTCTTCCTCTTTAAAGATTTAACATAGGTAGAAGAAGACCTAGCCTTTGTTGGAAACTACAATTAGAATAATTGTTATGTTGTCATTGATGTCGAACCTTATTGGTAAGATAGTTTTCTATCTAATTTCAATGTCATGTCTAAATTATTGATGAAGATGATTTGGGAGAAGATATAACAAAAGCACCTAGAGAAAAAGTTGAGTTATGAGGAAACTAAAATGGTCAAGTAAGACTTTGACAAGATAAAGTGATTGTTTAATCATGTAACAAGTAAATAAGATAGTTGCATTGAAGGCTTGAAGAAGTGATCAAAGAATGACTAAAATGCATAGGCTTGACTGAGACAAAGAGCACAAGATTAAGGAACCTAAGTACATGTCGAGCAATGCTAGTGTCAACTGAGAACTAGTATGTGTCGAGTCAAAGTAGTGTTGACAAAGCATCAGTATTGATCGAGTGTTAGCATATGTGCCAAACATAAATGCTAGTAGTGACAGAGTAATTCAGTGAGCACTAAGTGTTAGAACATAGTATTGGCCAAGGGACAACATTTGATAGTTTATGAGGAAATCACAATTTCTAGTCAACACAGTTGATTTCTTGGAATATGTAAAGCATGTTGAAGATAAGAAATGATGAGATGGATCATTTAAATCGAGGAAAAATGTGTTGTATGTTTCTATGCAAGGATTCAAGGAAAAGTTTAGAGAAGTTTCTAGAGGAAAAAGAGGAGACTAAATGATGGAAGAATTCAATGACTCTGACCTAACCCTATGATCTGCGGTAATGTCTAAGCATCAAAAGGTTAGAAATAAGGGATAACTTAATGTAGTTAGAGCATTTTTTGATGTTATTAATTAGAAAATTTGAGCTGAAGGCTGAGAAGAGTTGTGAAGTGGTGAAGAGTGATTGCTTGAAGGGTTGCCAAGATGATCAGTGATAAAGATGACAATGGATGCTAATTAGTGGATCAACATGTAATCTGAATTGTGATCTATATTCACAAAGTGAGTTTTATTTGTCACATCAAAACATGTTGTTACTTTCTAACCATTATATCAATATTGACATCCTTTAATCAAGGTTTACCTAACAATCATATATAAATCCTTTAACCAAGGTTGTAAATCTCAATGGAATGTTATAAAGTCCTCTAACAAGGCCACTTTTAACAAAGTGATTAAATCAGTCAACAAGGTTAAATTTAACAACATATTTTGTAACCTTTAACATGATTGGCTCTTAACAAAGCTCACTTGAGAAGAGTGAAAAATTGGTGAATGTTATTGGTGTTTTTTCCCAAATTGGGTTTCCATGGTAAATCCTAGTGCCAACTTGTGTGGATATTATTTGTGATGATTTACTATTAATGTTTTACATTCTACAAGTCTTTTATTATTAGGAAAATGGACTACTAGTTGATGTTATTGATAATCTATTATAGAGGTTGAGCTAATGAATGCTTATATCTAAAGTAGTTGAAGTGTTTAATTGTTGATTTGGAACATCTAGACCTTGAAAACTGTTCACCCCTCTCCAAGTTATTCTAAACATTCTAACAATTAGTATTAGAGCTTTGGTTCTTATAGGAAAAATTTTGAAGGTACTTTAAGCTAAAGATCAAGATGTACAAAAAGGAGGTGCCAAGGTTGAACAAAGAGAACTTACTTGTATGAATTTTTTTGATGAAGCTAGATTTGGTAGGAATTGGACATGGTGCAATACACTTTGTGGATAATGCATATGTGGAGATAAAAATTCTTCCTCTGATAACACAATAACTAAAAGAGAAGCAAGAACACAACCAAGCTATGTTGGAGATCTCATCGGCCCTCAACTATGTCGAGTATGATGACATAAAAGATTGCAAAAATGCCAAGGAAATGTGGGATACATTGTAGAGCATCTATGGAGGAGACACAAATGGCTTGAGGGAGAAATTAGAAAGCTTGAGAGGTAAGTTTGATGAAACGAGACAATAGGAGAAACAAGGACTACAAAGACAAAGGTAAGAAATCTTGTTACATTGCTAAAGAAGAAACTGATAATGAGTTTAAAAGTAATGATGAAGAAGTTGTCCATGTTGCTATGAAAGAAGATTATGATGAAGATGAGAAAACTGTATTAATTTCACATGTGAGTAAAGGTGATAGGTTGATAATTGATAGTGGTTGTTCATATCATGTGATTGGTAATAAAAGTAAATTTGAAACCATAGAACCAAATGTAATGCCCTACTCGAGAACCCAAAAGAAATAAACCTAACATGTAACAATGTTTACTGAACTATTTAAAAAAAAAGTATAAACAACATTAAGATAACAATGTGGATGCAATATACAAATACACATCAAGTACACATAAGAAACTACAAATATAGTTTTCCATTCCTCAAGGATTCCTTCACGTTGAGTCGCATTTAAGAAGTTATATTAAATAGCTTAAGTCTTAAGTACATGTTCATGAATCATAAGGAAATAACATATACATTAACTCATAAGAAAATGCATAAGTACAATTGATACAATGAAAATACATCAAATCAATAACATCCACTGCACATGTCATAGGTTATGGAATAATTAGTACAAGTACAACAAATACAAGATACATGATACATAAATACATCAAATGAATAGAAGTATCTAATATAAGAATAAGAATGATAAAGGATACAACACCACCTGCAAATATGAGGGGGACCCAAATGGTAAGAAGAAACTACTTCCCAACCACGTGGTCACCTAGTCAAGCTTCCACTCCCACCATGCATGAGAGATAATGTA
This sequence comes from Cupressus sempervirens, assembly GCA_028749045.1. Taxonomy (NCBI): domain Eukaryota; kingdom Viridiplantae; phylum Streptophyta; class Pinopsida; order Cupressales; family Cupressaceae; genus Cupressus; species Cupressus sempervirens. The sequence continues at coordinate 184,926,355 of CM053784.1, read as the reverse complement.
TGATCCACACACAAATAATCAAATCATAAAATAATCCTGAGCAAGGAATCCCAATAGTCAAATCTACCTCAAAGGTAACACAGACTACTCAAGAAGAAGAGATAATCAAAATCAAAAGGACACTCATTCCAATACTAACACAACATACCATATCAACATACAAATACCAAGTATAAATCAAGTATCAAAAATCAAGATAAAGTTAATGAAAGATATCCACCTTAAGTCAAAGGCCACATGTCCAAGAATAATAATCAATAGATAACAATCGTCATCAATGAAAGTAAATCCCCAATAATAAGTACACCACTAATAAATAGTGGACACTCATCAATAAAAATCATCTATCAACAATAAATGACATCCAATCAATGAGTAACAACTCACAATAAATACACCATCAAAAGTAATATCCAACAAGTACACAAGTAGAGGCAAATACTAAAAAACCATGAAGGAGACTCAAGCTACATTCTAGAGTGCCATCACATGGTCAAACTACTTGAGTTGCCCTGGACTAGTCTCTCACTAGACCTTGGACCCTTAAGCATTGACTTACCCTGGATTGATCACTTTGGAACCCGAACCCTCAACATGACACATGCAGAATTAGAATACCCTCTCATAAAGATGAGGAAAAAATAGTCATACCTCTCACTAGGTATCATCCCATTCCCATCATTAGCCTATACAAGCACTCAAGGCATGGGCAAGAAAAAATCTCTAACTTATCTTTTTAGTGTTTGTCTAAATATTTTAAATTACTATGTTATCACTTGTTACACAACTTACAATGAGTTACCATGGAGCCACTTTGGGCCCTGACCCCCATTGCAAGCCACTCCCATAGACATGTACCTAGATTACCTTCCTAAAACTCACAATCCACAATTGTGTCCCATACCACAAAAGTAATATTGATTGAATTTAGTTTCTTAACAAGCAACCCAAAAATAACATTGGTTCTCAAAACCCAAGTTCTCATAAATGCTCAACATCATAAAGCTCATCAAACATAAATCTCAATTAAAATCATAAAGTACATCATACCTCCAGTCAAATAATTTTTTTAAAAATCTCAAAAATGCCTCTAGTGCACATCCTAACTTGACCAACTAAACAACCCATAAAGAAAATCATCACGAAAATAAACATCACAAGACTATAAATAGAATATTAGAAAACACGTAGATTTTAGCCATATGATTTTATTCCATCAATTTCTCTTGTTTAGTTTGGGTTATAAGGATATTTTTTAAAATAAAGTAAGAATATACATGTTAATATAAATTGTTATGCTAATATACTTATATAAATCAATAAGTATTTAAACGTCAAATCTCTTTGTGTATATAAAATACCATGCAACAATATTATGTTATTAATATAAACAAATTTAAATCATAAATGAAAAAATTAATAACATAGATTATATTATTAGATTAAATATTAATATCAATTTCATTTCTAAAATATTAATTTGACTTCTATTTAAATCCAATATTAATATTTACTTTTCTTTTAATTCATAATGCAACTAGAGATAAAATTATAAATTTAATTGAATTATTTATAATTTCTCTCACACAGTCAAATAGTTATTAACTAGAATATTACAAAGTGAACTCCACCACAACTTCTCTTAAAATATAATAAAATTATAAATATTTATGTATTAACTTCTCTCTTGCATTAATAACTATAAAATTATTTATATGCAACTAAGAGTTTAACTAGACTCATAGAATCACTAATATTAACATTCACATTATAACTAAATGAATAATATTTATTTAATTTTTTAAATTAATAAATAATAATTTATTTATTTTTGAAAAAATATATTTTTATTTTTAAAATTTTTGAAAGTTTAAAAATTAAAATTAAAAAAATCCAAAAATTCAATCATATTTTTGTAAATTAAAAATAAACATGCAATCACTCCTTTTGCATTCCTTTGATCTCTCAAATCATGCAACCATAATATACTTAGTTTTCTATATTTAGTATATTTGTTTTCATGTGCATGCATTAGTTTAGCTACAACATGCTTTCCTCTTAATTAATCTTTTATTTTTTCCAATAAATTTTATAATTAATTTATTTTAGGTGTAAGAATAATATTTATCTTTATTTAGAAAATTCATGATAATCACATGGTTCTAATGGAAACTTTAAAGTTGAAATCTTATTTGTTTAATTTATTTTCTTCTAATTTTTTGTAATCAAATTATACTTATATTAGAAAGGGTTTTAAAAGAATACATCCATAATAATTTTCTACAATTTTTTCACAGTCAAGTTTTCTTGATTAATAAGTTTTCATTTTCAAAATCTACAACATAATTTTTTATCTAAAATCAATACAGTAAAATTAAAAAGCACTATGCAAGCACTTATGAAGACATGAAGTAGATAGATCTTTAAATAAAATTTTACAATGGGTTTTCAAACCCTAACTCAAAATTGCAACTAAAATCTGAGACAATCTTTGAACGAATGCAAATCCAAACCCTCCGAAACTTTCAACAATTCTTTTGATCCAATTTTGAATTTTGCTTCCAAAATATGTGTCCCTCAAATGAACTACCAACCCCCTAATAAAGAACCATAACCCTAGCTAGGGTTTCTGTACTCCAATATATCAAAAGTCACTAACTTTATTAAATAATAATTACATTAATTATATAATCCTTTCATGCATACTTAAAGAACCTTTTAATTAAAATATTCTTATATTTTCTTTTCCTCCAATTTATTAATTAGTGCAAGCACTATTTAAAGTGTAGTTTATTATTTAAATTAATAATAATAATTAAAGCTCATTATTAAATGCAACTCTAATTTAATTATTATTAATTAAATAATTATAATAAAGCAATATCAAATCTTTAATCTTTTAATTTTTTAATTCTCTTTTTGTCCAACTTCTTAAATTATATTTGGCTGATGCATATCTTTGTTTCTATTTTGCCATGTTTGGAACAATCTAGTAATTGTAAATTAGAGTTTTTTGACATTTTTGTTTTATCTTTTTTGGGTTTTTATTTCTCCCTTTCCCTATTCTAACACCAGTTAGGGCAATTTGAGCGATTGTCAGGCAAGACCCTTATTTGATTTTTGTTTGGTGTTATCTGTTAAAAGTAGATAGATCTGTCATTCCTTCAAATTCAAGTTTGGATTATTTTAGAGGATCCATGTAATCTCATTTGGAGACTTATTCTCTAATCCTATGTTAACAATAGTATAAGTTGTTTAAAACATGTACTCTAATTTTATTGTTTGAAGGGTTTTATTCTCTAACCTTGCCTTTTAGATCTTAATCTTAAATTGGTAGTATGAACAATATTGAAATCAAACATTGAAAACTAAAATAAAAAGGACTATAAGCATTTAATCAGGATTAGAAATCCAGAAAGCAATGGAACTAAGCTATGAAATTTTGTTTTTTATGATATTACTAACATCTCATTTAAGTTTTAGAAACATATTAGTAGGGAAAGGAAGGAAAAATCAATCATCTTGGCTTCTCTCTTGAGGAACTAAGGAATTCTCTTAAAAATCTCAAAAAATTGTAATTACTAAATTGTAATGTATCAATCATTTTGTAAATGAATAGGGGTATGCCCCTTTTAAAGTGTAATTTGTATAGGATGAAAGTCCTTGGCGAGACTGGAGGTTTTCTTCTCCATTCTTTCCTATCAGTGCCCTTTTAAATGGAGAACCATTGTAAAGTTATTTTATTTTTTAATATAATAAAAAGGCCTCAGTCATTTACCGTTAAAAATACATAAAAATTTCCTAGATTACACTTTTAAATTAAATCTTTTAAACTAAAGCACATATTTAATTAATTTCAAATTAATTAAATATCATCATATTTTAATTTCTCTTTATCTAGTTTCTAAATTAATTCTTTTAAATTAAAGCACATATTTAATTAGTTTTTAATTAATTAAATATTCTCACACATTAATATTTTCTTTTTAATCAAATAATATTTAATAATTCTCAATATTATATGATTAACTCAAATATTGTAATTAAATCATATACCAAATAAATCACATAGTCAAATTCACATAAAAACAACATTACTAAAACTGACCAAAACTCAAAAGTAAAAAACACGAACAAAAATAAACTCATGGGTTTAAAAATATTGGAAAGTCAAATACATGTCCTCCTTCTCAGGATAATTAATTAGGCTACGGTTAGGATTGGACATGAACATTATCTCTCCATTCTTACCATTGAGTTATTGTGATAGGGTACACTCATCCTGACAATTCAAAGAAGTCGATGTTTGGTACCTGCAAATTTGAATGAAATATGAGCATGCATATGTGAATATATATCTAAGCTAAATAGACAATGATGGGGAGTGGTACATTGTGTAGATCCTAATTAGTAGGTGACTATGACTCCCTCCCTCAACCATAGCAGACACGTCAAACATAAATGTAAAACACACACACACACACACACACACACACACACACACACACACACACACACACACACACACACACCAACACCATATGTGCATGCAAGTATAGGGTAAGTATAATAGTAAATCTTCAATATAAATAACATCATAAGGACAAAATAAACATATTTTTAAGACACGCCATATGACATTGTCATAAAAGTAATTTTATTAACTAACTAAGAGAAATTAAAGCATCACCACTACAAGTAGGAAATTGTTATAATCTAAAAAAATCAATTACTCAACATATCAAAGTATTGCTTTTCAAATATCAAATAAGGGCTAACACATATATAGACGAGCCATATAGAAATTTAACAACTAAGTCTACAATGATAGAAAAGGAGGGGTATTACATCCTCCTCCCCTTAAAATAGGGTTACTCTTGGAAGCCAACTATCACTAATAAGATAAAAAGATGAAATACACAATACAAAATAGATTTTGAAACACCAAGTGTTATGAATCCAAGTTTTATTGTTCATAGTTCTATTGTTTCCAATTTTGTTGTTTATATTTTCTGTTGATAATTCTTGTTGTTTAATATCATTGCAAGTTTAATTACTTGTTAACTTATGGTGCACAATATGCCAAGAGTTTCTAATGTTGAAACTTGGGCTTTGATATTAGATGTAATGCCTCGCTTGAGAACCCAAAAGAAATAAACCTAACATGTTAATGTTTACTGAACTATTTAAAAAACAAATTTAAACAACATTAAGATAACAATGTGGAAGCAATATACACATACACATACACATACACATACACATACACATCAAGTACACATAAGCAACTACAAATACAATTTTCCATTCCTCAAGGTTTCCTTCATGTTGAGTTGCATTGAAGAAGTTATATGAAATAGTTTAAGTCTTAAGTACATGTTCATTATTCATAAGGAAATAATAGATACATTAACTCATAAGAAAATATATAACTACAACTAATACAATGAAAATACATCCAATGAATAACATCCACTACACATGTCATAGGTTATGGAATAATAAATACAAGTACAATAAATATAAGATACATGATACATAAATACATCAAATGAATAGAAATCCTTGAGGTAAGAATAAGAATGATAAATGATACAATTGCACCAACAAGCAACCAACATCCACAAATCTTAGGGGAACCCAAATGGTGAGTAGGCACTACCTCCTAATTGTGTGGTCACCTAATTAGGCTTCCACTTCCACCATGTAAGAGAGATAATGTATGATCCACACACACATAATCAAATCATAAAACAATCCTAAGCTAGGAATCATGATAGTCAAATCTACCTCAAGGGTAACACAAAGTACTCAAGAAGAAGAGACAATCAAAATCAAAAGGAAACTCATTCAAATACTAACACCACATACCAAGTCAACATACAAATACCAAGTATAAATCCAATATCAAAAATCAAGATAAATTCAATGAAGATATCCAATTTAAGTCAAAGGCCACATGTCCAAGAATAATAATCAATAGATAACAACCATCATCAATAAAAGTAAATACATCAAGGATATATTAAAAACCTTTGGAATGGAAGATTCAAGATCAGTTAGTACACCCATGGCTACAAGACATAAGCTATCTAAAAATGATGATTCTACTGATGTGAACCAAACATTGTATAGATTGATGATTTGAAAGTTACAATATGTTGTTTACAACAAACTTAATATTGCATTGGCAATTGGGAACGTTGCAAGGTTTTCTGCAAGTCATAAGGAGAATCACATGATGATAGTAAAAAGAATACTGGGGTATCTAAAAGGAACATAGGACTATGGCTTGTATTACAAGAAGAATGACAAGTTTGAATTGAAAGTGTACAAAGATGTTGATTGGGCAGGAAATGTTGATGACATAAAGAGTACAAGTGGAGGAGCTTTCTTTCTAGGCAAGAGACTAGTTTCATGGACAAGCAAGAAGCAAAATTGCATTTCTCAATCAATAGCTAAAGCTAAATATATGGTAGCAATAATGAATTGTTTAAACATCATGTGGATCAAGAAATTGTTGAAAGGGATGAAGGAAGAGATCATTGATCCACTTGTTATCTATTGTGACAACACAAATTTTATAAACATATCAAAAAATCCTATGGTGCACACAAAGACAAAGCATATTGCTATCAAGTATCATTACTTAAGAGAGTTAGTTCAAGACAAAGAAGTGAGATTGGAGTATGTGAAATCTAAGGAGAAAATAGTTGACATTTTCACTAAGGCATTTCTAAAGGATGCTCATGAGTATCTAAGAGGAAAATTAGGGGTGATTCCCCTAGACAAGGATAGTTAAGCTGAGATGGAACTCTGCATCAAATATGTTGATCAGAATATCTTACAAGTTGATGCAAACAACCCTACTTTAGGAGTTTCCTAAAGTAGTGAAGGAAGATGATAGATGATGAATTCATTACTGACATGAGGATATCTACATGATCAAGATGTATTAGATAGATAAAGTGTCTTTGAAATTGTTTACAAAGAGGAAGAGATTGAGATACCATATAAAGGGAGAGTATGTCAAGTGATCAATGAAGAGAAGTCATACATGAAAGAGGGAGCAATAGTATTTAGTTTCTAAAACAAGAAAGATGCAAATCAAAGAGGGAGTTAATATTTAATGATCTAATATGGTCTTATGTGAGCTGCATGGATGATAATTATAATGAAAGTAAAAGAGAGAGATTGTTGGATAGCTCTATGCTTGAAGTAGTAATTTTTTTAGATTGTATTGTATCTAGAGGTGTTGCCATCAATGTCAAAGAGGGAGATTGTTGAAAACTACAATTGGAATAATTATTATGTTAACCTTAATGTCAAACCTTATTGGTAAGATATTTTTCTATCTAATTTGAGTGTCACATCTAGATGATTGATGAAGAGGATTTGAGAAAAGACATAACAAAAATACCTAGAGGAAAAGTTGAGTTATGAGGAAACTACAATGGGCACTTGATTAGTTAGACTTTGACAAGATAAAGTGATTGTTTAATCATGCTACAAGTAAAAAAGAAAGATTCATTGAAGCCTTGAAGAAGTGATCAAAGAATGATTAAAATGTGTAGACTTGACCAAGAAAAAGAGCACAAGATTAAGGAACTTGAAGTATATGTCGAGCGATGCTAGTGTCAACCGAGCGCCAATATGTGCCAAGCCAAAGTAGTGTCGATCAAGCATCAATATTGATCAATTGTTAGTATATGTACCAAAAAAAAATTTTAGTAGCAACTAAGTAACCCAGTGATGATCAAGTGTGAGAACATAGTGTTGGCCAAGGGACAACATTTGACAGTTTATGAGGAAATCACAATTTCCAACTAACACAATTGATTTCTTGGGATATGTAAAGAATGTTGAAGATGAGGAGTGATGAGATGGATCATTTAAATTAATGAAAATTATTTTTGTGTGTTTATATGGAAGGATTCAAGGAGTAGTTTAGAGAAGTTTCTAGAGGAGAAAAGAGGAGACTAAATGATGGAAGGATTTGATGAAATCTAACCTAACCCTAAGATCTATGGTGATGTCTAAGCGACAAAAGATTAGAATTACGTATTTAAGGAGGTACAAGGGCTAACCTAATGTGGCTGGAGTAGTTGTTGATTTTATTGATCAGAAAATTTGAGTGGGAGGCTGAGAAAAGTTGTGAAGTGGTGAAGAGTCATTGCTTGAAGGATTTCCAAGCCGATCAGAGATAGAGATGACAGTGGAGGCCAATCAGTGAATCAACATGTGAACCAAATTGTGATATGTATTTGTAAAGTGAGTTGTATTAGTCAGATCAAAAGTTTTTGTTTTAGATTAAGGTAAAAACAAGTTTTGAAGGGACCCGAAATCCTTAATAGAAAAACAAAAGATATTCAAATAAGCACAACCAAGTTTTACAAGGACTTGAAACCTACAATATGAAAGTAGCAAAACTAGGTTTTACAAGGACCTGAAACCACAAACAAGGACTAGAAAATGAAACCAAATTTTACAAGGACTTGTAACCTAGAGTTTAAACAAAAGGAAGAAAAACCAACTAAGAAACCCAAGCCAGAGACTAGTTACCAAAGCCACCACTAGCAGCTATTGCAACTCCTTGATCATTTTCACCACCTCCTTGCTCGCCTTTGTAGTGTTGTGAATAATGTCAGTAGTAGAGAACCTAGATCCCCTAGTTGCCTCAACCACCTTCTTCCTTGAACTTAGTCTTGTTCTTTTCCTTGGCCTACCAGAAGACATGATTTCCTCATTATTTTTCTTACCCAAGTTGGTAGCAACCGCACAAAGACTTGAAGTGACCTATTCCATCTTGTTACCACTCTCTAATAAAAAAATGGAGCTCATGTTCATAATCCTTTAACTTCTCTGGGATATTGCCAACCTGAGCTTCCAGCTTGATGATCTTAGCCTAGTTAGTTTCCTGGTCTTGTTGTATCTTTCCCATTCCTTTTTCAATCATTAACTCATTGTACATCCAAGAATCACCTTGGAGAGAGGAGTCTGCCTTGATCTTAGTAGTGTGAAGGAAAGAAAGCATAGCACCCTTACCAGTTGGCTCATCCTTCTCCTTCCTCGTATCTTCCTCCAAATTTTCCTCAAAACCTGTTGTTACTTTCTAACCATTGTGTTAGTATTGAAATCCTTCAATTAAGGTTGGCCTAAAAATCATATAGAAATCCTTTAATCAAGGTGGCATTCTAATGGAATGTTCTAAAAGTCATCTAACAAGGTAACTTTTAATAGAGTGATTAAATCCTTTAACAAGGTCACATTTAATAGTGTGTTTTGTAACCTTTAATAGGGTTGGATCCTAACAGAGCTCACTTCAAAAGAGCAAAAAATTGGTGACATGTTATTGGTGGTTTTTCCAAAATTGGGTTTCCATGGTAAATCCTACTGTTAACTTGTGTGGATGTTATTTTTGATGATTTACTATTAATGTTTTACATTTTGCAAGTCTGTTATTATTAAGACAATGGATTGTTAGTTGATGTTATTGATAATCAACTATAGAGGTTAAGCTAATGAATGCTTCGATATGAAGTAGTTGAACTATTTAATTATTGACTTCGTACATCTGGACCTTGGATAACTGATTCACCCACCCCCTCTTAGTTGTTCTAAATATTCTAACAGTCTTACGATACTCAACAATAAGAAAAATAAGGCCTTCATGCAAAATATTCCTTTTAGGCTTTCTACGATGCACATTAAGGTTGGGAAGTAGATAATTCACAAGGAAAAATGGAAAAGAAATCCTTTTCTTATTACAAAAAGGATTAAGGAGAGAGAAGTGATAATTAGGTACCCTCGAGCAATGCCTATCTAGCATGAAATAATCCATAATGCAGGTCAAGACCTTTTTCCATATACCCTTTATCTAATTAATTTTGTAATATTCCTCCATTGTCATAAGCTTTTCCTCCCCTTAGTTTTTAGAAATTTCTTGAGAGAAACTATAAAAAATTTCCATTGCTTGAAAAAAGTAATCCCAGTATTTCCTAGCCTGGTGATATCAGGTATAGAATCAACATTTATAGTCACTCTGACCCCATACAACAAAACCTTGTCCAGATTTGATCCCTTTAAAAATCCTTTGTGACATGGGGTTTAAATCCATGAAGCCTCTCCAAGTAGTGAGTAACTTTAACTTTTTGAAAAACCTTCCAGACCCTCCCCTTCTCCTTCCAAAGTCTACAATTACTAAGCTATTGCTTCTTTGGCTCGCCACCCATGCTGAAATTCACATAAAGGAAACATAAATCTTCAAAGATAAGTTTGAAGAATGTAATAAGATACATAATACATATAATATTCTAATAATCTTGTTTCTTGTATAAGATGAAAATAGTAATGTGACCTAATACCTAATCTCATCAAGACACGTAATATCATTATTATCGAGGCTCATCATAAATGGGAAATAATCTTCACAAAATCCTTCTAACTATAGCATTTTTCATGTCCAAATTGATAATCTCCTTAAGAGTCAAATCAAGACATGCTCCATCTGTCCACATGATTATGTCATCTAACCCGACTACCAAGTTGATAAGCTAGTCCACCATTTTATCAGTTTTCCTAAAATTTTGGGAAAAGTAAGCCTTTTTGAAATTTTTTAAAGTTACCTTAATCTCGTATATGATTAACTCAATAGTCCATGAGGCTAATTTTTTATTACTCAAAATATTAATAATGTTAAGTGAATCTCCTTCCAACCAAAGGTTATTATAGCCTAATTTGACTATCAATTTAACTGTACAAAGGGCTCCAAACACTTTAGCTAAATTACTAGTTATTTCACAAAGAGGCACCACAAAAGCACCAATAAATCTACCATAAAAATCTCTAAGAACCCTACACAACCATCTTTTCTAGAATTTTCTTTAGTTATCCCATAAAAAAATAGCCTTTATCTAGTTAGTTGGAGGAGAAATCCACACAACTCCTTCCCTATTTGATGAATTAAGAGGAACTTTTAACTCATATAAGGAAAAATTATATCAAAATTACTACTATCTCCCTTGTAAACAAAAAAAAAAAATCCTTAATCTCAGTGAGGATTTTTCTACCAACCACCCAAGGAGGAGCTTCAACATTTCTAAATACCCTATTATTCATCTCTATCAACAGGCCCAACAAAGATGAGGAAGAGAGAGATACCACACATTTTTAGCTTCAAGACACCTAACATGACATTTCCAATGAGAAAAATAGTTGATTAGGTTAGTTGTCTGAACCTAAGATAAGGACCATAAATCTAAAATAATCTTCCAAAGATCCTAGCTATAATGGTAATGAAGAAACAAGTGGTTCACATATTCACTATCTATTTTACAAAGAAAACACATATTGATGAGCTGAAATCCCCTTTTGTTCAAGTTATCAATAGTCAAAATCTTTTTCTGCAAGGAAATCTAGAAAAAGAATTCAATTTTGGGAGTACACCTTTAATCCAAGTTTTCACCCAAATAAGAGAAGAATTATCACCCTTAGAAGAGAAAAAAAAAAAAAGAAACCTTGAATTTTCCATCGGGATGAAGGGCCCAAATTATAGAAACTTGATGATCATCCCTGATGGTAATAGAGTTAAAAGTCTTCTGAATGGTAGCCAAACTCTTATCAACACAAGTCAAATTCACCCAGCTACCATTCCTCCAATAGTCCTTAAGAAATTACCAAAAGAGTGTTTGCAATTTTTAATGACACATTGATTGCCAAAGACACGGTTTAGTGGATCATACAAAAGCCAACAATCTTCACAAAACTTCACAATACTACCACTCCGCACATTCCATATCTCGCCCATAGCTATGATGTCCTTAGGATCCTAAACAAACTTTCATATAGAAGAAGCATTAAGAATAGGAGGAGGAGAAATAAAATCTAAGAGATACTTATGTTTCCAAATAAGGCTCCATTTCTTTCTATCTTCAACAACTCTCCAACCATGCTTAGGGTAAGTGCACCAAGATGGTGTGCGAAAAGGGGGGTATAAGTGGACAACTTTTTTTTCTTTTTTCTAAAATTAGGTAAACTTGATCTTGGAAGAGCTATTTGAGGGTTATGGACTCAAAATGAGAAAATGTGTAGAACACACAAATTGTAGTACTCTAAATCTAGTTTCTATAATACTAAGGTTTTTTAAAAATGGATAATATTAAGAGGGTTAGACCCCATGTGCACAAAAAATTGTTCCTATTTTTTGCTAAAAAATATAATATAGCTATTTTTATGCCTCCACAAAACATATATTTATATTTAGTATTTTGAAAAACCCTTTGGTAGGATGATATGTAAGAGTGAGATATAGAAGTTGTGTAGTGTGTTGGCATAACGTGCATCAAAATAATCTAAAATCAACACTTTTTTTTAAGTGTATAAAATCAAGTGTAGAAAAATATTATGCAATATATTTTCCATAAATTAAAAAAATTTATATGGTTAGAAAGGTAAGAAAATGTGTGAGATTATAGTGGTAATGTTAGAGATACCCACTTCACCATTTGAAAATTTGATGAAGTCAAAGACAAGAATTGATCTTAGAAGATGAAAAACTGTCTAAAGCAATGAAAATGGAGGGGTGAAATCACCCCAAGACTTTGGGTAGTTTAACTTGCCCATTACCAAGCCTAAATATGACCATGATTTTTTGTTAACAAAGTGTGATCGCATTATGCTATGAAAGAGTACATTGTCATATTGGATATAACGTGATCACGCTATATTTAGTTAAAATTTACTAAAAAGTAATTTAAACAAACTTTGTATACTAAAGTTAAGATTACTTTTTATATTAAAAATTGAATAAATTATTTTTTAATATTCTTATTATCATAAAAACCATAAATATCATGTATTTAATTAGTTTTAAAAACCTCCATAAAAATTTCATCAATAAAAAAGGTATGTTGTTGTTTTAAACTTTATCTTTTTTGTTAATCAATTTGAAAATTAAAATAAACAATAGTAATGTATAAATTAATAGCAGAATAGATAAAATAAATTGAATAAAACCTAAAACTTATGTTTTTTAGGTCAAAAAGATATGTATTAATAGAAGAAAGTATTAAAACTACAAAACATTATAATTGCCCAAAACAAATCTCATTCTAATTAAAATAATATCTTTGTATCTTTCGATGAATAAAATAGAAATAATCTGAATGAATGATAATATCTTCACATTTTGTTTTCTATTAGAGATAGTATATCAACTTGTTTATAGGAGCAAAACCAACAAAAACATCACTAACTATGTCAACAAGTCCAGTATGAAATTATCATCAGACTAGAGATAAACTAGTTACGTGTTTGACAGATATACATTATCCACATATAAACAAAATAAATTAACTATAAACACCATAGAAACTAGTTCCGACCATCATTATGGCTGCTCCTATATATGAGATTATCCCATCCATCTCCATAGAAAAAAGGCGCTTCTTGGACACTGTTGGTTTCATCTGCATGAGTTCCCCTGATTAGATCTTTAAGATTATCTTGAGTGTCTTGATTATTGTTGTCACTTTCCACATTCTGAAGAACTAAGTTCTATTGAGCACTATCATTGAGGAAACTGGTATCATATGTTGTGGCCACAATATTGGATAGTTTAATATCCTCTTTGAAGATGAGCATGTTGCTTTCCTTGAAAAGTGACATGAAGCTTTCTCTTGGCACCTCCAATTCAAAAATAATTTGAGACATTATGTAAGAGAGGGTGAGTTTCATATAAAACCTATTAAGGTCTCGTGGTCTATGTTAAATGATTTCCTCATTTATTTGCTTCCAGATGAACCAAACAAATTCATCAGTAAGAGAAAAAAGCTTGGTACCAAATTTATCAACACAATCGGCAAGGATCTCATGCCAAGACAAACTAGGTTTGTGATTCCACTTAACAGGGTTACCAAAAAACATAGACTAGACTTTACAAGAAAAATTGCATTCAAAGAAAAGATGTTCAAAAGACTCTAGACAATTACATAAGGAACATACAATAGGTTTTTTTCCCATAGGAGAAAGAAAATGACCAACAACAAGCTTTTGAAGGAGCAACATCCATTTAAAGAAAACCTTTATGGGTTTCACACAAAAGTGCCAAAATAAATCAAAGATAAATATCCATTTAGTGCATGACCAGTCAAAAGCCCAAATTTGATTGATTCTACCGATGATAGACATATCATAGTTCAACAAATTATAAATATGCTTGCAAGTAGTTTCTCTCAATAATTTACCATCATTCCACTTAACCTGATCAATATATTGTCTAGAGTTAAAAATATTGCCAGGAAAGAAATTACCAACAACTTTGAATATTAAAGTATAAGTCTTCTTTTGAGAAAAATGAAGCTAATACTTGGTTTTAAGGGCTTCCCAAGATCCCAATTGATTCTCCATCATAATATCCCACAACAAAGAGATATATTTTCCCTTCTAGGCTCTAGCCAAGCAACATTGTGTTAAAGCCAAGGGTTTATTGTTGAGGATAATCCCCCACCACAAAGATCTATCCATAATAGTATACCAAGGGTTATTGCCAACTGCCTCCCTAGAACATAACATATATCTGACCTGACTACAAGTCTTCCATAGAGATTGAAAAATAATAGAACCTACAACTTGTTGGAAATCTGATTGAAAAGCTCATTGTTGTTGAAGATCAAAGAGGGAGATTATTGTAAATGAATGTTTTCAATCATTTTTTTGTCATTGATGTCAAACCTACTATTTGTAGGAATGACATTTTCTTATAAGATCCAAATGCTATCACTTAGTTGATTGATGAAGAGGATTTGATCAACAAGATGTAACAAGAGAACCTAAGGGAAATGTTGAGTTATGATGTTGTAATGAAGTGCAAGGATCAGTTAAGACAATGGTTAAGTAATGTATTGTGACATATTCAAAGACATAGTTTTTGGTCACACTTACAAACATTGGAGGAAGAAGTTGTAAAAAGGATGACTGCAAAGCTTAGACTAAAGTCTTTAGTGGATGTTGAGCGAGTTAGTTGAAGCTGAGAAAATTCTCTATAGGAGTCGAGTAATAGAAAAATCTAGTGTGTGCTGAGTGAAGATCAGGTGCCAAGCATCAAAAAAATTTCAATTGGTGCCGAATGATCTTCATGTGCTGAGTGATCTTTAGGTGCTGAGCATCAGGAAAAACTTAGTTGATGTCGAGTAACATAGTATGTGCCAAGCACCAATATTTCTATAGTGCTGAGCTACTAGATTATTTCAAATGATGAGGATTCACCAAATCTAAGCTGACTTAGTGGTTACATTGAATTTTGTGAACAAGTTGGAAGATAAGGATGATGAGTTGTTGGCACAAAATCCTATGTAAATCATTTTTGGGCAAATTCTAAAGGATTATTCAAGAAGTTTCTAGAGGAAATAGAATATGGGTTAGATGTAATGAATCCTAACTAATCCATGCGAATTAAAATTGAAGAAAGGATGAATTGAGCAGGAAAAGGAACTTCAAGACTTATATTTAAGAATTCATAGACCAAGAAGCAAAGAGCTACTGATACTGTTGCTACAGAAGTGCCAAATCTGCGAAGTGGTTGAAAGGGTGTCAAGAAGGGGTCATCTAGGAGAAGGAAGAGCATAGAGGCTCTACTTCTAAAAGTGGTCATGAAGAGATGATTGCACTAGTATATTGAGTATGGAGACTCAAGAGGACAAAGCTTGAAAGGAGGGCAAGCTGTCAAGAGTTGCAAAGATTAAAGGCTAGGCAAGGGTATGAGCTGAGAAGTGATCTGAGATCTGCAAGATAAGTTGTATGTTGTAGTCAGGTTAATATTTTCTAATACTCTCTAGCAATTGTATTAGATCTAAAAATCCTATGGACTTAGGTTGGCCTAACAACCATTTGTAAATCCTTTAACAGGGTGGCATTCCAAGTGAATGTTCTAAAGTCCTGTAATTAGGCTCACTTCTAACAGGCTGGTTAAATCCTCTAATAAGGTCACATTTAATAGTGTGTTGTAAGCCTTTAATAGGGTAGGTCTTTCATAGGTCATCACTTTAGAAGGGTGAAAATCGAGTAGCATGTTACTGGTGGTTTTTCCCAAATTAGGTTTCCACGTAAATCACTGTGTCATGTGTTGATTTCTTATGTGTTATGCTTGCATGTTGATTTACAGTAACTTGATGATTAGATAAGTTAAAGTTTGGATGAATGAATGGTTGAATGGATTCACTACACTAAGTGAAAATTTTGAAAGGGATATTTGGACCTTGAATAACTGATTCACCCCCTCCCCCCCCCACCCTCAGTTATTCTAAAGCAATTCTAACACAACTTTGACTTCAAACCCTCCCATGAAAATATCAATGATTGGAACCTTATTCCAATATTTACCTTTTTTAATCTTGTCTCTTGAGATGTTATTTCTAATCAACACCTTCCAAGGCTGATTACCATTTAAGGTCTTAATGGCCCACTTGGAAGGTAGGGAAATTCCTTGAAGCCTAATATCCCTCATCCCAACCCCCCGATGTTTTGGAAGACAACACCACTCCCATTTCAAACAATTCCTCTTCTTATTACCCATACCATCAGACCAAAGGAATTCTCGAAGAATCTTTTGCAATTTATTGTATTGGTAGTTGGCAAACATCCAAGCTGAAGCAAAATAATCTGCATGGGAAGAGAGTACCTTTTTACAATGCTTATTCTCAATTTTACCATAGATCTAGTTCCACATATCTTTAAGAGATGGGGCCATAGCGAAAGGAATGCCCGAAAAGGCCTCATACTCTAATCTTTTGATTTATATTATTTTAATATGGAATTTTTATTGCAGGATTGGGTTAATGTCGGAAGATCATATATAAAATTTTAGACTTTTTTCATCATAAATTAATTTTTTAAAGAATTTTCATAAAAAAATAATTTATGCCAGACATATTCAAATTTTAATCAGAATTATTTATTCCACCATAACCAATTCTATCTTGCCAACACATCGCATGCAATACCATTTGACAGTTGTGTCACAATATTGTCTTCCTAAAGCTACTTCCAGATGCACTCATGTCTATCATCCACGTGAAATTGACACACTACAACAAACACATCAAACACGATGCATTTTTGACAATTGCAATGTAATATGGTTCCTTCCAAAATACACTTCCCATATGATTAAAACTTGGTAAACATGCTCCTCTTGTTTAAATACTACATCCTACAACACATCTTCTAGCTCCTGTATAGTTGTATTCCTATTTTAGTTTGCTAATTTTGCTCATGCATATGATCTCAATTACCTTCAAGACTCTTCTTGATGTCTACATGGATTTAATCTTGTCATAAGTCTAGGGGATAACTAGAAGATCTCTTTCACGTCAGTCACCAGTTGTTCTAGTTGCGTCTGTCTACTGTCACTTAGTATTGTACTAAGATTCTTCTCAACAAAGATTTCTCTCTCACATTAGTCACTAGTTGTCCTAACTAATTCTATCTAATGTTTTCCTACTACTAAAGAGATTTATTACACACATTTTTTGAACATCAACAGTGGACATCAATCCACCAAAACTAAAACTGAATTGAAAACAATGAAACTGTTTGAGCAATGCTAAGATTTTCATTGTATGTTTTTCTTTCGATTTATCATTCCCCTTTGAGAAACTCGAGGATGTCTAATCTGACTAGCGAAGTGAGGATTGAGGGGCATGACATTTTCTTTGTTTTCTACTTGATGGTTTAGTTCCAATGATCTGAAGAATCCATATAAAATGGGTGTCTACTGTAAGAACTTGTATCTCATGTTGGATGGTTGTGTGTACCTTGACTTAGTTTAAATGGACACTTTAGTGAGGTTGGTTCTTATCCTTGTCTATTTGAGTGAATTCCCAATGCTATGGTAAATATTGGTACTCATCCTTTGAAGTGAATGTATGGGTCACTGAGAGTATACTTAGAAAACTTTTGTCTCAAGTTGCAAACACAAGTATCATTGCAGACAAAATACTTCCATATTACTTAGCATGAGAATGATCTCTTACATGTCGTCTGGTGTACTTTTATGCAAGAAACATTTTGGTCATCCTAGCATTTATACTTTGATGCTTATGTTCACTTACTATATCAAACAGAATAGGTGTTTTGGTCATTCTGGCTTCTTATGCCTTAATGCTTACATCTCATTCCAACAAAACTCTAACTAATGTCATATTCATATTCTCATGATACCAATATCTGTGAGGGTTATCTGACATCTTGTGGCCTTATTGCAAATGCTCAATGATAAAAACTAATATGAAGGACCAACATGTATGCATCTCATGGGTACACCTTGCATTTTCATACTAGCTTGCATCTTAGGTTCATTTTAGCTTTTGCATCTTTTAGTGTTGGAAGAGTCTCCTTTCATCTATCTAGGACGTATCAATCAATTCGATTTACTTTTCTTCATTCTTATTTATTATGTCTTCATATCTTTCTTAATCTTGTCATCTCACTATCTCGCTTCAATATTCTTATTTTGACCTATTGGCACCTTTACTTAATTTTGGCATCCTAGATTCATTTTTGGGATCAAAATCTGAATTCGTGGGTTAAAAGCTCATTTTTTCTTTTCTTCTGTGCAATTGGCTGACCATTTGAGGTATGTTCTTCATGCTAGGACAACCACCCTTTCTTCTCCTTCTTCATTTTCCATCTCTCTCCATATCTCTCTCTCTTTCATTTCGCTTCATTTCCTCTTTCTTCTTGGTTTGGCCTATTTCTCCTGCTTTATCTTTCTTGGTCAAATTGGGGCATCTCATTTTAAAATTTTCCTCATGGAATCTTGTTTAACTAGATTTGATCAACTCTCACTCATTTTTGCATCTCCTCTATCTCATTTCAATTTCGATCCCGATGGGGTAGGAACACTCTAAATGCTTTTCGTTCAGTTGTTTGCTACTCGTTGTTTTCTATTTTCTATCTATTATTTGCTATTAGTTGTTTGCTAACAGCTATTGGCTATCTACTATCTGTTATCTGCTTGGACTTGTTAGTACTCATTTCAAGTTATGATTTGTCCTATCTTTCTATTATTTGGAGCATATGCTTGACCTTTCCAGTTGCTCTAAATCTTGCTATCTCTCTCCTAATGTTTAGTCTTGATGCTTGTCGACTATACATTTAGGATCAACTCTCTCTTTCTGCACTTTGCTCAATTATCGTTTGCTATCTTCATTCTTTGATGTAATGTGTTCCTAGATCGATCACACATTAGTCAAAGAGGGGAAAATATAATCACTCAAAATTGGTCAGAATCCTAAATGCAAAATTTTACATCATGATGAGGATTAAAATGAATAAAATGTATTAATTTGAATCAACTATTACAACCCATTTGAAAAATACACATGAATATTAATTTCAAATAAATTGAAAATTGACATTTATCTCCAACTATGAATTTTATATTCAAAATGGGACCTTAATTCCATTATGAATATTTTATTCATAGTGAGTTTAAGGAAATTCATATTTTTATTCATAATGGGTGGAAATTCATATTTTATTCATAATGGGATCTTAATTCCATTATAAATATTTTATTCATAGTGGGCTCAAGGAAATTAATATTTTATTCATAGTGGATTGAAGGAAATTCATTGTTTATCCATAGTGGGTTCATAAATTCATTTTATATTCAAAGTAAATTTATATGTATTTTATATTCAAAGTGGATTTCATATATTCATTTATATTCAAAGTGGATCCACAATGCATTTTTTTAATGAAAATGCTCATTTTAATATACAAAATACTTAAATATTTTAATATTCAAAGTGGTCATTTTAATATTCAAAGTGCTTAATTTAATATTAAAAATGAATCCTCCATTCTAAATAAAATAATTATAAATGGACCCATCCACTCATCTTTGAATGAATCTCCACCCTTGATCACGAGTCCCCTAAATTTGATCTCAAGCATCCATTTTCCTTTTAAAAAGAGGCTCTTCCTCTCTTAATTGCATCTTATTTTTGTTATTTTTATGCTATAGGATTTGGAGACCTTCTTGCTTGTGGAGAACTTCTATCTTCTTGTATCATTCTTACATCCACTCTTTTGCTACCATTATGCCGCAGGATTGAATAACTTCTTGCTTGTAGAGAACTTCTTACTTCTTGTCTCATTCTTTTAGCTTAGCTTCATTTAGTTTTCTTTCATTGCATACTAGCTTAATGACATTCTAGTTGAGTTTTATTTTCATACTCTTAGCTTAAAGAATCTAGTCTAAATAGGGATTTTGTAATCTCATTTTAGTTTAGATTTTCTTTCATTTTCATAGTTTAGCTTGCATTCCACATTATTTGTTTATCTTTGCATTTTCATTTCTAGTTGCATACTTGCATTGCATCCTTTGGAAATCTTGGACATTTGCACTATTTCTCTTGTTCTTGAATCTTCCATTTCATGGTGTACCTTGTGATGTCTTTGTATATTTGGTTTATTTGAGAGCCATTTTTGCATATCCCACACATCATGGATAGGAAGCTATAGGTCGCCATTCAAGTTCTCTAATTCATAGAGTACCTTGGATATAAGGGTCTATAGAAGTATGACCCCCTTTTATACACACATTTTTAATCACTCAAAATTGTTCATAATCCTAAATACAAAATTTTACATCACGATGAGAATTAAAATGAATTAAATGAATAAGGTCTCCAAATCTTGCAGGATAACAATAACAAAAATAAGATGCAATTAAGAGAGGAAGAACCTCCTTAAAGGAAAATGGACAGTTGAGATCAAATTCAGAGGACTCATGATCAAGGGTGGAGATTCATTCAAAGATGAGTGGATGGATCCATTTATGATTATTTTATTCAAAATGGAGGATTCATTTTGAATATTAAATTGAGTAGTTTGAATATGAAAATGACCACTTTGAATATTAAAATATTAAAATATTAAAATAAGCATTCTAAATATTAAAGTAAGCATTTTGAATATTAAAATGAGCATTTTGAATTAAAAAATACATTATGGATCCACTTTGAATATAAAAGAATATATAAAATCCACTTTGAATATAAAATGATTATCCTTGAAGCTACTTTGAATATAAAATGCATATAAATCCTCTTTGAATATAAAATGAATTTACGAACCCATTATGGATAAAGAATGAATTTCCTTGAATTCACTATGAATAAAATATTGATTTCCTTGAACTCATTATGAATAAAATATTTATAATGAAATTAAGTTCCCATTTTGAATATAAAATTGTAAGAATTTGGTATAGCTCTCATACCATGTAAGAATTTTTCTAAGGCAATAATTTAACACCAAGATCAAGAAGCTCAATAGATAGCACAAGATAGACTAATAATGATCGAATGAGAATGAATATCAGATGATTGGTTATCATATAATTGGATGAATACATCATAGAAGTGCCTTGTATATAAAGGCAACTAATATGACTAGGAGTTAGCAAACAGATAAGCACAACAACTAAGCACATGTCCGCCAAGAGTGAATTATCCTCCATTGTGCATGAATGTACATGCAGCAATGAGAGGATAAAAATGTAAAGGTGTATCTCATAAAGAGATGTTATAGACAACATGTGCTCAATTGGAGTGCAAACTACTATGTTGTCACATGACAACTCATATGAATATGCATTAACCTAAGTAAACTTAAGTAAAGTGTAAATAGTAAATAATTATTTAAACCAACACCCTCTCTTAAGCGAAACTTAGGGAAATGTACTTAAGCTCACAAAACCTATATAATAATGCAAGATGGGTCCCGACTGCTAGGCCATGTTAGGTGCCCATGTACAATATGTAAGTGCAAAAGATAGATGCAATGCAATCTCTCATAAAGTGGAGAAAAGGGGAAAACAACATGGAAAAAACACCCCTCCAAAAGAGAGATAATTACAATAAAAGAAAATGAGAGAGAAGAAGACCTCATGTGAGGAGAAGATCTCCCCCATAAGAGAGAAGAAGAGGAAGATAGACCAAGTAACCTCCCCTCAATGTAAATTGTACACCAATAGAAGATGCTCTAGGCTTGATGTAGAAACTACTCCATGAGTGTAGAAAAAAATTTCTCCCCTTAGGAAGAAATATAACCAAAGTTGTATCAATGAAGCCTCTCCCATGTGTAAGAAGAAATCTCAAAATGTATGAAACCACTGAAACCTGCTCAAGTCTCCCCATGTCACTACTGAAAGGTGACTCCTCCAAATCATGTATACTATGCCACTCTGTTGAAAAAGTAAAATCGGGATCAACTGAGGATGAATGTAGAACATGTATCAAAGGCTCAAATATCTCCTCTAAAAATAAAGTGATCTCCTCCAACTACTATATCAAAGGATCTACCATCATGTCAACCTTGAAAGACTGATCAAGTAGAGAATGAAGATGAGGGTTAGCATGCTCCCTCGTAACAACTAAAGAAGGATCCTATTAACCAAAGAGAAGATTAATGTCATAAATAATGTCTCCCAAATATACAATGTAGGACTCCATAAATAAATCTACAATGTCTGTCAAGTAGTCAT
Source organism: Cupressus sempervirens (assembly GCA_028749045.1). Classification (NCBI taxonomy): domain Eukaryota; kingdom Viridiplantae; phylum Streptophyta; class Pinopsida; order Cupressales; family Cupressaceae; genus Cupressus; species Cupressus sempervirens. Next base: position 184,903,803 of record CM053784.1, on the reverse strand, counting down.
CCCACGGAACTGATTTTGGAAGACAATGAATATTCTACTATGTTGAATCATATAAATCAATGAATGTGTGAATACAAGAATCATAAAGAACAATAGTAGATGAAATATCAATAGGAGAATTAGTAGCTACAACTGGAGTCTTTGGATCATCAAGGCTCTCAATATTAACAAAAGTTTGAATCTTCTATTAGGCACGCTCATCATAGGGAATGTTATCGACATCATCAAGTGGAAGAAGACAATTTGCAACTATATCTTCTAGTAATGGAGGAACACAAGAATCTCTAAAGTGTTTCCAAATAATAATCCAATGCATGCGTAGGCACTTAATACATTCTAGCTTGCTATCTACTTTAGAGAAGAAAGATGGACCAAGGATATAAGCAATCAATCCCCTTATATGCATATTCCTATCACACCAAGCTAACTTTTTGAACTTCAACTTGGGCTTAGGAATAAGTCCATAAAGATTAGGCAAGAATTTTATCCATCTACAATATGTAATGATTCCCTTTGCCCATGATGCATAATTATCCCTAGTAAAAAATACAACTGCACGATGGATTGTCAATTCCATGACTTTACCCATGATGTGCTTATCTCAAGAAAAAACAAATCAATGCACTCTCCAAAATGCAAAAAAAGAAAGAACACCCCCCACCCCCAAAAAAAAAAAAAAAAGATGCTTTGGCACTTTATAGTTAGTGCATGTACAATTGCCACTTGTCAAAATGAACCAAAGTGGACTATTGATTTGGATAGTTACAACAACACATATGAAGCTATATATGACTCAACAAAATAAGACACAAGACCTCTCAAGGATCTAATTAATTACAAGTGCCAAAATAGGTCAAAAATGGCCAAATGTTGAAAGTACTATGTCTACTCAAAATTGCTCCAAATTGATACCAGATATGGAAAGTAAACAAAAAATTCTGCACTTACAAAAAAATAGCACTGAATATGTGTCCATATGAACCCAAACAAAGCTTTTGAAATTGCAAAAATTGAGATTTGCAATTTTCAAAAAAATCTAGGAACAAAGATTGCAAACAACCTACAACAATGTGTAGATCACGAAATTCTACCCCACAACAAAAAAAAATTGCTCGAAAAAAAGAAGTATATATGAGGGAGATATCGTTGTTTGAAAATCACCTTTATAATTATTTTTCCTTAATCACTGCCATCGCACCCCCAAAAATCAAATGACTCTAGATTTCACCTCAAATGTCTGATATTGATGAAACAAGAGTTGATTTAGGGGTTTTTGACCTTTTGAATGTGATGCCAACATCTGATTTGCACTAGAAAGCTCCAATCTTGACCTACAAAAAAAATCTCTCCAATGAATATGCAATGAAACTCCTATGGCTCTGATACCATGTAAGAATTTGGTATAGCTCTCATACCATGTAAGAATTTTCCTAAGGCAATAATTCAACACCAAGATCAAGAAGCTCAATAGATAGAACAAGAGAGACTATTGATGATCAAATGAGAATGAATATCAGATGATTGGATATCAGATAATTGGATGAATACATCATAGAAGTGTCTTGTATATAAAAGCAATTGATATGACTAGGAGTAAGCAAAGAGATAAGCATAACAACTAAGCACATGTCCACCAAGAGTGGATTATCCTCCATTGTGCATGAATGTATGTACAACATTGAGAGGATAAGAATGCAAATGTGTATCTCATAAAAAGATGTTGTAGACAACATGTGCTCAATTGGAGCGTAAACTACTATGTTGTCAACATGACAACTCCTATGAATATGCAACCTCCTAGGTATCTACATGAAAAATAATATGAATATGCATTAACCTAAGTAAACTTAAGTAAAGTGTAAATAGTAAATAATTATTTACACCAAAAAAAAATTATTTTGGAAATAAATACCAATTTTTTAATTTATTTGAAATTAATATTCATGTGTGTTTTTCAAATGGGTTGTAATAGTCGATTCAAATTAATCCATTTTAATTCTCATCATGATGTAAAATTCAAAATTTTGCATTTAGGATTCTGACCAATTTTGAGTGATTATATTTGCCCCTCTTTGACTAATGTGCGATCAATCTGGGAACACTTAATGTCAAAGAACAAAGAAAGAAAGTGATAACCGAGAAAAGTGTGGAAGAGATAGCTGATCCTAAATGTATAATCAACAAGCATCAAGACTGATCATTAGGAGAGAGATAGTAAGATTAAGAGCAAATTGAAAGGTCAAGCATATGCTTCAAAGAATAGAAAGATGGTACAAATCATAACTTGAGATGAGTACTAACAAGTCCAAGAAGATAGCATATAGAAGATAGCCAACAACTGGTAACAAACAAATAATAGCAAATATTAGATAGAAAACATCAAACAGCTGGTAGCAAATAGCTAAAAGCAAAGCATTTAGAGTGTTCATGCCCCTTCAAGATCGAAATTGAAATGAGATAGTGGAGATGCAAAAATGAGTGAGAGTTGATCAAATCCAGTTAAACAAAATTCCATGAGGAGAATTCAAAGATGAGATGCCCCATTTTGACCAAGAAGGATGAAGCATGAAAAATGGGCCAAATGAAGAACAAAGAGAAAATGAAGCAAAATGAAAGAGAGAGAGATGGAAAATGAAAAAGGAGAAGAAAGGGTGTTTGCCCTAGCATGAAGAATATAACTCAAATGGTCAACCAACTACATAGAAGAAAATAAAAAATGAGCTTTTGACCCATGAATTTAGATTTTGATCTTGAAAATGAATCCATGATGTCAAAATTAAGTAAAGGTGCAAGTAGGTCAAAATAAGAATATTGAAGTGAGATAGTGAGATGACAAGATTAAGAAAGATATAAAGACATGATTGAGAAGAAGGAAGAAAAATAAATGTGGTTGACTGATATGTCCTAGATAGATGAAAGGAGACTCTTCCAACACTCAAAGATACAAAAGCTAAAATTAACCTAAGATGCAAGCTAGTATGAAAATGCAAGGTGTACCTGTGAGATGCATACATGTTGGTCCTTCATATTAGTTTTTATCATTGAGAATTTTCAATAAGGTCACAAGATGTCAAACAACCCTCACTAATATTGGTGTCATGAGAATATGAATATGGCATTAGTTAGATTTTTTTAGAATGAGATGTAAGAATTAATGCATAAGAAGCTAGAATGACCAGAACACCTATTCCATTTGATTTAGCAAGTGAACATAAGAGTCATAGCATAAAAACTAGGATGAGGCAAATGTTTCTTGCATACAAGCACACTAGACACATGAGAGATCCTTCTCATGCTAAGTAATATGGAATTATTTTGTCTATAATGAACCATGTGTTCATAACCTAAGACAAAAGTTTTCTAAGTATACCCATAGTGTCTCGTACATTCACATTAGAGGATGAGTACCAATATCTACCATAGCATAGGGAATTCACTCAAATAGACAAGGAGAAGAACCAACCTCACTAAAGCATCCATATAAAATGAGTCAAGGTATACACGACTATCCAACAAGAGATAGAAGCTCTTATAGTAGACACCCCTTTTATATGGATTCTTCAGATCATTGGAAACTTTTGAAAGGCAGGGGGGTGACTCAATAGTTTAAACTTGGACCCATAAAAATTTCACCACACATCCATCTCAAACATTTAATGAGTAAACTAAAATACCATGTAAAGCATATACATCTAAATCATGTGAACACATAAGCAATCACACACATAGAACACCATATATGTTTACCTAGAAAACCTCCAATGAGAAGGTAAAACTGGGGTGGGGATGACACCCACAAATCTTCACTACTGCAGTAATAAAATGTATCTAATGAAGGTTACAATGTTTTGACCATGAAACATGATCTACCTTGTGAAACATCTGCCTTGTTAAAGGCTTACAAAGACTGTTAGTCTCACCTTGTGAGAGGATTTCAACACTCTATTAGAAGTGTGCCTTGCTAAATGACTTTAACTCACAACTAAGTAAGTACCCTATTAAAGGATTTCATATAGCCTGTTAGGACTACTCTGTTAAGATATTTTGACTAAAATCACCTATTAGAATGTCTCAGCATTGATCCTATGGTTAGCACTTGATTGATTGATAAAAAATCACCTCTAAACAATGTCTTCTTGATCCTTCTTGATCATATGTCTCTTTGTTGTATCCTTTTCTCTATCCTTTATTCTTCTCTAACTGATTTTGCAATGTAGTTTCACTTTATAACTTCTAAGCCACCATGAATGCTATATTTGCACATGCAAACTTCTCTCTTAGCTCCTTCAATTCCTTACACACTTTCTCCTTAGAGAGTTTAGGGTTTCTCCTCCTTAAGAAGACTTAGTGACTTAGGGTTAGGTATGAATCTACGGCTGAGATTCATCCATTTTTCTACTTAATCCTTCCCATTTTCTAATTGACTACATGCAATTGCATAGGGAATCCAACTAGAGATATGTCCTTATCTCCAAAATATTGTAATCTAATCTTAAGTCAGCTCAAAAATGGTTTACATAGTTGTTTGTGCCTTCATAAACAAATATGTCAAAAATGTCTTACTCGACATCTAAAGTCTTTGATGCTCAGCATACACTAATATTTTTGTTATGACTCTACACCTATATCACTTAGCATCCACTATTTACTTGGCTCCTATGTCACTCAACATATACTATCTGCTCAACACTTGAGTGACTTAGCACATGACTGGCTCAACACTCATTATGACTCAGCATGGTCTATGGTTTGTTCGACATATGTTACTTGTTTAGCATGAACTAAGTAAATAAATTAAGTGTGTTGACACTCACTTGTCAAAACCAATCTGAGATCAACAATCTCCCCCTTTGACATGAGTGTCAAAAACACTTGAGTATACATTATCATCCTTAATCTTACGAGCATAACATATCGTAACTCGGCTTATATACAAAACTTCAAAATTTTAAAATTTTGTGATCACTTAGATACCTCAAAATTTGATAACTCCCCCTGAGTTGATATGCCTATTATGTATCCAAAATTTGGTACTCTTGTTGAGTAAATGTATCTCTGCTGATACACTTTGACTTCATGTTGTTTTGTTGATACTCTTTCATCTAGTACTTCCTATATTTTGATTCTCCCTCTTTGCTTGTTCTCCTCCATTCTCTCATTCTCCCCAAAAAAGTACTTCTCCCCCTTTTATCTTATTCTCCCCCTTTTTGACACTTATGTCAATGGGCTATACACTTATTGTGTGTTTGTTCAAAAAAGATTTATGGACATCCAGTATCATCTTAAGAGTTGCATTCTAGTTTTCACATGCTACATCTAATGACTTGATTTGGATAGCTAGCTCAGCTGCAAGGTGGACTAGACCATCTAAGGTAGAAAGAGTGGGATCTTTCTTCATTAGGGTTTCAACATAGCCTAGCTCCTTGTGCAATATTTCCATATGGGGGGTGAGAGTTGCATGGATGCTAGTCAGTTTGGCCCTTATGTTGGCCTCATCTTTTGCTAATACAACTAACTAACTTTGTGTTTGAAGTAATGTCCTGAAATGCTTCTCACTTTGAGCTGGATTCATAGGTAGTTTGGCACCTGATGAAGTAATTTGGCTCTCCATACTCATAATGTGACTTCTAGTCTCTTGGGTGATGAGTGATAGATTGCACGATTTAGTATACAGCGAGAATATATTCTCAAGTACCTTCTTCACATCCTCAACCTTAGTTCCCAATGCAACTTGTGTTAGTGCTATGTCACTAGATATTTTCTTGTTCACTTTTCTTTGGAATTTATTTTCTGACCATTCTAATAACTTAGCATTTGTATCCTGGTCTTCATTATTGACCTTTTCCACTATATCTGTCAGTTGGTCCATTAGTGGCTTGGTCTCATCAGGAGTTGTCATATTAAATGCATCCAAAAAGATGTCTTTAATATCTTGCAATGCTTGCTTCTACCTATGCTCCCTTCTACACATTTCTTGATGCTTTTTCCTTACTAGAGCCTATTGCAATATGCCCATTTTTTCTATGGTCATGGTATCATAATCATACTTGGGTAGAACAATTTCTTCATCAAGGCTCACATCTCCATATTGAATTACTTCTTCAGCCTTTGATGAACTCAGGCTCAACACTAAGATTTGCAATGGATTAGCATTTGTGCTCAGCTTTTGAAGAGTATGACTTGATGGAGTGTCAGATGCCGGTAAGGTTACTAGGGCTTGGATGTCAGTTTGCTCCTTTAGTTGTGGTGTCATCTCACTCTCTTTAGGCTTTCCCTATTCTGTCACAATGACTTGACTAGCACCTTGATCTTGTGTTTTAGGTATAGATCAATCTATCTAACTTATTTCTTGTTGTTCTACAATAGAAACATGTGTTTCCACTATGCTCTTCTCTACAGTATCAATCTTGGCAATTGTATCAACCTTGTTAGATGTATCTTCTAGTATTTGGACCAAAGGTTGTACAATAGTGATTGGAGGGATGATAGAAGGTGGTTCTTGTGGATTCACCTTTTCCTTTGCAACACCAGTCACTAACTTATGTAGCTCATCCACATTGACTAGAATAGGATTACCACAAATTTTGGCCTATAGTGTAAACTGAACTAATAGCTTCTTCAAATCTTCTTCAATAAGCAGATTGATGTTCTAAGCTGAGAGATCAGAAACATCCTTGACAGTTACTATTTCAGTAGTCTCACTTGTCACATGTGGAGGACTGACACTTAGCAATTGTGTGTCTTGTACACTCTATTCTTCTGGTTGATCTAGCTTAGTTGTTTCCTTGTCATCTACTTGCATATTTATTCATCCTCCAATAGTGCTATCATTGTCATTATCTTCTTCATCATCCTTCACTTTAATGGGTCCTAGTTCCCCTGCCTTAACTGTAGCCAACCCATAAGTGAGCTTCCACATCTGTCTGGACTTCTTAACAACATCCTCAATATTATTTTGCAAGATGCTAAAGGCTCTATATTTAGGTGTGAACCTAACTACATATTTATTTATAGCCTTAGCAATCTGCCCCTTAGTTAGTTCAGACATCACTTGGGCTAGAGAGGTTTCTCTTATTTGATTTTGCAAGTCTAGACAATAGTGCCATTTTTGCTCAACTCTGTCATATAAAATTTTTGGCATTGAGTTGAAAAGTTCTAATGAAGTGGTTTTGAATTTTTCCACCATGGCATATATGGCCTCCTCCACTTGATTTTTCTCCACTTTACCAAGATTGTCAAAATCAACATGATTGAATCCTAATAAGTATGCACTATTCTTAACAGTTTGACATAAATTTTCAAGATCTAAAAGAGGATTATAACTCACCACCTTAAATTGGTTGTTGTCATCTGACTTGGTTTTCTCTTCATCAGAATCTTCTTGTGCAACATATTTTCTTCATGGTCTCTTCTGCTCTTGACCTCCTTTTTCTTCTTGTTTTGTCTTTTCCTTAGCCTTTTGAGTAGTTGCACATGTACTGGCTCTTTTAATAAGTTCATTGGGCTTGGCTTGGATTGGTTTGACAATTTTCCTAGCCCTTGCCATAGGTTGTGCCTTGGCCTTCTTCTTCTTTGGCTTAGTAGGAGTAGGTGCTTCCTTGGCTTCTTCTCCCTCGACACCTTTAGTCTCCTCCTCTTCTTAGTCTTCTCCCATACCTTGAGTTAATGCAAGAGGTGCATGTGTTTGGGTTTCTTCTTCCTCTTCATTCTCTTCTTCTTCTTCTTCCTCCTCGACACCACCTCTAAATTTATCTTTTAATTTATTCATTAACTTATCTTTTTTCTTGACAACTGAGGCAGTCTTTAGTTCCATAAAGATTTTGGATTTTACCATCTCATAATTTCCAAATACCTTAGCATCTTTATCTACCTCTTCTACAAGTAATGCAGTAATAGCTATAGAGGCCTCATCCACATTGATTTCATAACCTAAGAGTCTCAACCATCTCATCCTTGGTGTAGTAGCTTGCACAAAAGTATAATCAACATCCACATGTAAACATACATTGTTATAGTGTTTCTCAACTAAGGATACTGGTATTCTCAATCTTTCCTTCATTGAATTCTTCAAGTTTTCAAAATAACTTGTCATTAAAGATTCAAAATTCTCTCCTAACTACTCAATATATTCACCAATCTACACTACTATTGATCTATTGGTTTTCCATCCGACAGTGCCAAATGAAGGATATTTGTTTTGCACATAAAAGAATATACAAATCAATATAGAACCAAATTTACATTGTGCACTCTTAGTTTTCTTGATTGCTCTAAGGTTCTCCATTAGTTGCTTCAATTGTAGCTCTGCTAGATCATATGTGTGATCTTTCTTTACAATTTTGTATCTCACATCCATAGCTATATAGGGCACACTATTTAATCTACTAGATTGATAAAACTTGTGTGATATTACCCTTACAACAAAGTTAATCAATGGATCAGTGATTGTATCAATTGTTATACCTCTTTTGTTCTAGACAGCTCTAGTATTCTTCTCAATCACTTCTTTAGAATCACTTGTTAGTGTCTTAGGCCAATCTAGGGTTGGGTAACTAGTAACCCTATGGATTATTCTCTTATTAATTTTAATAGGTCCATTGTCTAGCCATAATGAACCATCATGAATTCAACTAAGCACTATCATGGTCCACTCTATCTTAAACACATTCAAAAAATCTAGGGCTCGTGTTAATCCCTTTCTCTCAACAATTTTGAACTCTTCATTCTAAACACCATTATCACAGAGTTTGTTGTATGCTTCTCTTATTTCCATATCCCCAATGCTACAAATCTTATAGTTATATCATCTTCTTACATTTTGTACCATTAACACATTTGGTGGAATCAGCGACAATACATTAGAAGGATCTTGCTTATAAGAAAAGTTAGGTATAGCTTTGAAAATGGGTTGCTTGACCTCATTACTCACTAATTGAACATTCAAAACTTCCTTTGCCTCTACATTCTTTGATAATGCAAAACTAGGGTTTATAAAAACTTAAACAACATAGCTTGGCTCTTGATAAATACCTTATGAAATCTAATGAACTGGTGAAGAATCATTGCTAAAATATTCTTACAACTGCTTAGAGTGGATTTCCAGACTGCCTTATGCTCTGCTTGCACTTTCTCAAATTTGAAATGATGAAAAATGAGCTAAAATTGATAAAATACCCTTTGAAAACCTTGCAATAAATGTTGAGTGCTTACATAGATGTAAGCTTGGCATCAACCAATTTTAGATTCACTTGGCATCTATTGACATTTCCATCACTTAGAAACTAGTACGAGCTTGGCATCAACTAGCCAGACTGTTATCTCAACATCTTCTAGCATTCCACTTGGCACACGTAGGAAATTTTTCATGCTCGGTAACAAAATGAAAAGCTCAAAAATTTATCTTGGATTCCTAACAACATTGTGCATCTTTATTCATGCTAATGTAGTCTTTTCAATACTAGATTCCTTTGGAATTGATGTATGATATAGCTTTTAGATATCAGTCCCACATACCCTTTGATTGCTTAGTTTGATGAGATGTGATCACCTAACCCATTAGGTAAAGTGATCCCTTCTCCATTTGATGTGTTGCAATCATCTTTCTTTTTCCATGTCTTATTCATCTCATCTTTGATGTGTTCGACATCTACCTTGCCTTTGCTTTTATCAAATTCATAACTTGGTGCCTTTGACCTAGTTGGACAATATCTACTTATGTGACTAGTCTTCAAACAACTAAAACATGTGGTTTGACACAACCACCTTTGGTAGTTACCTCTAAAGTGTGTCCTAATCCAATTTTTAGGAACATGTCCATATTCTTGACAATAATGACAACTATATCTTGTATTATAATCCTAGTTATAAGAGTTGTCATTGTTCCTTACCTTTGTTTTGCCTATTTCATGACCACATGGTTTTGGATTTGCACTCAAAAGCTCAACGTCCATACTTCTGATAGTTGTAGCAATAACCTTCAAATATTTGTGTGTGCATGGTCCTGGTTCTACATCATGTGCCTGATGACCTTGCTTGTTGCACTTATGGCAGTGAACCATGTTCTTATGCTTGACATTTTGTTTTGTAGTCTTGCTCCTACACACATTAGTAGTATGTCCTTTCTTACCACAATTATGACAAGTAAGTTTGGAGTTCTTACCATTGTTGTTCCCTTCTTCAACACTTTCTGATGAATCTCCTTCTTTAGTGCTTGTGTATCCTAGTCCAGATGTATCATTGTTAGATCTAGGGGATCTCATCAATTATTCAAGGTATTTGATGGCTTCACTTGGTTAGTTAAAACTTTCAATAAATTCCTTTTCCCTCTTTTTGTCACTTTGCAATTGCTCATTCTGCAGTTTCAATGTTGTTATCTCAATGTTCTTGACATTTAGCTCATAGTTGGCATTCATCATTTTGACTTAGAGTATCCAATTGCATGTTGGAAATCTTGGTTAGCTCTATTGACTTCTCTTCTAGTTTGTTGGCCAAAATTCTTTTGTCATCCTCAATCATGGCTTTTTCTTCTATGGCTTTCTTCTTCTGCTCAACCACTTCACATAGTAGTATAGCTTGTGATTCTTTCTCTAACTTGAGATTTTTAATTTCCTTAGCTTGGGCTCTATTCTTTTCTATTAGATCTGTAATTGTTGCATCAAATTCATTTGAGTCTCCATCTAAAAATAGCTTATTATTTTCTATCTCTTTGTATCATGTGTCATTCTCTATAATAGCAATTTCCTTCCTTATCTTCAAAGAATTCTTTAGGTCTTATCTTGCTTGATTCAGTTGATGTAGAATGAGATGTATTTCAATCTCTTGATTCTCAATAGTCTTTCTAAACTTGTAGACTTCCATTTCAAGATCTTTCCTCAAAGCTACAAAGCTTCTCTTTCAGAGAACAAGGCTTTGATACCAATTGTTGGAATTGCAATAGGAAAGGTAAATTTATGAGGAGGGGGTGAGGGGGGGGAGGGGGGTGGGTGGGGGTGAATCAGTAGTTAGGTCTCACCTTTTTAGAGGATTTCAACACCCTGTTAGAAGTGTGCCTTGCTAAAGTAATTTAACTCACAACTAAGTAAGCACCCTATTAAAGGATTTCATATAGCTTGTTAGGACTATTCTATTAAGAGATTTTGACTGAAATCACCTGTTAGAATGTCCCAGCATTAATCCTACTATTAGCACTTGATTGTTGATAATAGATCGCCTCTAAACAATGTCTTCCTCATCCTTCTTGATTAGATGTCTCTTTGTTGTATCCTTTTCTCTATCCTCTTTTCTTCTCTAACTAATTCTGCAATGTAGTTTCACTTCATAACTTCTAAGTCACCATGAATGCTTTGTTTGTGCATGCAAAATTTTCTCTTAGCTCCTTCAATTCCTTATACACTCACTCCTTAGAGAGTTTAGGGTTTGTCCTCCTTAAGAAGACTTAGTGACTTAGGGTTAGGTATGAATGTATGGCTGAGATTCATCCATTTTGTCGCTTAATCCTTCCCATTTTCTAATTGGTTGCATGTAATTGCATAGGGAACCCAACTAGAGATTTGTTCTTATCTCCAAAATATAATCTAATCTTAAGTTAGCTCAAAAATGATTTACATATTTGTTTGTTCCTTTACAAACAAATATGTCAAAGTGTCTTACTCGACATCTAAAGTCTTTGATGTTTAGCATAAACTAATCTTTTTGCTGTGACTTGGCACCTGTATCACTCGGCATCCACTATTTACTCATCTCATGTATCAATTGGCATATACTATCTACTTAGCACTTGAGTGACTTGGCACATGAGTGGCTCTACACTCACTATGACTCAGCATGGTCTATGGTTTGCTGAACATATGTTACTTGTTCAACATGAACTAAGTAAATAACTTAAGTGTGTTAACATTCACTTGTCAAAACCAATATGAGATCAACACCATCAAGCAGAAAAAAAAGAAAATATCATGCCCCTTAGTTCTAATTTCTCTAGTCAAATTAGACATCCTCGATTTTCTCAAAGGGAAATAATAAATCAAAAGAAAAACACATGAAGGAAAGCTCAGCATTGCTCAAAAAGTTTCATCATTTTCAATTCAGTTTCAGTTTCAGTGGTTTGATGTCCAATGTCAGTGTTCAAAAAATGTGTGTAATAAATCTCTTCAGTAGTAGGACAATAGTAGACAAACTCAATTAGGACAATTCATGACTCATGTGAGAGAAATCTTTGTTGAGAAGAATCTCAGTAGGATACTAAGTGACAATAGACAAACGTAGCTAGAACAACTAGTGACTGACATGAAAGAGATCTTCTAGAAATATTAGGATGTTGCCCCTATACTTATGACAAGATTAAATCCATGCAGACATCAAGTAGAGTCTTGAAGGTAACTGAGATCATATGCATGAGAGAAATTAGTAAACTAAAATAGGAATACAACTATACAGGAGCTAGAAGATGCATTATAGGATGTAATATTTGAAACAAGAGGCCCATGTTTACTAGGTTTTTTATCATATGGGAAGCATCTTTTGGAAGGAACTATATTGCATTATAGTTCTAAAAAATGCATCGTGTTTGATGTGTTTGTCATAGTGTGTTAATTTTATGTGGATGACAGGCATGAGTGCATCTTGAAAGTAGCTTTAGGAAGACAATATTGTGGCACAACTCTCAAATGATATTGTGTGTGATGTACTGGCAAGATAGAATTGGTCGTGGTGTAATGTGGGGCATCACACCTATACAAAAACTGATTCAAGTTGCATGATGGAACATTATTTTGGAAAGATAGTGATTATCTCATAGGTTTTGATTATGTCAATAGCATGTAGTAGAAGGTGTCAAATGAAATATGTTGAGATTTTCCCATAAATAGGTGAGAAAAATCACCTTAATGCCTACCGTGTTCAAGTTATTAACAAGCACAAGAGACACTTGTTCGTAAAGGAAATATCTATGAGATAAGTATTCATGGTTGATTCACAAGATAAATCACAACAAGAGAGTGAGGTGGGAGAAGCAAAGCTTGGAGGAGGGGGGGAAGATGATGGTGAAAGCCTGATGGATGGAAAGTGGCTAAGGAGATAGAAAAGGAGAGTGGAGTAGATAGTAGGCAAGTGGAACATCATTTCAGCAAAGTGTGTCAGTGTGAGTGAGAAGTGGCAAAGGAAAGCTAAGGTGATTTGATCCAAGAGCCAACAGAAGAAAAAGAGGAAGATACTACCCTATTGTAGATATTATCTAAAATTATGATGCAGATCGCAAGGCAAGATGAGAAAGTGGAGGAGATTAGATCTCCAGGTGAGGGGACATAGCTAGAAGATAGAAATGTGTATGTCTACTTTTTATATAGTCAGGCAAAAGATCAAATGCCTATGGAAGAGGCTACCTAATCATAGATCAATGGCCTATGGTGAAGCTTGTGGCATCACCATTTTGACATGGAAAGAGCATCTTGGGGGGAAATAATAAACATACTTGAGGAGAAGGAAAATAGTCATGTCTTGCCTACATTCTGTCCATTCAAAGAAGTACGACTTGAAGTTATGTTGCAATTGGCTCATGATGCAATAGTGGCAATGGGAATAGAGCTGAAGAAGGTGCTAGCGGTTGAGATAGAGTGGGCTGATAATGCAGAGAAAGATGTTGAGTTCTTTCAAGGTTTAATCGAGAGAGATCAAGAAGATGGGGCACGCGAGGAGGCCAAGTGTCTGGAAGTAGAGTAGTTAGTAGAGAAAGCATGAGCAAAGACTACAAAGGCATCTCTAGCTGCAAAATGTGCATCGATAGATTGAATCCACAATGAACTAGTCTTGTTGCAAGCTCAGGTGGAAGCATTTAGACAAACAATGGAAAAGACCAATGCCATAGCATATCGATTGCAAGAGAAACTAAATGTTGCTAATGCAATGATTACACACTTCATGAATCAAATACATGAGGTGAAGCATGAGAGGGAGTCTTGGAAAATGACTGTGAACACCTATAAGGTAAAGTAAGACATTTATCAATAGGTGATAATGCTACCGAGGGTAACAAAGCTATGGGTAGAGATGAATGAAGTCATGGAGAAGTCAAAGAAACTTGCATGAGAGGCAGCATACTACATGGGACTGTACCATCAAGTAGTCCCCCCAGAATATAAGAGAGGAGTATTTTTCTCAAATAGGACATTTATGACATAGATGAATGCTCTATTGAGACAAGGGCATATCTCAATTTCTATGGATACAATTTGGAAAGGTGTAAGACTAACATCAAGAGATTCATCATCTAGGACTACGCAAACAAGAGTTCCCCCTGCTAGAAATCCAAATGTCCAACCTCCACGAGGAGGACCTTGAAGAGCATTGTACTTATATTGCAGCTTTTTATGTTTGTAACTGATGCTCATTATTTATAAATGAAATGTGTATTGTTTTGGTTTCTAGACATTTTTCTCACATGTTTATCATCTATTGAAAATGTTGTCTCAGTTTAGGAAATAGTTGGAGAATATTAAGTTGAGTCCTCACCAATGTTTCCATATAAATTCAGCCAAGGTATAGAAACCTATCTTGAAGGAGAAACAATTATAGATAGACACTAGATGGATATGGAAACAAAGGATCATCAGATTGAATATTCTTAGCATTTCAATGTGATGATATTGAGACAAAGGAATGTTTAGGAATTTTTGAATTTTGTGAATGTTTATGGATTTTTGAAGTTTTAGATTTTATTTTGATTTTGTTCATATATGGATGTTTTTGGTAGTTTCCAAAAGTAAAGCTTATGCATAATTTTAGGACAACAAACTAAAGTAGGAAAGTTACAGAAAGTAAAGCACTCAAAGCAAGAAAGTGACAAATAGTTGTACAAGGATTTTTACCTTGGGGCCTGAAAAGGCCTCATACTCTAATCTTTGTATTTATATTAATTTAATCTAAAAAAATTATTGCAGGATTGGGATAATGTTGGAAGATCATAGTCAAAATTCCAGATTTTTATGATCATAAATTAATTTTAAAAATAATTGTTTAATGAATTTTCATAAAAAAATTAGTTTATGCTAGGCATATTCAAATTTTAATATGAATTTTTTAATGCACGTTTGGGATAACGTCTAGACATCACAAAAAAATTCAGATTTTTCTAATCAACAATTAATTTTTTATAAAAAAATTATGAGTTTTCATTAAAAAATAACTTTATGCCACAAATATTTGAATTTTAATCTAAACTTTTTATTGAAAGTGTTGGATGCTAAATGCAAATCACAGTAAAAAATTTCAGATTTTTATGATCATAAAGTCATTTTTAATAATTTTTTATTATTTGTCATCAAACAAAAATTTATGACCCAAATCATGGAATTCTAATTTGAATATTTTATTGTAGGTTTGGGATGTTGCCAAGAGGTTTCCATAAAAAAATTGGATTTCTAACAATGATCTGCAAGACGCATAATTCATAAACAAATTTCCTAACTAGTGCTTGCAGGACGTGTTGTGGTCCCCACAACACACACCCCATTCCTCGCTAGGAATGGGGACCCCCTACTTTTTTCGACCCCCAAACTCATAGTTTGGAAGTTAGGAGAAGAAAAGTTTTATTAGACCTTAAAATTTTACAGTCAAATATTCAAAAAAATAAATAAATAAAATAAAAAATAAAAAATGTGCCGCCAAGGGTAGTGCACGTGCTATTGAAGGCCGCGCGCTCACCCCCAAAGGTTGCACATGCATGCCACCAAAGGCTCGTGTGCGTGCACGTTCGTGTCGCCTCACTCCCAAGGCACTGTGTGCGCTTGTCAAGCCACCCTTTAACCTCCAATTTTTTCTAAGTAGCCATAAGAGGGGTTTAAAATATATCATTTAAGTAATCTTATACTTAAGATATATTTTAATATATGCGATGAATCTTTTGAGATAGGTTTCAGACCTCCCCGAGATAAGGTAAAGATTCTAGGAAATTTCAGGACTTCAAAAATCCAAACTTAGCCAAATTTTAGGGCTTCAGAATTTCAGACTCAGCCAAGTTCCAGGATTCACCTCCAGTTTTGTTTGAGTAGCTAGTGTGTCTTTACTATGCATTGTTAACTCTATGGACTAATGTTTGCTTCTTTTGTAGGTAAAAATGATATCCTCAACTTGTCGAGGTCATAACTTTTGACTCGAACCTTGAAATTTAGAACCGCTTATACCGTTGGAAAGAAGAACTAAAGATCTAATTTCAATCCCTAAAACAGTGAGCTTTTAGCTAACCAATTTTAGGGACCGACGAAGGTTTCGACTTGAAATTTTGAGTAAAAGACCCCGAAAAAGCCATTTGAAAATGCTTAGAAAAGTTTGCGAAAAAATATGAAAAAGTTTCAAACATTTGATCATCTGGATCACTTGGTTTCTCACCAGGAAGGATTGGATAGGTGGAGAGAAGACAAAGGTCAAAGATATAGAGGATGGACACATAAAGCAAATCAGGTTCCTCATCTTATGCAGCTATTGGAGACAAGATTCAATGCAGGTGCCTTGAGATTTTTGATTGAAGAAGCGGAGGGAGTGCAAGTTTATGAAAGTAATTGGCTATAAAAAGGGTGTAAATCATTAGAAAGGGGCATGAAGCGTATACAAAAAGTGATCTAAAACCTCATTTGAGAAAAATCCAAAAACCATTTTCAAAATTGAGAACTTCAATTTTTTTGGCGAATTGAGCTTCCAAGGTCCACAACTCCATAGGTCCGCAGCTCCATAGGTACGCAGGTCTGCAACTCTACATTTTCATGTAGCTCCACAATTCAGAGGTGCACCGACAGTTAACTGCCAGTTCCAAAAATAGCACTTTCCATGCATCGAGAGCACATTCTGATGGCGAATTAACTCCAACACATGCCTAGTGAAGGGCCAACTTCTATTTTTGGTGTCTCCATGCACTTCTACTTCGACTGATGGCTTCCTCCTACTTTCTCTCATTTTTTCTCTATTTTTGACATGTAAAGGGCTCATGCATCCGATTAATGAATAAAATATGGATGGAATCCCTCTAAGCACCAGTTAGATTGTTAGTTTGTATATATTTAGTTTGTTTTAAATGTTTTAAAAGCATTTTATTGCATCAAGATATCTCTCACTCTCAACACAAATTGAGGAGAGGATTTCTTATAAATACCCCATTGTAAAATGTAACAAGGGCCGCTGTTATTATGCAATAAAATTATGCTTTTGGTGCTAGCATTTAGAGTGTAGTTATTCTTGCCTAGATGTGTCATTGTTTTGTGGATTTTATTCATGAGATTGTGATTGAGCCAAAGGTTTATTGTGTTGTTTCTAGTTGTGTGATATTTTGGTTCTAGTGTTTGCTACAGATATATGAATTCTGTTGACGTAATGAGCTTGAGAAGAGATCACCCGATTGTGTCTACATAGCTTTTTGTCTCGCATGAGCGCACTTTCCATGGCCTTGTGATTTGATGAAGAGTGAAACGTCATTCAATTTGTTAATGATTCTCACTGACAATTGCATTAGTGGATTCCAGGAAGCACTGCTCCTATTTTCATTGGTTTCCTACTAATTTCTTCAAAGGTTTAACTCCCAATGTGTTGTGTTCTGTAGCTTATGTTTATTTAGGAATTTTAATTTCAAGTTATTTGATTTCATTTTATTTGCTTATAGTTTTGTTATTTGCTTTGCTAACCCCTTCTTAGAATAGGACCTCATAGTAGTTGCATTGTTAGAATTGCATTCATCGAAAAAAACAAAAAACTACAAAAATATTGTTCTTTTGGTGTGATATTTTGAGACAGTGAACATATTTTACTTCAATTCCAAGATAAAAGGGTTTTAGAACCAGAAAAGGCCTCCTTGTGAACATTCACATTTATCTTCTACTGAGCAGATTTTGGTACGTCATAAGACAAACACTGAACCTTGGAGCAGATCCCTAAAAAGATTTGCTTTTCAAGAGAGGAATTACACTATGGATTCCTATTGTTGACCTCATGCAAAACAAACACCCAATAGGACGCATAGCCAAAGACTTTAAAAAAGAAATGAGGAAGCAAAAAAATCATCAAAAGCGTGGAAACAAACTGAAGACCCCTAAAAATGTGCCTATCCTTTTCTAGCTTCGAACAAGGTAAGCCTAAATCTTTATTTTTTGCTTAAATTGTGGCATTCATTTTTAGATTTAGTCTTAGGCCTATGCTCTTCACTTTTGTAATGAATCAGAATGCCAAACATACCAAGTTTATTATGAGAATTAGCTAAGGAATGAACAAACACCTAGTCTAATTTAGAACATCTTGTCTTCCTTAGATTAAATATTGTAATTGCACAAAACATGTCTTGTGTGTTTGGGAAACTGGAGTAGTAGGGATATGCTCTCATCCTTTTTGGGTGATCAGATTCCTTGACCTACTCTCAATTTCCATTTTCTTTCTTTTCATAGGTAGATTATGTAGTCATAGAGGGCCATAGCTCCTGAGACTTGCCTTAACAAGGTCAGTGAGAGGGAAAGACTAAAGCTTGCATTCGTAATGGAATGCAAGACAATAGTGTTCAAAAGATATCCTTCTTCAAGTAGTCTCATAAGAGATTGTGTAAAACCTCCTTGGCATTGGCAAGAAGCTCTCTTCACTGAGAGGTAAATTTGAATGTTATTGGATGAGTCAACACTAAAACCTTGTTAATCAGTAGCTTATTTAGAGCCATTGATAGGAATCCATTTTCATTTTTCTTTTAGGCTTGTGGTTGTTAATAATTGATTTTATTTTTCCATGTCTATTGTGGAACTACTTGTTGACTATTGCTTGTCTCACAAAACTGCTAATGAACTTGGTCCTGAAACACTTGGAGTCAAAACATTTGTTTGTATTGCTTATTGGGGGAGCCTCAACATTTGGATTTTCTTTGCTATGTCTCTAGTGCTGGAACTTCCTAAAATGGCTATTTGGTCTAGGTTCTCTTGGTCTTTTCCACCTTCTTGGTCTATGTCAGCATATTAGGACCTTCTTTTAGGCTGGAACAGTTTCCTTGATCTCTTGGTTACACTTTTTGATTGGGATAGTTGTTCACATGTCCTAACTTATCTATCTATTTGGCTATTTGGCTACTTGGCTATTTGGCTTCTTGCCTAGCTCTTGACTTGAGTTATTAGTGTCATAAATTTCTTGGACACTTTCCTTGACAAGTCACTTTGATCTATTTCTAATATCTTGGCAAGTGAATACTCTATCTTTCTAGTTTGGACATCAAGATATCTTGTGTCACCCTATTAGCTCCTTTTAGTCCTTGTCATGATTGATATTTTATCTACCATTATGGGCTTCCAATCTTTTGATACCAGACTACAACTACCTCTCGATGATCCTGAGTTGCCTGTTGTTGCTAAGAAGTTTCAATATTTGTATGCTTAATACAACAAGTTAGAAGGGACCAATAACCTTACTTATTCTAGTCTCTCTAGGGACCTAATGAGCACATACTCTCAGTATGAGAAAATTCAAGAGGAGAGAAGGGAATTCTCTCATGAATCCTTCTTAAGGCCTTTGCATGTGCATAGACCTTCTTCTCCCACATCATCTTCTTCAAGGTCTACATGCTCTACTCCAAGACCTCTTTAGAGAGAAAGAAAATGATAACTCCTTGGAGCATATGCAAAACTTTCATGACAAGCTTATCTTTGACCAAGACAATGGTGAAGACATGGATGAATGCTATTCACTTAAGAAACAACAAAGTGATCATGGACATACTTTTGAAAGAAATTTTACTCCCTTGGAAGATTCTTATGATAACATTTTGCAAACACTTCTTGGCACTAAGCTCATCACATTGCCTAAGTCTATCTCATATGGAAACCCATTCTTGGATATCTATTGTGCTTATCATCAAAATAATGAGCATAGTACTTCAGATTGCATTAAGCTAAAACATAAAGTCCAAGATCTTATTGATGATGGGATTTTTGATACTCCTAATGACTCATGTGATGAGGAAATTTCTCTTGAGAAAGATCATATTGATGAACCTATGTTTCATAGTGGTTTCCTTGACACCTCTACTTCTTCCAAAATTCATGCACCTCCCAAAGCTTCAAATATTTTCAACATCCTTCCGTAAAAAAAATAACCTAATGCTTTCTACACTAGCTATTCCTATCCTCAAGGGCTATCTCTAAAAGAAACTCAAGCTAACCTTCAATTGGATGCCAACATTTTCCATGCTACTAAGGATAAAGATATTCAACCTTCATATGACACTATGCTTGATGTTCCCACTTCCACTAATTCTCTATTCTCCCCGTATTCCCCTTTTTCCTTAGAAGTGGCTCCAAGTCGAGAGGACTCTCAAAAGGCTAATGATCAAGATAAAGCACGCTTTCATCTCCTTCAAAATATCATCCTTCCACCTGCTAAGTATGATGATGCCACTATTTTTTAGCTTATTGAAAATTATGGAAAAGTGCTATGCCTATGTTATCCAAAGAAACTTGTCAAGATCAAAGTATCTCTTCATGTTCTACTTCTCCATGTCAACTTGAAAACTATGCTCAATCTCCAAATTCTCCTATTAAAGGTGTTGCTCCTATCAAAGCTACTTATGGATCTATTGATGGCCTTGTTCACAATGCTCACTCTAAAGGTGTTGATATCCCTTCCCACTATCCATTTACATCTCCTAAGTCTATCCTTGGTCCTTATCCATCTAAGATAAAGCCTTCAAAAATCCCTTCCATACTAGGGCCTTATGTTCATCTATCTCCATTTTTCACTTCTAGATCATCGCCCATTTCTCCTATTACACCTCAAGATCAACAAAGATACACATACTTGAACTCTTCACATTCACATTTTCCTCTAAACCAGTCATATTAGTCTTCTCCATCCACAAATCCCAATTCTTTTGGAAGCAAACTAGATGATCAACTTAAGAATAAACACATGAATCCATCTAAAAAATTTCATTATCTCTCCTCTAATTGACATGTGAATGCAAAGAAAGAAAATGCACAAAAGAGACCACAAAGGTCCGTTGTTGAGAAATCAAAGCAAGTATGGATTCCTAAATCCATTATTGAAGAAATGCATTCCAAAACATCAAATGAAAAATCAAAAGTTGTATGGATTCCCAAGTCTCTTTTTAAATACTTGAATATTGAAAATAAGTAAAGGTTAACAATCAAGCTTCCAAAGGCTTCCACTCCATCTTCTTCCAAACATCTTCATTAAAACATTCCGAAGCCTTCCACTCCATTTTCCTCTAAGATTTCTCTACCACTGTATACATCTAAACCATAAGCTATTTCATCCATGATTCCTCCATTATTCCAACACCTTTCAAGGTGTGTGTCAATGTTGATCTTGCCCAATATTTTAGGTACCCCAATGAAATCCTCTAAAGCTCACACTTACTTTCTATCCATGCTCGGTTGGTTCTTTTAAGACATGAACTCTTATCCTCCATATAATCTTCCTACTATTATCTCCCTTTCATCACCCTATCAACAACTTTGAGCATACATTTCTATGGTATTTTCTTATCATGACTTATCTTTCCTATGGGAGTGCTATCTAACTTGAAAAATCTTGAGCTCTTTCTAAAAAAAATTTTTAAAAAAATTAAAATGTGCCTTGGTGAAGACCACTTCTTGTTGCACCTTGGTAGAAAGTAAAGAGAAATAAATGTGTCCTATGGTAAAAACCACATCTTGTGGTGCCTTGGATAACTACCATGATGAAAACCTATAAAATAGGCATCATGCATAATTCTTCCATAATTCATACGTTCTATCTTTCCTCTTTGATCTTGACAATGTTGAGCTATCCTTGCATATTGTCTATCTTATACACCAACTTCACTATCATGCTTTCTCATGTGCTCATATCCTTCATATCTAGCTCCATCTTTATTGTTGTATCCTATCACTATCCTATCTAGTTTACCCCTTGGTCTTGCTCAAAACAAAGAAAAATATGGTTCTCATAAGCCTCTTGACATGTCTACCCTTTTGGATTACATGCTTTCATGCTATCTCGCGTACTATCTTCCATTGCTTATCCCATATGCTATCTCACTTACTTGTTTTCATTATTTATCCTACATATTACCTCGCTCATTAGCTTCCATTGCTTACTCAAAACTTGCTTCATATGGCTATTTCACTATCTTTCCCTAGCTTGGGTACTCTTGAGAAGTAAGTCCTTGAGAATCACTTTCACTTGCTTCATATTCCTTGTCTATCCATCTCTACTTATTCACCAACTTCCTACTCCATCATGTCCTACACATTGCTTGATAATGAAGCAAAATGAAATGATCTTGCTTCAGAATTAGTGATCTCTTAGTGTTTCTTAAACATCCAAAAAAATCATATATGATGCTAAAAGATCCAAAAAGTGGAAAAATCCAAAAAAAACAACCTAGAAATCCTTGTACAACTATTCATCACTTTCCTACTTTGAGTGCTTTACTTTTTGCAACTTTCTTGCTTTAGTTTGTTGTCCTAAAATTGTGCATAAGCTTTACTTTTGGAAACTACCAAAAACATCCATATATCAATAAAATAAAAAACAAATTCTAAAATTTCAAAAACCCAAAAACATTCACAAAATTCAAAAATTCCTAAACATTCATTTGTCTCAATATCATCACATTTGAAATGTTAAGAATATTCAATTTGATGATTCTTTGTTTCCATATCCATCTGGTGTCTATCTATAATTTTTGCTCCTTTAGGATAGGTTTCCGTACCTCAACTAAATTTATATGATTACGTTGGTGAGAGACAAAATTTTCAATAGATGATAAACATGTGAGAAAAATGTTTAGAAACCAAAACAATACGCATTTTATTTATTTATAATGAGCATTAGTTACAAATACACAAAACTATAGACATAAGTACAATTCTCATCAAGGTCCTTCTAGAGGCCAAAGATTTGGATTTCTAGTGGGGGCACTCCTATTTGTGTAGTCCCAAACATTGAAGCTCTTAGCATTAGTCTTGTACCTTCCCAAATTGTATCTATAGGAATCATGATATGCCCACATCTCAACAAAGTGTTCATCTATTTCATAAACATCCTATTTGGAGAAGAATAATCCTCTCCTATTCTCTAGGGGGTCTTCTTGATGGTATATTCCCATGTAGTATGCTACCTCTTGCACAAGCTTCTCTAACTTCTCCATGGTTTCATTCATATATGCTCGTAACTTTGCTGCCTCAAGTAGCATTATCACCTATTGAGTAATGTCCTACTCTACCTTATAGGTGTTTGGAATCATTTTTTAGGACTCCCTCTCATGCTTCACCTCATGCATTTGATTCATGAAGTGTGTAATCCTTGCATTAGTAGCATTTATTTTCTCTTGTGATCAATATGCTATGGCATTGGTCTTTGCCATCATTTCTTTGAATGCTTCCACCTGAGCTTGCAACAAGACTAGTTTTTTGTGGATTCTCTCCATTGATGCCCATTCTATAGCCAGAGATGCCTCTATAGTCTCTTCTTATGCTCACTCAGTTAACAACTCTGCTCCCAAATGCTTGGCCTCCTCATGTGCCCCATCTTCTCAAGCTCTCTCAATTAAACCTTGAAAGAACTCAATGTCTTTCTTTGCATTATCTGCCTGCTTTGTCTTAGCCAACAACATTCTTCATCTCTACTCCCATTTCCACTACTTCATCATGAGCCACTTGTAGAACAACTTTAGGCCACACTCTATGAATGGACAAAATGTAGGAAAGACAAGACCATTTGCCTTCTCCTTAGATATGTTGATTATTCCCCCTAAGATTCTCTTTCCACACCAAAATGGTGATACCATAGGTCCTTTCTCTATGATTCAGGAAGCCTCTTCGATAGGTGTTTGATATTTTTTATAGCTATCTGTAAAGAAGACATGCATGTTGTTATCTTCTGGTTGTGTCCCCTCACCTAGAGATCTAGTTTCCTTCATTTTCTCATCTTGACTTGTGATCTACGTTGAACTTTCAGATAATATCTACAGTAGGGTAGGATTCTCCTCTTTTTCTTTTGTTGGCTCTTGGGTCAAATCACCTTGGATTTCCTTTACTGATTCTCATTCACATTGATGCACACTCTATGAAAGGATGCTCCACTTGCTACATGTCTGCTCCACTTCACTCTACTTTTCTATCTCCTTAGCCATTTTCTATATGTTGGGCTCTTTCACCATCATCTTCCCCCTATCCTCCAAGCTCTTATTCTCCCATATTAGGCTCTTATTGTGATTTCTCTTGTGAATCAGCCATGAATAATTTTTTCATAGATAGTTTCTTTGCAAACAAGCATATCTTGTGCTTGTCAATAACTTGAAAACATTGAGCATTAAGGTGATTTTTCTCACCTATTTATGGGCAAATCTCAACATATTTCATTCCATGCCTTCTGCTACATGTTATTGACATAATGGGAACCTATGAGATAATCATTATCTTTTCACAATAATAATAAAATTAATTTGTGTCACAAATATTCATATTCTGATTTAAATTTTGTAATGCAGGTTGGAGATAATGTCTAGATATCACCGAAAAATTCATATTTTTCTTATCAACGATTAATTTTTTATAAAAAATTTATGACTTTTCATAAAATAAAAATTTATGAACCAAATCATGGAATTCTAATTTGAATATTTTATTGTGGGTTTGGGATGTCACCAAGAAGTTTCCATACAAAATTTGGATTTCTAACAGTGGTCTACACAACACATGTCAAAGACAAATGCGTAAACAAATTTGCTAACTAGTGCTTGTAAGACGTGTAGCCAAAGACTCTAAAAAAAAACAAGGAACCAAACAAGGTCGTCAAAGCATGGAAACAAAGTGTTGACCCTTAAAAATGTGCCTAGTCTTTGCTAGCTTCGAACAAGGTAATCCTAAACCTTTAGTTTTTGCTTAAATTGTGGCATTCATTTTTCAAAATCTAGCCTAAGTTAAGAGGTTTAATTCAAATTTCAAATTTGGTCTTAGGGCTATTCTCTTCACTTTTATAGTGAATCAAAATGCCAAACATACCAAGTTTGTTATGAGAATTAGCTAAGGAATGAACAAACACCTAGTCTAATTAAGAGTCTCTTGTCTTCCTTAGAGTAAAGGTTGTAATTGAACAAAACATGTTTGGTGTGTTTGGGAAACTAAGGTAGTAGGGATATGCTCTCATCCTTTTTGGGTGGTCAGATTCCCCGACTTACTCTCAATTTCCATTTTCTTTCTTTTCATAGGTAGATTACATAGTCATAAATGGGAATACCTCCCAAGACTTTCCTTAATGAGGTCGGTGAGAGGGAAAGACTAAAGCTTGCATTCATAATGGGATGTAAGACAATAGTGTTCAAAAGATAACCTTCCTTGAGTAGTCTCATAAGAGATTCAACAAAACATCCTTGGCATTGGTGGGAAGCTCTCTTCACAAAGAGGTAAGTTTGAACACTATTGGATGAATCAACACTAAAACCTTATTAGTCACCAGCTTATTTAGAGTCATTGATAGGAAGCCATTTGCATTTTTCTTTTAGGCTTGTGGTTGTTAATAATTGAATTTTCTTTTCCATGTCTCTTGTGGAACTACTTGTTGAGTACTA
Organism: Cupressus sempervirens; assembly: GCA_028749045.1. Classification (NCBI taxonomy): domain Eukaryota; kingdom Viridiplantae; phylum Streptophyta; class Pinopsida; order Cupressales; family Cupressaceae; genus Cupressus; species Cupressus sempervirens. The sequence goes on along the minus strand of CM053784.1, from coordinate 184,878,224 downwards.
CTTATCTCACAAAACTACTAATGAACTTGGTCCTGAAACACTTGAAGTCAAAACTTTTGTTCATATTGCTTACTAGGGGGAGTCTCAGCATTTGGATTTTCTTTGCTATGTCTCTAGTGCTTGAAGTTGCTTAAAATGGCTCTTTTGTCTATATTCTCTTGTTCTTTTCCACCTTCCTAGTCTATGTCAGCATGCTAAGACCTTCTTTTAGGCTAAAATGGTTTCCTTGATCTCTTGGCTACACTCTTTTATTGGGATAGTTTTTCACTTTTCCTTACTTATCTATCTATTTGGCTACTCAGCTATTTAGCTTCTTGCCTAGCTCTTGACTTGAGTTGCTACTATCATAAGTTGCTTGGCCACTTTTCTTGACAAGTAACTACTTATTGGTACCTCTATTTGACAAGTGTACACTCTACCTTTCTAGTTTGGACATCAAGATATCTTGTGTCACCCTATTAGCCCATTTTAGCCCTTGTCACAATTGATATTTTATCTACCACTATGGGCTTCCAATCTTTTGATACCAGACTACAACTACCTCTTGATGATCTTGAGTTGCTTGTTGTTTCTAAGAAGTTTCAATATCTATACACTCAACATAGCAAGTTAGAAGGGACCAATAACCTCGCTTACTCCAGTCTCTCTAGGGACCTAATTAGCACATACTCTCATTATGAGAAAATGCTAGAGGAGAGAAGGGGATTCTCTCATGAATCCTTCTTAAGGCCTTTACATGCACATATATCCTCTTCTCCCACATCATCTTCTTCTAGGTATACATGCTCTACTACAAGACATCAATTTTCTTCATCAACTTGATATAAAGATCTCTTTAGAGAGAAAGAAAATGATATCTCCTTGGAGTATATGCCAAACTTTCATGACAAGTCTATCTTTGACTAAGACAATGATGAAGACATGGATGCATGCTATTCACAGGAGAAACAACAAAATGATCATGGACATACTTTTGAGAGAACTTTTATTCCCTTGGAAGATTCTTATGATAACATTTTACAAACACTTCTTGGCACTAAGCTCGTACATTGACTAAGTCTAGCTCATATGGAAACCCATTCTTGGATATCTATTGTGCTTATCATCAAAATAATGAGCATAGTACTTCATATTGCTTTGAGCTAAAACATAAAGTCCAAGATTTTATTGATGATGGCATTGTTGATACTTCTAATGACTCATGTGATGATGACACTACTCTTGAGAAAGATCATATTGATGAACCTATGTCTAGTAGTGGTATCCTTGAAACTTTAACTTCTTCTAACACTCATGCATCTCCTAGAGCTTCAAAGCTTTCCAACATGCTTCCATCAAACAAATAACCTAATGCTTTCAACACTAGCTATTCCTATTCTCAAGGGCTACCTCTAAAAGAAACTCAAGCCAACCTTCACTTGGTTGCAACCCTTTTATATGCTACTAAATACAAAGATGCTCAACCCTCATGTGATGTTATGCTTGCTATTCCCATCTTTGCTAATTTTCTATTCTCTTTACATTTCCCTTGTCCTTAGAAGTGGCTCCATGTCAAGAGGACTCTCCAAAGGCTAAAGATCAAGACCAACCACTCGTTCATCTCCTTCAAAATTTCATCCTTCCAACTCCTAGATATGATGATGATACCACTTCCTATAATTTCATTAAGCTTATTAAAAACTTTGAGAAATGTGCTATGCCTATGCTATCTAGAGACACTTTTCAAGATCCAAACATCCCCTCGTGTTCTACTTCTCAATATCCACTTCAAAAATATGCTCTAGCTTCAAATGCTCTTGCTAAAGATGTTGCTCCTATCAAAGCTACTTGTAAGTCTATTGATGGCCTTGGCTATGTTGCTCACTCTAAATATGTTGATATACCTACCTACCATCCATTTGTATCTCCTGAGTCTATCCTTGGTCCTTATCCATCAAAGCTAAAACCTTCAAAAATCTCTTCCATATTGGGGCCTTATGTTCCTCCATCTCCGGTTTCCAATTCTAGCTCATCACCTACTTCTCCTATTTTACCTCAAGAACAACAAAGATACTCATCCTTGAACTCTTCACGTTCACCTTTCCATCTAAACCAATCATATCGACCTTATTCATCCATAAGTCCTATGTCTTTTGGAAGTAATTTGGATGATCAAATCAAACACAAACCCATGAGTCCATCTACAATATTTTACTATGTCTCCTCTAATCAACATGTGACTATTAAGAAAGAAAATGCACAAAAGAGACCACAAAGGTTCACTATTGAAAAATTAAAAAAATTATGGGCTCCTAAATCCATCATTGAAGAAATGCATACTAAAGCATTAAAAGAAAAATCAAAAGCTATATGGATTCCCAAGAAAAATCAAAGTTGGCATTCAACCTTCCAAAGGCTTCCACTTCATCTTCTTCTAAACATATTCCTAAAAATATTTTTAATCCTTTCACTCCATCTTCCTCCAACATTACTCTACTACCTCATATATCTCCTACATCTCAAACTCAAGAAATTTCATCCATATTTCCTCCATTATTCCAACACCCTTCAATGTGTGTGTCAATGTTGATCTTGCCCAATATTTTAGCTACCCTCATGAAATCCTCTAAAGCTTACACTTACTTGTTATCCATGATCAATCAATTCTTTCAAGACATGAAATCTTTTCCTCCATATACCTTTTCTACTATCTCCCTTATGTTACCCTATCAACATCATTGAGCATACTTATCTATGGTATTGGCTTATCATGACTTATCTTTCCTATAAGACACTTGAAAAAGCTTGATCTATTTCTATTTAAAAATAAATAAATAAATAAATAAATAAGAAGGAAAAATGAATAAGTGCATTGGTGAAAACCGCATCTTGTGGAAACCTGGTAGAAAACTTAAAGATAAATAAAGTCATCCTATGGTGAAAACTACTTTTTGTAGAACCTTGGACAAGTACCATGATGAAAACCTGGAAAACAAGTATCATGCATAATTCTTCCATAATCCATCCATTCCCTCTTCTCTCTTTTATTTTGACATTGTTGAGTTATCCAAGTGCATTAGCTATCTTATGTATTGCTTACCCTATCTTGCTCATTATATTGTTCATATCTAGCTTTATTCCTAATGCTATCTTATCACTATCCTCTCCACTTGACCACTTGATCTTGATCACTACACTCTCTTGGCATATTATCTCTTTGGAATGCTTTATTTCATGAAGTCTTGGCATTATTCTCTTTCTATTGGCTTCTATGCCTCTACACTATCTTGTTTACCAGCTTATGCTCCTACTATTTCTTGCTCCTTACTTCCACTGCTTATCCAAAATATGCTTCATATGGCTATCTTTACCTAGCTTGGGTAATCTTGAGGAGTTATTCCTTGAGGATTGCTTTCACTTGCTTCATATTCCTTGCCTATCCATCTCTTCTTATCCATCAACTTGTTGCTTCATCATGTCTTACACCTTGCTCAACAATTGAACAAAATGATGTGATCTTGATTGACAACAAGTGATCTCTAAATGTTTCTTAAAAATACAAAAAAATCATATATGATGCTGAAAAGATTTTAAAAAGTGGAAAAGTCCTTTAAAAAAAAATTATCCTAGTGAAAACCTAGAAATACATGTATAGCTATTCGTCACTTTCCTACTTTGAGTGCTTTACTTTCTATAAATTTCCTGCTTTAGTTTGCTATCCTAAAATTGTGCATAAGCTTTACTTTTGGAAACTAAAAAAACATCCATATATCAACAAAATAAAAAACAAATTCTAAAATTTTAAAAATCCATAAACATTCACAAAATTCAAAAATTCCTAAACATTCCTTTATCTCAATATCATCACATTTGAGATGTTAAGAATATTCAATATGATGATCCTTTGTTTCCATATCCATCTGGTGTCTGTCTATAATTGCTGCTCCTTTAGGATAGGTTTCTGTACCTCAACCAAATTTATATGGGAATATTGGTGAGGTCTGAACTTAATATTCTCTAACCATTTCCTAAATTGAGACAACATTTTCAATAGATGATAAACATGTGAGAAAAATGTTTAGAAAGAAGAATAATACACATTTTATTTATTAATAATGAGTATCGGTTACAAATACAAAAAGCCAAAAAATAAGTACAATGCTCATTGAAAGGTCCTCCTCATAGAGGTTGGACATTTGGATTTCTAGCAAGGGGTACTCTTGTTTGTGTAGTCCCAAATGATGAAGCTCCTATTGATAGTCTTGTACCTTCCTAGATTGTATCCATAGGAATCAAGATATGCCCACATCTCAACAGAGTGTTCATGTGTGTCATAAAAGTCCTATCAGAGAAGAATACTCCTCTCCTATGCTCTAGGGGGACTTCCTAATGGTATAGTCCCATGCAGTATTTTTCCTCTTGTGCAAGCTTCTCTAACTTCTCCATGACTTCATTCATATTTGCCTATAGCTTTGTTGCCCTAGGCAGCATTGTCTCTTATTGAGAAATGTCTTGTTCTACCTTATAGGTGTTCATAGTCATTTTCCAAGACTCTCTCTCACGCTTCACCTCATGCAGATGATTCACGAAGTGTATAATCCTTTCATTAGCACCATTTAGTTACTCTTGTGATCGATATGTTATGGCATTGGTCATTGCCACCATTTCTCTGAATGCTTCCACCTAAGCTCACAACAAGACCAATTTGTTGTGGATTCACTCCATCGATGCTCATTTTATATCCAAAGATGCCTTTGTAGTCTCTGCTCATGCTTGCTCTGCTTCCAAACACTTGGCCTCCTCATGCACCCCATCTTCTCAAGCTCTCTTGATTAAACCTTGAAAGAACTTAGCATCTTTCTTTGCATTATAAGCCTACTCTATCTCATCCACTAGTGCCTTCTTTAGCTCTACTCTCATCACCATTTCTACATCATGAGATAGTTGTAGAATAACTTCAAGCCACACTACTTTGAATGGACAAAATGTAGGAAATACAAGACCATTTTCCTTCTCCTCAGGTATGTTGATTATTTCCCCCAAGATGCTCTTTCCACACCAAAATGGTGATGGCATAGGCTTCACTATAAGTCCTTGCTCTATGATTTGGTTAGCCCCTTTTACAGGTGTTTGATCTTTAGTCTAGCTATCTATAAAGTAGACATACACATTGCTATCTTCTAGCTATGTCTCCTCACTTAGATATCTAGTCTCCTCCACTTTCTCATCTTGCCTGGCAATCTGCATCTCACTTTTAGATAATATCTACAATAGGGTAGGATCCTCCTCTTTTCCTTCTATTTGCTTCTATGGTAGATCACCTTGGCTCTCCTTTGTCACTTCTTGCTCACACCAATACACACTTTGCTGAAAGGATGCTCCACTTGCTTCATGTTTGCTCCACTTCATTCTCCTTTTCTATCTCCTCAGCCACTTTTTGTCTGCCAGGCTTTCACCATCATCTTCCCCCCATCCTCCAAGCTCTACTTCTCCCATCTCATTCTTTTGTTGTAATTTCTCTTATGAATCAACCATGAATACTTTTTGCATAGATAGTTTCTTTATGAACAAGCGTATCTTGTGCTTGTTAATAACTTGAACATTGAGCATTAAGGTGATTTTTCTCACCTATTTATGGGAAAATCTCAACATATTTAATATGATGCCTTCTGCAACATGTTATTGACGTAATGGGAACCTATGAGATAATCACTATCTTTCTACAATAACGTGCCATCATGAAACTTGACTCAATTTTGCACTGGCGTAATGCCCCACATTACACCACAACCAATTCTATCTTGCCAGTACATTGCATGCAATATATTTTAATAGTTGTGTCATAATATTGTCTTCCTAAAGCTACTTCCAAGATGCATTCATGCCTGTCACCCACACAAAACTGACATGTTGTCACAAATACATCAAACATGATGCATTTTTTATAGCTAGAATGCAATATGGTTCCTTCCAAAAGATGCTTCTGATATGATAAAAACTTGGTAAACATGTGCCTCTTGTTTTAAATAGTACATCCTACAACACATCTTTTGGCTCCTATATAGTTGTATTCTTGTTTTAGTTTGTTTCTTTTGCGCATGCATATGATTTTAGTTACCTTCAAGACTTTGCTCGATGTTTGCATGGATTGGATCTTGTCATAAGTCTAGTGGGCTACATCCTAATGTTTCTAGAAGATCACTTTCGTGTTAGTCACCAGTTGTTCTAGCTACACCTATCTACTATCTCTTAGTATCCGACTAAGATTTTTGTCAATGAATATTTCTCTCTCATGTGAGTCACCAGTTGTCCTAACTAAGTTTGTATACTATTTTTCTACTATTGAAGAGATCTATTACACACTTGTTCTAAACATCAACATTGGACATCATTCCATTGAAACTAAAACTAAATTGAAAATGATGAAACTATTTGAGAAATGATGAGCTTTTCTTTGTGTGTATTTCTTTTGATTTATTATTCCACTTTGAGAAACTTGAGGATATCTAATTTGACTAGAAAAGAAAGGACTGAGGGGCATGATATATATATATATATATATTCCACTTGATGGTTTAGTTCTAATGATTTGAAGAATCCATATAAAAGGGGTGTCTATTCTAAGAGCTTCTATCTCGTGTTCGATGGTTGTGTGTACCTTGACTCATTTTATATGGACACTTTAGTGAGGTTGGTTCTTCTCCTAGTTTGTTTGAGTGAATTCCCTAAGCTATGGATTGGTACTCTCCTCTGAAGTGAACGTATGGGTCACTGTGAATATACCTAGAAAATTTTTGTCTCAGGTTACAAATGAAAGGGTCATTATAGACATAATACTTCCATATTAATTAGCATGAGAAGGATCTCTTGCATGTCTGGTGTGCTTGTATGCAGGAAACATTCTAGTTATCCTAGCATTTATGCACTGATGTTTATGTTCACTTACTAAATCAAACAAAATAGGTGTTCTGGTCATTCAGGCTTATTATGCCTTAATTCTTACATCTCATTCCAACAAAACTCTGACTAATGTCATATTCATATTCTCATGATACCAATATCAGTGAGGGTTGTCTTACATCTTGTGGCCTTATTACAAATTCTCAATGATAAAAACTAATATGAAGGACCAGCATGTATGCATCTCACGGGTACACCTTTCATTTTCATACTAGCTTGCATCTTATTTTCATTTTAGCTTTTGCATCTTTGAGTGTTGGAAGAGTCTCATTTCATCTATCTGAGATGTATCAGTTAATTACATTTACTTTTCTTCCTTCTTCTCGATCATGTCTTCCTATCTTTCTTAATCGTTTCATCTCACTATCATGCTTTAATATTCTCATTTTGATCTACTGCCACCTTTACTTAATTTTGACATCCTAGATTCATTTTCAGGATCAAAATCTAAATTCATGGGTCAAAAGCTCATTTTTTCTTTTCTTCTATGTAGTTGGCTGACCATTTGAGGCCTATTCTTCATGCTGAGGCAACCACCCTTTCGTCTCCTTCTTCATTTTCCATCTCTCTCCACACCTCTTTCTCTTTCATTTAACTTCATTTCCTCTTTCTTCTTGGTTTGACCTATTTCTCATGCTTCATCCTTCTTGGTCAAATTGGGGCATCTCATTTTTTAATTCTCCTCATGGAATTTTTTTTAATTGGATTTGATAAACTCTTGCTCATTTCTACATCTCCTTATCTAATTTTTATTTTGATCCCAATGGGGCATGAACACTCTAAATTCTTTTCTTTTAGCTATTTGCTACCAACTATTTTCTATTTTCTATCTAATATTTTCTACCAGTTGTTTCCAACTAGTTGTTGGCTATCTGTTATTTTTTATCTACTTGGACTTGTTAGTACTCATCTCGAGTTATGATTTGTCCCATCTTTCTATTCTTTGGAGAAAATTCTTTTCCTTTCAATTTTCTCTAAATCTTGTTATCACTACATTATTTGGGGTTAATTTGCAATGACAATTTGTGATGGCAATCTAATTTCTAATGGTTTTCATGTTTTTTTTTTGCAATTTTGCCTGATGCCATGGTAATACCAATGTAAGCATCATAATTGTGATGCCTACATAAGTATAAACAAAAAAATAAAACATGACATAAATCATTCCCTATTTGTTTTGATTATGGAGAGATACACACAAAAGACTGTGGAGAGCTTCAAAGGAGGGTGGAGAGCTATGAAAATCATCATGGCCTTGTGCTTGGTGTATTTCATTCCTGTGATAGCTCTGCATTTTTTTGTTGTGCCCTTGCTCTACAATTTCATTGTTGTGATCTTTTCATTTTTTTGTCATGTCTTTGCTTTGCGATTTGGTCATCATACCCTTGTGATCTCTATGAGTTGGTTGTCATGCCCTTGTGATATTTGTGTTTTGTTGTCATGTCATTTCTCTATGATTTTTCTCTACGATTTGGTTGTTGTTCCCTTGTCATCTTTATGTTTCATTTTCGTGCCCTTGCTCTATGATTTTGTTGCCATGTTGTGCCCTTGCTCTGTGATTTTATTGTCATGTTTTGCCCTTGCTTTGCAATTTCATTGCCATGCCCTAGATCTATAATTTTCTTCAAGGGATATGTAAATGTTGGTTTCTTTTCCTTCTAAACAAGCATCTCTTTATATCTCCTTATGAACCTGTATATTTAGAGATTTTTTTAAGGTGCTTATTACATCTTAGCACAACAGAAAAATTGATCTAGCTACATTCATCTTCTAGAATCCAAATAAAAATAAAATAAAACTCACTCAACCTGTGCTAAGTGACTTACCTCAAGATCCTCTACAAAAATAATGCAGACTAGGAATTGAGTTCGCAATTTTTTTTACAAAAACATATCATAGAATATATTTTTAGAAAGAAACTATCCATAACTAGTTAAATGGATCTAGTTGCTGTTTAGCTGGGTTGATTAAAAATTTTGATAGAATTGTCATCAACTTATCTATAATAATATGAACAATCAATTGTTTCCAGTAGTAGGATCAAATACAATTTTCCAAGGCGATAAAAATTGCATATGCAAGGAATTGCAGAATAACTTCAGTGAAGGGTTGAGTGTAAGGAGTTGAAGAAGCAAGTTCTTCTTATGTGTAAATGTCATAATCATGAGGCTCATTCCCTTGCAAAAGCCTCTGTCACAATGTCATTACCTCTAAACCATGCAAAGGATGTTGAAGTGGTTCTCAACCTTGAAACACTCTTATAAGCATTTGATACTTGGGATCATTAGAGGGAGACTATGCCAATACTTGAAACACCCTTATAAGCATTTGATATTTGGAATGTAAATTTTTAAAGATACTTGCAAGTGATTTCAATGTCATCGTAACTACCACAACACTTTCCTAGATTCTATCCAATGGCTCCCATAATATCCTCTATGTTGTCTAATTGTTGTTTCTGTCATGCAATCTCTTTCTAAAGTCACTCCTTCTCCTTTTCTTTCTAAAGCCACTCCTCCTTCACTCTTATGCCTTAAATTTTGACTATCAAACTTCTAAATATTTTCCTCTACCTTATCTAAAATTAACTTCACATTGTGTTGTAACTCTAGCATAGGTGTTTGATCATTGATAGCTTTCATTTCAGCATTCAAGTTTTCAAGATTGGTCAACACCCTCACTTGCAGACCTCTCATGTCAAGCACTTTTTGTACTATTTCAACACCATGTTCTTACTTTTGAGCTAACAATTCTTTAGGTGCATTTTCTTGTAAAACATTAATTTTGTTGAACAATTGTAAACTCTTAGAAAGTGCATTGTTGTTTTCATGTATGTATGTATATATAATAATGAATAATAATAATATTTTCATGTATGTCAAAATAATAACTAACATTATCATTGGATCATTTAATAATGAAGTAATCAACCCAGTTAATCAGCAACTACACCAATTTAAGTGTTGTTTCCAATCTCATAGTACCTACCATAACACTTTCCTATATTCTATCCAGTGGCTCCCATAACATCCTCTATGTTTTCTAGCCATTGTTTTTGTCGTGCAGTCTCTTTATAAAGACGCTCCTTCTCCTTCCCTCTCGTGCCTTAAATTTTGATTATCAAACTTCTCAATATCTGCCTCTACCTTATCTAAAATCAACTTCATAGTGTGTTGTAACTCTGGCATAGGTGTTTGATCATCGATAGCTTTCATTTCGACATTCAAGTTTTCAGGATTGGTCAACACCCTCACTTGCGAACCTCTCACATCAAGCACTTTTGTATTGTTTCAACACCATGTTCTTTCTTCTAAGCTGACAGTTCTTCAAATGCATTTTCTTGTAAAACATTAATTTTGTTGAACGTAAACTCTTATAAAGTGCATTGTTGTTGTCATGTATGTATGTATATATGTATGTATGTATGTATGTATGTATTTATTGAACATTTTGTTTAACATAATTAGTAATACTAGAATTATACAGCTACAACTAGTACTCTTGTTTATTTTATTTTATCATATACATTGAAGACTATTATTTTTATTAAAATTGGACTATATATTTGTTATCACTAAAATACAAATATAGATATCTAATAGTTATCTTTTTTAATTTCAAGATCTTCATATTTGTTATCACTAAAACACAAATATAGAACATTTAGGTGTATGTTGGTTCATAATAGTCCATGCACCACAAAGCAAAATCTAAGTTCACTTTTCAAAGGCCAAAGATTTTAAACATGAAACTAGTGATTCAAAGTGTTGGTTCATCAATATGAATGTACAATTCAACAGTTCAAGTTTGACAATTCCAAGTAGCCCATACCATTTTAGAAGACCAAGTCCAAGTCCAGCAATATGTATCTAGCAATTTGATGATATAGAAATTCAATATGGAGGAGGATATATTGGCATCACAAATGAATCATCCCATATCCATAAACAACATCTAATCTTTTGTAAGTCTCTCTCCTCTAAAAACTCAATACATGGAGCCATTATCGTCATGAGTAGACTCGCTCTCCTCAAGTGAATTCAATCAAAACTATTCATACCAAACTAAGTATCTAGAAATCTATACTTATAGATTATATTATCTTTTGGTGATTACGTAAAGATCAAATACAGTTTTCCAAGGTGATAAATTTGCATATGAAAATGTATGTATGTATGTATGTATGTATGTATGTGTATATGTATGTATGTATGTATATATGTATATATGTATCTCTACATCTTGTTTTCATGCCCTTGTGATATATGTATATGTATATGTATACATATGTATGTATGTATGTATACATACATACATACACACACATATGTGTGCATATGTGTATCTATGTATATAAACAAAGAAATCTTTGTATATATACATACATACATACATAGACACACACATATGTGGGGAAATATAAAGAGATACATGTTTAGAAGAAAAAGAAAAGAGCATTTACATAGGTACCTCTTCTCCCCTTGAAGAAAATCATAGAGAACTGCTACATTTGGGTCCAAATACACCACAAATTAAACCGTTGTTGCAAACCGCCATCGTAATTTGACCCCAAATGTTGTAGTGTGCAAAGGGCACATAGGTCATAAAGGCACACCATGGAAACAAAGTCACGGATAAAAGGCATAGAGATCACAAGGGCACAACAATGAAATGCAGCAATTACAACAACATGACAATGAAATCATAGATCTCCATTGATCTTCACCAAGGGCATAGAAACAAAATGCATAGATCATACGGGCACGACAAAAAAATGCAATGATCACAAGGTCGTGACAATGAAATCTACACCAATGTTTAGATCTCTCCACCCTCTTTCACACATAGCTCTCCACAATCAAAACAAATGGGGAATGATTTATGTCATATATATTTTTTGTTTATAATATCTAAAATCAACTTCACATTGTGTTGTAACTTTGGCATAGATGTTTGATCCTTGATAGCTTTCATTTCAACATTTCAACATTCAAGTTTTCAAGTTTCCTCTTCATTATATAGTCCTTTCCACCCTAATGCCCACTTTGTTACTTCACCAAAATTAGGACTTGAACTAATGTAATGATACAAAAACCTTCTTAACTTCAAAAAAAATGTTGCCTCAACTTTGTAACCATTTGATAAATGGGAATAACACATGTCTGAGCCATAACCCAATTAAATTGGTCTAGTTGCTGATTACCATGCATGTATTGAAGTTAATTTGGGAATCACTATATGATCCAAAATATTATAAAGTACTTAAGCCACTAGTAACTTCTCCCATGTCTTTGAAAAATATAGCATAAGTTTAGGGTGCCTTGCCTCCCAAGAATTTGTAGCATAGGTTCAAGGTAGTAACTCCTTACACTCAACTCTTCATTGAAGTTATTCTCTTTGCCACAATGACATTACCTCTAAACCATGCAAAGGATGTTAAAGTGGTTCCCAACCTTGAAAAACTCTTATAATAAATGGCAAAGCAAATGTAGACGCAATACATGACAAATTGCACAAATTGTAGTCTTTATGTTAAAGCATGTAGTTTCGGTTTGACAATAATTGTGTGTTAGAAGTATTAGATAGGAAAGGTTACTGAGAGGGGAGGGGTGAATTAGGAACCAATAAAATTTTAACTTATGTCACCAATTAATCCTTTATATAATATTCTAATCTAATTGCATGCATGAAAGAATGAAAGCAATAAAATATTCATAACACTTTGACACAAGATATGGTGACCCAGAAACCTTCCAAATAGAAAGTAAAACTGGGGTGGGGATGATATCCACAAGCTTTAGTACTACAGTATAAAGTTGGCCTGTTAAGGCTTACAATTGATCACTTCTGATGACCTACCCTGTTAGGAGCAATACGGACCACTTGTGAAAGGATTTACAAAAGATACAATGAAGTATGCACTCGATAAAGAGATTTGACAAAGACTCTTAAGTCTACCTTATTAAAGGATTTATCTGATACACCTATTAGGATGAACCAATGGTTGATCTCTAATCTGCAACTCTGATTTGATGGTTGAGATTCCTTGTAGTGTAAATATCACCTTGTTGTGATGGATAAATATTTGTTGTCCCTTATACTGCTTGTAACCTTATCAATTTGCACTTCTTCTCTTCATATTCACTTCATACAATCACACTTGGATATGATATAATTCATTACATATATAACAATCCAAATCACAACTCATTGGAGTCAACTACAATACAAGTTTCCATAAAAATCACAAAGTCGACCCAACTACTGGCACTCAGGTTCTAAAGATAGACTCGATGATGTTCTAATAATTGACAACCATTAACAATGCTTGACATTGTCATACACTCAATAGACATAGAAGCTCAATCCATACTAATCACTTCGAAGTATCATGAACTTAGTTAGCACGATGTGACTCAGTGAACACTACAAAACTTGGCATATAAACTGAATCACTTGGTTGACACACCTTGGCTCGGTCAATAGTAATACTCTAAACTTGACATATAAAGTGAATCACTTGATACTGAGAGCTTAGTAGATACTGGAGAGCATGGTTGATATTGTGCAACTTGATTAATACTATGAAGCTCAGTTAGCACTGACACTAATCAACTTAGTAGATACTACTCACTATATACTGGAAGAAGATTCTAGAATTCACTAGTAACTATAGAATTTGGTAACAACTATATAACTCAATAGTAAGTATATAACATGGTAGCTACTATATACATAAGCTACTTAACTCGATAGTAAATATAGCACTTGGTTAACACTATAAATAGGAAGATAAGCTTGGTAGCAACTGTAGAGCTCATCAGTAGTTTAATCAATTGACTAAGTTTGAGTCACTAATAAACAAACTTTTACCTTAATGTCAACAATCTCCCCCTTTGGTATTGACAAAAACACTTATTAATCCAAAATTGAATGCTAAAACATTCTTTTATCTTCTTTTTGTGTCTATAACTCAGTAACATACTTTGTTTTTGATATTTTTCAAATTTTCCTTTGTAAAAGATGTTTTCTGATTATCTGTACATGTATTATGTTTCTCCCCCATACATATATTTACATAGCTCATAAATTCTTCTCCCCAATATTCTTCATCATAATATACATTATATTATACTTCTCCCCCTTTTTGACATGAATGCCAAAGGTGTATTTATTACATGTTGATGCCAAAATGTGACAAGAAGTCAAAATGTACCTTCAAAATCAATGTCATTGTTTTGTCCTAATTTTCCTGTAACACTATGCTAGCATGTAATGCAATATGTACTTTTGCTAATAACTCCATCATGTGATCAGCTATGGAGAAGTTATTATCATGGATGAGTGTCTTAGAATGTGCAATGTGTTTCTACAATGCATCCATGTTTGGAAGAATCATGCTTTGGATGTCTACAAGTGTGGCCCTGATCCTAGCTTCTTCCCTTAATAATTCTGCTTGCAAATTTGTCAGATATTTGATCTTTGAATAGTGCATAGAACTATAGCTTGGGTCAAGTGAAAATTGGCGTGCACTTGCCTTCAAGTCTTCATTTATCTTGGATAATTTTTCTTTGATCCCTTGGGTGAAGATAGATGTATCACATAACTTTCTAAATAATGAAGTTACATTATTTGTAGAGGTTTCCAATGTAATAAGAACAATAGACAATTCTACTTGATTTATTGCAATTTTTTGTGCTACTTGTTCTAATACCTTATTCTCAAATTTCCTTTCTTCTCTCTATATCAATTTATCTTGTCCATTCAGATCTTCATTGAATTTTTGGACATCTTCTACCAATTGATTCAAAATAGGTTGTTTACTATCAACCATTATACTCAGTGCATTTACAAATATATCTTTTATATCTGCAAGCACTTGTGTCTCCTTTCTTTTTTGTTCTCTAAGGATTTGTTGCTTAGCTCTCTTCTACAATAGTTTCCTTAGGATGTTCATCTTGTCAGTAGTGAGGGTAGTGATATCCCAGTTTGGAATAATAATATACTCTTCTAAATCTATTTCCTCTTCTTCATCCTTTTCTTTCAGAGTAGGAGAAACAATTTTCTTACCTTTGATTGGTACTTCAGTACTAGATTGAGATTGATTCTCAACTATCATTGTACTTGCTATTGACACATTTGGAATAGTAACAATTGTGGAAATTGATGAACTAGCAACAAAAGTAGATAATGCACTGATAATAGAAATACCTTGTTATTGTATTGTCAAATCTGATGATGAAGGCACTAGTTGCTCAGTAGATGAAGTGTTGATCACTTCAGTCAACGCAGTACTCAGCTAAATAGGTGCAAAGATTGGTTCGATGCTTGGTGTTTCACTAGTTACCACAACCAACTGGAAGAAGCTTTCTTAGAGCTTGATGGCATTAAAAATTTGCATGAAGAGTGGGGAAATGAGGCCATCACTGCTATTGCAATCTTCTCCAATCAGTTTCCTTGATACTCTATATCTCAGGGAGACTTTCCTCTATAGCTTCTTGTTCTTCCTCCTTATCATCCAGATATAGATCTTTTTTTTCCAAATCTTCTTCATCATCATCATTGTCATCATCCTTGTCATTTCCATCATCTTTGTCATCAAAAAGAACAACAAAGTCACTCAGTTGATGCAGTTGAAATATGTTATTTCATGTGGCAGTTGCAGATTTTACCACAAATTTTATGTTTTTCATTAGCACAAGAAATGTGTTGAACTTAGGTGTCAACTTCTTTTCATTTTCCTTTAAAGCTTCTTTCACCTTTTTATTGCTAAGACTTAGCATAAGCTATCTTAGTGTCTTCTCATAGATGTCCATGAATGTTTTCTTTGCATCCTCCCATTTTGGCTTGATGGCTTGAAGAAGTGCATCGAGAACTTGTGGTGAAATCTCATCTAGTGAGTATTTCCACTTACCTAGTTCAAACAATAGAATGTATTCAATTTGTCTCTTCTCCTCGGGATTCCTATTTTCATACTTTAAATATTTGAAACTGTTCATACTAGAACCTTCTTCCATCTTCTTCAGCCTTTATTGAAGTGTAGGGGGAGACTTTAGAAATACAATTTGGTTGTCATCTTCCTCTTCTCCCAACTTCAGCTTCTTCCTTGATTTTGATGCTCTTCTTGTGAATACAACAGTGGATGATTTAGTAGGTCTGGTTATAATAACCTTACCTTTCTTCTTTAGAGGATCTTCTTCCTCAGACTTGGTTTCTTATTCTTCATCCTTTGCATCATCTTCTTCCACATCATCTCCTTTTCCCTTTATTAGTAGGAGAGTAGAACTTTCTTGATTTATTTTTGCTATCCTCTTTCTTCCTTTGTTAACTACCTAAGGAAGCTTAATTTCAAGTTCTATCCTCGCCTTGGCCTCATCATAAGTTATAAACTATATTGCCTTTGGATCCATAGGCTCATTCAGTAGAGCCTCAATAATATCTTTTGTATTATCAATGTTAGCCTCATACTCAAGAGGCTTAACACTTGCTACCCTTGGTTTGACCACCTAAATATACACTCTATCATAGTCTACCATGAAACATATATAATCTATGTAGTCCTCTACCAATTTTTTTGGTATTCTATATCTATTATTCATTTTTTCTTTGAAAGAATCAAAATAATTATCCATAATACTGTCAAAATTTTCTCCCATCTTTGCTATGTATTCATTAATCTGATATAGAACAGGTACATCTTTTCTCCATACAACTATACCTTTGGAAGGGAAGAATTTTTGTTCAAAGAAAAATAAACAAGTTATGAGTGAACGGAACATACATGGATTATCCTTGGATCCTCTGATCCTTTCCATGTTCTTATTAAACTAATTTAATAACAACTCGGCAAGGTCGAATGTCATGTTGCTTTTCACCACCTTGAAAGCCGAATCTATTGCCTCGCATTATACACTATTGAGATGACTGAAGTTGTAGATTTTGTGGGCAATGATATAAATCCCAAACTTTAATTCCATGTCTGTGATACCGTTGATCTTTATCCCTCTTCCATCCCACTCGGTAAGAGTTTTCTTTGCTAGTTCAGCTTGACCTAGGGTTTCTTGGCTTTATTCAACATTAGAAGACCAGTGATTTGGTGAATCATCTTCCTTGTGATCACAATGGGATGATCCAACCATAACTTTCCATTGTGAACTTGGGTCAAGATGAATCTTATCCATTTTTCTTGAAAATCCCTTGGCATATGCAAAATATGTGTCAAACCCTTTTCTTCCAAATGATGATGCTCGAGTTTTAGAGCACCATTTACACTTAACTCATTCAATGTCCCATGCATTTCATGTGTCCTTAGTTCTTGAATAGAAAATTAATAATAAGAGCATTTTTCATGCACAAGTAATACCTATGAAGGAATTTGAGATTATGGAGCTGCGAGGTCAAGTGATTTGGCAATAGTTGGACTGATCTTGAATGTTGGAAGCTTGCATTATGTTCCTTGAACCAACATTTCTAATCTCTTCTTCTCTTTGTTGCTAGAGGATGCCATGATCAGTAGGGTCTTTGTAGAGTTTTGAAAGCTTCAATAATTCTTCCAACAATAAACATGCAGATAGCTTGGAAGCATAGAAATCGCTCTTCGCAAATAGCTCTCAAAAATTCATGGTGAAAATTGAATTCAATTTTCTTCCTTTTAACAAAATTTTCACTTTTTAATTGCCATAAATGCTTTGGTACAATCACTTGCTTGGTGAAAAACTATCTTCCACTTGGTTCTGTCTTCAATTCTTGGTAGACATTTAGTCTCAACATTTCTTGGTAGGGTCTTCAATAACTCAATGTCTACACAGAATACTTATAGTGTAACCCAACCTTGCTTAGCAGGGTTTTGCAACCCAACCTAGCTCAGTAAGGTCTTGAATCTTCACATCCACTCAGTGATCCTTATGCATCTTGAATGTAGGTATGGATCTTTTCTTCAAGCTAGATGGAACTAATGAGAGATGTTTGCCTCGTGATCTCAGTTCAAGTTATTCCCTTAGGAATTCAAGTTGAAGTGCTTGAGTCACCCAAATCTTGAGTGATATTTGCTTCATGACTAGGATCTTCATTTTTAGAAGACTTTGGCACCCATTGTTGCTTCATTTGCTTTATGATATTGTTAGCTTTGGATTTCTTTTCATCTTCAACTCTTCTAGTGTTCATACAGTTCTTGGCAAAGTGTCCAAGTTCTATATAAATGAAACATCTTCTAGTGGTGTCCTTTTTCCTCTTGTGATATTTCACACAATTTGCTCCAATGTACCCAAATTCTCCATAGTAGTGGCATCTACACCATGTGTTGTAGTCCCATCCAAATATAGCTTTTACAATCTATTTTTCTGGATTCAATTTCTTAGTTTTGCACACTAAGGATTTGTGTCCTTGTTTATTGCAACTATAGCATTTTCCTTCAAACTTAGATTTCTCCTTGCATTCACTTACTCTATGTCCATGCTTATTTCAATTGTAGCACTTTCCATTAAATCTTGGTTTTCTATTGCTCCAACATTTGTTTGATGTACGACCTATCTTACCACAATGATTGTAAGTAGGCCTTTTGTTCTTTTGAGCTCCTTGATTAGATGATTCTCCTTCTTCTGTATAACCTTATCCTACTTTTCCTTTGTGTCTATACTGATGTTTCTCATTCAATTGATTCATGCTTTCTTGAGATTTTATCATTCTCTCATTGGTTTTCTTCTCAGTGTTTAGATCATTCTATATTCTTTCATTCTTTGATCTTAGATTCATGAGTTCTTTATTTGCACCAATGAGTTGATCAATAAAATCTGCTTACTAAATGGATAGTTGATTGATTTCATTATTCTTTTCTTCCATCTCCTTTATGGCTTTGTGCTTTTGTTCCATGACTTCACATAGTATGACTGATTGGATCTCTTGTTCTCTTTTCATCTTTCTTACTTCTTCTTGGAGAGTAAGATTCTTCTCAAGTAGATCTTTGATTGCTTCATCAACTTCATCTAAGTTTCTTTCAGGATAGATATCTTCAATTATTTCTTCAATGTAGAGATTTCCATTAGTTTGTTTTGCCAATTCTTTCCTTCTTGATAGATATTGAGAAAGATGATCCTTTACTTTTCTCAAATTTCCAATAGCCAATTCCAAATCCAACTTGTCATTCTCAATAGCCTTTTCTAGCTTGTATACCTCCATTGCCTCTGATCTTTGCTCAAGCTATTAAACTTCTTCTCTGAGAACCAAATTCTTTGATACCAATTGTTGGAAATATTAGATAGGAAAGGTTACTGAGAGGGGATAGGTGAATCAAGAACCAATAAATTTTTAACTTATTTCACCAATTAATCCTTTATATAATATTTTGATCTAATTGCATGCATCAAAGAATGAAAGCAATAAAACATTCATAACACTTTGACACAAGATATGGTGACCCAAAAACCTTCCAAATAGAAAGTAAAACTAGGGTGGGGATGATACCCACAAGTTTTAGTACTACAAAATAAAGTTGGCTTGTTAAGGCTTACAATTGATCACTTCTAATGATCTACCCTATTAGGAGCAATAAGGACTGCTAGGTCCACCTTGTGAAAGGATTTACAAAATAGACAATGAAGTATGCACTTGGTAAAGACACTTAACAAACACTATTAAGTCTACCTTGTTAAAGGATTTAACTGATACACCTATTAGGATGAACTAATGGCTGATCTCTGATCTACAACTCTAATTTTTTGGTTGAGATTCCTTGTAGTGTAAAGATCACCTTGTTGTGATGGATAAATATTTGTTATCCCTTATATTGCTTGTAGCCTTATCAATTTTCACTTATTCTCTTCATATTTGCTTCATATAATGACACTTGGATATTTTATAATTCATTACATATATAGCAATCCAAATCACAACTAATTAGAGTCAGCTACAATACAAGTTTCCATAAAAATCACAAAGTCAACCCAACTGCTGGCACTCAAATTCTAAAGACAAACTCGGTGATGTTTTGGTACTCGACAACCATTGTCAATACTTGGCATCATCATGAACTTGGTAGACATAGAAGCTTGGTCCATACTAATCACTTCAAAATAGCTTGAACTCGATCAACATTGTGTGATTTGGTGAACATTATGAAACTTGGCATATAAACTGAATCACTTGACTGACACACCTTGGCTCAGTGAACACTAACACTCCAAGATTGGTATATAAATTGAATCACTTGATACTAAGAGCTTGGTAGATATTGGAGAGCATGGTTGATATTGTGCAACTTAGTTAATGCTATGAAGCTCAGTTAGCACTAGCACTGATCAACTTGGTAGATATTGCTCACCATATACTAGAAGAAGATTCTAGAATTTGGTAGCAACTATAGAATTTGATAAAAACTATATAACTCAGTAATAAGTATATAACTCAATAGCTACTATATACATAGGCTACTTAGCTTGGTGGTAACTGTAACACTTGGTTAACACTACAAACTAGAAGATAAGCTCAGTAGCAATTGTAGAGCTCGGTGGTAATTTAACCAATTGACTAAGTGTGAGTTACCAATAAACAAACTTTGACCTTAATGTCAACATTATGATTAGCATATATATACATATGTATATATGTATACCAGTATGATGCAAATACTGTTGTGTGTGTGTGTGTGTGTGTAATAGCAGTATATGAAACAATGCACAATTGAAATTAATGATCATATATATTGTCTAAGATCTCATTTAAGGCATGATCGAAACTTATTCTAATTCCTTTGATTTTAGATCACTATCAATCTATACTATATTAGACTATAGTTCATAATGATTAGTAATACATGATTAAGACTTGTGTTAAGTCTATACAAATTAGGTTTGATAAATCATCACCAAACTAGTGTGATTGTGAATATTCATGTCTCCATTCAAAGACACTCTCATTCACCATCGCACCCTTCCATGTGATTGTGAATGTTCATGTATCCATTTGAAAACATGCCCATTCACCTTCACAAATTAGTGTTCATACTTGCAATAAAAGTTGTGCATCATTTAGCCTCAAATATGAAATCTGGTAAGAAAATTTACACTTTATATATAAAGAGAGATCTTTTTAAAGGTGCTTATTACATCTTAGCACAATAGAAAAATTGATTTAGTTGCATACATATTCTAGAATCCAAATAATAAAACAATAAAACTCACTCAACCCATGCTAAGTGACTTAGCTCAAGATCCTGAAAAATGGGCAGAGTTCACAAGAAATTTTATAAAAACATATCATAGTAGATATTTTTAGAAAAAAACAAGCCATAACCATAATCAATTGTTCCTAGCTAGTAGGATCAAATACAATTTTCCAAGGTGATAAAATTGTATATGTAGATATATATATGTATGCATGTGTATATATATGTGTGTATATCTATATGTATGTATACATACATATATGTGTGTGTGTGTCTGTGTACATACACACACACACACACACACACACACATATTTGTGTGTCTATGTATGCATGCATGTATGTATGCATATAAAGAGATCTTGTAGATTGTGGAGATCAGTAGAGATCTAGGATTTTGTTGTCGTGCCCTTGTGATTGCTGCATTTCATTGTCGTGCCCTTGTGATCTTTGCATCTTGTTGCCATGCCCTTGTGATCTTTTTATATGTATGTATGTATATAAATAGAGAGAACTTGGCACAATAGAAAAACAATAAAACTCACTCAATAGGTAACATGGCCAAAGATGCAATGGCAATGCCTATTGGTAAGTAGATTCCTCTTTTTCTCTCTCATTTTTCATGTGTTTATTTCAATTGAACTATATAAGGAGTGGGTTAGGATGTATATAGGTTAACCTTACATTAACTATAAACTATGACACAAAGGTTGCACTAGGGTATTATAGTATTATAATTATAGAAAACCACCTGATTCACCTAAGTGTGTGTTTGATGGCAAAGAGATGTATTAGGTGAGTAAATCTCACCAATGGTTATAGGAATACAACAACATCAAAACAATTAGAAACCATAACTACGTATTAGTTAGAGTAAGTAGTTCACGGGTCTTGATCCCATGGAGACAAGTATGTAGGCAGCCTAGTAGGCGAAATATGCCTCTAATGTGCAGATTCCTTGGACATAATTAGGTAGACTTAACTATTTTAAGACATTATATTTTAACTCACAAGGATCATTCCCTTGCAGGAGCCTCTCACCAAATCACCCAAGATGGCTAGAATATTTGGTTGGGTGCCTCCTATTCTATCCAACAAGCGATGTCTTCTCTTCATATCTTACACATCATTCCAGAGACTTTACACCAAATGTGTATTCCTTTTATTTTAGATCACTAGTTGCTCCAATGATGCAATCACCCATCTATCTCCAGATTATGCAAACACTTGTTGTTTTACAAAATCTAGATAGATACTGAGAGTTCCAAAGCCATAAACCTGAAGACCATCATGTGTGCATCCCACTTTAGGGAAAAATTTGGATGTCATGTTCTTGTGCATATATTTCAATCACTTCCTTCAAACTCAACTGAGGTGCACCCATGGAATTATTCATGTGAATCCCACTGCCCATGGAAGATGAGGCTTGTTGTTGACCATACGTTGCTGTTGAAGTGCCTCAAATTGGTGCTACTCTGACATAGTTAGGTAGCTTACACTCTCGTATTAGAAAGAAGCCTAGAGTGAAATAGTCCTTTCCACCCTAAATTCTTGTAGAACTGTCATCAAATTAGGTATAATAAAATGAACAATCAGTTGTTCCTAGCTAGCATGATCAAATACAGTTTTCTAAGGTGATAAAATTACATATGCAGATGCATCACTTGAATGCTAGGCATGAAGCACATTCCCTAATTTATAATGAATGGTTGGATATAAAGGCTTCATACACTGGCCCAACAATGGAAGCCAAGGATGTAACCGTGCATGTATAGAAAAACTCTCCCTATAGTGTTTGTCCCTAGTTTACATTTTGTTATTATTACCAAACTCTTTTAGGCTAGTTTATGCTTGATGATTAGTAGTGTTATCTTTTAGATTATTAGATAGTGTTTTATTCTTAGTTGATTTATATGATGAGACTACTTGGTACCAGTTATTTCATGTATGTGTGATTATACCTTAATGATGATTATTGCAGTGATTTTAGTTATTCAATGATGATTAGTTAGATAGATTATTATACATGTTTTCTTATGGATACATACCCCATACTGCATGTTTATGGTGTGCGTGTATTTTTTCTTTATGTATGATGTTTCTGATGTGGTTAAGGAAGGGAGTCATAGTCACTTCCTAGTTGGAATCTACATGATGCACCACTTCCTACCATTGCCTATTTTGTTTAGAATATTATGTTTGTACATGCATGGATTTTTATGTAGATTATGGGTATCAAGTATCGACTTCCCTGAATTGCCAGGATGAGTGTACCCTATCGCATTATCTTAATGGTAAGAGAGGGCAGATAAATTCTTGATTCCAAATCCTAACCTTTAAACCCATTTGTCCTAGAAAATTAGGACAAGTATCTAAGTTGTTTACCTTCTGAATGCGTCATATGACGTAAATTCATGATTATAACCCTTTAGTTTTATTTTGTATATATTTTTCTATGATGGGTTTTCATATTTCATCCTATAGGTCTTTGGTGATATTTCTATTAATTAATGATTTAATTTACTGGAAAATTATTATGTTAATGTTGATATTTAATTATATTTAATTAATTGGGAAATTAATTAAATAAAAAGAATTAAATTTAAAAAGAAAATTATAGTCTAATTTTAGAGCGTAATAATATTTATTTAATTTAATAATAATATGTTTAGGAGATCATTTTTAAATAAATGCTAAATATTATTATTACTTAAGTTAATAAATATTATATTAAATATATTTCAAAAAATTATAAGAGAGAGTAAGCAATTAATTAATAAAGTTTATTTTAATTAAATTGCATAAAGTTGCACATGCGATTAAAATATAATAATATTAATTAAAAAGTGAGAGAGAAATTAAACGATTAAAGATATTTAATATTGCAAATAGTGTGCATGAAAACATAAAAGAAAAGATAATAAAGAGTAAAGAGTTGTGATCAAGGAGTTTTCCTGGAGTGATCGCACAATTAGTGCCCTGAATTTAGGACAGAACTCCTTATTAGCATTGGAGGGTTCATTTTCCATTTACCGAAGTTTTGGAAGGACTGCAAATTTTGGAGAAGGAATTTTCAAAGAGAAGGTTTTGAGAGAAGAAATTTCTCTCACAAATCTTTTGGGTGTTTGTGATTTTAGCATCAGAACCAGGTAGATTCTAAGGTTTTGATTCACCCAGTTAATTACATTCTTTATTATTCCTGTCTTCTTCATGAGGTGAATTATTAATCTGAAATTCTTTGTGACAAATACTTCAATTTATTGGTATGCATGTTGATTTCTTCTATATATGTAAAGATTAAAATATCATAGAATCCTCATTTTAATGATTTTTACAAATTGGAATTTAATCTGAAAAGGGTATTGCATTGAAAAGGAAAATTTAAATTGAAAATTTGACTGGTTACCTGTATTTTCCCTATCAGAGTGTTGTTGGAACTTGTATAAAAAAAATTAATTATTAAAAATTTATGAGAGGGTTTTTGTTTATAAAATTTTATTATTATAAAATAATAATAAAAATATTTAATATTTATTGGGAGGAGGTGGGGCCACCAAATCCCCACCTCCCCCTTTCTTCCTTACCCCCCTCCACCGTACCACTGCCATTAAACGATGGCAGTGTGGCCAGACTACTGGTCGCAGCAGTAGTTAGACTTGTCGTCGTAGGTCAAAGGTCGATGGGCCTTTCTAAAATAAATGCCTACCTTGTTTTGTAATTCGATTTTTTTTAATTTAATTTTTTTAGAAATTTGTTTTATTTAAAAATAATAATAATAAATTTTAAATTGTTATATATTATTAATTTTATTGATTTAATAAATAATTAAATGATATTAACATAGTTATTTTATATATAATTATTAATTAATTAAATTAAGTTTATTTAATAATGGAAGTTATTTAATAGAGTTGTAAATTTATTTAATTATTATTAATAATTCTGATTTTAATAAAATTGTAAATTATTTTATTTAAAATCAATGAGTATTATTTTAATATTTTAACTAAATAATTACCCTTAAGTCATTTGGAACAATGAACTTAAAACCGAATTAGGGTAATTGTGCATTTTATTCAAATATAAGAATGGGGAAAATTGTATGGGTTAAATTGTAAATTGTAGGTATTCACAAACTTACATTGAAACAAATATTTAAATCTTATTGTTGATTCAACTATGTGCTTTCAAAATCAAACCAAACTATGAAACTACTATATTATCTATATGTTGTCTATATTTTGGGTTTGGGTTGACTAGAGTGTTGACCAGTTCTAGGACATCTACCAGAGGCTTGGGAGTTTTGTGATTGTGGTATTATGCTGATTTGATCTTGATCTTTTAAACTCAACCATGGTAATGTGTTGGTATGCTTTATGATGAGTTTGATTATATTATTGGTTATTACTTTTAGAGTAATTGTGGGATAATGAGATGAATGTTATGACATACTTGACCATTTTGAGTCTTTGATTAGTATTTTTGGGATACTTTCCAGTTTCTTGTAAAGAACTGATGGGTTATTGTGATTTATCTTTTGATGCTTTTCAGTCACTTGTATAGGACTGATGTGAAATATTATGATTATTTGATTTGTGATTTTATGAGCCTAGGGTAGGTTAGCTATATGTAATGTCGGGAAGTAACTTGCAATGGAGGCTGGGCCCCTAAGTGGCTGCCAGGGTAACCCATTGTAAGTTGTTTAATAAAGTGAAAACACTACGCTAAATGAGAGTAAAATGAGCTTGATAAGAGTCTTTGTATGTTCTTGCCCATGCCTCAAGTACTAGTACAAACTAGGATGGGAGTAAAGAGAACGCTTGGTTGTGACCATGCATTGTTAGTATGCCTTGTCTATATGAAAGGATACTAGTGCTGCATAGAGTCACTAGGGGGCTAGGGTCAAGTTAGACTGCCAGGGTAACTCTAGCATTGATTCATGCAATGACACTTGCCTACTTATATAGTAGATTTCCCATGTGTCTGTGTTTACCTTTGGGTCTAGATGTTGATTTATCTTGGAACCTTTGAGTTAGATTACTTTTAGGGTTTCCTTGACTTAGATATTACTTTTGATTTTAGTAATTGATATCCTGTTTGGGACTTGAGCCTATCCCCTTAGTGTGGATGGAGTGGGAATTTTTGGGTTACCATACAGTCGAGTGGTAGTGCTTTTTACTCTTACCATTGAGATATGTTCGTTGATGTCGTGGTTGGAGTTTCTTGTCTACATTTCTTTTCATTCTATCTTTTTGTATTATGATGGATGATTGTATCTTATTATGGATGGTTATATCTTTATGGTGGATGATCTTTACTTGTTGTATTGTACTTTGTTTCATGGATCCGAAAGGGATGATGTAACTTATTTTAAATGTATATTCTTTTAGCCTTTCATACCTTGTGACATGTACAGTAGATGATTGTGCATTTTGAATTTTATTGCCAAGTGGCATTCAAAACAAATGTATATTATTTAAATGGACTTGGACTTGTAATTATTCTTTCATATGGATGTGGTATTTGTTAGACTTAGTATTAATTAAATTTAAATGTGATTCAACATCTTGGGATCCTTAAGGAATGTAATCTTTGATGTTGCTTAATTATGATTGTATGTTATTGCTTTCGCTACTTTGTGTTTGACATGTATGTTATTCTTTCTATAAAAAAATTGTTTGGCAAACTTAGTAAAACTTTAGGTTAATTCTTTTGGATCCCTCGCCGGGGCGTTACACTCCATGTGAGGATCCCAAGTATCTACTATTGCTGTTAATTTGGTGTAGTTGTTGATTAGCTAGGTTGATTACAAATTCCTGTAGAGCTGTCATCATATTAGGTACAATAAAATGAACAATCAGATGTTCCCAGCTAGTAGGATCAAATACATTTTTTAAGGTGATAAAATTGCATATGCAGATGTATGTATGTATGTATGTATGAATGCGTATATATCTGTATGTATATATATATACACACACACACATATGTGTGTGTGTTTATGTATGTATGTATGTATGCATGTATAGAGAGATCTTGTGGATTGTGGAGATCTGTGGAGATCTAGGACTTTGTTGTCATGCCCTTGTGATTGCTACATTTTTTTGTTGTGCCCTTGTGATGTTTGCATCACATTTTTGTTCCCTTGTGATATTTGTATATGTATGTGTATATGTATGTATGTATGTATGTATATAAACAGAGAGATCTTGGCACAACAAAAAAACTCACTCAATAGGTAGCATGGTTGTAGATGCAATGACAACACCTATTAGTAAGTAGATTCCTCTTTTCCTCTCTCATTTTTCATGTGTTTATTTCACTTGAACTATTATTTCTTAGGAGAAATTTTGTAATATTGGATTCATTTTATGTAGGAGTTGATGAGGACATCCCTGGATGTACTCATGTGATGAATTTCTCATGAGCAATGAAGATGGACTTCCCCTAAGAGTAGCAAGAGGTGATGAGTACATTCTAGGTACTTTAAAGATTGATCTCATGACATTCTAGGTAACTTACCATGCTTATACATGTATGGATGTTCACGTAATCAACCTTATATTTAATAAAAGGAATATGTGCTTTTAAACAAGCTTTTGTCACATTGATTATTGTCACAAGATTTTAAACATAACTATATAAGGAGTGAGTTAGGACGTATATAGGTTAACCTTACATAACTGTAAACTACAATACAAAGGTTGCACCAAGGTATTATAGTATTGTAATTATAGAAAATCGCCTGATTCACCCGATTGGGTGTATGATGGAAAAGAGTTGTATTAGGTGAGCAAATCTCACCAATGGTTATAGGAATATAGCTACATCAAAATAATTAAAAACCATAACTATATATTCTTTAGAGTGAGTAGTTCAAGGGTCTTGATCTCATGGAAATGGGTATGTAGGCAACCTGGTAGGTGGAGTATGCCCCTAGTGTACAAACACCATGGACATAGTTAGGTAGCACTTAACTATTTTAAGACATTATATGTAACAAGTAACAAGTAGTTTGACACAAAATCTTGACATATTCACTATCTCAACCCTTCTAGGCTCTGTATTATTTTGACTTTTTATAAAGGTATGATGCTTACTAGTTCTACGTTTAGAAAAATTATTTCCCATATCTCTATTCTTGTATTTTCCCTTTGCCTCATATATAATATCATCATGTTTGGTACCTCCATAAATCTCATTCCTTTGATCAAGATCTTTCATAGGCTTTCTATTATATTTCTTTGAATTCATTCCAGTATGTCCATAGTTTTTATTTTCAATATTGTGGTCATGATCATATCTTCTCCTTTTCTCCCTTTTTCTTGGCACCCTCTCAAATGATTCATTATTTGAATCTCTTTTCTTAAGGACTTCAGTCATAAATTTTATGCCTTTGTCACTATGATTCATTGGTCTAGTTGTTGATTCTAGTTGATGATTGTATGAAAATTAATTGTGTGAAATTTTTATTTTTAGGCAATGTAGAAGGACACTGTAGTTCAATATGCAATGTCAATTCATATGCATACGACATCAAGCACAGCTGAAAAATACAACATGAGGTTTGCATTTTTGTTAGAGGTCTTTAATTAGGTATTTTAAGTTATAGAACATCATGAACATTGTTCATGATGGCCTATCATTTTAGAAACTTAATAGACCTATTAAATAAATGTAATCATGTTGTGTTTTATTAGCTCTGCCTATTGTACACACATTTGAATGCAGTTGCACGTGCATTCTCAATTCTGAGTGGAAGAATCTTACTTTGGATGCAATAGAAAAATGACATGCACCAAAAGATGGGAAAATGATGTCACTTTTGTAGGTCTGGAACCTTTTTTGTACTTTAAAGATTGATAAGATTTTAGATGTTAACATGGAAATTAGATGTTTGCGGGGTGGGGGGGTGGGGGCAAATGAGCTTCCATCTTGACGTGATTGGCCCTAATTAGTAGAGAATATAAAATATTCTCAAAACCAAGTGAAGCTCAGTATTAACCTGTGATTACATGACAACTAACTTTTTGAATCTACTCTAAGCTATGAGAGCATCATAGCTATTCAACATTTGCCGCCATTTTTTTTATTAATACAACACACTATCTCAATTATGATAGAAAATTTTGATGGCTAGCCATCGGTCCTGCAACATTCTTACCACATTCCTATCGCTCTTGCAACAGACATTTCTGATGGCTTTTTGTGGGTCCCATAGCATTTCTATTGCAAAGATGTCATAATTGCAACGGTGTCTTTGACAGATTTCCATCACAATTTTGATGGTGAAAATAAATGTTTTTCTAGTACGTTAGCTCAATTTATGACACTTGTGTCCGTCATAATTGCAATGGTAGCCCTTGTCATCATAAATGGTCACAAAAAAAGTCTAACAGTCATCTAATGAGAGCCAATTCCTCTTGATGTCAATTGGGTGATGAGTGATTGTCATAATTATGACAACCTGTGGTTGCATTCAGGCCCAAATGTAGTAGTGTATCTCTCTCCTAATGCTCAGTCTTGACACTTGTCAACTGTACATTTAGGATCAACTATCTCTTTCTTCACTTGACTTGATTATCACTTTCTTTCTTTGTTCTTTGATGTAACGTGTTCCTAGATTGATCACATATTAGTCAAAGAGGGGCAAATATAATCACTCAAGCTAAGTTGAAATCCTAAATGCATAATTTTACATCATGATGAGAATTAAAATGAATTAATTTGAATCAACTATTACAACCCATTTGAAAAATATACGTGAATATTAATTTCAAATAAATTGAAAATTGATATTTATTTCCAAAAATGAATTTTATATTCAAAATGGGACCTTAATTACATTATAAATATTTTATTCATAATGGGTTCAAGGAAATTAATATTTTATTCATAATGGATTGAAGGAAATTCATTCTTTATCCATAATGGGTTCAAAAATTCATTTTATATTCAAAGTGGATTTAATATATTCATTTTATATTCAAAGTGGATCCATAATGCATTCTTTAATCAAAATGCTCATTTTAATATTCAAAATGCTTAGTTTAATATTTTAATATTGAAAGTGCTCAATTTAATATTCAAAATGAATCCTCATTTTGAACAAAATAATCATAAATGGACCCATCCACTCATCTTTGAATGAATCTCCACCCTTGATCATGAGTACCCTAAACTTGATCTCAATCATCCATTTTCCTTTAAAAAGGAGGCTCTTCCTCTCTTAATTGCATCTTAAGTTTTTGTCACTATTGTGCTACAGAATTTGGAGACCTTCTTTCTTGTGGAGAACTTCTATCTTCTTGACTCATTCTTACATCCACTCTTTTGCTACCATTATGCTGTAGGATTGAAGATCTTCTTGCTTGTGGAGAACTTCTTGCTTCTTATCTCATTCTTTTAGCTTAGCTTCATTTAGTTTTCTTTCATTGCATAATAGCTTAATTACATTCTAGTTGAGCTTTCTTTTCATACTCTCAGCTTAAAGAATCTAGTCTAAATAGGGATTTTGTAATCTCATTCTAGTTTAGATTTTCTTTTATTTTCATAGTTTAGCTTGCATTCCACATTATTAGTTTATCTTTGCATTTACATTTCTAGTTGCATATTTGCATTGCATCCTTTGGAAATCTTAGACATTTGCACTCTTGCTCTTGTTCTTGAATCTCCCACTTCGTGGTGTACCTTGTGATGTCTTTGCATGTTTGGTTCATTTGAGAGCCATATTTTCATATCCCACACGTCATGGATAGGAAGCTATAGGTCATCATTCAAGTTCTCTAATTTATAGAGTACCTTGGATATAAGGGTCTATAGAAGTGTGACCTACTTTTATACATATAGGTAGTTGGAAAACATCCAAGTTAAAGCAAAATAATCTGCATGGGAAGAGAGTACCTTTTGGACCACATGGGCTCTATCAACCAAAGAGAGCATGTGGGTTTTCTACTTACAATGCTTATTCTAAATTTTCCAATAGATCCAATTCCACATATCTTTAAGAGATGGGGTCATAGAGAAAGGAATGCCTAAGTCTCTCATAATTTTGTGAGGACCCACACATTTATAATAGTTATTGGAAACCCAATCAGGTGGACAATCATCCCACCCAATGATAGATGATTTCATTTGAGATATTTTAGCCCTTGAAGCTTTACAAAAGAAAATGAGTCTATTAAACATGTTATCAAAATCGTCTTCACCAAGAATAATAAACAAGGAAATGTCATCTGCAAATTTCTCAAGAATCAATTCATCATTGTTAAGAATTTTGATACCTTTGAGGGGAGGACCCAAATCCTTAGCTTTGAGAATGTAAAATATATCATTTGTAGCCAATACAAATAGAGATGGGGTAAGAGGGAAACCTTTTCTAATGGACCTACCAAGACTAATAGACTTAAAGAACTCCCCATTCACCTCAATGATAGTAGAGGCATCTTGGAAGAGAATGTTCACCCATTTGCCAAAAAGGGGGGAAAACCCAAAGTCTGAAATGTACTAATCTCAAAGTGTCATTCAATTCTGACATAGGCCTTTTCAAAATCAAGGAGGATCATACTAAAATTTTGCACATTGTCCCTGGCTCAATTCATTTCCTCCCAACTGGTGATCTAAATTTCAAGTATACATCTCCCTTTGATGAAAATAGTTTGAGAGACAACGAAAATATCATTAAGCATACTAGAAATCCTTCTAGCAAGGAGTTTGGAAATGATCTTATAAGAAAAGTTTAAAAGAGTGATTGACCTCCAATTTTTAACTTGAGATTTATCCCCACTTTTGGGAAATATCTTGATCACTCCTCTATTAATGTTTTTACCAAGGAAGCAATATTCATAGGTCTCACTATAGAGCTAAAGAAGTTAAATAGCAATCCACTCCTTTTTCTTTTTGAAAAACTCACCTGGAATACCATCCATTTCAGTACCATGGAATTAATAGTGTCTTCAATCTTCTAAATGTTAATGCTCTAGATAAGGATATTAGCTTGTCCTCTACTGACCTTGCAAGGGATAAACTTTAATAATTTTCTAAGGGTCTCCATGTTGTCTTGCTCCATCCTTGAAGTGAACAGATTTTTGTAATAGTTATGAAAAATATTTAAAATCTCTCTAATTTCACTAGTCATGTCATTATCGATTTGAATAGCCTTAATATTTTCTCTAGACTATTTATCTTTGATAAGATTAAATAACTATTTGGACCCTCTATCACCATCCTTGAGCCAATTAGCCTTATCTCTAACTTTTTGCTCTTGAATTTTATAATTCTTAATCTTTCTCAACTATATTGTAGTATTATTCAGGTTAGTTGCAAGAGTGACATGATTACCATTGTCTTGAAGTTATCTTTCAAATTCACTCGGTCTTTTTTGATACAGATCCTCTTTCATTCTCTTATCTTTAGCTTCCTTATTCCCAATGATCCGAAACAATTTCCTCCACATGTTAGTCACAACCTCCCAATTTTGTTTGGCTGAGCAATAACCATTATAGAATTTTGAGAGAATAGAAACATTTCTAATTGCATTATTTATGTCTTCATCAAGTAACAAGGAGGTGTTGAACTTGAAGGAACATTTTCTAGTCTTGGGGGCATAGATGTTACAAATGTTGACACTATTTTCCTTATCCTTAAAGGTAGCCCAAATAGCTCCATGGCATGGAGAAATATTGTAGGAGACCATTCTATCAACCATTTGGGGCCAATCATCAAGACCACACCGCCCTTACCCCTCCAATGTCTAGAATATAAGCATTTAGCTTTCTCCCAAAGAAATTTGAGAGTGTTAAATGCATGATATCCCAAGACCTTAATTTGTTGTAAATTAATAATATCTTTCTTGTGTAACTTATTACACCAACTTCTCACAATGTATTTCCTATATGGCATTTCAAGACCCATGATATTTTGGCTATGAATATGCATTTCATTATTAATAGTTTGGGGGATTATTAGGCTTGCATAGACTATTGAAACATTCTGGGATGACATTGTTGTGAATCTTATTACTCCTTTCATAGTTCTTAGCACTATTAGTCCTTTCATAAGTCTTTCTTTTCTTTTCTTTTACCGATGACTTCTTTAAAACTTTCATCACCATGAGCCTGAGGGAAAACACCACTAAGGGTCGAGTCATTTATTAACATGGTCTTTGTTTAAGCAAGCATGGATCCAAGGCAAACATCATTATATTTTAAGGAAAATTTATTTGGCTCAGAATCCATCATGTGGTAAAAAAAATTCATAGCTAATTATCCGACATTCAATCTTCCGGCATTATCTTCATTGATTTTCTCTTTGCTAAAAGGAATATATTGAGGTATAGAACCAAAAGGGTTGAGAGAATTTGTGCCTTCATTATGATCATTTTCTTACAAAGGGTTGGTTAATGTGACAAAATTCCCTGAGGGGCTATCTAGGATATCTCCCCTAGATTTAGGAGCATCATTCTATTTTGCATAATTCAAATTATGACCCATTTCTCAAGTCTTGTTAATGGATTTAGGATTATTACCGTTATTAGGAGGGTTAAACTTCTTTTGAATATTTTGTAATAAAGGACAATCTTTTCGATTATGACCATTCAACTTATAGTGAAAACAAGCACCCACAACCCCAAGTTAACATATTTTCCAACACTAACTATCATCTTCAATTTTCAAGGAAATTTCCTTAGGAAACACAATATCAGGGTTACGATATGTATCAATAGAATAAAGTATTAAAATTGAAAAACATTATAATTGCTCAAAAAAAATCTCATTCTAATTAAAATAATATCTTTGTTTCCTTGAATGTATAAAATAGAAAAATCTAAATGAATGATATTATCTTCACATTTCAAAAAACAAACTCTAATAATATTTGAATTTTTTTATATATTTACTTTAAAATTATTTTTTAAATTAAGAATTAAATAAATAGTTTCTAATACTTTATTTTCATTAAAAAATAACTATCATCCATTTAATTAAATTAAACAAACCTTGTACACTAAAGTTAAGATTATTTTTAAAAAATTATGTATCACAAATATTTGAATGTGATAGATCTAACATCTTTATTTAGAATCAGGAACCCCCCAAAAGGGTATTATTCTTGGAACTTTATGTTAAACTGTCATTCTATCATTAGTAAATATGTGACTTAGGATATCGAGAATGGGGAAGAATCAGTATTCTGGGAGGACTCCTAGGATGGTCTTCCTCCTCTTGACAGCCTCAATGCTCCAACAAATATTAAAAATACATCAGTTAATACATGGGGAAAGCACATAGACAGTTACAAGCAACTCAAAAGGGTGACTGAGGAGGAAATCTGGATGTGGAAATCTTTAGAGGGGGACCTTTGAACATATACTTAGTCAACGACATGTCAATCATAAGAACAAAGAAGATAAAATCATAAGGGGGGCTTCAAAGGATGGGCTATATAGTCTAAAAAAAGGGTACGACCTTATAATCAACTCACAAAGATGGGAGAAGACTAATATGCGTCTCAAGTTATGTTTGGATTCAACTTGTTTGCCAAAGGAAGGGATCTTTTTATGGACTACCTTTCAAAAGAGAATATTAATAGTTGATAATTTAGGAAGATATATTCGAGGGACCATCAAGATGCTCATTATGTAAAGAAAATTTAGAGACAACAAAACACATATCATTCCAATGTCCCTATACAAGGAAATGTTGGCATTGGCTTTGTCAAAAGTTAAATTGGACCTCTCCTTTCCTAGAGAATCTTGATAGTCACTTAATTGGTTGGCCAAACGATGGTAAATATAAAATATATAATAAACTATGGAATGCCTCTCCTTCCATCCTCATGTGGGAAACCTAGAAAGAAAGAAACATGCATATATTTTGTAACTCAGAACTTAATATCCCTTCCTTTCTCAATAAAGTAGAAGCCTGCATAACAAAAGTTATGAATAATAATTTAAGAAGACCAATAAAAGAAGAAGGGTCTTTCTTAGACTAGGATGTAGAGATGTGAAGGAATTGGACCAATCTTATCAATCCTCCACTAGTTTATCACCAGAAAAACCTTCAAGCAAGAAAGGAATGTAGATGGGAATTTCCACCAACCAGGTGGAAAAAATTAAACTTTGATAGAGCTTCAAGAGGAAATCTGGGGAAGGCAAGAATAGGATGTATCATTTGTTCTAAGTCTAGAGACTAGATCATAAAGAGAACTAAGATATTAGTCATCTCAATGAACAATATAGCTAAACTAGAAGCTCTACGGGAAGGGCTCAGCCTAAGTTTAAAATTGGGCATAAAGAGACTAATTATTGAAGGGGAATCCTAGATAATTTTGAATTCTTTAAGAAAAAAAAAGAACTCCAAATTTGATAATTAACTCAAAACTTGAGACTGTAATTAATCTTATAGATAAATTTGAGGAAACTAGGTTTCTTCATATCTATCAAGAAGGAAATAAAGAAGTGGATCTTCTAGCGAACAAGGGAGTGGATGGAGTGGACATTACAATCTGAGCACCCAAGATCCCACTTTGATTCAGGATCTCCATCATCCTTAGATGAAACCCCAGTCTATCCATATAATTGTTCAACTTATAATTGGTTAATTTATTTTTCCCTCTCCTTAGATTACCCTCTAATCCTTATTAGTAACTCCTTTCCCATTAATCCTTCACATTTAAATCCTCCACTCATTACAGGATGAGATGCTTTTCTCCAACACATAAAATAGAGAAATTCATAGGACATGAATATTAGTGAAACTTATCCATAAACCTAAACTGAGTGTATAAAGCTATAATATGTAAGTTGTCATATATGAATTACACTAATTATATCTTGTTATAGATTGTATATTCACAAAATTAGAAATCTACATCTATTTGACCTAACACTAACTTGTTAAAATCTCAACCCCTATATATCTTTAAATTTTGTGGGTTGGCACTCTTATTCATGTTCTTTTTAAGGAAATGATTCAACAAATCAATTTATGAGCTTTGTCATGCAGATCACATTATTTTTCTTAAATTTGTCGTGCCTCTTCATATGGTTAGCCATCATGACTTAGTTATACCTTTTTTCCATCTTTGATTAGTTTTATATCCACCATGTAGAACCTTCCAAGACTTTCACGAAGGTTGAGATTTCAAAAAATTGGATCTATATATTTCTTCTATTTTTTCACCCTTGTCACTCTCACTCAATATCTTTGTTAAGTGTCCTCAGTGTTCAGTGATCCACGACATAGTATAGAGTCAACTATATCTCTATTTCATGAACTTGAAGTTAGAAAGATGGATTTTAGGGGTGATGTCAAACCATATTGATGGAATAGGATCCTAAACTCAATTGATGACATGTCTAAGGTAGCGGTGAGCAGGGTTTTAGGGGAATAATTTTTTAATTATGATTACGCTTGGCGCACCAAATTTTTTGTTTTAGGTTCATTCATAGCTTGTTTTTTTAAATCTCATGTAGGCCATTGGGAGATTATTTGCCTATGTTATAATATCCTTGACTCAATCTAGCTAGAGGGTCTTAAGCAAGAAATTCTTAGTATCAATAGGAAATTAGAAATTTCACTTGCAAAAGTTTACATGCCAAATTCACTAGGCAATTTGGGGCAAGAAAATATTATGAGGCATCTAATTCTATACATAAGAGATATCAATCAACTTAACATAGAGTGGCCTAAGATGGAGGCCAATATCACCTTTCTACTTTGATGGAGGGGTATAGTCATGGACTAGGATAAGGAATGGCTTCTTCATTATCTGAGAGTATTTGATTCTTACATTGAACCAAGGGTGGAATTTATTGATTTAAACAAACTTGAATTTTCTCTCCCAAATCTATATAAATCTAGCAAGGAGAAAATGGCATATGCCTTAGCCTCAGGCTCTATGGGAACAGACTTAGAGGAAGTGGATAACTTCCTTTTTTTTGGTTAGGGTCCACACTCTGGCTCTCTAGTGTGATTATGTTGGGGTCTTTTGTTCAGACTTATTCATTGTCTATATCTGGGTCTAGTCTTCAGTCTATCCTGCATTTATTTTTCTTTAGAGATTAGGTTGTGTGAGTTCTTGACCTATATGTCTTCTTACAACTTGCCTTCTCCTTTTGTATCTATTTTTTGCTCCTTGGGTTTGGCCTTTGGCCTCTATTTTTCATTTTTTTATTGCCTCTCTTCTTTAGATTGTGATGAAGGGTGCTCCCCTTAATACCATAAACACACAACAAAACCAAAGAAACAACACTAATTGCAAGAACAAAATTGGGGCTTCTTATTATCGCCTCAAAAGTAGAATTAAAAAATTCAAAATTACAATATGTTAACCCACATGGGCACCTTTATTACAGTAATCTACAAGACAATGTTGTGAACTATCACCCAGAGTTGTCCTAGACAATTTTTGGGCCTTTCTTAAATAGGCAATTATATGCCAACCAAGCAGGTTCTAAACACTCAAACTTAATAGCTAGGGCCGAAAGACCCTAACAATACATATGGATTCGCCCAAATACATCTTTGATATTTATTTTAGAAATTTTGAGTAGCCCAACTTCGAAAGGCCATAACTCTCAAACTGTTGCTCCGATTGGCTATTACAACTACTTTTCAGAAACACCAGGTCCTGATCTATAGTCTTGGATTTCAGCAAGCGCCCATTCATTGAGTTTTTGGACCTCATCTGGGACCTCTAAGGCCTTCAAAACTAATTTCAAAGATTTTTTCTCCAAATTTTTCCACCAAAAATTCACAATAACTTCTTTGATACTTAAGTTGGAGCAACAAGATTTTTATGGTAGGCTTATAAGTCCGAAATGAACCTTTATGTAGAAAATTAGAACATTATGAGTTTGTATGATAAACTTACTAAAAATAGTAAGCTCCTAGAAATATTAACCCCCCTGTCTACTAGTCTTGATGAAAATAGAAAAGACTGAAAATAAAAATATTTTTGGGTGATGCAAGATTTCCCTCACACCCAAGATGCTCCTGCATCAGACACCTAGGGTAATTTGAAAAGTGACTCTATCACGTCTCAGGTGTTTAGAGGAAAACCAAGATGGTTAACCTCCTCCCTTGCTAGCCATGATGAATCCTCTACTAGCCTCCCTTTCCATTTGACCAGGTATTTTTCATCAGCTATGTTCCTTGTACTTTTTCTAACACGACTATCCAGTATCTCCTCAATCTCCTTTGTAGTTGAACTAGCTACTGGAATACTCTACTATGCTTCTACAACTTCATCTCAATCACCTCCTTCATAATACATTGTCAATTCTAAAATATTAAATACTGGTGAAATATTCAATTCAACAGGCAACTCCACTTCATAGGCATTTCTAGAATTATACCTTTTTACTATCTTGTGCGGTCCAAACTTCTTCATCTTTAGCTTATTAGATGTACCCACTGGAAAACACTCATTTCTCAAATGAACCACGACTTCATCTCCAATTTGAAATTCCTTCTACCTCCTTTTCACACCTTCCTTAGCTTTATACTGTGTAGTCATCTTTATAATGTGCTTCCTCACCTCCTCATGAATATTCTCAAATGTTCAGCAAAATCTTCTACTTCAACACTACTTATCTCTCCTTTATCCAACTTCTTTAATTGAGAAGAATTTTTGGGTTTGGTGCCATATGCAATCTGGAATGGTGATTTACCAATACTCCTATTGACATAATTATTATATGCAAATTCTGCCTGTGATAAAATTAGATCCTAGCACTTTGGCTTGTCTCCAACCAAACATCTCAGTAAATTTCCCAAACTCCTATTCACCACTTATGTTTGTCTATTGGTTTGTGGATGATGTGATGAATTGAACTTCAAATTTGTCTTCAACTTTTTCCATAATGTATGCCAAAAATACCCAACAAATTTGGTATCTTGATTTGAAACTATATTCTTTGGCAGACCATGTAGTCTCACCACTTCTCTGAAAAACAACTCTGCCACATGAACAACATCACTAGTCTTCTTGCAAGGAATGAAATATGCCATTTTTGAAAAACTATCAACCACCACAAAAATAGAATCATGCCCTCATTGAGTCCTTGGTAATCCAAGAACAAAATTCATGTTTACATCCTCCCACGACTTCTTTGGTATAGGTAATGGTAGATACAACCCTGTATTCTTCTTCACTCCTTTTACCATCTTACATACTCTGCAACTCTATACAAAATTCTTCACATCTTGTTGCAACTATGTTCAGTAATAATTTTTAGCAACCAAAGCTATGGTTTTATCTCTGCCAAAATGTCCAACCAATCCTCCACTATTCTTCTCTTTGATGAGATTCTCTCTCATTGAACTTCTTGGAATGCACAACTAGATTCCTTTGAACAACATATCATCTTGGATTATGAAATCCAACCACTTTGTCCTATCAGGAGTAATAGGTTTTGTACAAGCCTTCCATGCTTCACTAAAGTCAAGATCATCTGGATACAAATTCTTGAGTTCCTTGAACCCAACCACCTCAATCTGCATTTCTGTCAAAAAAAGTTGTCTTCTACTAAGAGCATCTGCAACTATGTTAGAATTCCCACTCCTGTGTTTCAAAAAAAATGTATAACTCTACAAAAATTCAACCCACTTCAAATGCCTTTGGTTTAATTTTCCTTGACTATTAGAATATTGCAAATCTTGATTATCAGTATACAAAACAAACTCCTTAGGAAGAAGATAGTGTCTCCATTTCTTCAACGCCTGAACTATAGCATAAAACTCCTGATCATAAACAAAATATTTTGATTTTATATCATTCAACTTCTCACTAAAATAAGCAACAACTCTACCTTCTTGGCTCAAAACAACTCCTATTGCAGTAACACTAGCATCACAATCTACTTGAAACACCTTGCTAAAATCTAGAAGTACTAAAATAGAATACTCAATATTTTTTTGTTTCAACAGATGAAAAATATTATCTGCTCCTATAGTCTACTTAAATTCTTTCCTATCCCCTCTTATTGTTTCAGTCAAGGGTCCACAAATACTACTAAACCTCTTATAAACTTTCTGTAAAAACTAGCTCATCCATAAAAAGATCTTACCTCTATAGCACTCTTTAGATTAGGCCATTCAAGGATAGCCTTCACTTTCTCTGGGTCCATTTTCAAACCTTCTACTGAGACTACAAATCTCAAGTACACCAACTCCTTTAAAAAACTGCACTTCTTCAAGTTTATCAGCAACTTTTATTCCCTCAACTTATCAAACACCTTTCAAATATGAATCAAATGCTCCTCCAATGTTTTACTAAAGTTCAAAATATCATCTAGGTGAACAATGACAAATTTACCTAGAAACTCCTTCAGTGCCTCATTCATGAGCCTCGCGAAAGTGCTTTGTGTATTGGTTAACCCAAAAGGCATGGCTAACCACTCATACAGTCCTTCCCTTGTCTTGAAAGTAGTCTTCCATTAATCTTCTCTAATGCAAATATGATGGTACCCACTCTTCATATCTATCTTTGTGAAATACTCAACCCCACTCAAATAGTCCATAATATCATCCATCCTTGGCAATGGAAATCTATACTTGATTGTAATCCTGTTGATAACATGAGATTCTATGCACATCCTCCATTATCCATTATTCTTTGGTGCTAATATTATTGTACAACACATGGACTTAGACTCTCTCGAATCAACCCCTTCTACAACAACTCATGAACTTTCTGTTCAACTCTTCACTTTCTGCTAGTGTCATCCTGTGTTTTGCCTTGTTTGGAAAACTGGCTCCTAGAAACAAATCCATTTGGTGACTGATCTTCCGCATTGGGGATAATCCATCAGGTACATTACCTGACACAATATTAGAAAATTCTCCCAACTTCTGCAAGTACTTCCCCTACTTCTTCTTTACCATATTTTGGAATTACAACAAAATGCATATGCTCATGCTTCATACCTGTGAGAAACTCCTTTCCATCAATGAAACATATTCTAGCAACACTACATACCTTTACATACCTTTTCTTCTTTCTCCTTCAATGGCTTCAACTTATGTTTCACTTCATCCTTGGTCAAATT
Organism: Cupressus sempervirens; assembly: GCA_028749045.1. Taxonomy (NCBI): domain Eukaryota; kingdom Viridiplantae; phylum Streptophyta; class Pinopsida; order Cupressales; family Cupressaceae; genus Cupressus; species Cupressus sempervirens. Next base: position 184,837,075 of record CM053784.1, on the reverse strand, counting down.
GTAGGTACTTGCTCACCCATCATGTACAACATGTCTGTCAAACTTACACGGCCTACCCAAAAACATATATCATATGTCCATAGGTATGATATTACACAATACCTCATCCTAGTAGCTTTCCTTCTTGAACTTCGTTGAGCATTGCTCATTGACCATGACCTTGTGGTCATCTTGCACCCAAGCAATACAGTATGGATGTAGATGTTTTTGTCTCTTCAACTTCAACTTTGTGACCATCATTTTGACACTAGATTGTTAGTACTTCCACCATCAATGATCACATCACAACACTTATCTTCACACTTGCAACTTGTGTGAAATAAACTCCTTTGATTTAGTTCATTATCCCCACTCAGCAAGACTCAATCTTCTATTAACTAGGGTTTCTCCTCTTTCAGCATCTTCAGAATGTGATGATCTAGCATCTTCATCAACATGTGAAACTCTAACCTGGCCTTCGGTTCTTCGATCTATCCTTCCTTGGTGCTAGGAACATTCAAATTCTTCATGCCCTTCTTCTCTGTAGTAAAAGCATTTCCCATGGAAGCCTCCTCTTCTAGATCCTTGTGCTCTACCTCATCCTCTCTGATCTTTATTGTTCTGATCATGGAAATGATTGGAATTATTTCCCTTCTAGTTCCGAGTGCTACTTATAGCCTCATCCTTGTTCTTTTGATCATCATTTCAGCTACCATAAGATTGTCCACCAGATCTTCCACTATGACCTCTTCCACTGTTCTTGTTGTCAAACTTCTTGCTCAGTTTATCCTCAAATCTTAGGGAAAATTGGTATGCCTCCTCAATACTAGTCATTCAAACTAGACACAACTCGTCCTAAATACTTCACCTTAACCCATTAAGATAATAGACCTTTTTCTCCTTATCAACTTCTGCATGGTCACTTCTAATGAGAACTGAGGAGAACTCTTCAGTATACTGTTGAACAAATTTTCCCAATTGCTTCGACCCTTCCATTTTCTTCAATAAATCAAGCTCATAATCCACAAGGATAAATTTTCGCTTTAGTTTACCTATCATCCGATCCCATCTAGTGATTTTTTCTTTTCCCTTTCTATTTCACTCCAACTAAATCTCCTACCACCAGATCATTGCATGTCCCTTCAGTTTTTCCTTCACAAACTTGACCCTATCAGGATTCTTAATATCTTCATACTCAAAGTACTCCTCCAATTCATTGATCCAATCGATTAGCTCCTCTAGGTTAAGATTTCCCAAAAATGTGGGAACCTCAAACTTATGTCTTTTCCAATCTTGGAAATGGCCTTAAAAAGCCTCTCTTCCTCTGGGTTTAGAACTGCCTCTAATTTGGCATTTTCTTCTACTTCATCCTCATACTCACTTTCATCTCTTACGGCAAGATTTATTCCTTTGCACATTTGTTCTTCCAATTCTTGCATTTGTCTTTAGAGGGCTCTAAAACTCTCAGGTGTAACACCTGTAACACTTTCATTATGCTCAAATTGTGGAGGCATTTTTGCACTTCAGTTGAAACTCTAATGCAATCTGCCTCTCAATTGGTGATCTATCTACATGCTCAGCCCAAACCACGGTCCTGGTGCGAACTGTCTCATAGTCGATGATTTGTCCACACACTCAAGAAGTTGAGCTCTAATACCACTTGATGAAGGGTACTCCCCTTAATACCATAAACACATAACAAAAACAAAGAAACAACAATAATTATGACAACAAAATATGTGCTTCTTATTATTGTCGCAAATGTGAAATTACAGAATTCACAATTACAATATGCTAACCCACATGGGTGCGTTCATTATAGTAATCTGCAAGACAATGTTGCGAACTATCACCCAGAGTTATCCTAAACAATGTTTGAGCCTTTCATAAATAGGCAATTTTTTGCCACCCGAGAAGGTTCTAGACACTCAAACTTAATATCTAGGGCCAATAGACGCTAACAATACATATGGAGTCGGCTAAATACATCTTTGACATTTATTTTAGAAATTTTGGGTAGCCCAACTTTGAAAGGCCATAACTCTCAAACCGTTACTCCAATTGGTCATTATAACCACTTTTTGAAAATGCCAACTCTGGATCTACATGCTTAAATCCATGCAAGTGCCTATTCGTCAAGTTTTCAGACCTCATCCGGGGCCTCTAAGGCTTTCAAAATTGAGTTCAAAGATTTTTTCTCCAAAATTTTCCACCAAAAATCTGCAATAACTTCTTTGATACTTAAGCTAGAGCAATGAGATTTTTTTGGTAGTCTTATAAGTTTGGAATGAACCTTCATATAGAAAATCATAACATTTTGAGTTAGTATGACAAACTTACTAAAAATAGTAAGCTCCCAAAAATAGTAACCCCCCTATCTACTAGTTCTGATGAAAATAGAGAAGACTAAAAATAAAAATATTTTTTAGGGATGCAAGATGCCCTCACACCCAAGATGCTCCTACATCAGATTGTTCTTTTTAGTTCTTAATAATTATCCTCATCATTTCCCATTTTATCCCTCAATTGGGCATGTTATTTTGTTTGGGTGTTTATCAATCCTTAATAATTCCTTCTTCTTTGGTTGTAATAATCAAATCATAAGCTTGTGTATTGTAAATTAAAAACATTAATGAAATTACATATTGAGTAAGAGGATTTGTTGTATATCTGGTAGAATGGAACAAATTAAAACTATAGTAACTTTTGATATCTTTGAATGTAAATTGTAGTTTTACTAGTATGGTGATAGATTCTTCTTCTTTAAACCAAATTATGATTATAATCGATATTGATATCAATCATTCTAAACTTCAAATCCACTATCCGGTATCACTTTTATGGTATTCATTGAAGACTAAATGTAATGATGTGTAGGATTAAATTGAAGGGGTAGAATTATGATAGAATAGTATGGTTTCATAACCTCTCTTTTTAGGTCAATCATCATTTTGATAATTATATAGAAATAATAATCATAATTTGATACAAGGTAAGTAAATCACAATCTCTACACCATTCATCTCTGGTAAATGATTCCTCTGTAGATAACTCAAGGGAAATTTGATGCTACTCAAAATCTTTCTTTCTAAATCCATCACTGATTTAAAGCTTAATATTAACACCAAATATTAGGATTGGAATAAAATCTTTCTTGTCATGGATATAATTTAAAAGAATACTTAGAAAGTTCTAAATAGATAGAAGGTAATATTTTGGGTGTTGATAGTAATTCTTTTTTATCTTAAGATTTTGGTTTGGATTTATCAAATGTTTCAGGTTTGGATTTGTCAAATGATTTAGGTCAGGTATTGATTTTATATGTTAATGACCTGTTAATTCCAAGATATATGGGACAATGTCTATGTTAAGGAATTATTGACATCTTTCTTTTGAAACATAGTTAAGTAATTAGAAATTCGACAAATCTAAAGGATATAATATAAATTATGGGTTTAGGTAGGTTCTTTTAAAATCAGGGGATGGATTTCAAGAAAGTCAAACTCTCAGATTTCTTTAAGATTTACAATTAGAATTTTAGAGGATCCATATATTTAGAACCTTCCCTATTTATCA